>OY796677.1:5435484-6635484 GCA_963680715.1 Tetragnatha montana
AAGATCTTTAAAGAAAAAAAAAAGTAAAATTTGTCTATTTGCGTCCAAAGGTAGAGAGGATCCTCAAAAAGTGCCCTGCTAGATCCGCGCCTGTCCTTGACCACGGCTTACTAGATAAGATACTTATACAGGCTAGCCGAGTTTTAAACAATGAAAACCATTTGACAACTTTTCCCGCTTGGAGCGCTACAAGACCTACCTATATCACCCACCGCCTTCAACACTGTGAATATGCTTTGCCAGTTTGTCCAATAATGCCATCTGGATTTGCAATGATTTCCGTACTCGGCTAGCCTGTATAAGTATCTAGTAAGCCGTGCCTTGACATCCACATTAGGAGCAAAAATCCAACTGTGGGCCTGATGATAGGGAATTATTCCAATCAACTTTCATGTATTTTATGGAATATCAAATTCCTAATCTACTTTTTCAAAATCACTATACCATCCCATTTTTATCGATGAAAGAATTATAGTTAAAGTTTTTTACGCCTTAGGTGTCACGTATCAGAACATCTTTAACTATTTTCAGTGTTTTATGTGGTTCAAAGGGAGGGAAAACTTAAAATTTTAGGGAGAAACATCCGCATCTGCTGATATAGTTTCACAGAGAACCTCCATCATTTTTCTCCGCGCCGCGCTTAAAAATGTTGGCCTCACACGCACTCGCCCCTCAAACAAATAGCCCTGGCGGAGCAATAATAAAAGATACACCTATTAACCAGGGAGTCCTTGTCTCGTGCGAAAGCAGAACTTCTTTGCTTCATTAATTAGCGGGAGAACTTTTTGAGGAGCGCGCGCGTGTTCGGATTTTAGCGTAGAGAGAGGGGGTGAGTAGGGTGCACTTAAGTTGCACCCCTGTGTGGCTGAGGGGGTGATTTGTGGATACATTCCCTCATGAAAGCCCCTATTTAATTTTACTATAGAAAATGATAAAAATTACCTTAGGGGCCGTTAAAATATTACGTAAGCATGTTTTTGGTCATTTTTGACCCCCCTCTTGCACTTTGTCAGCAAAGATCAGCACCCCCTTATAATTACGTAAGAAAACTGTCCGATCCCGCCCTTTGTACTTTTTTCGTACAAAATGTTTAGCAGCCTAATAGTACCTATAATATAAAAATTTAAGACTTCAGAGAAATAAATTGTGCTCCATGAACCTTAACCTATAGTTAAAAATTTCCTTGTAAAGTCAAAATGTTTGATGAGATCTTCAAATTAACATCGTACGTAAGCACCACTCATACCCCCTCCCCCCTCATGTGGTTACATAATATTTGAACGGCCCCTAAAGGATAAATGATGTAGGAGCGAATTAGAGAAATACAGTATACCCTCGCCATCTCGAACTTTGATATCTCGAAAACTTTCATATCTCAATAAAATACATTCCCCCTTGAAATTTTGTATTTCTGTAATGTTAATTTCAATTCCTATGTTGAAGAGTTTTTAATGCAGCATGTGGTGTCTTGGACCTGGTGTAGGCCTTCCTACACCAGGTGGGATTAGTCCTACCTACCTACCTAGAGTTTTTAAACAAAACCTTGATAAGTCGAAATTTGTCAAGCCCCAAATACTTTTTACAAAAAAGGAGAAAGAAAGTAAGGAATAAATTAGGCAGGAGTGAATCATGGGTGTGTGTGTGAAACATAACGTTAATATGAAAATAAATATGTAAAGTTAAATAGGATAGAGAGAGGAGAAAAAGTGTGTCCCATCTGTGAGAAAAAGAGCGTTCGCGGTCTATGGTCACTCTACTCTTTCTTCTCTTACGAATTTTAAGGGATAAAATAGGGGGAGCGTGATGCTATTGGGGATTGATTGATAGCCAATTCGAGTTAAAGCGCTTTTAAAAGTTCTTGCGTATCATTCGGGAACTAATTTCTTTGCTCTCCACTTGTTGGGAAGTCTTCTTACGCTCCTTCGCTTTAACTAATGATCGCCAAGTTTGGGATTTGTTGACGAAGTTTTGGAGCGAACCTGTATGGTTGGAGAGCGTCGCTTTTTTAAAAATGTTCCTGCTGTTTGCTATATATAGGTGAATATGGTAGTTAAGGTGAATCGTGTTTTAGAGATGCGTTTGATAGTATTCATGAGTTGGAGTGAGTTATGATCTCGGATGTTTTCATTGATCTTACTGTATGTTAACTTGATACCTCACTATCTTGAAATATGGTTGTTGTCATCTATTATGGCAAGGAAGTTAAATGCCATCAATGTGCAGCCGTACTTAAATTTAGAAAGAATATTCCTTGAATCTTAACATTCCTCTTTCTCTTATTCTCAACTCGGTACTCTCCTTTCTGATCCCCTCTTTCTTTCTTCTATCTCTCACTTTTCTGTCTCTTCTTCTTCTTTTCACTTCTATCTCCACCTTCAATGCTCTCCTATTTCCCTATCTCTCATTTTCACTTTTCTTTTCCGTTGTTTTCTTTTTTTCTACAGAATATACTTCTCTCTGTCCCCCTTTTCCGTGATATCTTCTTTTATCTCTCTTTATATCTTAGTACTCTTTTTCTTTTCTGTCCTTTTCTCTTCTGTACGCAATTTTTCTCTTTTCTCTTCCCTTTCTTTTTTCTCATTCTCTACTTCTTTTTTCTCATTTGCTCTTCTTGTTTTACCATTTCCTCACCTTTTTTCCTCCCTAGGTATATACATTTTCCATACTCTGTTTCAACTCTCTCTTCACGTTCCAATATCTCCTCTTTTTAAACACTCAATATTCCTCTCTTTCTACCTTTCTTTCTCTCTTCTATTTATCTGCATCCTCTCTTTTTTTTTGTTTCCCTTCCTTTCTAATTATCTATCTTTTCTCTCCCATACTATCTCTTTCTGTTTAACTAAATGACTAACTAAAAAGCAGTGGCGGATCCAAGGGAGGCGCTCTGGTCAGTGCCCCCCCCTGAACCCAAAAAAAGTACTCAAAATAAATTAAAACCCTACTTTTTCAGGTCAAATTTCAAAATTGTTTCCATACCCCCCGGCGGTACCAAAAGGGGATCTTGAGTGATACTTTTTAGAAAATCCCCAAAATTTTGACAATTTTCTTAAAAGGTAAAGGTGATGGTCTATAAAAGTGCCCCCCCCCTTGGAACCGTGGTGGA
Source organism: Tetragnatha montana (assembly GCA_963680715.1). NCBI lineage: Eukaryota > Metazoa > Arthropoda > Arachnida > Araneae > Tetragnathidae > Tetragnatha > Tetragnatha montana. The sequence goes on from OY796677.1 coordinate 5,438,588, forward strand.
TCCGCTCCTGCTAACAAAGAAGCATGAATGCATTTCCTCCTCAAAGGAAGGAAGCTAGGAAATTTACATTGCATGTTTAAATACCAAAAAAAAATAATTTCATAGTAATAATCTGTCTGCATATTATCCTCTTTCCTATAAAAAAGTGCCCCGCCTTACATAGGTTTCTGACCACGTTCTTTATCGATGGACACCACAGTACAGTACTAACAACCCTTTCTTTGTGTTCCATGATGAAAACAACACTGCATGAATATCACTAATCGATATAGCATCAAAAGAATCCCCCGTTGGCCGAAGCATTGATCGCCCCCCCCTCTTTAGCACGTGGCCGCGAGGGGCCCTTTTCCCACGCCCCCCCCATTCATGACGCATCCGCGGCGAATCAATGGAGTGGACGAGTGGAGTTGTTTTTCCGCCGGACCGAATAATGTTTTGTTTTTGTGAGGAGAGAGAATTGTCCCTTGTTTGCTGGAGCGAGAGCGAGTTACCGAAGGAGAAGTATTGCGTCACGGCTATGTTGTTGCCGTTATAAGAAAACCCAATTCACTGGCGGATCCAGGGGGGGGGGCTAGGGGGCTTGAGCCCCCCCCCCCAAATGAAAAAAAAATTACACAAAAAAATATGGAATTTTATGCACCAAAATGAGTTAAAACCATGTTATTTCAAGGTCGAATTTTCAAAAATTTTCTGGGGGAGGACCCCCAGACCCTCTAGGTACTTGTAACTCTATTATTACAATTCTACTCTATATTAAGTTTGTCAAAACGCAAATATTCTGCCATAACATCTATATCCGAAATTCGGATGAGGCGTACCAAAACGAGTTGAAAAAGTGTTTTTTTACTTAAATTTTCAAAAATTTCTAGGGGAGGACCCCTAGAGCCCCTTAGTACTTGTAACTCTATTATTACAACTTTGTTTTATATTAAGTTTGTAAAAACACAAAAATTCTACCATGAAATCTATGTCCGAAATTCGTATGAGTACCAAAACAAGTTGAAAAAGTGGGGGTTTTTTACTTAAATTTCCAAAAAATTTCTGGGTTGGAGCAGAATAATTCACTACCTTTCCATATAAAGATAATCAAGAAGATACAACTGGATTATAAAAATTCTTAGCCCCCCCAAAACCAAATCCTGGATCCGCCACTGACCCAATTGTTCCGTTTTTATACAGATTTTTTATATATTTCGTCTATTTTCGAGTGTAATTATGAATTTCATCATCGTACCTATTGAATTAACGATTTAACTGCACAGAAGCAAAAGTTTAATATTGTTTGAAGGCCTTAATATTCTCTAAAATAATTAGAAATTATCAGGCCTAAAACTAGATTTTTGCACAGGGAGAGGGGCTAAATTATTCCTCAGCCCCTCCAATGCATATTTAATAGGTCCAATGTAACTTTTCAATACATTTTTAGAGAATTTGCATTTTGAAGAAATTAATATGAAAAAGTTGTGAGAAAAAGTTTCAAGTACCCCACACTGAGAAAAACGAGGATTTCAAATTTGAGTAAATTTATAGATTCATTTTGATACGAAGTTCTTTGTTTCAAATATGAAGACACAATTTTTCAATTTTGAAATATCAGAATAACTAAGTTTCAAACAATTCAACAGTCACCACTCAAATTATATGTATTTTAAATTAATGATTTCAGTTTATTAATTTTAACATCAAAGGACAAAACCGTTTATGATCTATTTAATAACGTGATGGCCTGCCTCCCAGATGCGGCATCACAATCTGATTACTACAAGTTGAATCGTCACATTCTGATCAAAATCTACCATCAAAGGGGGATAAATTTGACAAAAGCCATATGATTTATAGATTTTGAGTACCTGCATATTTTCGGAAATGAGTTTATATAGTGCTGTCCTTTAAAAACAACCCACTCCAAATTGTACCCTAAAAACAACCCATTGAGATTTTTTAATTAAATAATTTTACCATCTCATATACCCTGTCTTTCTATGCCCTTTTAGAGTGTCAGGGGTGTAAAAACTGGTCAAAGAACGATTTATTTACTTATTTTTTAAACAAGCTGAGATAATGTAGATTTTTGGCAAAAAATGTGCTTCAGATTTGCAAAATTTTGTATAAATGCATGTTATAAAGATTTTAGAGCATTTTTCGCGCGTTTTTATGTTATCCCATTACTATAAGAATAAAATATTAAAGTTTTAGCTCAGTCCGCCAATTAGAGTCCTTCTAGGAAAAAGTGGGTTTTTTTCAAATTCTTACTTAATTGGCTGCCAATTTGTAATGGAGAGTTGGAATTAAAAATGCATAGTACTAAAATGTTAGGGAGGATGAGCCGCTAGTACAGTTTTTTGTTCGATTTAATTATCCTTTTTATTAAGCTTTTAATGAAGAAAATATGAAACAGTGGGTTGTTTTTAAAGGACAGCACTATACATGTTTCAAACTTGAGTAAATTTGATTCGGAGCCAGTTTAAGTTTGTGAAACACTCAGATTTGAGTATTTTTTACTCGGATTTGAAATTTTCGTTTTAAGAGTGCAGGAGGGAGGGTCTTGGGGTCCTCCCCCTGAAGATTTTTAGAAACCTGCCCCTAAAACATGGTTTTAACCTGATTTGGTACACCTAGTCCGAATTTCGGACATACATTTTTAGGTAAGATTTGCATTCCGATTAACTTCATGTAAAAACTTTGTGAACAATAGAGTTCCAAGTATACAAAAGGGGGATCTAGAAGTCTTGTTTTGGTACACCTAGTCCGAATTTTGGGGTGGGGCTCCTTACGTACACCCCTGATGTCAAATCAAATATTTTTTGGACAGAAGGGCACAAAAATCGAAGATGCAATAAATGCTAACAAATCAAATGTACCCAAAAGAAGCGAATTGTTTTTGAACTAGAGAGAGAATGGTATAGAAGGAGAAAGTGAGAAAAAAGGGAGATAAAAAATGAAAAGTAGAAGTTTATAGAGGGATAAAAAAAAATTAGAAAATCGGGCATGGATATAGTGACAACACCTTAAAATAGACAATGATATTCGTTTAGTTCCTGATATTGAGAACCTTTAACCAGCATTTATTTATTTATGAATTTGCCAGTAAAAATAGTTAGATCCACTGGAATAAAGGAGTGGTCCGTGAGAGTCTTGGAAGTGGTCCGTGGAGGGACCCGGAAGCAGACAAAAAATTTCCAATAAAAAACAGAAATTTGAATGAATTGAACAAGAAAAATTTTGAATTATACTTTCGGCTGTGTAGCTTGTGGGGATAACAGTCACCACTAAATTGTTAAGAATAAATTATTTTAATATTAATTGAATTGTTCTGATAGAAACTCGGCTACACAATTAAGTGGATCCCGAAGTTTAACTTATATCACAAGAAAAAAAAAAACAATTCTCGTGAGAGGTAATAGAGTGTTTTCATGTGACGTCACAACCGGTTATTTTCTTTTAACTGTGTACCTTCTGTAGGACTTTTAACTGTTGCTAAGGCCGTTGTTTATCTGTTGCTAAGGCGGTTTTTAGGTATGGGGTCACGTGATTGCAAATGCTCCAATAGAAGAATTCCACGGCCAGTCATTTTCTGTAACTGTTAACCTCTGTAGGGCAAAAAACTGTAACATTTTCTGTTGCTGAGGCCGTTGTTAGGTCCGAGTCATGTGATTGAAAATGCTCTATTCAATTATTTTCTTAAGATATAGTTATATTTCAGAGCATTATATAAAATTCCATGCTAAATTAGGGATAATAAACTTTCATCTTGAAATTTTATGAAGATAAGGATTTTAAGCTACGAAGGTGGTCCGCGTACTTTTTAGAGTTTGGAACCACTGAGTTAAATGGACAAACCTTGCTGTGCTTCACACCTGTAGTTGGTCGCCAATATTTATATTTGTATTTGACTGTAAAATCAAACACTTTTGGGCGAATACAATATGAATGCCAAACCAGATACTTTATAGATCAGTTCCCAACTCAAAGATGTCCGCGGACCTCAGTCTGAAATAGGATTTTTCACGGACCACCCTTTGTAGCTTAAAATCCTCATCTTAATAAAATTTCAAGATGAAAGTCCATTATCCCTAATTAAGCATGGAATTTTTATATGCTACTATGAAATCTATTAATATTTTAAGAAAACTTTAATTATATCTCACGAAAATTAGTAATGTTTGTTGTAAGGTAAGTAAATCTTCGAAAACCACTCTAAACTAGCGTCTAACATTTGTTCCCGACCTTCGAAATTCTCTTTAAATATTTGTATTACAAGAAAAATTTCTTATTAATTTAGTGGTGACTATTATCTCCACAAATTCAACAGTTGCCGAAAGTATAATTCAATCCTTTCTTGTTCAATTCATTTAAATTTCAATTGATTATAGGAATAATTCTTTTTGTTTGCTTCCGGGTCTCTCCACGGACCACCTCCAAGACTCTGACCACTGTTATAGATAGAAGGAAGGGCACAAAGATGCAAGGTGGTATTGAAACGAGGAGAAACTACGTGAGAGAGAAATTCGAAATTTTCCCAGACCGCTGTGACCCTGCTAAACAACTGATGAGTACTATCCTCTTCTTAATGTATCAGTTTTGCTGATCGCTCGCGGTGTATTATTGACTTATTGTTACGAGGGAAGAAGAGACCGGTTGCGACGGGTGACAGTGGGAAAATTCCCGAGATCGTTTGAACTCGCGGCATTGTTCGGACAGAGGTTAATGAGTGGAGAGGTTCCCATGGAAAGCCGACTCGGCAAAGTGCACTCAAGCTACATCATTTGAATCGTTCAAGGAATAAGTTGAAAAAAAGGCCCAAATTGATTTTTTGTGCTCTAAAAAAAATCTCCAAGCTTTGCTCTACACATGAGTGGGAAGAGGAAAAAAAATAAATACCCCTTTTGAATTTGGCGTAATCGATGTCCATTCATTGGATTTTCTTTATTTAATTTGAAATTGAAGTTAATTTGTCTTTTCTTTTATTCTTTGTGCTATAAACTAAGGTGCACCGTAGACTTTTTCTACCGGATGTAATAAAACACTTATCTCCAGGAAGAAACCTGAGTTTATGGCGCCGGTGTCTTGGTGTGGTCAATTTTCGACCGGAGAGGGGAGTTAGGGCCACCGTAGACTTTCTGGATGTAATAAAACTTGGATGTAATAAAACAATTATCTCCAGGAAGAAACCTGAGTTTATGGTGCCGGTGTCTTCATGTGGTCAATTTTCGACAGCTCTCAGGCGCGAGTGCGAGGGGAGATACAAAGAGATTGAGGGAGATAGGGGAGATAAACTGCTGGTGGTCCGGCTGCAAATTGTTTTATTACATCCGGGCACTGGCTGTAATAAAACTTTACGGTGGCCCTAAGTCAAAATAAAATTTGTTTTTACCTTTCTTATCCTTTGAATGCTTAATTTTATTGATAACTTACTCGTATTGATACTACCTTAATGACTCGATTCAATAACAGTTTTTAATTTTATTTGTCTTTTGCTGTGAGCTAAGTATAAATATAATTGTCGATTAAAGTGGTTTTTAAGATTTTTTTTCATCTGAAATTCCATGTTTAACAAAGGGAACAAGTGAAGTTTTTCAAATAAATTAACTTTAATTATGTTTACTTTATTTTTTATTGATTCTGGCATTATTTTATAAGAGTTTTATGAGTAGCAACACTAGATAATTGTTTTATTTTCGAAATTAAGTGATTTTATTCGAATCTGGAATAAATTTGCTGAAAATAAGTTTTAAAAAAATAAGTTTGAAATATTCTAAGCACATTTTTCTTGTCCAAAAAATGTATAGAGAACATGCCCCGACGCGTAGAAGCAGTAATTTCAGCAAAAGACGGTATTACAAAATACTGAGATTTTTCTCATCAAATTTCTATTTATTCATACATTTATTCCAAATAAAAAAATATTAATTTTACAAAATAGTTCTGCTGTATTTATTATCCTAATAACACCCCCTTGTAAATAAAAAATACCCATGAGGTTTAAAATAAATAACTTAGCTGAAAAGTGCAGTTGTTAAACTTGAAAAAACTGAAATCCGAGAAGTGTCTCTAATTTAATGGCCACCCACTGTATATTTAACAAGTATTTTTGAATATATGTTATGGGCAAAGTGATTAATCGGGCATTATTAATAATGCCCGAAGTGGCGGCGGGCAAAGTGATAAATTTCATTCATAAATTCCACTGAATTTATCACATTGCCCGGGCATTATTAATAATGCCCGGATTTATCACATTGCCCGTAACATATATACTACTTATAGTTTTCAGATGTTTGTTTTGTATTCTTAGCAGGGTCTTGAATTTCTAGTGAAATTTTATTGGTTATACAACAAAAATTCCATACAGTTTTTTTCCCTGATTGGATTTTGGACAAGGGCATATTTCCTTTTTCAAAATGACGATTACTATTGTCGATGTTTAATTTAACACATCTTTCTGTTGCATCATAAAAAGTATAATAATAGATGATGGGGAAATATGCTACTCTATTTATAGTGTTCGGCACTAGTTAACTAGAACTAGTTGCAACTAGTAGTTAACTACCGATCAACTAGTAGTTAACTAGTAGTTTAACTACTTTTAGTTTAAAGTAGTTCAACTACTTTTTTAATTAACTACTAGTTAAAACTACTTTCAAATTTTCAACTACTTCAAAAAAATTTTTATTTAAAATTTAAAAAGATATTTAAAATTTTTATCAAAGTTAGAGTACTCAAATACCATAACCAGAAATAAGGACCATTTTTGCGCGAAGTTTAAACGTTTTTTGTGACATAGATAAGAAAGATGTATTAGAATTTTGCCAAAAAGTAGGTTATGAAATTAAATAGACTAGTTAACTAGTAGTTAACTACTTTGGGAAATAGTTAACTACTAAGTTACAACTAGTCCCAGGAAAAAATAGTTAACTACTAGTTACAACTACAATTTCCCAGACTAGTTAGTAGTTGGTAGTTAACTATTTTTTGACCACTAGTTGCCGAACACTATCTATTTAACACAAAGATTTAGCCGACTATAAATTAAGCTCTTGTATAAGTGTATACCTATAATAAAACTATGCTTGATCTCTCATAAACTTCCCAACTCTTCAATATTGATTTGAATTAAAAAACAACTTTGATTACCTCAGACCCATGATTACTCCTTCCATAAATCAAAAGAACCGACACATAATTCACCCCTTCCCTTCAATTTTTCCGTCTTTGAGAACCTCCCAGACACCTGTTGGCGCGTGGGAAAAGTTCCCAGAAAAGTCTCACGAGAATCCATACATCCTCCCCCTCATCAAAGCTCAGACGACGACGAATTATAAACCCAACTTCTCTGCGACCCCCTCCCTCTTTCTTCTGCTCATTGTCTTCTTCGGTCCCAGAAGAGAGATCCATTCATTCGAATGTCACCCGCTGACCAACCGGTTGTCCGGAGATGTCCGTCGAAAGCGAGCCGCCTGTGGAGGTATGTTTTGTCCGCATTGTCTCTTCAAAAGTGACTTTTGTTCTTTTTGCTTTGGAAGTGTTGGCACAGTGTTTTTCTACTTTTTCCATGTCACCCCCACAAATGTAGTACTCTATTGTCCTATGTACCCCCCACTGGGCATTAACTGTTAAGGTTGTTGATATACCTGTTGAGGAATGTTTTGTCTGCATTGTTTCCTTCAATTTCTTCTGAAGAATTTTGGTTTTTGATGCATTCTATCAAATTTCCTTCTCATTTGATTATTTAGCCGCCAATTTAGCATAGCCAGTTGAGCGAAACATAAACACTATGAGCGAATTTTCGATTTAACATTGTGGTGTCTCATGTGCTATTTTTTTAAACTATCTTAATTGAGAAAAAACATTTAGAGGTTTATAACTTTTAATTTTTCTGATATGTACCCCTGTTGTACTATGTCCCTTTTTCCCCCATATGTGCCTCTATTGTCCTATGTACCCCCCACTGTGGACACTAACTGTTAAGGTTGTTAAGATACCTGTTGAGGAATGTTTTGTCTGCATTGTTTCCCTTCCGTAAAATCAATTTGTTCTGAAAATTCTTGGTTTTTGATGCATTCTATTAATTTTCTTTCCCTTTTGATTAACTAGTCGATAAAGTCTCACGGTCCACTCCCCAAGGGCTATGGTATAGCAGGCGCGGATCCAGTCAACACCTCCTAGAGATAAGATCCTAGGAGGTGTTGATCCAGTACGGTTCCAAGGGAGGGGGCACTTTTCCAGACCACCTTTTCAGAAAAATGTCAAAATGTTGAGGATTTTCTAAAAAGAGTATCACTCAAGATCCCCTTTTGGTACCGCTAGGGGGGTTGGGGGTCCCCCCCAGAAAATATTAAAAATTTGACTTGTAAAAGTAGGGTTTTAACTCGTTTTGAGTACTTTTTTTTGAGTCCAAGTGAGAGCACTTAATCAGAGTGCCTCCTTGGATCCGCGCCTGTGGTATAGCCTGTTGGTCACAAACACTATGAGCGAATTTTCGATTTGACAATGTGGTGTCTCATGTGCTTTGTTTTTTTGAACAACCTTAACTGAGAAAAACTTTTGAATTTTATAACTTTTTATTTTTTTCTGAAATCCCTGGTCGTCGTCAAAAATAGAATAATAGCATGGAAGTACCAGTCTAGTAAATAGACTTTGCTGCATTTTCTCCCTACTAGAGGTCCTATACCAGTGCTTCTCAAACTATCGATATTGGTGACCCAATTTTCAATAATTTTCATTGCGCCCCTCCCCTCAATGTATGCAATATAATAATGATATCATTTTTACGCTAAAGCTACAATACCTACTACCTTAGTCCAGGACATATTTTCGAAGGGAGTAGTAACAAGACTTTTGATTCTGATTGTGTTTCTAAAATAATTTTTTACACTTTAATTTCTTGGGTGAGTTATGAAGCACCCTGCATTCGAAGCCTCAATGACCGATTTTGGTCTGAATCATGAAGCTTTTTAGAAATCGTAAATTTGGATTTGCGTCTTGATTAATTTCATTCCAAAAACTTTTGGGTGATACAGAGTTTTAAGTATAAAATATGGGTTCTAGGGGTGCTTCTCCAAAAATTTTTAGAAATGTTTCCCTCAGAAAAAGGGTTTAACTTTTTATTGGATACATTTTTTTGGGAAGGGGCCCGGGCCTTGGTTAACGCACTCTTCTGGAGTTGTCGCGCCCAACAGTTTAAAAACCGCCCTCCTATACAAAAACGATTTTTGTCCTCTTACTAATTGTTTTGAAAGTATCTATGCAAAATGTTAACTGCGCAGTTTTTTCCTTGGTATAGATTTTTTTTTCATTCATTGAACTAAAAATGGCTATATGAAGTGTATGGAAATGATTAAATCACCATGTATAAATGTTATTCAGAAACATTTTCCCCTATCAGAAACCATAGCGATATAACTAATGTTATAAAAGAACTCGATACCCAAGAAAAAAAACATCGATCATCCGATAGTCATCTGCTGGGTAAAGGGAAGCTCTTAACTCACAAAACGCTGTCAGCCTCTCCGGTAAAACAATGCCCTAATGAAGAATCCTTTGTCTGTGGCCGTGGGAGGAACATTAGGGATGCGGCGCAGGTAATCTGCCTCTCGTGTGATTCCATCCAAAGGTGTCTTACTGGTGGGATTTCTGTTCGGAGTAGAAGAGGGTTTGACCTTTACTATTGCCGGTGCCGTTTGACTGGAGAATTTCGCGACTTGTGTGAACCTCAGCTGCGATCGTTGTTGGAGGCGAAGTGTTTGTGTTGGAATTTATATTTATTTTGGGGAACAATAATTGAAATTTCACCTTTGAGACCTATGTGAACTACTATGTGAAAAGGTGCGTTTTGGAAAATGTTGTACTGTACTCAGCATCTCTCTCACACTCTCTCTCTCACACTCTCTCTCTCTCACACTCTCTCTCACACACTCTCTCTCACACACTCATTCTCTCTCACACACTCATTCTCTCTCTCACACACTCTCTCTCACACACACTCATTCTCTCTCACACACACACACTCTCACTTTCTCTCTCACACACTCTCACTTTCTCTCTCTCTCACACACACACACACTCACTCACTCTCTCTCACACACACACTCTCTCTCTCACACACACACACTCTCTCTCTCTCTCACACACACACTCACTCACTCACACACACACAGCCTCGGCCTCGGTAGGACCTCACAGGCTCGGGTTGACCCTCAACGGTCAACGGCATGGTCAAGCCTCGGTAGGACCTCATCGGCTACGACACGCCGCTAATCCAGGCTAACCTGGTATATGAACTTCCTCGAGGCGGTCGGACACTATACTTGTTTTTGGAATATTCTTTCAGCGGTGATTTAATTTAATCCAATCTTAATTTCTGGTGGAAGAATTCACGGAAATTTTCATAATTCATAACAGTATTCATAATTTTCATTCATAGAATTCATAATTTTTTAACCTCTTTGCATAAATGAAAACGTTGCAGTTAGTTTCCTGCAGTTTCAAGAAATAGTTGCCTGGAGATTTTCGAAAATGCAGTGTTTGTGAAGTTTTGTCAGGAAAAATAACCAAATAGCAAGCCCCCTCCCTCTTATAGGTGCTTACGTAATATTTCAACGGCCTCTTATTATTATCATCAATAGGATATTTTTATCATTCTGATCTTGGACTAATGTGATCACACTAAGCGGTATCGACTGTAGTTGACCAAAATTCCACCGCAAACGAAACATTTAGCAGTGAACAAGTTACTCGATAAATGCCGTTTAGGTGACAGAAAAGTACTACAATATAATTATAATGCTAAAAAGGACAATATCAAATTGTTAAAAAACAGTGTAGTATATAGACGTTTTTTATTAAAATTTGGTGATAACCCCTAAAAACGTCCTTTTTCCCGTTGGAAGGACAATTTCAGTACAAAAACATAAAAAATGAGTAATTAATTTAGAAGTGTAATATGCACAATACATACTAGAAAATCGTTTTAAATACTTCAATTATTACTACACAGTTGTGGTATTATGTTACTCTGTTAGTCACTTTTTAGTATAGAACCACTTATGATTATCAATCGGATATTGTTATCATTCTGATTGGACAATCATATTAAGCGTTGTTGAATGTTGATTGTATTAGCATTCAACTCTTCTCTGGTACACTATTTTTATCTGAAAAAAAAATTGTAAGAGTTTCTTTTTTTTTTTTTAAATCTCGTATATTCTTATTATGTTCCTAAAATGTCCACACAAAATTTTTAAAATTTCCCAAAATCCGGAACTTTCAATCAAAAATGCCTAAGCAGATTTTTTTTCCCAAGACTACACTTTTAAATTCGAACAAACCATTTCATATCATTAGTGTTCGGCACTAGTTAACTAGAATTAGTTGCAACTAGTAGTTAACTACAGATCAACTAGTAGTTTAACTACTTTAATTTAAAGTAGTTCAACTATTAGTTTAACTACTTTTTTAATTAACTACTAGTTAAAACTATTTTCAAATTTTTAACTACTTGAAAAAAAAATTTATTTAAAATTTAAAAAGATATTTAAAAACTTTATCAATAGAGTACTTCAAATATCATAACCAGAAATGAAGACCATTTTTCCGCGAAGTATGAATGTTTTTTGTGATATAGATAAGAAAGGATGTATTAGAATTTTGCCAAAAAGTATGTTTTGAAATTAAATAGACTATAGTTAACTACTTTGGGAAATAGTTAACTACTAGTTGCAACTAGTCCCAGGAAAAAATAGTTAACAACAAGTTACAACTACAATTTCCCAGACTAGTTAGTAGTGTTCGGCAACTAGTAGGCAAAAATATAGTTAACTACCAACTACTAACTAGTCAGGGAAATTGTAGTTGTAACTAGTAGTTAACTAGTCTATTTAATTTCATAACCTACTTTTTGGCAAAATTCTAATACGTCTTTCTAATCTATATCACAAAAAAGTTTATACTTCGTGCAAAAATGGTCTTTATTTCTGGTTATGGTATTTGAGTACTCTACCTTTGATAAAAATTTTAAATATCTCTTTAAGTTTTAAATAAAAAATTTTTTGAAGTAGTTGAAAATTTGAAAGTAGTTTTAATTAACTAGTTAACTACTAGTTGATCAGTAGTTAACTACTAGTTGCAACTAGTTCTAGTTAACTAGTGCCGAACAGTACTAGTTAGTAGTTGGTAGTTAACTATTTTTTGACCACTAGTTGCCGAACACTACATATCATTTTATTGTTTGTAACGCGAAACGAAACATTTAGCAGTAGTAAACAAGTGAAACAAGATAGGACAACACAATGAGAAGAGTATCAATGGGGTCGATCATCGGCAACCCTTTCTTCCCGTGGGGCCGTGTGACGGGACGTCGTAATCGTCCTTCCTCAATTAGCATGCTGCGCCCATCGCTCTAACGCGGAAGTCAAGGGGACGCTTTTTTGCGCCCTGTGTCTTTCGCTCGTCCACTGATGCCTCTGGCGAAAGTGCTTTCCCGGGGTAAGTTCTATCGTGCCATGCTTGCTCATTGTGGTTGGGTGTTGATAACTGACTGATATTTTCATAGTGGCCAACTCTCCCGATTTTTTCGGGAGACTCCCGAATTTCACTGTTATTTCCCGATATCCCGAAAAAATAATAAATCTCCCGAATTTCTTTATAAATCAAATTTGAGGATTTTCCCGTCAATTTTCGACATTTTAACTCATATAAAGTCCAAAAAGCATCAAAAGAATGTTAAATTTAATCAAAGTTGCAATAAAATCAAAACTTCTTTTTAAGTTTTCTTCCGCGGACTTAAGTGCAAGCTGTTTTGTGCAGTGTTTAATAGTAAAAGTTTAAGTAGCATTTCTGTTGTGAGAATCTTTATATTGTATTATTTTTAAATTTGTTTTTACTCCAAGTCTTAGAGAAGTACTGTATTTCTACCAAAATTATGTGTGAAACTAAAAAAAAACAAAAAAAAATGTGTGAAAATATCCCTAATTTTTGAGAACTATCTCCCTAATTTATGTTTTCAAATGTTGGCCGCTATGTATTTTTGAAGGAAAACCATAAGTATTTTGTAATTTACTTCCCAAAAATAAATTTTTAAAAAATATTTTCCGCCCCGTTTATTGCTTCTTGTTAGCTGAATTTAATAGCACAATTAAATTTTCAAAAATACTTTTATTTAAAAAAAAATAAACAACATGGTAACTGACTGACAAATGTGCAGCGCAAATGTCTGTCTGTTACCATGTTGTTTAACTTTTTTTAAAAGAGATATAAATAAAAATATTTTTGTGGTGTGTGTATTATTCCGCATCCGAAAAGGGTTTAAGATAATTGATTTTAGTCACCACTAAAATAGTAATTTTTAAAAAAATAAATTGACAGTTTAAAACTAATTATGACGAGCGTCTAGAAATCACTCCCAGTGAAAGGCACCAGCGCTACGCGCATGCGCTTTGCTGCGTTGTTGAGGAAATAGAATAGAGGGACCATTCCACGCGTACGTGTGTGACATTTTCACGCTGTTTTTAGCAAATATCACTGAAAATTTATATAAAATTATAAAAATAACTGTTAGTGTTTTTTACTATGATATAAGACAGCATGCAGGCAAATTTTAGTGGTAAAAGTTTTACAATTTGACAATTCAATGATTTTAAATAAATTTTCAAAGTTTCGTTACGAGTGCGACTCGGAAAAGTCACACACGTAACGAAACTTTCTTCTTGCAAATTTCAAGTAATTTTTTTAAATGGAAATTACTTTTTTATTTTCTTTCTAAAAAAATCACGCATATTAAAATTTACGCTATTAATTTAAAATAACTATTGAGAATCTTTTAAGAATTTAGGTTTTTTAAATATTAATTAAAATAGAGTCGTAACTCACGCTACAGCAAAAGAGATAAATTTATGAGTATAAAATTCAAATTTTTTTTTCTGCTTAAAGAGTCTTTCGATAATGCTATAGGCTTATTACTTGAGCACATTTATTCATCTCAGAACCAAAAATAATTTATTAAAATAAAAAAATAATCAATTATGCATACATTACGGGAAACACATACTAAACCCGTGTTGTTCGCTCCTTTTTTTATAGCGTTTTGTAAAATGTTGATTATTTGGCCGTGTGTTAATAGTGCGTCCAGTTGCGAAGTCCCGGGATGGGCAAGGTCCGGTCATCCTTTCATCACAGTGGGCATGGGCGGATTTCTCATGGGCAAGTTTTTCAACTTGACTTTTTTTACGCTTTTAAAATTTGGTGCTGAAGTTTTTAAAATTTTTAAAAAGTGCTTAAGCAATGCAAGGAGAGCGGCCAACACAACAGTGGTGTGAAACCTGTTTTTTTTTCGGTCATCTGTCATTTCTCCGGGGACAAAGCCGGCGGGTCAAGTTTCATCCAGACCGAACGACGACTCGTAATTCCTAGAAAGATAAGGGTAGGGGTGTAGCAGCCTGTGGGTTGACCATATGTGTTAATTGGAAATGGCTGGGTGTTTTTCCGGGAAAAGGGAACGTGCAATTCCTGGGGATGTGGGGTTGTGTTTGTTCGACTCGTAACCGTAATCTTGGTACAGTTTTTGAGACCACTTACAACTAAGAACTAGCTGCTGAACTAGACTCTTACAAAGAGCTCCTCACAAAGCTTCATTACATACGTTATATTGGTGAGTACAGTTTTTTAAACTATTTCCTTTTACAGGGTGTCAGGGTGGCTACAGAATCTGAGGAAAAAAATTTTCCTAACTTTTCCCTGATGTTGTACAAACAGTGTATTAATTGTGTTTTTTATGTAATTACGGTAAAGATGTATAACCAAGAGAGTGTGGCGCGGAATTTTCGGATGTTCGGATTCCGTGGGAACCGTAACTCTCCCGCGCTGGCCGGGTCAAGAGGTCGAGAAAGGGGGAGATTGAACCAATCGTGACAGATCGTAGAGGTACCTGGGGTGTACGACCTGCTAATGTGTCGGGGGATCGTTGCCACTTAAGACAACGAAGAGAGGAGGATCCACCCCCAAAAAGATGAGAAACCAATAAGAAAATTAAGAGGGGTTTTCTCGAAAAAATTAACGGAGATGCTTCGGAGTGAAGTGAAGGGGTGGAAGAGAAGGTGATATAAGGAACGGAGCCCGAGTCCGAGGGAGGGTTGGTTGGCAGATTTCAGAGAGGCGAGGATCCGCACCCGTGAGTTTCTCGTGCGCGACGCCAG
The DNA here is from genome assembly GCA_963680715.1 of Tetragnatha montana. NCBI lineage: Eukaryota > Metazoa > Arthropoda > Arachnida > Araneae > Tetragnathidae > Tetragnatha > Tetragnatha montana. Next base: position 5,453,776 of record OY796677.1, read on the forward strand.
TCACCTGTACGCTGATATTGAAGTGGAGCCCCTGCCGGACACCTTCACGCTGGTTCTGAAGAGGAGCCCTGAACGAGACGCCCCAGCTTCGTTGAGCGTGATTCCCCGGCCATCTCCCGTGTAGTTCCCGAGCGGTGGAGCCCTAAGACGCCCCGGCATTCACCTGGTTTTCTTGACCGTGGAGCCCCTGCCGGACACCTTCACGCTGGTTCTGAAGAGGAGCCCTGAACGAGACGCCCCAGCTTCGTTGAGCGTGATTCCCCGGCCATCTCCCGTGTAGTTCCCGAGCGGTGGAGCCCTAAGACGCCCCGGCATTCACCTGGTTTTCTTGACCGTGGAGCCCCTGCCGGACACCTTCACGCTGGTTCTGAAGAGGAGCCCTGAACGAGACGCCCCAGCTTCGTTGAGCGTGATTCCCCTGCCATCTCCCGTGTGGTTCCCGAGCGGTGGAGCCCTAAGACGCCCCGGCGTTCACCTGATTTTCTTGACCGCGGCGCCCCTGCCTCTCCCGACGCCGTTTCCGATTCTGACAACATCCACTTACTGTGCTTGCCCAGAAGAGACGCCCCGTCTTTGGATGAACTGATTCTCTCATCCCTTCTGATAAAGATAAGCCATTTTTCTCTTTCCCTTTTCGGCCACACTCTCGGTTTTCCTTATTTAAATGTATTCTTGCTTAATATTTTGTGTTGTGTGTTTCTTTGATATTGAATGATTTCTTGTCTGTGTCTTAAGGGGAGGGTTTAATTTTGATTTCTATCCATTGCTGTGATTGTCAATATAGAGTTGGGTTTAAGAAATATTTGTTGTATGTTAGGCTGTATCATTAGAATGATTATATAATTAAACGTTAGCCTTCAAAAAAACCTAAACTCTTTGTAGTCATTGAACTTGTGTCTTGGTCCAATTATTTTATCAGAGTCAGTGGGAACCTATATATATTGGGTTGTGCACCAACGTTTTGATACTTACCATTAACGTTCAATCGGCCTCCTCCAAATTCAAATTTAATCATAACAAATTGGTGCCGTACTCTTCCACTGATGCTGGTTTAATTGGACTATTGAGAGTGTGGTCATTTCTGCATATTGTGCTATATCTGTTTTTGGAAAATAGTAAATAACAGAAAATTTGATAAATTGTGACCATGAGTGATACGGAGAATGGTGATGAGGGTTTGCCAAACGCCACGGCGGTAGTGGGGAATTTTGTGGCTGATGGTCTCACAGCCGATAAGGTTCGTTTGCTCCCTAGATATTCCTCGAGCGATGACTCAGGAAGCGTAGACGAATTCTTTTCTGAATGCGAAGAGCTGGCACGCCATTTTGGTTGGTCGAAAAAAGACCTTTATGTGGCTGTTAAGCTGCAATTGTCAGGGGAAGCGAAGGACATATGTAGGGAGCAACATCGGGCTATTAAAGATTATGCGTCTTTAAAAGAAATACTCGTTGAGAGGTATGGTCAAGAAAAAGACACATCCTTGGCTGTACATGAGTTTTTTTCATTCATGCAGCCAACCACCATGCCGGTGTCGGTGTTTGTGGCTAAAGCTCAGGCTTTGTCATATAAAGCATTTTGTCCGGGCCTAGAAGATGAGGCAACTGAAGATAAGTACAGGAGGCAAATGCTAAAGGGAATGCTGAGGACAAATTTGTGCCCTGAGGTCAGGAGAGGGGTCATGACCGCTAACCCCCAAACTATAGAAGAAATAAAGGCGGTAGCGCTTCGAGAGGAGAGGGCGTGGATATCATGTAGGGGGAATCCCACACCACCATCTGAAGAAGTCTCCGTTTATACAGCGAAGCCCCAAGCACCGAATGAAGAAATAGAGACTTTGAGACAGCAGGTACAGCTGTTGACAAAAAAAATCGAGGAGATCACTATAAGAAACAACAATTATCCCCCACCCACGAGATATGGTGGTTGTTTTCTGTGCGGAGAGGAAGGCCATATCAGGCGTGACTGCCCTCAAGCTGAACGACGGGGGAATTTTCGTCCTCCCCGTCAGCCTTATCTCCCTCCTCGTCAAGTCTATCGCGCTCCTCGGAATGAACGAGATGTGGACTATCGTGGGCCTAGAAATAACCCCTTTTTAAACTAATGATGGGCCAGCAGCCGACACAGCTGTTGGAAGAGTCCCCTCATCAAGTGTATATATTATCATGCTTCAATAACCCAAACCTCCCTATAATAAATGTGAAAATTAACAATAACATTTATAGGGCTCTCCTTGACTCGGGGGCTGGTTTAAATCTAATTGGGAAGGAGGTAATAGAAAATATGAATTTGGAACTCACCGCTTGTTCGGTAGTTGTAAAAACTATTGCGAGTCAGGAATCAAGAATAAAGAACTCTACAGAGTTGTCTCTGCAGATCGAGGAAAATACTTTCAAGGTGGAATTTTTTATAATGACGAATGTAATTTCAAGGGAATTTTCCCTAATATTAGGGGCACCTTTCCTGAGGCAATACAAGTGTAGCTTGGATTTTGAAAATAACTGCATGGGGATGGAGGACTTGGTTGTCCAGTTTGGGGACGGACAGAGTTCAGGGACGTCTAATGAAGAACAAAGTAAAGGGGAAGACATGTGTTACGCGTATGCGGTACAGAAGACCACAGTTCCACCGGGATCACAGGCTATAATCGAAGCTAAACTAAAAAAGGAGATAAACGCGAAAATATTACTAGCTGAACCTCTGTGGCAGGTGGGGGAAAAAAATTTTATGGTTGCAAGAGCGGTTTACCAGAATGAAAATAAACCAATCCCGGTATTGGTAATAAATACTACCGATGCCAAGATCCATATAAACAAATCAACGAAACTAATAAAATGTCACCCCATCCTCTCTTCTAAAGACTTACCGCAGGCAAGTATAAATTACTTCGCTCAAGACCCGGAATTTGGCACTTGTGAAGAGGCAGATCTAGAATGGAGCAGAAAATTCAAGCTTGACCATCTGGATGAAACCACGAAGAAGAAATTAGAAATGATATTGGAAGAGTATAAAGAAGCTTTTGCGGGGACAGTACAAGAGCTACCCGGATGCGACACCCTCCTTCACAAGATAAATTTATGCGATCAAATTCCAGTAAAAAGGAAACAATACCGGGTTCCTTATAACCTTAGAGAGGAAATGGACAAACAAATTGCGGTATTACTGGAAGCTGATATATTAGAACCATCTACCTCTCCCTATGCAGCCCCGGTTCTACTAGTCAAGAAACCTAATGGGGATTTCCGCTTCGTCGCAGACTTTAGAGAATTAAACAAGAAGGTCATTGCAGATTGCTATCCTTTGCCTTTAATAAATGAAGCAGTGGACAATCTACAGGGAAGTAAAATTTTTTCGACTTTGGATTTAACAAGCGGATTTTTTCAGCAAATGCTTGACCCAGAAGACCGGCATAAAACTGCAATATCAACTAATCAAGGCTTATACCAATTTAAGAGAACACCTTTTGGACTAAAGACCAGTGCAAATTCATTCCAAAGGCTGATGGAAATAGTGTTATCCGGGTTGAAACCTTCTCAAATATTTGTTTATGTGGATGATATTGTAATAGCATCCGATACAATTGACTCTCATCTAGAAAAATTAAAATTAGTATTCAATAGGCTCCTACTACACAATTTAAAATTAAAACCCTCTAAATGCAATTTTTTAAAAGAATCCATCACCTACTTAGGCTACGTAATTTCCCAAGGCAAGATATTCCCCGACCAAAAAAATGTGGAAATAGTAGAGAATTTCAAAATTCCCACATGCCGGAAGCACGTGAGGTCATTCTTGGGATGCGTAAATTATTATCGAAAATTTATCCCAGATTTTAGTAGAAGGTCGATTAATTTAACAAACTTAACGAAGGAAACTAAACACTTTCAATGGACAAAGGATGCCCAAAGGGAGTTCGAAGACCTAAAGACTGCCTTGACGAAGAAACCCTGTTTGACTCTACCGGATATGGCCCAAGATTTCGTCATATTCACAGACGCTTCGAATTCAGCAATTGGAGGGGTAATTGCTCAACTCGATGGGAATGGATTCCCGAAACCCATAGCCTTTGCGAGCCGCAAGCTTAACTCAGCCGAAAAGGTCTATAGTACAACTGAAAGGGAAGTGTTGGCCATAATATTCACGGTTGGTTATTTCAGACCGTATTTATACGGAAAGAAATTTACCATATATACTAGGGTGGGTCAAAAATATTTTTTTCACATTTTCCCACGGGCACAGCGACAAAAAGGTGCCAAATGGTCTCAAACTAACATGTGTAAAATTTTATTCCATTATAATAACTCTTTTTGCCTCCGGATTGACTTCCAGCAATGTTTCCAGCAGCAGTTTCCAGCAATGTAGTAATTCCGTGTAAAAATGGAAAAAGGAAAATCGAGGTTTTACCTTGATTGCACGAATTCTTCACGAATGTAAATGTTTAGAATGGTATAAAAATCATCATTGAAGGGTATAAAATACTTAAAAATGAAATCAGAGGTGAAATAATTCAGTTGTATCCAAACATATTTTGAAATATCTCAATGAATAGAACAGGCAATCAAGGATTGCTTGCTAGAATTAAAAAAAAGGCGCGAAGTCTATATTTGCGGTTGAATAGGATATTAAAAACATTTAATTTAATAAACCACATAAAAATTTATGTGTCAGAAGGGTAGTATCTATTATGGCATATACGTTACCAGTTAAAATTTCTATAATAGTTTAAATATTTGGAATTTCCTTGAAATTTCAGTGACATATAAGGAGCAGTCCACCACAAGTGTCCCCAAACGAATCCCTATTGTGAAAAAATAAATTAAAACCCTGTTTTAAGAGTCAAATTTTGAAATATTTTCTTAAGGAGAGCGGTAGATCCCCGTTTTCAGCTTAAAGCTCCGTATTATCATCAGAATTTTGAAATTAGCTACAGTAATTTTCAAAACATACCTGTGGTTGTTTTAACCAGCTAAATTTGCTATATTTAAATACGCGTAAGGAACTATTTTGCGTAAATGATCCTTCCAAAAATCATGGCCCTGGGTTTCAGGCCATTGCTACAGAAAAAAAAATTAGGTAAATGTTCATTAATGTGAAGAGACATTACTGATATTTGCTTATTGCCTATGAACGAACTATCCATCCGACACTTGTTTCACATATTTATGTGGTCACATTTGGATCCCAAGACACTTTAAAGGAGTTTAGGCAAAAGTTTAGAAACATAATATAAAATCTCTATTTTCCTTCCCTAATTAAAAGTGTATGTCAGCCAATTACACATTTTTTTCATCAAAGCCTAAGCACAAAAAAAAATTATATTTAAACATAATAGTGCCAACAAAACCTAGTAGAATTGTGTATGCTTCAATAGAATCTGCTTCTGAAAAATCGATTATTAGGAAGAAAGTTCTCATGTGGTCCAACTTAGTAGATTGCAGTCAAAATTCGCTCTTTATGTAAAGATTGATTACTGCAACTCGATATTTTTTGCCACCCAGAGATGGAATCTAAACTTAATCCAGTATTTTAAAGAAACAGTTACTTCGCACACTATCAAAATTGATCAACCACAACCAATGAAATAACAGTCCGCTGAATTTTGAAATCCTATAATTTAAGAAAAATATACTATTTTCACTTTCTACTTTTAAAATTTAAAAGCATCGTTTTACAATGACAAGACTTGAGAGAGAATATATCTGATTTACCAATATTTAAAATCTGTACCAGTGACACTGACAGTCCATCCATTGTTTGTTGACAAAAAAGCCTCCTATTCTATGCTTGTTTTGTTAATATGCTCATATTATATTGCCTTTTTTATAAGTTGTTTTTGTATTAATAATGCTTTAATGTTACTAATATGATTCAAATTGGTTTTAAAGACCCACATTTGTAAGCTCTAAAACATTTTTAACACAAAAAAATTAAATTTCTAAAATTTAAAAAAAATGAAAAAATTACATAATTTTGTTCCATTTGAGGCCAATCCGGAGGCAAAAAGAGTTATTATAATGGAATAATATTTTGCACACGTTAGTTTCAGACCATTTGGCACCTTTTTCTTGCTGTGCCCGATAGAATTTGTAAAAAAAAAATTTTGCCATAGGAAAATGACCCACCCTAATATATACCGACCACGCTTCTTTGACTCATGTGCTGAAGCTAAAAGATCCTACAGGCCGCATAGCGAGGTGGGCTTTGACCTTATCCGATTTTAATTATGAAATAAAATATATAACGGGAAAATGCAACAGGGTAGCGGATTTTTTATCACGAGGAGTGGACTACGAGAAGCAAACTGAAGCTAAGAAAGTTTTTGCTCTACAGCCGGAACAACCAGTGGAAATTTCTTTCCATCAAAAACTATTCGAGAAATTACTGCGTTATCAACAATTGGACAAGACCTGCCAAAGCATCTCGAAAGACCTACAGGAGGGGAATTTGGTGAAGCCCCAAGGGTTGAGGTTCTTTTTGGACCGAGGGATACTACGGTGTAAGGGCCTGGACTGTACAGAGGAAGATCAGGCAAGGATAGTACTACCCAAGTCAATGATTTATGAGGTACTCTCTCAGTTGCACGATTCACCTTCCTCCTGCCACCCCGGAGTCAGAAAAACCCTCCTCAGGGTTAAAAGGCATTATTACTGGCCAGGTATGACCCAACATATTGTTAATTGGGTAAAATCTTGTAATAGTTGCATGGAAAAGCGAGGGCACAAGCCAAAGGCATTGGCACCACTCCAAAGATCAGAAATTCCTGAGGGTCCTTTTCAAAAAGTGGCTATAGATATTGTTGGCCCTTTACCAATCTCTGACCAAGGCAACAAATACCTCATAACATATATAGACCACTTTAGCAGATGGTGCGAGGCTTACCCTGTACCGGAGATAGGAAGTAAGGACGTAGCGCGGACGCTTTTAGACTTTACATCAAGGTTTGGCTGCCCAGCTGTTATCTTAACAGATAAAGGCACAAATCTAATTTCGGAATCCATGCAATCTTTATACCGTTCATTGGGAATAAAAAAGGTCCAGACTACAGCTTACCACCCCCAAGGAAATGGCATGTTAGAAGTATACCATAGGAGCTTGGGAAATGCTCTCAGTCATTTAGTCAATGACAATCATACCGATTGGGACTTAAAGCTGAACTATGCCTTGTTAGCATATCGGACAACATGGCATTCAGCGACAAGACATACACCTGCATTTCTGGTCTATGGAAAAGAACTTAACTTGCCTTACCAAATGTTAGAAAAGGATTGGCCGTTTTCATACAGGGAAAGCGAAGACTACGTTGAAGCGCTTCTAAAAAGGCAACATGCAGCATACAAAAGGGTCAAGACTAACTTGGAAAAAGCAGCGGAGGCTCAGGAACAATATAGAAACAAGATTGCCCGCGATAAAGGATTGAAAGTCGGTGACATGGTTTATGTGTACTACCCACACACAAAACAGGGTTTGAGCGGGAAATTCTCCAAACCCAATAAAGGAGGTTACGTGATTGAGAGAAAAATCTCCGATGTGGTCTTTGAAATTAAAGAAGTCAACAACCCCCAGCGTAAACAGATTATAAATGTTGACCGCCTCGTCAAAGCAACCCAGAGATTACAACACGAGGAAAGAGAAGAGAACGACTTCCCCGTAGATAACACTGACCCCTCTCCGTCCGCCGCAGTCAACCCCACAACAAAAGGAAAGAGAGGCGCCCGCAAAACGCCTCAGGCAGCTTCCTCCCCACTCCGCCGTGAATACAATCTCCGGAATAGACAGCAAGGGAGGTTTATTAGATAATGGAGTACAGTTCTTAACTTGTTGTTTCTCCGGTTACTCCCATTTTGGTATTTAAGAAAAAAATTCCTTGAATTTTTTTTAGTGATTGGGAGGGCATTTGTTGTACAAACAGTGTATTAATTGTGTTTTTTATGTAATTACGGTAAAGATGTATAACCAAGAGAGTGTGGCGCGGAATTTTCGGATGTTCGGATTCCGTGGGAACCGTAACTCTCCCGCGCTGGCCGGGTCAAGAGGTCGAGAAAGGGGGAGATTGAACCAATCGTGACAGATCGTAGAGGTACCTGGGGTGTACGACCTGCTAATGTGTCGGGGGATCGTTGCCACTTAAGACAACGAAGAGAGGAGGATCCACCCCCAAAAAGATGAGAAACCAATAAGAAAATTAAGAGGGGTTTTCTCGAAAAAATTAACGGAGATGCTTCGGAGTGAAGTGAAGGGGTGGAAGAGAAGGTGATATAAGGAACGGAGCCCGAGTCCGAGGGAGGGTTGGTTGGCAGATTTCAGAGAGGCGAGGATCCGCACCCGTGAGTTTCTCGTGCGCGACGCCAGTCACCTGTACGCTGATATTGAAGTGGAGCCCCTGCCGGACACCTTCACGCTGGTTCTGAAGAGGAGCCCTGAACGAGACGCCCCAGCTTCGTTGAGCGTGATTCCCCGGCCATCTCCCGTGTAGTTCCCGAGCGGTGGAGCCCTAAGACGCCCCGGCATTCACCTGGTTTTCTTGACCGTGGAGCCCCTGCCGGACACCTTCACGCTGGTTCTGAAGAGGAGCCCTGAACGAGACGCCCCAGCTTCGTTGAGCGTGATTCCCCGGCCATCTCCCGTGTAGTTCCCGAGCGGTGGAGCCCTAAGACGCCCCGGCATTCACCTGGTTTTCTTGACCGTGGAGCCCCTGCCGGACACCTTCACGCTGGTTCTGAAGAGGAGCCCTGAACGAGACGCCCCAGCTTCGTTGAGCGTGATTCCCCTGCCATCTCCCGTGTGGTTCCCGAGCGGTGGAGCCCTAAGACGCCCCGGCGTTCACCTGATTTTCTTGACCGCGGCGCCCCTGCCTCTCCCGACGCCGTTTCCGATTCTGACAACATCCACTTACTGTGCTTGCCCAGAAGAGACGCCCCGTCTTTGGATGAACTGATTCTCTCATCCCTTCTGATAAAGATAAGCCATTTTTCTCTTTCCCTTTTCGGCCACACTCTCGGTTTTCCTTATTTAAATGTATTCTTGCTTAATATTTTGTGTTGTGTGTTTCTTTGATATTGAATGATTTCTTGTCTGTGTCTTAAGGGGAGGGTTTAATTTTGATTTCTATCCATTGCTGTGATTGTCAATATAGAGTTGGGTTTAAGAAATATTTGTTGTATGTTAGGCTGTATCATTAGAATGATTATATAATTAAACGTTAGCCTTCAAAAAAACCTAAACTCTTTGTAGTCATTGAACTTGTGTCTTGGTCCAATTATTTTATCAGAGTCAGTGGGAACCTATATATATTGGGTTGTGCACCAACGTTTTGATACTTACCATTAACGTTCAATCGGCCTCCTCCAAATTCAAATTTAATCATAACACTGAATACAATTTTAAAAGTTCAATGATGGAAATCTAAAGGATTTTCGACTTTTCCTAATGATAATTTAAACACTTTTAACTAGTTGTTTCATACAAAGAAATAATTCTATCAAATATATGTTGTGAATATTATATAATTATTTAACTTTTTAGAAATATTAATTATAATAAGGATGTATGATTGAATATGAATGTTCTTTTCTTTCAACTCTTCAGCTGTGAAAAGTTAACTAATAAGTGTTTTTTGTATTGGAAAAAGAATGTCCATAGAAATTATTCTATTTAAATGTAACGCTTATACTAACACGGCCATAACTAGACTTTAGTTTTAGAGGGGGTTACCTGACTTTTTTTAGGGAACATTTGTACATCCAGTTTTAGATGACTTGCACTTTGTATATTAATTTTAATGACTTTGATTTTTAAATTTTTTTAAACAATATGAATACCAAGTTAGATTGGAGGGTCTCAGAGTCCTTCACCAGAAAAGGTTTGGAAATTTCAACCTAAAAAATCCTTTTTAGCTCATTTTAAGAAATTTTCGGACTACACCCCAAGTGCACCGCTAATTGAGGAGGAGCAACAGAATTTCCAAAGAAATCTAGTATCTCAATAACAGCAAAAATTTTTGGGGAGTTTCAGGGTCCTACTTCAGAAATATTTTGGAAATATGCTTCTTAAAGTATAACAGAACTAACAAAGAAAAACAACGTAAAATTTACGTAAAAATTTAAAGGGGGTCTGGGAGTCCTCCCCCAGGAAATATTTGGAATTTTTACTCATTTTCAGTGTTTTGACTCATTTTGAGACCCTTTAGGTTACATTGCTCCTTGTGAGTAAATTACTAAAAATTTCCCTGATTTTTAAATTTTTTAAAGAACTTCTCCGATTTTTCCAGGTGAATAAAATTCCTTTACTTTTCCCTGATCTGTAGCCACCCTAATATTCTAAAATGTCTACTTATTGAATCTTAAAGGTTTAATTTTGCTAAATTATATGAAAATATTTCTTATGCAATTTTTCTATTTAAAATGAAAAATTTTGATCTTAATTAATATTAATTGAATCTTATTACAAAATAAAATAGCTGCCATCATAAAAGCAAAAAGAAAATTTGGTATTTTTTATAAAAAAAAAAGACTGAGTATTCAGATAAGAGTAAGGTCTAGGGATCTCTTACTTGTCTTCTATAATTTAGTTCCAAATATAGTTAAGTTCTACTGTATCCATGCCTATTTTCCTTAATAATCAAGCTATATTTTAAAAATTAAATGTATTCAGGATAAAGAGTACTTTTTATTTGACATGTTTTTCAACCTGATTTTATCTTTTAAGAATTTCTAGTTTAAAAAACATACTTTAAAGAATATGAACTATAAACATAGGTACTTAACAAGCAATATGATTTATGTAATTTAAGTTTTTTTACAACCGGCGATGGTTTAGTTAATAGTACTAAACCAAGTTAATAGTATTAATAGTTAATAGTATTAATTTTTTTAAGTTTTAAAAATTGCTCTTTCTACATTCAGAATATCGGAAAAATTTTTCCCAGAACATCAACATTTTACCAGAAGAAACCTTTCCTCCAAAACGCATTAAAGCGCATGCGCGTAGCCCTGGTGCCTTTCACTGGGCGTGATTTCTAGACGCTCGTCTAATTATGCACATCAAAAAAACCTTTATGAAATTTCAAGGTTAGGCCCGCACGAAATAAATGCTAAGCGGTCCAAAAAATCCAATTGAAACGAAGTGGGAGGGCCAAAGTAGCAGTTTAATTGAAAATGTAACTATTCCATTAGATTTAGCTAACAAGAAAGCAATAAACTGGGCGGAAAATATTTTTAGGAAGTGAATTACAAAATACTTATGGTTTTTCTTCGAAAATGTCAGTCAGTTGCCCGTATATCGACATTTATTTCGGAGGGGGGCTAAATATATCTTATTAAAAAACTTAGCCATTATTTGGCCCAAAGCTATACTTTTGCACCGGGGAAAAATACCCTCCCGTGATTACTTAATATGTTAAATGAAACTTTTTAATGAAGGGTTTGTACCTTTATAAACATAATAAAAAAAGAAATAGTAAATAATAGAGTTCCAAGTACAAAAGGGGGGGCGGGTGTTTTTTTTTTTTAGTACACTTTGGTCTCGTTTTGGTAAACCTAGTCCAAATTTTGGTGGGGGGGGGGGACTGGGACCCCTCGAAAACCGACCGGAAAAAACCCGACAAAATTCAGAGTAGGGAGCAGAGACGTAGCTTGAAATTCTTTTTGGGAGGAGGACCGGTCTAATTTTCCAAAGTTGTTAATCCTTTAATTTTCAGTGATTTTTCGAATCAGTATAATCTGTTTTTTCGATTTTAACTATTGGAATATATCGTACTAATTATGACTTGTACTGAATCCGTTATATGTAATACAATGTCTCGAAATCAGTGAGGTAGCCAGAAAGGAGTGTAATTAGGTTATTTTCTATGGTCAGAAAAATAAATATTCTGACTTTTCGGAAAGGGGGATATATCCCTAAATTAAATCCCTCACTCTGACTACGCCACTGCTCTAAATGTTACATGAGCTTGGTGTTTTTTAGGATTTTTTGCACTTATGTTTTGTTAACATAATTCATATGAAATATTACTTATTATGAACTCAACAATACCATGAAATGCCCCTCCTGCAATAACTTTTACTTAAATTTATAAAGTTTAAATAATTTACTATCTACCTTGGTCCATGATTGGTCCATATTTTTAATTAAATTATGTTCATCATATAAATACTTCCTGTTTTAAATATTTCCATACTTTTTCGTTTGGATGCTGTAATACCAGAACTCAATAATTATACTTAACAAATACCTCCCTGAATTGTTTCAAAGTGCTATTTTCTTTAAAATGACTCCCGTTATTGAATGAGAAATGAAACTTAATCACCTGTTAATGTAAATCAGAAAGGCAATTTCTCTCGTCTTTGATCGATAGCCATTTTTTGCTCTAATTAAGTAGCTACAATTGTTTGATACTACGTATCACTTCTCTTTAATGTGGTTGAGTATTCATTATATTTGAATCACTTTTTAATTGTATAATCTAAGTTCTTAGGTCTTGCAAATTCGCTTACTATGATAGGATTACTTTCAAATTGTGTTGCAAAAGTTGTTAGCTTTTAGATTTAGAATTTAGATTTTAGAAACGCTTTGAAACATTTTGAAAGCATTTTAATCTATATTTCGGAAGATTTTAACTGAACGAATGGAACGTTATGCGATACCATGGGTGGATACTAACAATCATAAAAATAATTTTTTAATTGTATTGCATCATGTATTTGTTCTATGCTTTTCAAACTCAATTTTTTTTTTTTGAAAATTAGAGAAAAGTACATTAACTTACTCTTTTCAAATCCTTTTCACGAGTAGATCATTTGACGCTAGGAACCATGTTTACAGTCTGTTCTGCTAACATTTTATCCTCTAAAGTTTCACGATAATCTACGTCTAAGGCTGAGCGCGCACGAGCGACTTTTGTCACGGTGACAAAGACAAAATTGTTGCCTTGGCTATTGAAACAAGTTGAACAGTATTGATGAGTGCGCGCACTAGGCGACGTGACACTTGGCCGATTGCTAAGAATTTCTTCATAGAGATCCATTGTTTTCTTGTGATATTTTTGATACTAGTAATCCTGGTCGCCGTGACTTTAGTCACTCGTGCGCGATCAGCCTAAAGGCATATAAATAATCACAAAAATGTTTCGAGTAAAGTAAAGAATTATGTTTTAATAATTTAAGAAATAAATTTTTTTTTTAATTTATGGTATTTCTCAGGGATATCATTCATGTTTATAGTAAAATAGTAATGATGTTCCTTATTCCAAATATTGGTATAATACCATATCATATTTTTACTCAATGTGACATATTAGATAGTCCACTATTGTTTTGTGACTTTCTGGAGGTATTTGGATTTTGCAATAACCACACATTATCATATGTTCATCAATCACGTGCATTAAAAATTTCTATCATGGGTTCATTCGTATTCTATAGTTTTGTTTAATGTCTTAATATCAACTTATTTGTTAAAATTTCAATAATATTTCTACGGGCTACCCAAAGAGATCGCAAGATTAGAATGATTCCTAAATAGGCCCTAATAGCCCTTTATTTGGTATTGCATGCTGTACGGGAACTACTTGTTAATCAGTCGGTTATAATAATTTGAATTAGAAAGTACTTATTCTACAAGCCAAATTTACGTGTTGCAATTTCGAACTCAGGAAGGTGAAGGGTATGATAAAACTCTGTTCTGTTTCATGGTGTTTCATCATGCATTATAACCGCACAAACTGTGTTACATCCTCTATAAATAAACTGGTCAGAAGGACAGCAGTGTAAGTTCACGTAATTGAGGGTTTTCTGTCTTAATAACAGGGCGCCTATTGTATTTCTATGGAGAAAAGACACTTTGAAGGCGGCTCTGATAGGCCAATTTATATTGAAATTATCAGACAGCTACCACACGATACGATATAAATCAGGGGTGACCAACTTTTTTCGAAACTGTGCCACTATTTTGGAAATAAAAATTGTGCGTGCCACTTCCATTTTTTTTCCCCAATATACCGAAAAATTAAATAGTAGTTTAAAAATTTTATTTGTAGGCTGATTGTAGAAATATTTAGCAAATAAAACATTTTTCATATATGTATGGATAGTGAAGGTTTTACAGTAATGTAGGGGTACTCCTCCGGAAAAATGTTAGGAATTTTCCCATAAAACGGACTTTTAATGCATTTTGCAACACTAGTCGAAAATCACTAGAATCCCAAAACTTCATAAATTAGGTTCTAATTTAATAAAAAAAAACCTAGAATATTCTGTTTGGATAGGCTACTATCCTTCAGGCACCTAAAAAGATATTTGACTCACATAAACTCGTACACTTAAGATTTTACTAAAAATCATTATTATGAAATCGTAAAAAGGGAATTAAGTTCTCAGTGTCTGAAACGACTTAGTCACCACTAAAAGAGTCAAAATTATTAAAATAAGTCGAAAGTACCGATTATTTCGTAAGGAATTCTAGAGCAAATTTGTTAACTCTAATCTCGATAGGACCGTGCGAGGGTGCTCGTTGGGTATCCCGAAATGGATTGTAAAATTAAGGGTATAATATTCGATTACACATTAGGGTGTCCCTTAAAATCGAAGGTCGGGGAAACTTTTGCGACACCCCCCAATTTTTTTCCTTTTGCTATCCTAAGATAGTGTGCAAAATCTTAAATCGATCAGATAATATTAACACGTGCCCCAAACGGCCTAAAGTTTGAAAATTTGGACATTTTTTTCATTTTTTCAAAAAATTTTAAAAAATTATTTGAATATTGTATGGTTGAATATTTGATTTTTAATGCACCTAAAAGGACCCATTTTCACTCGCAGTTGGGTCTTAATGGCCAGATTTTAGTCTTGACGTCACTTAGAAAATCGTTAAAATTCGTCGTTTTCTTTGAAAACACGTACAATTTAAAAAGTCAATACCTATACTTAAAGGGTTTTTATTTCTTGGTAGCCCCTCTTGTAGTTCAAGGTTATGATATTAAACATTTTTGCAGGTGTTTTTTATGACATCTGGTGGGTTATTGCCATTTAAAACGTTGGGGTGGGAAAGAAAGAAAGAAGGGTTAATGAGTAATAAGTGATTATAAAGCAGTAGAGCACAGCAAAGGAACTGTGTCAGATGTACGATTGAATCGGAGATTTTACATATTTTGAGTATGCCTCCTAAAAATTTTAGGAATTCTATTTACCTCATTGACCATACAGATGAGGAGTTACGGGGTTCTAAACTACCATCTAATATTCAAGTACTGAGGTACTTATTCTTCAGAATTCGCAATCTTAAAGAAACGGCGGCGGTTGCTAGCATTGTAGTTGCAGAGTCTGTGATGGTTTTTTGGCAGAAAGCTAGAATTCCCTTTAGAGAAAAATGTCACATAGTTAAAAAAATATTAGATTATTACAGTCAATGGAAATCCCTTCAAAAACACAGTAATCGACGATCCGAGCGACAAGTGATCCATGAAGATGCTTTTTCTCAAGTATTCGAAGATCTTTTCGATATTGCTCATCAAAATGCTTTAGAAATGATTAATATAGATGAGGACCGAGAGTTCTTAAAACTTCAAAGACAAAAAGGTAGGCCGGGTAGTATGTCATCAGTTGATTTAAATTTACATAAAAAAGAAAGACGCAGACAAGAGAGAATCAGATCAGAAGAAAACAGGCGGTAACGTGCTGAATCTGATGCATTTAAAGGTAAGAAATTAATGATTTTACAACCCAATAAACTAAACTTAATTGATCGTAATTATTATATATCAGCCCATAGAGAGAAATTTTAAATTAATTTAACTTTATTTTTTTTATCAGAGAGTGTTCCGAGTATTGATGAATTCCCTCAAGAATCAACAAGCTCGACTTGCTTTTCCTGAAAAAGTTACACGAATACAGAAATGTAAATGAAAAAGTGTCTGAAGTAGCTGTTAAAAAGTTTGCCAACCATTTATGGTATCTTGTTCCTGAATGGGCTGGGCAGGCTTAGCACTTTTGTATGAGTCTGTTCCATTGGAAGAAAAGAGGAAAATTGTAGCTGTAATTTTCAATGAAAGGGATGCTACAAATGACGTACAACCTTTTGTAAAAAGACGGGGCCTGCGGCTGTCTGTTTCATTAACGGATGTATCACAAGTTGTATCCAAATCAATAAGTGACTTTGTGAATCAAAGCTCTTTAAAAATGTTTGAAATTTATGGCCTACGAATGGATTTTCTAAAAGAAAATCCCCTTGATTGGGAAAATTCGATAGATTTTAAACTTGCAAAAACCTTTTTCACGGATTTGCAGGTAGTGAACGATGCTGCTGAGCGAGGAGTCGCTTTGACTCAAAAGTACATTGGTCAAGTTCAAAAGGAGGAATATTTTCAAAATCTCTTACTCGTTTCCCAATATACACTTAGAGCCAAAAAAACATGTACAAAAGAAACACTGATTAAAAATGTGTTCTAAGAATTTTATTCATTTGCACATTTTGTTAGTAAATAAATAAGATACTAAGATAATATGTATGTATAGTATATAAAATGTATATGTATATGATGTATATAAGATGTATGATATGATATAAAATAAGGAATTAAACAGCTTAATTGTCTTTATAAACATGATTTTCTTTGAGTTTTATAAATATAAGATTCTTGAGGGGAGATTAGGTACGGGTAATTTAATCCAATATGGCGTCCGCAAATATACAATATTTATAATAAATACGATCATTTAAGTTTTTATACACTTTTATATCATTTTCGTAACCAATAATGTATGAAATTATGCCTTACAAAGATATTTTAATTCCCTCTTACTTTCCTGCTATGTGGCCAAAATGTGCAAAATCAATGATTTTCTAATTGACGTCCAGACTAAAATATGGGCATTAAGACCCAACTACGAGTGAAAATGGGTCAAATGTGTCCTTTTAGGTGCATTAAAAATCAAATATTCAACCATACAATATTCAAATTATTTTTTAAAATTTTTTGAAAAAATGAAAAAAATGTCCAAATTTTCAAACTTTAGGCCGTTTGGGGCACGTGTTAATATTATCTGATCGATTTAAGATTTTGCACACTATCTTAGGATAGCAAAAGGAAAAAAATTGGGGGGTGTCGCAAAAGTTCCCCCGACTTTTTAAAAAAACGCCCAAATAAGGGACACCCTATTACACATCTTATCACAAGTTTTATATTATCGGACTTAATCCGCTTTCATTTCAAGCTCACATCACTTCTCGGGACTGGCGACTGAACAAACGGCATTTTAATTGAAGATTTGGGAAGTTCAAATTAAGCTATCTGATGCAGAATCAGTCTTCATTGACGAAAACTCCTTTCCACTCAGTTTTCACTCCTCTCTCTCTCTGTCAATAGCCGAATGCTCATTCGCAACTGATAAATTCTGTGCTTTTTCTTATCGTCACTCCTCTCCTGCGGTCTTTGCTCTGATGTGAGAGGTCATCTGCTTTTCGGTGGTCTGCCAAGGAAGATACGATTTTAAGGTTGAACCAAGCGAATCTCTGACCCTCCTAGCAACCCAACAGGCTTTCTGTTTACTCAGTTTCGTAGTGACGTCATAGGACCAAGAAACATTGCAACCAAGTATAGAAAATTTATTGTTTTTATTGATGTTAATAGTAGGGGAGCCCATGATGCTAAATGTGGATTTACTCTAGCGCGTCAGATAATCATAGGGGAGATACCTTGCATGCTTTTGAGTAACTCCACCAAATATAAGCTCTCCATGTTGGTGGGTTTGTTTAGAACAGCCCGTCAGATTTGGTAAAAAAGAAATTAGTTACATGAACATACTCGAGCGCGTCAGATAGAGCATTTTCAATCACATGACTCTGCCTAACAACGGCCTTAGCAACGTTGTTTATTCGCCAAGTGACGTCATGTGCGAATGCTGCTATTGGATACTTCTATGTCCCGCCCCTAACAACAGCCTTAGCAACGTTGATTTTGTCCTCCAAGTGACGTCATGTGCGAATGCTCTATTGGCTACCAAGACAGTTTACAACTAGTTGAGCCTAGTTTCCTGGCTACTAGTCTATAAACATTTTGTTTCGTACATTTTTCTCAAAAAGAGCGATAGCGTCTTACCGGTCTTGGCTTTACTTTGTAACCCTCCCGCTCCCTTACCCACCGCTCAAATCGGCAGATTTTAGAAAATGTACACTTTTTAGCTGCAAGGTATCCCCCTTATGATTATCTGACGCGCTCGAGTTACTACCCAAAAACACTCTGGGCTCCCCTACTATAACTCTCTTGAACTTAAATAAAAATGAGGGAGAAGGAAACTGTGAGTTTAAGTGTGTTAAAGAGGAAGAGAAAAGAGTACTAATGCTCACACACAGATAATGGTTAAAATAACGATCACCGGTAATGATTACGACGGGAGTTTTTGTTTTCGGATCGCCAAACGATGAGCCGTGTTTGATGAAAAACGCTGTTTGAGTTTTAAAAGTGGCAAATAAAAATGTTGATCTGTTTTTGAGTTTTTTTCCGTTTCCGTAATTATTGGTATCAAACCCTCGTGGAAACCATGAGCATTCATCACGTTCCGTTGTTAGGGCTAATGGGACATTCATCTGCAAATTGTTATACATTCACTACAGGTTCGCAGTGATTAATAAGAATCGATTGCCATAAATGAACATACAATACAACAATTGAAATAATCAAATATATATAAATAGAAATAAACATATTTATTGGTGACTGAATGAACATTACAGAGCAATCTATAATTCCAAAGACAACGGAGCCACAGTCCTAATGGAAACAGAAAATACCAACTTCCAAATCTTCGTCTTAGGGGCCATTCATTAATAACGTAAGGGTCCCGAGAGGGAGGGGAGAATAGAGATAATAATATAATGGTAATTAATAAATAATATAATAATATAACTAGAGATAATAATATAATGGTAATTATATAGTTGACAGCAAGAATATATTACATCCCAAGCAGCACAAGAACGTTCACAGTGTTATTCGTTCAATCATGATGGTGTTACGTGTTTTTAGGACGTATTATTCGACGTTACAATGTGGTTGATTTACCGCCCGTGCTAACAGAATGTGTTTTACCACGTAAAGTATCCGTATTTCTAAAACGTGCTACAAATCGTGTCAATAGAACTTTCTTTACAACGTGCATCTGAAACGACTTAGTCACCACTAAAAGAGTCAATATTATTCAAATAAGTTGTAAAAAGAATGGTTTTAATTAAACGATAAAATAAAATTAATTCGTGAAATGAAATAAGGTAAACGTGGGTATAGTGGACACTGTCCCAATAGTGATGGCCACCTTGTTGATTAATTTTAATTAATACGAGTTAGAGTTATCAAATAACGTTAAAATTCATAGGCATAGTAGCTTATGCTGTCAGGTAATCAGTTAAATAACCACCGATACCACAGATCAGTATGGGAAGGATATTTAAGTCTTTGAAAATAACACCATCGGTGGAGTGACTGAAATTTGAAGTTGCTTATTGAATCGCGTTAGGAAACGGTTAAGTTGAAACTGATTTTTTTGTACTTATTAGGGTTTAATTGACTTTTAAATTCATTTTAAGATAAAGTAGAGTGCATACAATATTTGAAAATTTTGACTTTATGAGGATTTAGGGGGGTGGCCACTTTACCAGCACAGAATCTTAGATTTTCCAATAGTGGTCACTGCAATGACTTCTAAAAGAAATATAAGTCATTTTTAATTTGAATCAGATTTTCTTCAGAAACTGTTGATTATGCTTTAAATCGGGTGCTGTACGAATTAGGTTTGATTCTGGCTTCGGGAACCAAGATTTCAAAATGCCTCTCAAATCAGCTACAACGTAGGCTATGGGCCGGAAACCATCAAGTCTGTTATTTTAAGTCAAATAAACTAATTTTATTTTGATCTAAAATATATTTCGCTAGAAAGGATGATATTTTTAGAACTAAGCGACCATACCTACTCAATTTCATGCATAAACCCCCTCATATAGGCAGAAAAAGAGAGGTGTCCACTTTTGATGCAAAGCAGGGCCGTAACCAGACTTTTGTTTCGGGGGGGGTTTTGACTAAAATATTTTCTGAGGTACCTCCTTACGGGTACTTTTATATGTTAAGTTTTAGGTGACAACACTGGATTGAAATTTTGATGCATTACATTTCAAAATTGTTTAAACAATATGAATTCGAAGTAAAAGGGGGGTCTGGGGGTCCTCCCCCAGAAAATTTTTAGAAATTTGCCCCTCAAAAGAGTGTTTTAGCTCATTTCTGAGACCCTTTAGATTACACCCATAGAGCACCACTCATTGTAAGCGGCCGAATTTTCAAGGTAAAAAGAAGGAATATTGTAATAAATGGCGAAATATTAAGGGGGTTTTTAGGTTCCTACTCCAGAAAATTTTTTGAATTTTTCCCCTAATAGTGGCATTTTAACTCATTTTGAGACATATTAGGTAACAGTAAAGAGGACCAATCCTTGTAAATCACCCAAGTTTGAAGGAAAAACCGTATACTTAATAGATTTCAAACTTTCGAGGGGGTTTGGGGGTCCTCCCCCAAAAAATTTTTGGAAATTTTACCCTTAAAAGTAGGGTTTTGACTCATTTTGAGACCCTTTGGGTTATACCCGAAGAGGATATCGTTCCTTGTGAGACATAATTTTCAAGAAAAATAGCAGTATAAAAATTGATGTCAAAATTTCGGGGGGGGGGGTTTGAACCCCTAAACCCCCCCCCTTGGATACGGCCCTGATGCAAAGGGTGTCCACCATAGAAACATCAGATACATCGATGTGGCCACTATACAAGCAATTTTGAGTACTTTTAAAAAATTGATTAAAATACTTTCCCCGATCTAATTATAGTTTTAATTGGTAAAATTGAAAGAAGAAGATCCAGTTAATCTAAAAATAGGATGGTAACCGTTTCCAAAAAAAATAGATTGATACTTATAGAGAATTTAAGCGAACATTTTCCTTAAAGTGTCCACTATACCCACATTTACCTTAGTTAGTGAAAAGAACGTGATTAAGATTATGAGAGGAGGATAGTAAAGAGGGCGAGGTAGATAGAATTACTATTTCAAATGAAAGAAAGGAAAGTGAGAGGAATGATGGGGGTGAAAGGGAGTGGAGGAAAAATCTCTGAATGAGAGCGATGGGAATGAGAAACCCAAATATTTCTCCAAACCTCAAAAACCACTTTCTTCTGGCATTCCGTGACCAGAGGTCAAGCGCTTCGGCCGCTGACGTTCGAATCACGTGACGTCCTCTTTTTTTTATATATCTTTCCGAATTCCCGCCGGACCCATCATCCGGAGTTGCGTGTAGGATTCTTTCTCCACTGTTTTACCGCCGTTTTGTGCGCTTTGCCTTATTGGACACGCCATGGGCTTATTGGTCTATTGTTGTATGTGCTTATGGTTGTAGAAAACGTTTGGATTGTTATGGGAGGGTTTTTTTTGTGGTTGTTTCTGTTTAATGGCAAAATCGATATTGTTTGATAGTATATTTTAATCGTCCAAATGCTTTTAAGCAGGAAATGGAATTTAAGTAAATTGAGTCTCTGGTTCAAATTTCCAAGAAATTGCTATCCTTTTTATAGAAGTTAGTACGAGTTAAGGTTTTAGTAGTTTTTATTCAATGGCCAAATCAATGTCGTATGATGTGTTTTTAGTCATAAAATCTTATTACTCAACACTGAATTCAGTCTTGATGTCAAAATTAAAGTATTGTAAGATTACTAATATACTTGAAACCTAATCCAACATTTGTTTTTTTTATTTTATAGATTATACTAATAATTTGTTCAAAGTATCTGTGATCTCTGTGACCTCTACTCTTTATTCTACAGCCCTAACTTATAAGAATGGTATAAATCCTTGCAATTTACTTCACTTTACCTCTTTCTGGATTATTTTGTAACAAAACATTGTTCTTAAAAGAAATTTATTGAGCGAAGTAAAGTTTTTATAACTTAGAAAAAAAATTCTCTGGGTCCGCAAAATTATTTCATGTGTGCCGCATGTGGGCCCGCGGCTTGGAGAAACATAATTTACCCATAAAAATGAAAATTTCTGAAAATCCATTACCCCCCCCCCCGCATGAATATCCTCATCAATATCATTCCTAGGATTTTTTTGGAGGAGTAAAAATACTTCTTGACCTTTTTAGGAGGAGTGAAATTGAATTATGAGGAGTGAAATACGGAAATAGCATGAACTACATACGAAAACCACAATCAAACTGCCTAAGCATCAGAACAATAAATAAAGAAAAATTACTATGGCTGTATGAAAACACAATTTTAAAGTATGATAATTAGAGTGCCTTGGCTTTTGGCAATTGGCTTTGGCCAGAGGTCGGGCGAAAATGTATCAGTTGGTATTTTGAGTAGAGAAATTTTATTTGTTGATTTCGGTGGAGCATGCGTTGCATTTTTTAAGCTAAACCTTTGTGGAAAATTCAAAGAATGAAAATACTCCTGGCTAGATTTTTAAAGAGTATTTCCGATTTTCAAGGAGTGAAATACACTCTCAGAGGAGTTAAAAATATCTCTGCTTTTTACCCAATGTTTCACTTTATCCGTCCTTAAAAAAATAAAATCCCAGACAGGAGTATTTTCACTCTTTGAATTTTTCACAAAAGTTTAGCTTAAACCTTCAGCCACTGCATCCTAATTATCATACTTTTTAATTGTGTTTTCATACCCAGCCATAGTAATTTTTTTTTCATTTATTGCTCTGATACTTAGGGAGTTTGATTGATTGAAACCCAAAACAGCATCCTCATTTTTTTTTTCAATTTCATTTTGTCCACTAAAAAGTAAGCGTTTTTAATAGAAATTTTGTCTGTGTATATATGTATAGTTTATGCTATTTCCGTATTTCAATCCTCATATTTGAATTTCGCTCCTCCTAAAAAAATCAAGGAGTATTTTTACTCCACCAAAAAAATCCTAGGAATAACACTGCTCCTCATGATTTTTTACCCAATGTTTCACTTTATCCGTCCTTAAAAAATAAAATCTCAACCATTCTCCCCCAAAAAATCTACCATCAGTCCCATCGAAAGCGGAATAACAATAAACCTCCGAATACCGCATTGTTCCGACGTTATCTGATGCCTGCTAATATGGCTTATTATTACGTAATGTGTCATTGCTGCTGCTGTTATTAGCGGCCCAAAACAAAGAAGGGGTTCTTCTGGTTCTCACGAGAATTTGTAACCTCGACCTTCTCAGCATCTTCGCCGAATCTCACGGGACTCTACTACGGTATTGTCCCGCGAGAGGACATTGTTTTTTTCGTCTTCGTGACAATCTTATTTCGCTCGGTGGTGGCGTTTTTTAAGTGAGGTTCCGCTTCGGTTTTTTTAATTGAGTTGTGGAGTTTTATAGAATTTTTCGTATGGAAAAGTTGTGCATTGTGCATTGAAAATGGAAAGTGTTAATTTCTGATTACCAAATTATTTTTTATGTGAAATACCAGAAAAATACATTATACCCTCATTATCTCGAAAGCCTTTATATCTCAATAAAGAATCCCCCCTTGAAATTAAGAATTCTCTAGTGGTGGCGAAGAAACTAAACTCTACTTTCCCTTGTTGTCTCGAAAACTCGTTAACTCGCAATATTTTCGGGTAACTTCAATTTTAAGATATTGAGGTTACACTGCACGCTCAAAAAAATTCTATAGTTGTTTTATTACTTGATATGAGCGGCTACAAATTTTTTTATTGTATTTTGATAAAAAGCAATTAAAATATCGGGGCCAATTTTATCATATAATCATACAAAATGAGTCATTGATTTATTAGTGTTATATCTTTCTCACTCATGTATTTTTTGAGAGTGCAAAAGTTGCAAAATACATACATACTGATGGGTAATCGTTCTGAATACTTCAATTAGGACTTAGTTGTGATTTAAAAGCAAACTCTCGAGTTACGCTGTTGGAAACTTTTTTACAGCAAATCGCTTATTATTATCAACCGTATATTGTTATCACTCTACCTTTGGACAAATATGAACACATTAAGCGGAGTCGAATGTGTAATGGATGTAATATAATATGTTAGTATAATGTCATTCAAACTAATTTTTCCAGAAAAAAATAGTTACTTAGTTTTTTTTTGTTGATTCTCAATATGTGATGTCACAATTCTTAAACCCCCCCCTCTTCCCCTTGTGTCACAGATTAATGAACTCCCCTCCGAGTGGCATCCTATGGACGCTAAGGCCTTTCAAAGGAACTTTTAAATTTCAGATGGACATGATGTGAAAAAGGTAGAGAAACTACTGCTCTCGTGTGTTATTTTCATCACCCCCAGACGGTGGGAAACGGAAAACCTTCTCCCCATGATCTTGAAAATTTTTTCTTCTCCTTCCCAACGAACTGCCGTTAATCGCTTTCATTTAATCGTGCTAACGGGGTGTGTTTGACTGTGACCGTGAATCGGCTCGCACGAGTGGGAAGGTATGTTAATGAGGAGCAAGGTGCCTCTCTACTCTTCCTGCTGTCCTAATGTGTCTCGGTGGATTTTTTTCTAAGGAATGTTGACTTTCTATTTGTTGAATGAATTTTGAATCGGGGACTTTAATCTGCATGTCCGCTAGTGTTCGGCAACTAGTGGTAAAAAAATAGTTAACTACCAACTACTAACTAGTCTGGGAAATTGTAGTTTTAACTAGTAGTTAACTATTTTTTCCTGGGACTAGTTGCAACTAGTAGTTAACTATTTCCCAAAGTAGTTAACTACTAGTTAACTAGCCTATTTAATTTCATAACCTACTTTCTGGCAAAATTCTAATGCATCTTTCTCATCTATGTCACAAAAAACGTTTATACTTCGCGCAAAAATGGTCTTTATTTCTGGTTATGGTATTTGAGTACTCTACCTTTGAAAAAAAAAATTAATTTTCTTTTTAAATTTTAAATAAATTTTTTTGTTGAAGTAGTTGAAAATTTGAAAGTAGTTTTAACTAGTAGTTAATTAAAAAAGTAGTTAAACTAATAGTTGAACTACTTTAAACGAAAAGTAGTTAAACTACTAGTTAACTACCTGTTGATCGGTAGTTAACTACTAGTTGCAACTAGTTCCAGTTAACTTGTGCCAAACACTACTGTCTGCACTGAAGACAGGGGTTCCGGTTTTAAATACATTTAACTTTTGAAAGTTTTAATAGTCGTAACTTTTAATGTGCCTAATTTTGTATAGCTTGAAATTTCTTACATTTACTGTGCCTTGTTTTAACTACATTTTATTGTACAATCTTCTATAAATATTTTTTTTCGTATTTTAATAAAGCTCTGACCCTAATCCCAATTCCCTTTATTACCCCACAAACCGAGAGGTTGGGGGGGGCGGATTGAGTTAATTAATTAATTGAAGGAATGTTGGGAGAATCGTAAAGGGATCGAGAATTTGGCACTGTTTGAAGATATACTACTATATTTTTTTGTCTCAAATCTTTCCTTTCTCTCTTTTCCTCTATATCACATTATTTCCCACTAATTTTGTTCACTGTCTCAGTGCTAAAACAAAACAACGAGAAAAAAAATCACCCCCACTTTCCACCAACCTCCAAAAATTTACATAACCTTTTTCGCACCCCCTTAGCAATAACACCGCCCCCTCAAAATCCCTTCCATCCTCGACGTATCAACTATAGCCACAAAAATCACCCCCACACCCTCTCTACGAATTACCATGGCACTCAACCCTCGAATACAATGTCCAGTAGATAGCACAGAGGGGCCGATAGGAGAATGATAGAGTCCCGAATCAAAGTGGGGGGGTTCATTGTCTTTTGCAACGCACCTGGTATCGATGTTTTGGAAGGATTTGACTCATTCACCCTTCTTTTGTCTCGCTCAATTCGAATTCGATTCGAACGGTGGGGTGGGCGGGTGAATGGAACGTTCGTGATTGTTTTTTTTTCCTCTCTTTCCCTGCACGCGTGTTTCACCTGTTAGCTGTTGGTGCGGTCTGTATTGGTGGTGGTAGTGATTTTGAAGACAGAGAAGCATGGGTGTAGCCCGCTTGGTAGAGATCTTCTGGGTAGCATGGCCTTCATCAAAATGACCTCTTTTGAAATAAAGACGTTTTATTCTCAAAATTCTAGAATATAAAAAGGAGTTATAAATCTAATTGCATTTTTGAAATTTAATTTCATTTGAATTAGTGTTATTATTATTTTTAATTATTCATTTCATGGTTATATTTAAAGGTAGTTAATTATTTTATTATAGTGGGTTCAATTTCTTCAAAAACGTCGTTATTATGATTGAATAATTGCTACAGTATGTATTTGAATTAATTATATTTTCATCAAGCTTCATGAAATTAATTTTTGCACCCCCATATTTCTCCCCTAGAAAATTGCAGGGATTTTGACCCTAAATAACTTATTTTTGATCAGCACAAGCACTTAATGAACGAAAAAGTTTGAACAATCATGGGAATGGGAAAGTGACCCAAAAATGGCCAAGAAGGGAAAATGAAGAGAAAAAAGGGTAAAAAGAAGAAAAAGTACGTTTTTTAAATGACTGAAAAATATTTTGGTCTTTTAGAATCTTTCTTTTTTTTTCCCTTTTTTTGAGCCTTTTGTCCCTTCTTCCTCTTTCTTTTTCAACCCAAATGAGGGGGCCCCTTGAATCCGCGCCTGAAATCCACCCATGTCTGGTTCTAAAATTACGTTCGTGAGCCCTCGTACTACTCTGCGAGGCATCAATTTCTCTCAAACATCCCTTTCCTGTGTCAAAAATCAGTGCACGACCCTTCTTCCTCATTGTCACCCTCGTTGGAACACTGTGATCTTTATATTTGGTGATAATCATTCCCTAGTAATACATGGTATACCACTTCTCACAGACTTGGTTCAGGGCTTAAATTAAAGCTAAATAAGTGCATTATGAGGTTATATCCTTTACTTCCCTTTTAGATGGGTAATATAGCCAATAAATTGCTTTAAATACGACTTTTACTCAAATTTTCGAATTTTGGGAAAAATTTCCTATTTTTGAAGAGATGTAACTCGGGATTAATTTTGACGTATAAACCTGGGAATGGTCTTAAATTGTTGAAAATTTTATTTACTTTAAAAGAGATAGTTGAAACTTTTTCGTGGGGATGCATTTTGTAAGAGTAATTAGCCAAAAACTGAAAAATGAGACTTTCAAACACCCCCCTCACTCCGGCGTAAGGGCTACGGTACGGGAGGGGACTTTTGATATGTTCACCTCCTAACTAGTCCAAACAAAGTTACGAAGTCAAAAATTGTGCTCCAAGAATTTCCCTCTATACCATTTTTTGAGCATTCGTTGCCTGGACTATTCTTCCAATATACCTCTTTAACCGTATCTTTATTATTTAGTTACCTTTGTGGTTCTGTTGAACAAAACCCTGTTTGATTGTATTTATTTCTTCATTTGTTAGATGTAAATTTGTGGTAAATATACTATTTTAAAAAATTCGATTCATTGTCGTATTGAGAGATTATTTTTTTTTGTTGCGAGATAATGTTTTACCTTCAAATTACATGCTCGTATGATATTTTTCTCTTCATATTAAAAATATTGGAACCTACAAAATCAAACCTTTGAATCATAACAGATAAACTTTATTTCATAAATTTTCGTGCATAATTAGATAGTAGAGAATTCATAATTTTTGTTTAAGGGGAGATTGAGGTCCGTAAAAGTTTGTATTGGCTTAAACTTTCAAATTTTAAGGGGATGAATTGAATAAAGTGGTGTTCTTCGATTGTCATAAAAAAATGATTCAGTTTATTTCAAGGAAAGTGCAAAGTGCCATTTCAATATTAAACTTTAAATTTTATTATTGTAAAGTTTACATTGTAGAGTTGTAGTAACTTTTTTTATTCTGGGAAATTTCCGCTCTATATCTGGACTCTAGATCTGTAAAAATATTGTTTAAAGTATGAATTTTAAGTATGAAAATACCTTTTCTTGAAAAAAAATCGTATTTCCTTTAATAATTGGATTTCTGGTTGAAAATTAAAAGCACTTACTGAATATTGATACTGAATATTGAATATTGACACTTACTGAATATTGATACTAATTTTTGTTCATTTTTTTCTTAACAAAAATTTTTGCTTGGCCACTGATTAAAATTATTTTTTAATTAAAGTAAGTCCTGCATTTTCAGGAGATTTCCTACACCTGTATAATACATTTTCCCATCGTAGAAAAGAAGGAATGAGAAAATTCATGTGCCTTGAATTTACGCGCCTAAATTTTTGCGATTCTCAATTAGCGATATTTTAATTTTACCGAACGCCCTTTGAAAGTTGACGGAACCCCGCAAACCCCACGTGATGCAATAGCAGTTAAAAGGCGAGGTCGGGATAGGGGTCAGCTCCCCCTGAGTGGCCATTGTTCTCACGTTCCCACTAGCCGCTGGCGGTTCCCACGGAAGCTTTGGCCTGGGGCCATATCCCAGTCGATCAGCAGAGAGCGAAACAGTTAGTTACCGGTTCCCAACTTTCCGCTGTGTGTGTCTGCTGTCAAAACTCGGCTTAAAACTTGGATTCTCCCCCTTTCGTTTTTGTTTTAATAATTCTACAAAGAACTGATTATTAGCCAACCCTACGAATATCGTCTGTGTTTACCTGGTGTTTACCCGCCATTTTCGTCATATCGATTGAGGATTTCGAAACTTATCGGTATCGCCTCCGAAAAGTTTTATTTGATTACTTTCACGCGCAGATGGCAAAAGATTTTTTTTGTTTGTTTTCACCGGAGCTATGGCGGGGTTCGGAATAGTTTGAATTGTTTTGAAAACTTTTGAAGTGTTGGATTTATAACGCCCAAGAGTCAAGTATGAACGATATTTACATGCAAGAGGTTTGTGATCGTGTTTTTGTTCGATAGTTCCATGTTTTGTTGTGAGTTGCAGTATTCGATAGTGAATGTTTTGTTCGCGAGTTTTGTGTATGTGAAAACGAAAGTTTAATTGAACTTCCTTTTTCTGGTCTCGATAGTAGGTACTGAAAATCAAATATGATTTTAATTACTTCTTAAGAGTTTGTTTGTTTTTGTTTGAAATGATTCTTTATGTTTTCTTAGGGGGAAATCTCATAATGAAATAAAGGAGGATGATAATTTTTCATGATGTTTCTTGAATAACCAAATGTTACAAGATACTGAAGATAAATTATTCAGTTTTATCTTATTGGTTTTGTTTTTATAGGTTTGGTATTGGTTATGTAGCAAAAATAGATGACACGAAGTTTCTGTTTTGGTTGATCGACAGACATCTATGATTCGATGGTTTATTTTATAAATTAACTTTATCC
Organism: Tetragnatha montana; assembly: GCA_963680715.1. Lineage (NCBI taxonomy): Eukaryota > Metazoa > Arthropoda > Arachnida > Araneae > Tetragnathidae > Tetragnatha > Tetragnatha montana. The sequence continues at coordinate 5,483,086 of OY796677.1, forward strand.
TTGTTTTTCACATAGTTTATATAGTTCTACATTCTTTATTAATATCTTTAAATATTTACTTTTTCATTAGTGCTGTAGTAAGATTAAATTTCATTAATATCAATACGTAGAAAAAATACATGCAAAGTCTGATAGAAAACCTTATCCCTGTTTAAATATTGCCAAGTTTTTTGGGCACCAAGTATTACCAAGTTTTTACAATTGTCATTCCATTGATATAACTATCTATATTTATACATTAGTTTGAAATTTTTGTAATGTTTCCAATATTTACCATTCCAAACAACTTGGCAATATTTAATGGGACAGTTAACAGAATTGAACCAAAAATCTTACGTGCATCATCAGTAGTGTTTAAGTTAAAATTCTGTCACTTTATCATATGTTGAACTTAATTATCAATGTTGTGTAAATATCTGGTTCTTATGTATTATTACGTCGACCGTGCCACTGAATTTGGAAACGTTATCAAATCCCATTGACTGTGCTATAACTGTGCTACTAAATTTCACGGCCGCTGAATAGTCGATAGAATGATACGCAAGTACCAAATCTTTATTTAAGACAATGTGCAGTACTGATTAACTGGTTTTCCAGATCATTACTTCCCGCTAATTTGTAGTTAGTAGTTGTAGTCCCGTTTTTCTAAATCACCTAATCAGCTCAATGATTTCCCTTTGGTTCTCTTTAATTTCATTACCTATAGTTTCTTTTTCCCTCAAGAGCTTTCTAATATAGTGTAAGGTTCCTTGTAAATTCCACCTTTTTTGCTTAAATTAATGTAGTACCTAAAATGTGTATAATGATTCTGTTTTGTTTATATTGACTTGTTTCTCTTTTTTTTTAGGTAAACTATGGGTTTCGACCTGAAAACAACTACTCTCAAAACAACGAACATAACAGCGTGACAGGGAATATGTCGCTGTCCTCTTACCCTGGAAACTACAGTACCGCAAGTAGTACTGCTTCTCAAAATGCATCCTACAACACTATCACTAGTCAAGTAAGCTCTTTTATCTATCTACATCAATTTCACCTTCATGGAAATAGTTTTTTGTTCTGTTTAAAACTAGTGTTTTTGAGAAAAATGGGCAAGAATAATTAAGTCTTGTTTCTTTATCTCAATTTCATTATCTATTCTGTTAAATTTCACTTAATTTTAGAAACATCAAAAATTAGATTTATCACCAAACATTGTTAACTAACGGGTTAAAAATATGAAGTTATATCAATGACAAACTATTAAAATTTGGCCATATTTGAATATGATATGATGCCAAAAACAGCTTGGAAATATTTAACAGATTTAATTAATTAGGGAATTTAATTTTTAATTTTGAGAACGGATTTCAAGCAGGACCTCCATGCTGACTGCTATATATCAATTGACTGGTCTCCCATTTAAATGAATTTTGGTCTCCCAAATTAAAATGAAAGATATTACAACAAACTAATGATTTTGTTTTTATGTATAGGACTCAGGGTTTTATTTAATTTAATGGCACCAAACTAGAAGTTGAATTGCTAACTTGCCAATAAACGGCATTTTGACAGCACCAAATTTTGCCACAAATGGTGCCCAGGCCTGGTTTTTTTCTCTAATTTTCTTTTTGTAGAATTTTATCTAAATGTTTGAAAAATGATAATATAGTTTTGTTATTGGTGAAATACATCAGAAAGTAATTTATTAATTAAAATATGTTTACTAAAAAAACATTTGTTTTCAACATCATTGTAACAATTTTGTTACATATATTTGATAATATCAGTATTATTGAAAAATAATTACAACTTTTATTCATGTTCTAGCTAGTTTCACCTTCAATTAAATTTGTTTTCTTGATTATAATCTCCTTGACTGTGTTGCAATTTTTAATTTCCTTCTGACTTTAGATTGTTTTTCCTCATTGCTTCATACATTCTTATTCTTGTTTTAGCAGTAAGAGCACATGATTTATGGTTTGTTTTTAATATTAAGTATTTAATTTGGTGGATTAATTTCTAATTATCAAAAGGATATTTCACTAAGTTTAAGTTTACCAGCCAAGCTTTGTTCTTTATTTTCTCACCTTTTATGATTTTTATAAATTACTACTGTTATTTTTTAAATACCCAACAAGTATTTTCTTAGTGGTCTTTTTACTCTCTTTCTATTCATAGCCAGATATAAACTAAACATATTTTAAATAAAGACTGCACTGTATACAAAAATTATTAACATTAGAAGGTACACCAAGATTCAAATCTTACCTGTAAATGTTTAAACTTTTCAAAGGTATTAAAATCTATCTTAGGTGTCAAGCATCTTAATTTTTGAGAAATTAACGCATAGTTTCCATGTAAATCTTAAAAATGTTTTTAGAATATGAATATATGATTCCAAAAATTACTATAAAATTCTCACGTTTGATTAATCATATCCAGGATATTCTCGAGATGTTTGGTGAAATCATTTTGTTCTTAAAGCATCAATTAATGTATTTTATAAAAGAAATTCTGGATATGCGAGATGAAAGTGAATTCTAAAAAATGTCAATATTAAGTCAAGTATTTAAGGCACACATCTGATACTTCTTTACGCTACTTTATACTACCTTTGTTACTACTTTCTTGTTTACCTTTTTATTTATTATGATTTATAACTTACTTTTAGTATTTTTACTGCTTTTGACACTGGCTCCCACTAAGATTAGTAATTGAGGTGTTATTTTCTAAGGTTGTTATTATTGAGTTTAAATAAAAGCTAGTTGGGTGATTGTGTATTATCCCGCCAACCAAAGCCACTCAATCCAAAGAGCATCACCAAATCTCGTAGACTACGGCACTGAATTTGACAGTGGCTGAACGGTCGACGGAATAATACGCAAGAACCCGTTAGTTGTTATATTTTTCCCTGAGTAAGAACACGTTTAATTCTAACTACAGTAGAACTCCAATTATCTGAATCAATTTGGACCAGACCCCATTCCAATAATTGGATTTTTTCCGAAAAAGGGTCTATTTTAATTAATTACTGTACGTATGTTGAAAATGGGAGAAAAACTAAAGAGGGGAAGCTTTTTTAAATGCTCTTAGGCCTTTTTTGACTTTCCATCGCAGTATGTTTCAGCCTTATTATTATTCTAAAAGCAACTCAGGTTATCAGCGATTCGGATAGTTGGAGTTCTACTGTACCACTCTCTCTCCTTTGCAACAGTAGTATAAGACTTATTAAAATATGAAACTGAAACTCTTTTTTTTGTGCAGGCCAACCACCAGAACAGCAGCCCATTTGGGGAGCTGAGCAATGGGCTCCGCCAGCACTCCTCTCCCCACCCCCACTTGGAGCAGGTGGAAAGCCACCCCGTCGACCTGTCCAGCCCCAAGCCCCGTTTCGGGGGCCCCATTGGCTATGTGAGCACCTCCCAACAGCGGGAGAATGTGTTTGCTGGCTACGGCCGCCAGGACAACGGGATGGACACATCTAGAGGTGAGACCTGTGTTTGTTTGGTGTCAAGCAATAGGTCTTACACAAACACACTTAAAATAAAACGGGATCTGTTTATATGCCCGACATTCAACTGCCAGACCACGGCTTACTAGATACTATACAGGCTAGCTGAGATACGGAAATCATTAAAAATCCAGATTGCAATAGCTGACAAACTGGCAAAGCAAATCCACAAAGTTGAAGGCGGGGCTTAATGGCTCAAAAATTCAACTCGGCCACTAATGGCCAACAATCAGAAGTTTACATCATGAAAAGACGCCTTTATTTTTCCTTATTTGTCTGTGTTATCCTATTGGTTGGGTGATACCAGGGGTCAGAGTTGTCCTATATATCCTATATTTCGTATATTTTTCCAAAAACCTTAAAAAACGTCCTATATTGTCCTATATTTTTGCAAATGCCCTATATGTCCTATATTTCACATCTCAAACCCGAAGTTGAAGCAATCCTGATGCATTAAACTAAAGTGTGTACAAAAGTAATGAAAAGTAGGTGGAATGGAAAAGTGGGCAAATGGTTGATAGTAGAAAAATAACATTCCAGTGACAATTACCATGTTTTAACTTATTTATAAAAACCATGTAAAGTTCTTGTCCTAAAGAGGTTATCTTCAAAGTTTAACAACAAAAAAAGCAAGAAAGTTATTGTCTCTTCTTGAAGACAATCTCTTGAGATTAAAAATTTTACACAGTTTTTATAAATAAGTTAAAACATCATAATTTTATTTCAGCCTCCAATTGTTTGCCCCCACAATAACTCATTTTACATTGGTTCTGGCAATTTTCCTCAGTACCCTAGCATTTTAGAATTGCTTCAGGGTCCTCCTTTCCAGGATAATTCTGAATTATATTCGAGTAGTTTTAATCTGATATGATGATCCCCCCTATCATTTTTGCCCATGAGTTTTGAATCACCCTATGTTATGTTTCAATCTGCATTTCAGAACATTTAATGAATGTTTTAAGTTTTATCTAAAAATATCATTTCTTTATTGTTTATCGAGTCTAAATTCACTGAGAGGTATCAGTTTTTAAAGTTATAATCTGGAAAAATGTAAATAAATATAGTTAAACCCTTTTCGGAGGGTCCTATATAATTTGTATAGAATGTCCTATATTTAGTGCAATAGTTGCTCCTACCCCTGTGATACAGGTAGGACTTGGGGCGATCCAAGCGGGGAAAGTTGTCAAATGGTTTTCATTGTTTAAAACTCGGCTAGCCTTTATAGTATCTAGTAAGCTGTACATAAACACATTCACCCAACATTCAACTGCCAGACGTTCGTTTGCCTAACAATTCTCCCTCCTTCCTTCCCGTTGTATCACATTGAATATGATGATGCTGGATGTCAGGCAAACATACTTGTCGGGATTTCGAATCTGGTCCCAAATTAAACACCGACTGATACACATTCTTCTTGTGAATTTTGGATGCATGTACTCATTTGTCAAAACTTTCTATTCATTCTGGAGAATAAGCATATGTCATCTAATTTTCTATTTAAAGAAATGGTGATTGTATTTTGAAATGAGTTAAAACCCTACTGTTAAATGTCAAATTTCAAAATTTTTTTCCACCCCCCAAAAGAGGATCTTGAGTGATACCTTTTAGAAAATCCCCAACATTTTGACATTTTTATTAAAAGGTAAATGTGATGATCTGGAATAGTGCTCCCCCCTTGGAGATATACTGGATCCGAGCCTGTGTGGTCATACCTTGAATTTCGTGATTTGGTTAACTATTTTAAGGTTTTTTAACAGCCTTTTCTCTTTTCCTCTCTATTATTATGGATATTAATAATCAATAAGACCTCCCTTTGGCCTTTTTTGGTTTATGGGATGATAGGGGGAAATCTGGGAAGGGTCAATATGTTCTTTGAAATATCCTATAAAAAATGCATCCCCTTCTGGTACCAACAATATAAGTCACTTTATGAAAGATATTAAAATGAATATAAAATTATTACCATAATAAAACAATAAGTACTTTCAACTTAGTACAATCAACAAGGAGTCAGATCAGGGGGTAAATTGTAAAGCAGTTATCAAATCAAAGTTTATTCCCAACAATACAAAGCAGTATATTATATACAATAATATGAACAATGTAAGTAGGGAAATAAATTACAAGGGGGGAAACACAAAAAGCAAAAGGGAAAAAAACCATTGAATTGTTATTAAATCCTACTGTAGTTTTACATTAGATCTTCCCTATAAATAATCATAAAACATCTGCAGTAGATCCTTGATTATCTGACCTTCGATTAACCTACAATACAGATTATTATCAGACTTTCTGTATGTCAGCTTTATCAATCAAATTTACTCATGTCTCACTCAACAAAATCTTACAATAAAAAAAACCATTCTCATTCAGCTTTTTCTTGTGTTTTGATTGTAATGTGGCTTTTGATATCCTTCATTTTAGTTAAATGTATTTTTTGGGTGATTTTCCAGATTGTTAATCACAATCACTTTCTGAACGAGATTTTCAGTAATTACTACTTAAAAGTATATTTCATTTTATATTCTGATTTCAATTTCCAACTTAATGTTGATTGATTTAAAAATCCTTTTGTTTTAATTTTTGTAAAACTCTTCCTTCATTGGTATTGTTTTGTCTCTACTTATGGGATACTTATCTTCTCTTGGTTGATTAGCTCTTTAAATTTTTTTTGAACTCCCCTGTTTTCTTTTGTGCCAAAAATTTCTTCTTATAAATTATTTTTAGTAAGTTTAAAAGCATTTGCTTTGTAGTTTTAAATCAATAGGTTTTTTCTCACTTAATTAGGATTGAAACATTTTTCTTGAAGGAATGATCTTGAAAGTGTAATTTCTTTTTCACTCGCAATGTGCAACTTTTTAGAAATTTTTAACTAGGTTTTACTTTTTAATTAACTCTACTGTTGGTTAGTTTATTACCTTGACTTATGAAGTGGCTTTATATGCTTCAAGATTTCATTTATATCTCTTAATTGTAATTGGATCACTGTTAGACTCCTTCAAAGGACTTCTCTTCTTTATTTTTTCTTCAAAGTTGAGTTACATGAATATGCTTATAAAAGTAAAGTTTATAGTAATGAAATTCGTCACTATGATAATTTGTTTCCTCTGTGATAGCTTTTTTTAAAAAAAACATTCTTTCAAATGTGAACCTTGGAAATAATTTGAATCGTTAAATGTTGGACTTAATTGGAAATCTTTAAATGCCTCTAAATCATCAATATGTTTCTAAGTTTGTTAAAATTCCCAGAACATATAGATTAATAAAAGTAATTTAGTATCCCTGTACTGGTAAAAATAATTATCCATCACATCTATGTCATTTTGAAAGAAAAACAAAGTTTATGACATTAAATTCAATCAAGCCATTACAAAAAAAAAACCCTCATATGCTACCCAAAGTCAATCTATTTTTTCCCAAACTCACTTTCACTTCGCATCCCCTTAAAAAAATACTTCATCAATAACCCCATTCTGATATAAACAACGAAAAAAACCCACGAGTTCCTCCACAGATTTCACAAAAAAAAACCCAACAAAAACATCCGGACAGCACACACAGCCAACCCCCGCATACGAAAGAGCCTCCCATTGATTTTGGCCCACCTGGCTGATTCCCGAGCACCCCTCCCTCCTCGGCCGCAGGGGAATGCATGCACGATGTGAATTATCATGTGCCTCCTTCCGAACCAGAGATTGATCGGTGAGAAATTCGGGCTGCTGCCACAGGTGTCCCCTCATAATTAATGGAGGCCCTCCCCCTCCTGCCATCGGGGCTTCCTGATTGGACGGCCTGCCGCCAGTCGATATAGAGCGCTGCCCCTGGCTTCTGGGCTTCAGATCCCCTCTCCTGGAGTGCCGGAGCGGTTCTCTCTTTCTCTCCGGGATGGCTCAGCATCTGGATTTCGCATTCGATGACTGCGGCATTCCTTTTCTGGAGCCCGGCTACCACATCCCCTATGGCTACCCGGGTGAGCTTTTTGTTTTTGTTGTGTGTCAGCTGTTTGGTTTTCCCGTTCTTTTCTGTGGGAAGGGGCCCATACTTTGTTGGTTTGTTTTTGAGGTGTGTTTTTCTCTCTCTGAATCCTGAGGGTAGGGGGGATTATTTTTTGTTTGATCACTTTGATAGGGACTTTCATCCCTTTGGGGGTAGTTTTCTCTACACATCCTCCCTTCTACTCTAAGAATTGATTGATTACCTAATACTTCTTTCATTTTCCCTTAAATGTCATCCTCCTTTCTTTACATTCTATGTACTCTACTCATTACACCTATTTCCTTAATTTAGTTGTTAAAATGTTTTACCAATGTTAACTTTTTTGACTTACCTGCCATATATTTCCGAATGGAAGCTGAGAATTTTTGGAAATATTTCCATTATTAAACTGATTGCTTGACTTTATTCAGATCTGCCAATTTTCCAAACGCAAATGGTATCATGACAGGGTGTTTAATATCATAATTGATTGATCAGATATGTTATCTTGTAAAAATCTTGGATGTATCTTGGATTGAAAAGACTAACAAATAATTTATGGGTAAGAAACTCAAAGTTTAGGAAATAAAATGTGAAGAAAAATATCCATCACAGTAAAATACTAAATCAAAATACTGTTACTTTACTATGTTACTAATACTGCATTATTTTAAAGATCTTACTACAGTATACCTTCATTATCTTGAACTTTGATATCTTGAACAAGTATTCCTCCCCCCTTGAAATAAACTTATTTTCTGTTTTCTCTTGTTATCTCTGTTCAAAAAATTTTTCAGGTCCCTTCCATTTTGAAATATTAAGGTTATGCACTTAATCAGGAATAGGGTAATTAAGTTTTAACTTGCATACAGGTTAAGAATATTTGCTAAATTTTTGTGAAGATTTTAATTCTTAATTTTTGTGTCACAGCTATAAGCAATATACAATGAGCTTATATACAATACATGTTGAAAAAACATATATCTGGTGTGTGAGTTGGTAGACTTGTGTTCTTTTTGTTGTCTCAGAGCGGTTTATTTTGATAGAAGCTAACTTTGTTGGTTTATTTTTAGAGGTGTTTCCCTTCTTTTGTTGTTTTCTTACATTTTTTCTTGGGTATTTGTTTACACTAATTACAACTACATGTTGCTGTGGCCTTAAAACACTGGTTACAAGTGTTAGGAGAAATGGTTTGATTTGGTTTTCATTTGATCTCATTTAGAAAGTTCACCTTCTGTTAAATTGTGGAACAACCTTCATTTTGGATATTTATTTAAGTTGTGGAAGCATATATGAACTATTAAAGTAAAATAAAGTATGCTATCTGACAGTAAACTCTCCTAAGGATGACTAACAGGGGTTTTTGGGTAGAAGTAGTTTGTTGTGATAGCTGTTCAATTTGCCTTTATTCTTTGAGAATGAGACAAGTATCAGTTTACTTTCCAAGAAGCAAGAAGTATCTTTTTCTCTAGAGCAGTATTTATTCTTCCCTTTTATTAAACAAGTTAAGGATTTTTATCTTTGGAATAGTATCTACTGAAATTAAATCTGCTAGAAAAAAATTTAACCTCTTAAATGCTTAAAGACCCTATAAAGCTTCTTTTGTCAAATCCTTTTTTTTTAATTTGTTATTATCTTAAAAATTAATTTACCATATGTATACTTGTTTGAGAAATGCAGTATAGCAAAGTAAAGTAGTTGAAAACAAGAGTGTAAAATCCCTCTGTAATTGCTAATTATAATTACAAGCATGTAATTGCTAATAATATGTTTGAAAAGTCTTGTAATCTTTTTATGACCAAGATCATTTTTAACAATTTAAAAGAAAATTATATGCATGTTTTATGTCAGAATTATATTCTGATACACTGATATGCATTTAATATTTAACAAAATATATTATCTTATTGTAATTTTAAAAAATGTTGCACAAAATTTATCTTAGATACCATCCATCACATATATTTGAAAGATATTTTTTTCTGGGAAGTACTGGATAATCAATACTTTCAATTTTTTTATGAAAAACGCCCTGTTAATTTAGACAATTAAGAAACAATAAATACTAATACAAAACATATTTTAAATGGCCCAATAATAACCCATTTTTTCTTATTTGATTAGAATGCATTTTTATTTCATTAACATAAAGCCCCAAAAATGCTTGTTCCTTATAACTCTCTTAAAACAACAAAATTTTTGAGATTTCAATTTTTAGGTTGATCACTAAAAATTATTTTCATTTTAACTAAGACATTTTGTAGTTTTTATCACATCAAGCAATTATTACAATGCTTTATTTTGCTGAGTTACTAAACCTTCCTCCTTAAAAAAAGCCTGTTTTATTTTACTCTATTTAATGGCAACAATTAAACCTCTCCCGAACTTTACACTACTGCAATCATAATTTCAAGGATGATTTTTACCATGAATTTATGTGTTTGTTACATTTTCTCAATTTGAAACTATTAATTTCTCTGTTGTTAACAGTAGTTTTCTCTTCTCTTTCTGTAAACACTATTCCTCCTAAAATATGCTCACTTTGGTTCTAAATATACGAATCCACAAATTGTTTTTCATTTTATTTAAAACTAAATATAAGCATATTTAAATGAATAGTATGAACTACACACACTGGTTGTTTTTTTTTATCATATCTTCTTCCATAAGCCTTTGTTGGGTTTTTAAATTTAAGAAAATCTAATTGAACTTCCCCTTGTTTTAATTTTCAAAATTATGTACTGTAAAACAACACTTATCTGCCTAAAAACTTAATAGTTAAGTGTTACTAACTTAAGAAAGTTGATTTATTATTTTCAAAGTTAATTTAATCAAATAAAACTTCTGTGGAATAACATTAATGAATTTCATTACATGGTTTTGGAGTTTGGGATTTAGCTGTAAGAATTAAGTTGGCTTTTTAATTGCCTAACTTTTTGGCTTTTTTATTTGATTTGTCTTATCTTTTGTCTTCCATTTCATACCCATATATTTCATAAATAATTTACTGATTCTATGGTTTTTGAATAATTGGTTCTAATTTATTGATTCTATGGTTTTGAGAAATTGTATATAATGAGCAAAGGGACTTTGAAAATACATTGGTATTTATGTATCTAGTTTTGTATTATTGTAAGCTTTTACATAATAGATGTTTTTTTTAAATTTTAAATTCTTTTTCCATCAAAAGTATCTTTTTTGACCTAAGATTGAAACCCCTTTTAATTAATATCTCTGAACTGTATTAAATATGCTGATGTGTTGCTTGACTTCTTTGACAGTTTTATAAACTATATTAAAGTTCAGTTTTTCTATCATCCATCTATCATTATGCATTCTCACACCAATATTTGTTAGTTAATTTTTCATTTTTGTTGCCATTTTGAGGTATAATGATACACTGTTAGCTTTATTGTTGGAGAATTAGGGAAATGGGAAAGTTTGACTTGAGCTCAACATCTAAATTATGTGAATTAGCCTCCTTTAATGTAATGTCTTATTGTTTCACATTTAAAAAAAATACTATGAGATTAAAATAACAGCTTCCCCAAAGTTAAATATGGTCTTTCAGCTACTAATTAAAAACCAAATCTTTGAGAAATAGCTAATGTAAAAATGAACTAGGAATAAAATAAACCAGGCTGGGAACTACCAATTTTTTTTCTAAGTGCTGATATTTGAAAGTGTATATAATCTTGATACTGAGTTTTCTTTTGGTGTATTAATAACATTAATAGGATAAGTATAAATCATACATCACAAATTCACATTCTCTTTTTTCTATTTTTATTCAATTATGCTATTTATCATCTCTGATCTAGTTAAACATTGTTTTTCTTTAGAATTGTTTCCTTTACTATCACATAAAAAGTTATGATGCTTAGTTCTCTTCTTATATGTACCATCAAATCCTCTGATTATTACACATATTATGTATCTAGAATGTCATTGATCACACCTTAAGAACTTATAATGGGATTTAGTATCAAAATTTGGTATTTTTTATGCTTTACTTCTTAAATTTTTCTGTTTTGAGAGTTAAATTTTGAAGTGCTCATTAGATTATTAGATTATGTCTGTACATTTTCTACTCGTTTTGTGTGAAAACAAAGTGCAGCTGAAAGCTAATTTCTTGTTTGAACATACTGATTTTGAATACATACAGAACAGAATATGCTAACTCTGTTAACTCATTGTTTATATGTTAAACAAAAACCCTCATTGACAACCATAATTCTTGTGTAGATTGCAAACCTTATGTAATTTCTTTGAACAATCATACAATACTTAAAACACGCAATTTGTATTAAGTTCTTATATACAAAAGTGATACTAACCTTTTAATTTAGTTACTTAAAACTTAAAAGTGAATGAAACTCTTTGGACAACTTAAATACCCCTTGAAGTTGTTAGAAATATTGCTTAAATAAAACATAAAAACCAAAGAATAGTCAGAGGTTGATTTTGCTTGGGTGATATTGTTGTGTGTTTTTCGATTAATACTTCCAGATATTTCAAAATTTCTGGTTTTCTAATTTACCTTTTTGGATTTCTTAATACATAATAACAAAATACCTCATTGACAACCATAATTCTTGTGTAGGTAGAAAACCTAATGTAATTTCCTTGCACAATCATATAATAGTCCAATTATATAATGCCCTTACCTGGCAGGGTTTTTTTCACAAACTTATTTTCAAATGGTCTTCTTTAATGTTAGTTTTTATTGAAGTACTGAGTTCTTCCAATAAACAGTTTATATTCTATCTAAAAAGAAAAATGTTTTTATTATTATTGTTATTATTTTAAAGTGATATCTGGTAAGGATTCTGGTCGATTTTTCTGCCTTTTTCACAATGGGACACAATTACCCCTGATTTTAGGATGTATTGCCCCTCTGAAAGTCAGACATTTTCCTTTGTAAACCATTCAAAGTCACTTTCTATAGTACTTTAAGTATACCTCATATCTCCCTAAAATTCTTGTATCCCCTTCCATAAGTTTTTTTTAGCTAAACTCTCGTTAAAACACTGCTCACATTCAAAATTGATAGGATTATTAGGGTGGTCCTTATTTATATGGTAAAATTTTTTTTGGGGAATTCCGTTGGTGTCGCCCCCTAGTTTTGTGTCACTATAGAAAATAATAATGTATGCAAAATTTAAGCTCATTCGGATAATAATAACACGTGCCCCCCAGGCCTTAAAGTTTCAAAAAAGTGCTGATTTTTTTTTTACAAAACATAAAAAAAAAAAAAAAACAAAGATTAAACCCTCCCATATTCTTCTTGATTTTTTTATGAAAATCTAACTTAGTTATGGTTATAATGTTCCAGATTCCATTCATCTATCACCCCTCTTTCGGTAGTAAAAATTTTTTAAAGTAAAAATAACTCTTGTAAAGTTGTTTTTTCCGCATTTTAAAACAGCTAATAACTCCAGAACTATACAACTTAAAAACCTGAAATTAGTGCCATTTTGTTTGTAATTTTATTATCTTTGATTTGATGTGCAACATAACTGCCTTTCTTAAAAAACAATTTCAAAATTCAAAAAAAAAAAAATGGGAAAAATATTAATTAAAAATAAATTCTGAAAGGAAATTTTATTAAGTAAATTTAAAGTTTTCCAACTCCCAAAATAAACATTTCTGCCGAATTTCAAGCTGAAAATAAAATTTGATCATGTAGAAAAAAATAAAAATTTTCGAAATTTTGGCAAGTCCCTTAACATTCTATATAATTTAACAAAAAAAACGATTCACTCATGGGGAATTCAAAAACTCCCTTGAGGGTGTTCATACGATTTTTACCATGCAAAAAAATTCAGCTAAAAAAAAATTCAATTAAAAAAAATTGAAAAAATCAGCACTTTTTTGAAACTTTGAGGACTGGGAGGCACGTGTTATTATTTTTTGATTGAGCTAAAATTTTGCAAAAATCATTTATTTGTATGATGGAACAATTTGGAGGGGCGAAGCATAAAGATTTCCAAACTTAAAAAGTAAGGACCACCCTAAGGATTATGTTGTCGGGCAGACCAGATTAAAAACTACTAAAGTTTTAAAAATAAACAGGCTTTATTAAGACGAACATAAATAAGGCTATCTTAATTATCCATACCATGGAGCAAAGTACAATATACATATACTATATAGAGAGAAACACAACTGTTACATTAACTGCTAGAAAAAAATAAAACAAGCATTCCCCATACGGCACATCAATCCTTTATTTTGTACCCGAATCCAACACTTAACCAACAAAAATTTTCCACCAACCCTTTTATTACCTAATAATTAAAACATTTTCATAACACCAAAACATTCCTTCAAACAGTCCAAAACCCTCCGAAAGCCGCCCCTTTGCGTAAACCCCAAGCGCGCAGCTGACTGTATTCCAGCTGCAGCAGAGGCTGCCTTTCCCAGGCTGCACTGCTCTGCGGAATCTCCAGGGAATCGCGCCAGGGCGGTCGTGGCTTGGGAAACATTCCAGCTGCACCCTCCCCCCTAATGGCCGCCGCATCGATCCCATCTCCTCCTCTGGGCGGAATCTCCTCCGAACTAACGACGCCAACAATTTGATCGTTTAATGTCCCCCTCCTGGATGTTTTTCCGGGTTATATGTTTTAGAGCCTTATTGTTCTGGGTAAATGAAGTTTTTTTTCCTGGATCGGAGGAATTCAATTTGGCTTGTTGTTTTCGTTTGATGGGATCGTTCGGGGAACGATGGTATTAATTTCGCTGGGGAATGTTTATTAATGCGCTGTTTTCCTGAAGGAGGTAGTTTGTTTCGGAATTGAAGGCGCTGTGTATCGTTAAGTGCTCTCGGTTTGTTTGATTGATTGTTTTGGTTTTTGCTAGCTAGTGGGGTTGGGAGTTCTTAAAAATGGTTTCTTTTCCTTTTGAATCTATCAAAAATTGATTTAATGTTAGTATGAAGTAAGATATACTACGGGGCAAAGTGAAGGGATCGTTTGAAAACTATTTCGTTTCATATATTCAGTTCATTTTCCATCAAAATGTCTTTAGTACTATTAAGCAGCGTTTGAAATTGGGGTGGTTTGCTGGTTCGGGGCAGCTAAAAAACGGCTCAGACCAGTGGAATCAGAAATTCACTGGTCCGCCGGACCAGTGTGTGTGTGGTGAAAAAAATATCCCACCCTCCAGTTCTAGAGGTTAAAAATTGCGTTTGATGATTGCATTTAGTGAAGCAAGTGCATATTTTTGACAAAACCCGAAAGGTGGCAATGTGGGATAGGGGAGCCCCCGGCGAAAGAGAAAAAATATTATTGAATATGTATTAATTTTTAACAATGAATACTATTTGGTACTCACATTCAATGCAATAGTTAATTTATATTATATTGGTTCTTTTTAATTTCTCGGACCAGTGATTTTTGTTGTGGACCAGTAAGATTGGCAAACCACTGGTCCGCAGGACCAGTGGGTTTTTTCCCCAATTTCTAACGCTGCTATTAAGATCAGTGCAACAGGTGGAATTTGTTGGCATTATTTCCTATTGTTTTTGTTAGCTGAAAAATTTTAAAATACCATGTTTATTGTATTTCATCTGCTTCTACTTATTTTTATTTATTTGATTCAATTATTATTATTCTGTTCAATTAATTGTTGTTATAAGCTTAGTAATGTTTTATGAAGTCAACATTTACCCCCAGTTTTTTTAAGTCTGGACTTTTAGTGAAATTATCCGTACTCAAGATCTCTAACTTTTGCATGAGGTTAGTTAAGGCGCTTAACCTTTAGTCCTCTTTCAATTTGGCTAAAATTATATTCTTATTTACTGCTGCTTTAGGAGTATTTTAAACATTAGGTTCACAAAAATCATTCTTTTTGTGTTTCCTCAAATCAAATTAGCATGACAGTTCAGTACCTTTTTTAACCATGGGCTAAAGTTTTTCAATCTAGTTTTTCTATTTCATCACAGGCACCTAGGGATTTTCTTCAACACAGAAGGGACAGAAAATATATTCTTAGAGGAGATATATATGAGTGATAAAACTTTGTTAATGAAAAAGTTTTAACCATCTCAGTTCTATATTGAAGTGTGATATTTTAAGGACTGTTAACTTCTTAAGTATATAGTGAAATAAAAATATTCAGATTTAATACACATTTTAATAAATTGGGTATTTTCTTAAAATATTCCATGTGACATAATGTGTGTTTTTAGTTATGGTGAATTCTGAATGAACAACCTATTTTTCCATCAACTGTCTTAAATTGTTGCTTAAGGTGCAATATGACATAACTCAATTAGTGGTTTTATTTGGAAATTGTTTGTTCCAGGAAGATTAAAATTCTTGTTATGAGGATAAGGTGATGTCTATAAATTACGTGAGGGGTTTTTTTCCCAATTTTGTACCCCTCCCTCCCCCTTGGTGAGATTTTGCTGGGTCCCCTCAATATCTCACATGAGATTTTCTCAATAACTTTTAAATAAATAAATTTCTTGATTTGTTCTAGTCACTTTTGTTTCTTGACAACATATGAGGCTCAACATACTCATTGCATTAATTTTGATACAAATAAATCTATGTTTAAATACAAAATATGGTCTTATAAATGATAATTATTACGACTGACTGGCTAATGATTCAATGTTTGAACAAAATTGAGCAGTTTCATAAACCTTTGCAAAAAAACCCCGCATATTCTCTAAACTGAAAGTTGATGTGAGAATTGAATTGACTCCCCCCCTGGTGAGATTCTGCTTGACCCCTCCCCCTTTTCGACCTCACGCAATTTATGGACGTCCCCTAACCCGAAATCAATATAGCAGCCCCTCATTGGATCAACAAATGGGGTTGTAAAAAAATTTTGAAAAAAAAAAAACCAATCGGAACTACAAAGAAATAAAATATGGATTACTACTACCTGGAATAATACATTCTGGGCAGGTGCAAATATAAGGCAAACGTTCTGAAACATTAAGAACGTGATCGTTTGTGGTAATTTGGCTTTCAGAATTTTTTCTGTTCTAGAAGCCATTTAATAAGTCTAACCCAATCTGTGTCTGTTGCAGTGAATGGTGACCAATCCCAGCAGCAGTCTCACCATCCCTTGGTGGGACATGGGACCCTCGGCCTGCCCCTGCTGTCCCAGGGTAGGGGACACACCACCCCCAGTCCCATGGCTACCCCCTCCCCGCCTGTGGACGACAGGCACCGCAGCAAGTAAGATCTCTTTCTTATCTTGTGTTCTTTCTTATCTTAGAACAGGGGTCTCCAAACTTTTCAGCCCGAGTACCGCATTTACTATCAAACAGCAGTTTGGGGGCCGACTACATATTCGAGGAAAATTTATTTCGGGAGGGGCCCAAGTACCCTCTAAGAAAATTAAGTAAGTATCAGGCTCAAAGCTAGATTAGATTCTTTTGCACCGGGGAGGAGACCTAATATTATCTGTAAGCCCTCTTATGCATATTTAATAAGTTTAATGTATTTTTTAATAGATTTTTAGGTAGGATTCTCATTTTGCTGAACTTAATATGAAAATGAATAATGAATGTGATTAATTGAGTTCAAAGTACGAAAAGGGGGTGTGGGGGTCCTCCCCAAGAAAATTTGACCCTAAAAAACGGGGGTTTTACTTATTTTGGTACTCATTTGGTCCGAATTTCAGGGGGATCTTGGATATTTTATTTTATCTTTTTTTTTAACATCTTAGATCTTTTATTTGAGTACATCACCTATCCGTAACTTTTTCGTAGATACAACTCTGGGGACGACCCCCAGACCCCCCTCGAAATTTTAAAATCCATTATAAACTAATTTTCCTTGAATATTATCTGACTTACGAGGATTAGTCCTCTTTTGATGTAATCATCTGAAGGGGCTCGAAATGATCAAAATACTGTTTTTCACAAAAATCAAATATTAAAAATAAAAAACAATCAAATATATCTCAAATAGCAGTATTGCTTTAATTTTTTTCTATTGAGATAAGCAATTTGTGAAACGTCGCCAATCTTAAAAGAAAAGTAAGGTTTTTAGGTTTACAAATAATTATTTGGCCGGCGCCCTTTCACCCTTTGTCCACCGCCCTCTGAAGGTACCCAGCACGGGCCTGCCCATGCCTTACAAAAGATGCATCTTCAAATTGCCCAATGACTTGTTGAAACAGCTTATTATAAAACTAATTACGGTTTACAATTAAAAACTTATGCTAAAAAATTACTGCAATTTTATTAAGACATAAATTTTCAACCTTTTTTCTACTGTTTTTACTTGATCTAAATTTTTTATAGTTTTCTAAATCTAAATTTTGCTTGGTGCAATTTAATATGCTATTTTATGACTTTCATGATATGAAGCTAAAATAGTATCTAGGTGCCAAGCAAACACCAGTAAAATACCCAAGCAGTATTTGCACTTCAACAGCTCACTTTGTCATTTTCTCTTAAAATATTTTCTTTTCAAAACCCCACAAAAAAAAGTAGAAATGTTCATGCAAAACTAAATTTCAATATCAAGTCACTGAATATACCCAGTGCCAGATTGGGTACCATAAAATTTGTTCAAAGCCAAAACTTAAGACCACAAAAATTTTCACATTTCTCATCATTGTTCTGAAATTTTTATTACCATAGCTAAAGACACTATCAGACACTGAGTACTTTACCATATCCTTAAAAAAGTCTTCCTTAGACTTGCTTTTCTGGCTTAAAGAATACTTGAAACAGGGTTGGCACGGTTTAAACCATTTGGTTTAAACCATGGTTTAAACCAAATGTTTTTTTTTTCATAAAAAAAAAACGAATGTTTTTTTTTTTTTTTTTTTTTTTTTTTTTCAAAAAACCCCAATTTCCATACGTAACAATTACCCATATTTTAATTTGTTACAATTAATTACCTTTGTATATAATGCTAACAAAAACCCTGATTAACTGCTCTAACGTATAATGTTATTTTTCATTGGTCCCTTGAATGACACTAAATCAAGGTTTCCTTGTATTTCCATTCATGGAAGAATATATCCTACCATCTTATGTGATGTAATACTTATACTAGATTCAAATTTGTCTTTATTACCTCGCAAATTTTATGAATTTAGTTTTTAATGGTTAACATCACACTGAAAAGTGTGTGAATAAAGATTCTAGACACAAAAGTAATGCCCTGGAATATGTCCTTTTGGCTCTTGTGGCTCTAAAGTAGAGATTTCCACTCGTGGGAAAGTATTGATTTGATACAGCTGGCAGACACCTTTGTAGAGTGAATAGCTCATACTATTGATCTATCTGTAGTAGAGGTTTCATGTGTTTCTCTTTTGCAGGAGGAAAGACCAGAGGCTCACCAGGTAATTAACAATTTTGGCATATTAAGTTAACTGTAGAAAAAAATTCTTTTTTTTTTTTTAATCAATTATGATCTAATGGCTTTGTTAAATCTCATAAGACGAAGAAGAACCTTTATTATTTACTCACAATATACACATTTAAAACTAGGAACAACAAGAAGGAACAGTATAGAAAAAGGAAACATGAGTTGCCCAGGAGTCAGAAATCCATATGGGCAACCTATGAGATATAATTATTGAAGAAAAAAAAACATTTATAAAATACATATACATAATCATGTAATCACGCCACACTTCTCAAAATGAAGAGGCTAAGCTTAATGAACATAAAACATCTCTTTTACCCAGATTGTTTTTTATTTAAAGTTTAAAACACTAACTTGAATTTTAAAGACAGCAATTTATAAATTACATCTCAGGCCTCAATGAATTTCAAAAAATTTTCATGCTTTGGGTTCTTGGAGATATAACTCAACATAATTATCAAACCTTAAGTTCATATTATAGTATTAATTGACTGAAAATTTTATCTACTGATTTCCATAAGAAATTAAATAAACCCAACCCACCTTAAAAACAAATTATTTTTCTCTTCTGGAACATTAAATATTTCAATTCTATAATTTTTTTATGAATAATTGAAAACATTTAGCACACTATTTTATATATATTATAGAAATAGAAATTGGTCGTAGTAAAAAGTTGAATAAAGGTAACTTATTTTCTTAACGATTGTTAAAGAAAAGGCTGTTTTAAAAGCATTTTAAAATATGAGAGTGTTTCTTTCTCACTATTAGTTTTTGTAAATTTCAATTTTTCTCTTTAATTTCTTTTGTAACCAATTTTTGTAGTCCTGAACTTTCCAGGAAAAGTACTAATTGTTTTGAATCACAGACATTAGTATTTTCTATTTTTAAATACATAAGTTTCCAGTTATGTAGACCAACTTTCTTTAAAAGAAAAATTATTTTTTGTAAGAACGATAACCAACTTTCCTAAAAATAACTTAATTTCTTTTTGTGAGCCAACTTTTTGAAAGGATGTTGATTTAATTATTTTTTTAGATATTTATTTATTTTTAAGATTATTTTAATATTGGCAATAGTTAATTATTAATTTTCTATAATAAGAATTGAATTGTTCTTTGTTCTTGATAACTTGAGATTAAATGAAGTTGGCTTATTTATATTTGAGAGGCAAGTTAGAATTTCTGAAGTGTGTAAATATATTGTAAATATAAATTCATTTTTTATTTACTGGCATAAGGTATTTTGCTGCTACAGTATATTTAATAGCTTTCACATGATCAATCAAATGCTTTAGGCCACTAACCAAATACAGATAGAATTACTTAAAGAGTTAGACTTGATTAACATAGTTTGTAGAAGTAACTTAGAAGTCTTAATACCTGTATTTGTAGTTGCAACAAGATAAGTACTAGTTACATAAAAATTAGCTTTCTGTTTTCATAACCATATGTTTGTTCTTTCATAGGGACTGTATGAAAAAGTACCTCAGAGAGAGAGGAGATATGGTGCTAGTGATTCTCCATGCCAAGGTAGCACAGAAATCTTATGGAAATGAAAAGAGGTATGTTTATTTTCTTTTTGTCTCTTATTTTACAATAGCTTTAACTACAGTTAAAAAAAGGCATTAAAAAGAACAGAAAATAATTACTAAAATAAAACTGCTTATGCCGGACCTTTTGGATTGCTTCCTCATAAAATCTCGCTCAACTGAACTTAACTCACTTTATAAAACAATAAAAACAATTCGCAAAAAAAACATCAACCAACTTTCCAAGAAAAGTCATCTCCATGAATAACACTTAAAGTTTGAATATGTATTAACTCTAAATAATCAATAATATAATCAAAATGTTTTCCTTAAAAAATATCCAGCACGTGTGTGTCTATTAATAACTATTGTTTATCAACATTCTGGGAAAAAAAGTCAACCAATGAATCTTTTAAATTCAATACTGTATCGCTGTAATTCACTCGCTAGTATACCTAGTATTTTATCACTCATATTTTTATTTAAATCCAGACTTATTAAAGAATGCTTTTCTAAGCCATTAAAAATAATAAGAGGCAAAACTCAATGTTTGCATTATAATTTCGATTATCAGATTAAAAATTATAAATCTCAGACAACATGTGTGAAGTTTTAGTATGTAATAACATACCTGTAAGTTTTTACAATAATTTTATCAGTCTTTGAATGATATTTAATTTATAAAGTAGTTTTTTAAAACATGAAAAAATTTGTTTCATCATAAAGTATGGTGTCAATCAGAGATATTTTTAACTCCTCTGAGAGGGTATTTCACTCCTTGAAAATCGGAAATACTCTTTAAAAAACTAGCCAGGAGTATTTTCACTCTTTGAATTTTTCACAAAGGTTTAGAAAAAGGTTCAACCGTTCAAAGGTTCACCGAAATCAACAAATAATATTTTTCTACTTATTTGTTGTATTGTAACACCAACTGATCTCGGCGGAGACATTTTTGCCCGACTTCTGGCCAAAGCTAATTGCCAAAAGCCACAACACCCTAATTATACTTTTCAATTGTGTTTATTACAGCCATAGTAATTTTTTTTTCATTTATTGTTCTGATACTCAGGGAGCTAGATTGCAGTTTTCATGTCTCTGTATATGTAGTTCAAGCTATTTTCGTATTTCACTCCTCATAATTAAATTTCACTCCTCCTGAAACAGTCAAGGAGTATTTTTACTCCTTCAAAAAAATCCTGGGAATAACACTGGTGTCAATTGGTCATTGTGATTGGATACTTAACATTGTTTTTGTATTGTGCAAATTACTGCTTACAATGTTGCTTGTAACATTGTGAAATGAAAAGTGTCTAATGCAGGGGTGCATCCAGGATTTTTTGCCAGGGGCCTGTTTTGGGAATTTTGTGAAAAATGTAATTGAATTTTGTGAAAAATGAAATTGAATTTTGTGAAAAAGAGTTTTTTATTCTAAACTAATCTTATTCGTTAAATATAAAATTTTTTCTTTCATAAAATTACACTTAGCAAGTGAATGCAGCTTAATATAATTTTGCAAACTACATTATTCCTAATAAAGTAATTCTTAATGTTACACAAAACATATTCTGATAATTTTTATTACAAACACCAAATATTTTAAGATTAAAAAACTAAGTAAAGATCTTAATATAAATATCCTTTTCTTTCCTATGTATGTTTTTTCATAAAAGAGGTAAATTTCATTTAGATGAACCTATTTCTACACTTTTATTAGTCCTTTAATTCCCAATCAAGCTAAAACCTAGAATCTACGATAGTATAAGTCATTGATTAACCTAACTAATCTAATATTAGCAAGTATCTCCAATATAACAGAAAAGTTCTGTAAATTTTCCATATAATGCATTTTCCCTAACATTTTTAAATTAAAATTTAACTAATGAAAACAATATAGATCTTAGCTAGATGCATACATAACCAAAGCAAATCTACACCTGTAGGGAAAAAAGTATTGTCAATTTATCTGGCATTCTATTTTTAACTTGACTTTTACAGAAGTAAAAAGGGGCAACAAAGTTATTTTTAAAAATATTAATTTATTTCAATCCGAATAACTGACATAAATATTTACAGAACACCATTCCAGTTTAAGAAAGAAAATACTTGAAAGACAATAAATTTGTTAAGAATTTAAAAAACAAGCAAATTATTTAACATGATTATACATTTATACGGCGATTTCCGGTTGATAAAAAAATGTCTATTACAGCATCACATTGTTCCTGAGAAAGTTTTTCTGGTCCATTTAATACTATCCTCAAATGTCTATCTAAAGACTTTTGAGAAAGCTTTGATCTCAACTCTGTGCAAATCAAGTTCATTTGCGAAAACAGTCTTTCCACTGAAGCTGTTGAGGAAGGAATTATTGTTGATAGAGACAAGAGCTTCATCAAATTGGGGCATTTATCCCAAATTGAAGTATCTTCTTCAAGGATGTTCAAAGCATCCAAAGGGCTTATTTTTTCGGCCAATTTTTTATGAGCCTCTCTGTTATTATTGGACAATAAGAGTTGTTTTGCCTCTGTGGATTTTCTGATGTCATACGTCACTTTGGCAAGATCTGATTGCTTTGAAAAAAAAGACTTTTCAGCATCAGCTGCCTTAATATCAATAACTGCTTTTGACACAGTGCGTACATTATTAAACTCGTCGGTTTTTTCTTTTCCATAGAAATTTAAAAGCACTGACAAGCCTTCTGATTCTTGGTCATTCATTTTCTTGGCCAGATCTAACATATTAAATGAATCAAAGGCATTTAATACATCCGATGATTCATTAAATGCAGCAGTCATTTCATTTCTAAAATCTTTTAGAAATGGAGAGACGAACTTCTCTTTGAAGTTATTTACTGTATCAATTGTGTTGGTAGATTTTCTGCCTCGCTGTTTTCTGCTAAATTCTGTGCATTTTTGAGCAAATTCTAAAAGATCCTTAGATTTTTTGAAGAATTTTCCAACACACAAATCCTTTTCAAGATTTTCAATATCCAATAAAGCAAGTGATACTTTCTCTTCCACATGGACATATAACAAAGAGGATGACTGTAAGGATAAACTTAACTGGTTTGTAATACTTAAAAGGTCGCTCAAAAACAAAATCGCTAGTAGAACATTTTCATTCAACAGCTGTTCTCTGAGTCCTTTTAACTCTGGTTCTTTGGAAGATTCAAACAGAGTGTCAAGGCATTCTACCAGCTGTTCATAACGATCACATACTCTCTCGCAAGCTTTTCCGTGGGAGAGCCATCTCGTAACGGACACTTTCAGGGTTTTTAAGATACTCAATTCGTAAACTTCTCCTTGAATATCTTTGAAGACTTGCAGCTTATAAGGGCTGTAGTGGAATAGTTTCCATAAGCTTACTAAAAGCGAATCCACTGCTTTTAAAGTATCATATTTTTTTAATAAGTGGGCAAAAACTAGTGCCAATTTGTGGTTCCTGCAATTCACAAACAGTGAATGAGGAGACAGATTCCTTAACCGACGTTGGACACCGGATTTCTTCCCACTCATAACGTTCGCTCCGTCAAAAGAAACAAACAGACATTTTGACACTGTAATCCCCTTGGCTATTAAAAGCCGCTGAATCTCTGCTGTAATATTTTCAGCATCTGCTTTGGCTAGGCATATTATGCCAAGATACTTTTCTTGGACTTGTGGAACACATGGGAGTTTGTACCGAACTACTAATGCTAATTGTTGTCGCTGACCTTCATCGGTACATTCATCCCCCAGCAAAGAAAAATTCTCAGCCAACTTCAAAGATGTTAAAACGTTGTCTTCCAAGTACATCGATATTGCTTCTGTTAAATTATCCACTGAAATTTTTGACAAGTATGTGGCATTTTTTCCACAAGAGTTTAAGTAATTTTCAATATCTTCATCGTTTAAATCCTCTCCAAGGAACTTAACTACAGATGAAAAATTTTTCGATACTGCCCAACGTTTTCTTATCATAAAATAGAGGATTTTTATGTACTTGGTTAAAAGTTTTCTATTTTTTTCCTTATTTTTTTCAGCAACAGTATTTGATCCATTAATAATTTTTTCCCGCACTGTTTTATTGGAAAGAGAGTTCAAGGTTGATACGGCTTGTTTGTGCTTTGTACTATCCTCATGTTTCTTTATCCGTCTACTAGGATGATCCCCTAATATTGCAGCTTGGTCGCACCAGGGTCCAGTACGATGAACTACTGAACACACTTTGCACAAATAACCTGATACTGAAACACTGTAATAAATCCAATTATGCAATCTTTCAAACTTTTCAATGTTTTTGATTACTTTTTTTTCACTGTTTGAACTTGTTCCAGGTTCAACTTCAACCGGTAAACTTTCATTTTGTTTGGCAGCACCATCTTGGACTAAATCTTTGGTAACTTCTGTATCTTCATCCAGAAAAATCTCATCATGGTCTATAACGTCATTCGTATCTTGTGCTGAAGCTTCTTCCATCTCATCGTGGTCTGTGCCTTCATTTGTATCTAGTGCTGCAACTTGCATCTCATCATGGTCTGGAACTTCATTCGTATCTTGTGCTGAAGCTTCTTCCATCTCATCATAGTCTGGAACTTCATTTGCTGAAACTTCTTCCATTTCACCGTGGTCTATTCCTTCATTTGTATCATGGGCTGAAACTTCTTCCCTCTCATGTTGGTCTGGAACTTCATTCGCATCTTGTGCCATAACTTCTCCCATATTATGGTCTGGAACATCCGTTAATGTGTTCAGGGCTGGAGCTGCAACTGAAGCTGTGGAATCTGTCCCATCTTCGTTCGGTTTTTCTCGCTTGAAGAAGGCAGTGATAGTATTACATCCTTTAGCATCAGACTTCTTAATTTTCTTACTGTAATAGTCAGCATTTCTAGAGTTTCCACCAGACTGAGGACGGCCACGTTTCATTTCATTGAAATTCAATTATCCGGATTGCCTCTATCAATAAAAAGAAACACGAATGTATTAAAATAACCGCCGGCCTTGAGTTTTAAGTTTAAGATATGGTGTACGAAAGAATAAAAAAATTTTACACATCCTATTTACATTCAAGAATTTAATCCCAAAAATAAAAATTTCCTGAAAATAACCATGTATTTCATTAACTATCTTATTAAAATCGCATGCCCAAACAGTAGTGGCGGATCCAGTATAGGCCTATTTGGGGGGGAGACAAGGGTGGCGAGTCTCTTCTCGCCTTTGTAGGAGGGGGGAGGACGACTTAAAACAGTCTTCCGTTCCGTACGCTCCCTCCAGCGTTCGATCTTCCAAGGAAACGAGCGTGCAATATGATAGCGTTCAAGCTGATTGAGTCTACTTTTTTCCAGAAATGCTATTCGTAATTTCACTTTGAAAAGTTAAAAAAAAGACAATTGTGAAAAAAGTACAGTTATTGAAAAAATCTAATTATTATTAGGAAATTAAAATTGATTACTATAAAATACGAAAAAGAAATTAGAACATAACCGGAAAAAGATATTTTAATTTGTCAGATAATGAAGATTTTATCACAATACAAGCGGCAAAATGAAAACGGAAGTGGAAGAATAAAAAAAAACGATTGAAACGAAGAGAAAACTAAGCAAAATCAAAAAGCAATTTCTTTTTCCGTTTTAGTACAAAAAAAAAACTTTTCAGTCCTTCCCCCCTCCACTTCTTAGAATGAGAAAAGAAAATTCTTCGGAAACACTATAAAGGTCATTCAAAAGCTAGAAGACAATTTTTAATGGTAAAAACAAAGGAAACATTCTTCCGCAAAACGTAATATGCCGGGCCGTCGGCACTTAATGCTTCGGATTCGGGTTTAAACCCCCCTGGATACGGCCCTGATCACAAACCAAATGAAAATCGTTACATTTTCCGGACATTTCTTGAAAGCCGGCAAGTAAATTTTAAATATAAGGGGTCTGTCTAGGTTCTTTTAAAAGGTACCTTTTTGTGAAAATTTAGTGCTAATTGTGAAAAATTTTCTGTGAATTTGTGGAAATATGTTCAAAATATCCTTTATATAATTTTGAAACATCAAATACAAAAGAAAATTCAGTCTAGAGTAGAATGGCTAATTAATTAAATTTGCGAAAGTACCGTAAAACGGTAGTTAAATTGCCTTGCACAGACCACTGATATATCTAATTATTTTCATGAGATTTATTTATGAATACAATAAAATACGAAAAACAAATAAGAACTTACCAGAAAATGATGCTCCGATTTGTATTTTCGAACCTATGAAATTTCACTCTCTGTTATAAACTCTTCCAACTGCCGATTGAGAAGCAAAACGGAGCTTATATGGAAGCGGTCTCGGGAACACATTCAATGAAAGGGGGTGAAAACCAACCCCCAAATAAACAGGATTGGTTCTTTGTAAAATCAACAAATTACCAAAAAAACCAATTGCAAGAGCGCTCAAGAAGGGTTGGAAATCCTTTATCTTCTATTTATTTATGACCCTTTTGAGGTGGCAATGGAACTAATTGGATGTCCTTTCCATCCCCTGAGCACATGTTTGTTATCACAACATCACCCTCTTTGAAAATCCGTCCATAAATCCGTCAACGTCTCACCATTCATCAACCTGTCAATGTAAACACTTATCATCCCCCCCCACTGTATCCAGACTGAAAATGGACACATCTGGTTTACCAAGCAAAAGGATTGCCGCGCAGCGAAGGACCCCCTATAGAGGATGTTTGTTTTTCCCCCTTTGTCCAGATCGAATGTAGCCTGGGGCATTCGGGGGAGATAAGAGACTTTCTGTCTCTGGAAATTTGTGAAAAGTCCGTTTTTGGAAACCGGAATTTTGTGAAGATGCCGTGTTTTGCGAGTCGGAATTTTGTGAAGGGGCCGTTTTTGATGATCGGATTTTTGTGAAGGGGCCGTTTTTGCGGATCCGAATTTTGTGAAGGGGCCGTTTTCGGCCCCAATATCTTTCTAGATGCACCCCTGTAATGGGATGTGTTCGTTTCTTCCAGGTTCTTCTGCCCCCCTCCGTGTATCTACCTTCTTGGGGATGGGTGGCGCAAGAAGCAGGAACAGATGGTTCACGACGGGGAAACCGAGCAGGGCTCCCAGCTCTGTGCCTTTATTGGTATCGGCAACTCTGACCAGGAGATGCAGCAGCTAGACTTCAACGGAAAGGTGAGTGGCTGTGTCGACTTGTAAATTTTAAAATTAAACAAATAATTTTTTGACTAAGAAATTTAAAAAAAAAAAATCCAAATATTGAGTGATTTTTACTTTAAAGTGAGAACAACTGAATGATATTCAAAGGACAATGTTCTAAGTCGTTTTATATGCAGTCATTGCATGACTCATGAGTGAGACCGCAGTAGTTCACCTCTTAAAATACAAATATCAAAAATCTGTGAACTGGTTTTCAAGATATTATAGCAATATTTCATGTGAAATTTTGCAGAATTTTGACCATTTCTGACTGTGTTAGACCCTGAAATATAAGAACTATTAAGACACCATGGGGGTTCAGGTTCAGGAAAAGCAAATTTATCCTAAACAATTAGGTAATGTTGCATTGCCATCCAAATGTGAACTGTGTAAAGTTTTAAGTCTCTAACTCATTGAGAAGTTAGTAAAAAATTTATTTCTAAATTCCACCCCAAAAGCTAAAGCCTGCTAAATATTGCCAAGCTATTTTGGACTCCAAAAATTAAAGATATTGCAAACTAATGTATTAAAATATACAGTTATAACAATTGCAACCGTAAAAATTTGGGGATATTCAAATATTTTGTGTTATAAACAGCTTAGCGATATTTAGTGGGACAGTTGATGAAATTGAACTTGAAAGCTAATCAAAATCCGGTAAAAAAAAGAAATGGGAGGGAAAAAACCTTAATCTAATAAAAACATGGTGTGAATGAATGAGAAAGTAAGAATATGGAAAAGTGGAAAAGAATGAAAGAAATTGAAAGCTAATGTTAAGAGATGTATCCTATTGTTTGTTGGTTCATTGGATAAGTCTAGTACAACTTGTCTTATGAACCATACTATCATTGATGTATTAGAATCATATTTATTTAACTCGGAAACTAAAATCTCTTCTCCCAGTTTCAAAAATCTAAATAAAAACATTTTAAATTTATGATGGCTTCTCTAGTTTTTTTATAAATGAAACCACAAGAAGTAGGGGCTCAATCTCTTTTGTCTTTCAGAGCTACTGCGCTGCCAAGACGCTGTATATCAGTGACTCTGACAAGAGGAAGCACTTCATGCTGTCCGTGAAGATGTTCTATGGCAACGGAGAGGACATCGGTGTCTTCCACAGCAAGAGAATCAAAGTCATTAGTAAGCCATCTAAGAAGAAGCAGTCCATCAAAAACGCTGACCGTAAGAGTTTTTTTAGAATACTTGAGCATCTTTCCATCTTTGCTTATAATTGTAACAAATTATCTTCTATATTTCACTTTCATACACTCTGTGGCAATGGTTTATCTGCAACCCTGAGTAAGCTTGTTAGTTTGTAATTAAGATTTATTTGTAACAAAGTAAAAGCTAATTATTTATTGACTTAATAAATTGTCATCAAAATAAATCAATTCAATATTATCAAAACAAAGTCTCATAGGCATGATCTGGTTATGAAGATCTTTAAACAAGGTAACACATTACAATATTCACTAGAAGTTTTAGGCTTCTCCCTCTCAAAGATTGCAAGGTATTTAAATACTTGGTTTTCTTCTTTACAACAATTTGTTTAAATCAGCATCAGGATACTTGGATTTGGCAATGGATGTAACACTTGCTATGGAATTCTCCAATCATCATAACTTTATTAAAGCTTTTTCATTTTGGAAACCGTAAATAAGAAACTAAAAAAACTTTAGATATTTTGATTAATTCATAAAAATATTTTGGAACAATCTCTAAATACTCTAATAAATAACAATTAACTTTCTCAAACACCATTGAACCAG
Source organism: Tetragnatha montana (assembly GCA_963680715.1). Taxonomy (NCBI): domain Eukaryota; kingdom Metazoa; phylum Arthropoda; class Arachnida; order Araneae; family Tetragnathidae; genus Tetragnatha; species Tetragnatha montana. The sequence continues at coordinate 5,512,356 of OY796677.1, forward strand.
TGTAATTCAAATGTGTTTAATTTACTATCATATTTTCTACATTATAATGGTTCTGTTCTATGTTTCTCCTTACATTCTTTTGGATTTTAACTTATATTTTTTGTAACTTTCAGTGTGCATAGCTTCTGGATCAAGAGTAGCCTTATTCAACCGCCTGCGTTCTCAGACAGTCAGCACCAGGTATCTCCACGTGGACAACGGAAACTTCCATGCAAGCTCCACTCAGTGGGGTGCCTTTACGATTCATCTGCGTATGTATTCATGTCTGTTGAGATGTTCAACTTATTCTTCATTGTTCATGATGAAAAATGTTTACAATGTTGTTTCATAACTACCATGAATATCTTGTCTTAATAACTTAAAGATCTCTAGAATAGGGAGTAATGAATTTAATCCAAAATATTCCAAAAATAACTGAACATTTCAGTGATCAATTGCAACAAGTTTTAAAAATAAACATTTCCTTTTTAAAATGAGATAACACATATAATTATGGTGTCTCTGTGACTAAAGGGAAGGGAAGATACTCTGGTTTTGGATAGTTGGAGAAAAAGAAAGACCAAGTTTTTTCGGGCAGGTGCTTAGTTGAACTCTGTATGGTACTAAATTAGTGTGTGTATAACCACACCTTATCATTGACCATACCCTGCTACACTACCTTATAGTTATAGTTAGTAACAAAATAAAAACTGAATGAAAAACTATATTGAGAACTCAGCAACTTAAAAGTAAGTTCTCTTACATTTTAGACCCTTTCTAAAGTCTGATTCATCCACAAAAATCACTTCAATTCACTGATTAATTTATAATGTCCAAATTAGTGGAACATCTTTGGTGGTCATGGGATTTTTTTTACATTTTACACTTTAACATTGATTTAAGTCCTACAGTAGAGCCAGTCATGAAAACAGGTTTCTTTATAAAGGAGAGTGACAGTTTAAAACTGAAAAAAGGGGGGCAAAACTTCATTGCACTTTACAAAACAATAAAACTAAATTTTTTTCATCTACTGTTTGTATACTTATTTACTAATATTAAAGATGAGGGGGTCTATAGTTTGCTGTGAAGCTGCAAAGGTTCACAAATTTAAATTAATTAAGATCCACTGTTTTATGAACTTGATTTGTTTCCTATGTTATAGTGAGAATGCCTTCACTAACCTCCTGCTATTTCACCTTTTAGTGGATGATTCTGAATCTGAGTCTGAAGAGTTCACAGTGAGAGATGGGTACATTCACTATGGGTCAACAGTGAAACTAGTGTGCTCAGTGACTGGAATGGCCTTGCCAAGACTGGTATGTATTTCTAACTATCCCAAACGTATCTAGCAGTTTTTGAACCATTTCAGTTAAATTCAAGTGGGGATGTCTTTTTAATGGGTCTTCTTTATACTAACTTTTGAAATAACAGCTCCTTGTAATTTTTTTAATTCAATAAGTTGGAAGTTTTTCTGTGTTTACTTTTGTTGTGCAAAATATACACCTCTCATAATTTAGTTAATCAATTCACTTAAACATGTTAATCAATAAACATGAATGATGCAGAATTAATATCACCTATCTATATTTGAATCCATTTTTATAATTTACTAGCCAACAGTTTTTAGATTTTTCTCTCAATACTTGTGGTTATTTTCATTAAAAAAATACATTTTTTGAATTTGCATTAATCTTTGAGTTTTGGGATTTATTTATATTCAATGAATGTTTCTAATATAAGTACAATTTGGCTTACATTTAATCACTACTCAAATATAAATATTATTAGTAAATTGAAGTGTTAATCCTGTTCTATCTTTGCAAATTTTTAAGTTTTAATCATTTACTTTTTATTGAGAAGAACTTTTTCCTAGTGGTTAAAAAACTATCTTTAATCCAGTTTTCATAAAATTTATATAGCATATGAATTTGTAAGATTTTTTTACCCATTTTTATATTAATGTTTGGAAATCTGAATGTAATTATGTAATACCAAATGTTCTAAAGCTTTAAAGTAAAGATGTGGATCAAACTGAGTCTGCATACTCTCTTTGATTAAATATAATGACTGAAAGGAAACATGAATTTTCCACCTAAATAAGTGGTTCCCAAAGTGGGTGGTACCCCAGGGGCATTGAAGCTTTCTAGGAGGGCTGAGTTGATAGAAAATGGGGGAGGGGAGTTGTTTGTTAAGTAAAAGGGAGCTTTGAATACTTTTAAACTATTGCTTAATGTCAATTTGTATGTAGAAAAAACATTTGAAAACCCCATAAAAGTAGCTTAAAATTGATTTTTAACATGTTAAAATTCTAAAACATCCCAGGGAAGGACCTCCAAAAACCTCCTATTTACATATGGATTGAGGTATGAACAGTTAAAGTAGTCTTTTAAACAGTAAATTTTTAGGTGGGGATACCAATATTCTTTTGGACATAGCAAAATTGAGGGTGCACTAAGTATCACACAAAGGGTTACAGTATCAGATATCCAGAATAAGGCAAAGAATTATTTCTTAAACAAAATTTAAGAAAGGTAGTTTAATTATTATCCTAATTATATTTCAAATAAAATTTTAAGGGTGCATAGGAAACTTAACTTTTGAATATTGTCTATATCCTAGCTTCACAAAATAGTGTTTTGTTTAGTTATGTAAAAAGAAGACAATTATTATATTGGTATAAAATTCTATGAATAAAGAGAGTGATGGAAAATTTTCTTCTTGACAAGGGGGGTTTGGAAACTTATGACCAGGGTTCGTATGCCTCAATTAAAAGCCAAAATGAAGTTTTATTATCTATTTGGTGGAAGTAATTGTTTTTTAAATGCATAAAATTCTGTTTAAATTTAAAATTCTAACTTCCTTCACAATTCCTTGTTCCATGCTCCATTATAAACTCATACTACTTTACATGTTATGAGCAGAATAAGAAAGGATTCAAAGGATTTATTTCAACAAGAGAACATAATTAAAACAAATTACACAAAAGGAAAAAAACAATGGAATAATACACACACAACATTGAAGAAGAACACACACAGACATAAAGAATACAATAATTTTGCAGTACCAAAAAGAGCTTATAGCTCGTCCATGGTACCCTGTACCAATACTCTCCCTAGGCAACAAAGCTGCGCTGACTATTTAGTCATTTTAAATATCAATTCTATGTCTTTATGTCCTGCTATGAAATTATGGAGTCCGGATTTAAATTCAGATTTATTGTTAGTAGTTTTAAGAGTTTCATTTAGTTTATTAAACAAAAAGGGACCTAAAAACATGTGCAAGGTTAATAATTATTAAAGTTACCTTCAATTTTCTTATAATTTACACCTGAATTTTACTATGTCAGATAGAGTATGAACCCTGTATAATCTAAATAGGTGTTATCAACTTCCATTTTGTTTTGCTTGTAGATCATCCGCAAAGTAGACAAACAGACAGCCCTGCTGGATGCAGACGACCCTGTGTCTCAGTTGCACAAATGTGCCTTCTACATGAAGGATACAGAAAGAATGTACCTCTGCCTGTCTCAAGAAAGAATCATCCAATTCCAAGTGAGCCTCTTTTTTTTGAGTCCTTAATACAGATTTAAGTGGAATCCAGCTAGATTAAATACATATAAATTGAGGTTATATTCCGTTAACTGTCTTGCCTAATATCGCCAAGCTGTTTTGAAAGCCATGTTTTTAATATCAACATGGTTTTTATTGATGTTACTTACTTTACTTATCCTCTTTGTGCCAGCTGGCACATAAGGCCTCGAGTCTCTTTCTCCACGCACCCCTGTCCTGGGCCAATCCTCTTGCCTCCTCCCATCCATTCAGTCTTGCCCTGCACAGATCTTGGTGCATATATCTCTGCCAAGTAAGCCTCCGCCTCCCTCTTTTGCATTTTCCATCGGGTGCCCAATTAAGTGTGATGTTAGCAGGGCAATTTATTGATATTAATGAACATTTTAATATATGAGTTTGAAATTATTTAGCAATATTTCTAACTTTTGGTGTCCAAAAGAGCTTGGCTGTATTTAGTGGGACAGTTAATAAAATTGAGCCCAAATTCTATTTAGTTGAAACTAGGTACTATAAGAGATTAATTTAAAATAAAGTTATTTATAGTTTACCAAAATTATAGTGCTGTGGCTGATTGAGCTTATATAATTTGGTCAAAAGGATAGACACATAAGAATACTGCATTATTTTAAAAGTTGTGCCATAAAGAGATAATAAGTTTCTTATAATCATTGGTTGGCATCACAAGACAAATTTAAAATAGTGACTACTGTTGCATGACTGCGCAAATTTTTGGTATTTGTTGCTAATACCATATTTAGAAACTGATATCTTTAAATTTGCAGAGTAAATATCTACTGACAAACTACTACAATCAAACTCCTTAAGCATCAGAACAATAAATAAAAAAAATATAATCTATTCTTCTCCTAAAACAACCAAAAGTAGATCCAATCTTTCCAAAAAAAAATTCCGACTGTGCCATTATGGCCACAAACCATTTATATAAAGTTAAATTCAATTGGTATTTGCATTTTTTAAGCTAAACCTTTGTGAACAATTCAAATAGTGAAAATACTCCTGGCTAGTTTTTTAGAGTATTTTTAATTTTCAAAGAGTGAAATACATTCTCATCATCATAAGCTCTACAGCCGGTTGCCGGCCAAGGCTGTCTCCGTCAGCTTTTACCATCCTGGTCTACTCGACGCCATGTTCCTCCATCGGTTCACTCCCTAGTCTCGCAGCCACTTCTCCACTCTATCCATCCATCTCGTTTTTGGTCTTCCTCTCCTTCTCTTTCCTTCTGGGGTCTGGAAAGTTACCTTCCTTACAGGGTTGTCATCACCATACCAAAAAATATGCCCCAGCCACCTTAATTGGGAGGCCTTGATGACTTTAAAGATGTTGGGTTCCCTGTACTTCAGTTTTAGTTCGTTGTTGTAACTTATTCTCCATATACCATTTTCTCTTACTGCTCCAAAAATTTTTTTTAGAGTCTTAAGCTCAAAGCTCATTAATTTCTCCTCTTCATCTTTGTTAATAGTCCAGCACTCGCTGCCATAAAGAACAATAGGTCTCACCAGTGTTTTGTATAGCTGTACTTTTGTTTTGCTGCTTATGGTTTTAGATTTAAACTGGTTTCTCAATCCATGGTACGCATCTATTAGCCATCTTGATTCTTTCTTTGATTTCTATTTTTATGTCATTACTAATGTTAACAATTGTGCCTAAATATTTAACCTGTACTACTTGTTCAAACTCGTATTCATTGATTTTTAATGGTTGAAGATTTTGGGTTCTGTTTGTTATTGCCATAAATTTGTTTTTTTTCTTCATTCGAAATACACTCTCAGAGGAGTTAAAAATATCTCTGCCGACAATATATTTAGATTATGCTTCAATCATACAACTTTGTACAATACGTTCCAGGCCACCCCTTGTCCAAAAGAGCCAAACAAGGAGATGATAAACGACGGGGCTTCCTGGACCATCATCTCTACAGACAAGGCGGAGTATACCTTCTATGAGGGGATGGGGCCAGTGCGCTCCACCGTCACCCCAGTCCCAGTTGTACATAGTCTTCATGTAAGCACAGGTTTCTATTACTATCAAGCCAACAGTAGTTCAGGGTTCTTGTGGTGTTAACATATTTTCAGAGGCCCATTGAAAGGCTTTAAGAAGAATGTATTTGTGTTCTTGTATGCTTTCAAAGGGTTTTACACAAACAAATACACAAAACGATACAGTTGCAAAGCACAATGGGAAGCTAAATGAGCAACTAACTACTAAACACAACCAATATTCATACACTTCCGGAACTTCTAAGTTAACCCATGCACGTTTCTCAAACAAAAAGGCTGTAAAAAATCATTTTCCAAAGTACATCACTGAACATGGAAACATTAAATATTTAGAACTTTTATTTTGAATAACCAAACCATCAAGCAATCAATGTTTGAGAAACCTTTTAACTATTATTATTTTCCCTAACTGAGAGGGGAAAAATGAAGAAATTTGTTCCATGGAACTGGTAGTTAAGATGAAGGATTCTCTTGTATTTCCTTCTGGTTTATTAAATAACTTAATGGAACATCTTCATCATATTAAACACAACCAGTATTTCATACACATTCAGCACTTCTAAGTTAATCCATGCATGTTTCTTAAACAAAAACGTCCTAATAGAAATCTTTAATACATCCTTTTCTTAAGTATATTACTGAACATGGAATAGTAATTAAATATTTTAAACTATCATTTCAAATAACCAAACCATTAAACAATCAATGTTTGAGAAACCTTCAAACTATTGTTATTTTCCCTAACTGAGAGGGGAAAAAATAAATGGAAGAAATTTGTTCCATGGAAAAGGTGGTTAAGAAGGATTCTTTTGTATTTCCTTCTGGTTTATTAAATAACTTAATGGAACATCATCATCATATTAAACACAACCAGTATTTCATACACATTCAGCACTTCTAAGTTAACCCATGCATGTTTCTCAAACAAAAAGGTCCTAATAGAAATCTTTGATACATCCTTTTCTAAAGTATGTTACTGAACATGGAAAAGTAATTAAATATTTTAAACTATCATTTCACATAACCAAACCATTAAACAATCAATGTTTGAGAAACCTTTAAACCTTTTGAGAACATTTTTTTTTCTATGGAACAGGTAGTTAAGAAGGATTCTCTTGTATTTCCTTCTGTCTTATTAAATAACTTAAGGGAACATCATGCATATATTGAAACTTACTGATGCACATAATTTCCAGTTTCCATACATAATCAAATTTATGCTTTGTGTGAAAAAAGGGAATTAATTCCTTTTTGATGAAAATTCATGTGAGAAATTATGTGCAATAATTTAACCTAAATGATTGAGCATTATTCAATCTTCACCAAGTTAATTAAAAATACAGTCACTCCAGGAAGTATTCGTACACCCAAAAAATTTGCACTAGTATACCTCCTATTACGGCTAAATTACACATGCAAAATCCACACAAAAATTATCCTAACATAGTATCTTTTTCTTCATTATAATCTACCAAAAAAATATCAGAATAGTTAGAAAAAAAATTAAAAATGAAGTGATTTGAAAGCTATTGGTATTATGAACCTCAAGAAAAAAAAATGCATGCACATGCTTTTAAATTAGGATTAGGAACAAAATATGCTTTTCAGAAATGCAAGGATCCCGTGTCTAGTATGGCTGTACAAATATTCTTTTGAGCTTTCAAATCGCTTATCTTTTAAAATATTTTTTTTCTAACTGTTCTGATATTTTTTTGCTCCTTTTTGGTAGATTATATTGAAGAATGACATGATTATAATGAAGAATGACATACTATGTTAGGATAATTTTTGTTTGGATTTTGCACTTGGAATTTATCCGTAATAGGTATACTAGTGCAAATTTGTTGGGTGTACGAATACTTTCTGGAGTGACTGTAAGTGGAAAGTAATTTATAAGTTAAAACTTGGATGCAGTAATCCATATCCTTCTATCATGCCTTGACTTTTTTCTCTCGTTTTGTGTGCAGTTGAACGGGGGCGGTGACGTGGCAATGTTGGAGCTGACCGGTGAGAACTTCACCCCTAGCCTCAAAGTGTGGTTCGGAGAGGTGGAGGCAGAGACAATGTATAGGTGGGTGTCTTCTCTTCTTCAAAATCAATCCAGTGTACAGGGCCGTAACTAGACTTTTGTTTCGGGGGGTTGACTCAACATTACTTCCAAGCAGGGGAACATTACTTGATCCAGGGGTTGGCATTCCAGAAGTGCTCCCTTTGGGACCTAAAGAAAGAGAGAAAGGGGGTAAAAAGAAAAAAAAAACTTTTTGATTGTCCGAAAAAAATTCCGGGTCATTCAAAATGCAGGGACGAGATTGACAAAAAAGCAAAGAGTCTGAAAACTGCTAGAATGACATTTGATTTTAAAGTAACAATAAATCAGAAAAACTAGTAGTACGAGGGTAGTCCCAAAAGTACCCGGCCTGACCTATAGATGGCGCTTCTAAAACAGAAAAAATGACTGGGGTCGAAAGTTCAGTTCTTATGAAGCCCAAATTCTGAGTCAGCGGGGTGAAAGTTGGTTAGTTTCGTTTTGGTGGCTTTTTTAGAAAACAATCTCGGTGAAATTTCGAAGATGAATAGAATTGGGTCATCATTGCTTGATTCTGTTCTTTCATTTGAGGGGCTAAACTTCTACGAATATTAAAGCAAAACTGGATTTGAGTCTGGGGGACTCTGGTCTTTCGTTTACCACCGTGAAATACTGGGCGTCAGATTTGAAGAGGGGAGAATGAGTTGAAAAGAAGAACATCCACAGAGGGCGACCAAATGAAGGGGAAACCTTGGGAAATGATGAAAAAATCCACAAAAGGATAATAGGAGATTTTTGATTGAAAGTGCAAAACCTAGCAGACATGGTAGGCATTTGAAAATGCACTGTACAAAATTTTAAACAGAAAATTTGGGCCTGAAAAAGTTTTGGGCAAGATGGCTGCTGCAATCGATGACAATTGACCAAAAGCAGCGTCCATTGTCGTGATGGCTAAAATCAATTAAATCAAAGTTTAAATTGCTCAAACGTGCTGTATTCCCCGGATTTCGTCCCCACAGGTTATTTTATTGCTTCTAAACCTTAAAAATGGTTCACTGGGAAAATATTTGCAAAAATGATCGAGTAAAATATGCTGCTAACAGTCATTTTGAGGGCTTTTACAAATCCTTCTAAAAATAAATCATGAAACCCATGGAACTTCACTGAAAGAGGTGTATGGGGCTAAAAGGAGACTATGTAGAAAAATAAAAAAAAAGAAATTTAAAAATTTTAATTTTTTCATTGTTAGGCCAGGTACTTCTGGGACCACCCTCGTATATATTGATAGTGTTATATAATTATTACAATAAATAAATTCTTGCACCTAAAAAGAACTGAAACAAATAAAAACTAAAAGAAATCATGAATTAATAACCTCAAGTTACATGACCCCAAGATATCACTTGCAAAATGTAGAGTTTCTTGTGTGCAACATATTTTTTCACTACATTTAGAATCTTTGAATACTATGGCAAAAGTCAGAAACTAGATTAAATTCCCCATTGCCTTATTTATTTTCAGGTAGCAAACCAAACCTAATAAAATAATTTAGCTGCCTAATTATGATATTATGATGAATTATGGGTTCTTTTTACATTAAATGTCTGAAATTTTTGCTGGAAAATTAAAAAAAGTCTGAAAAATATCATCCCTGAAAATGTTTTTTTCCTTCTTTCTATCCCCTTTCTCTCCTTTTTACCTTTTTTAAATTTAGGTGGGGCACTTTCCCTGGGTTATGTGGACTTTCAATAGTTCTAAATGTTCTTCTTTTTTCTTTTATTTCTCTTTTTACACCCTGGTTTTTCTCATTCCCCCTTTTTTAAGTCCAGAGGGGCACTCTCTCCAGGATATAAACTGTTTTCAGTCATTTTCTTTTTTGTATCTTTCTCTCACCTTTTTCTTTTGTGTTTCCCTGTTTCTTTTTCTCTTTATTGCTTCTTTGTTCTTTTTTTAGTTTAGGAGTAAGGAACTTACCTCTCCCAAGTCAGTCAAAAAGTTTTGACAAACAATGATATTTAAATTAGGATAATGGAAGAACATTTGTCTAGAGCAAAATTAACCTAGATAACTCAGGGGATTTAATTTCTAAATTTAAGTTATTAAAATCTGAACCATTTTTCCTGTGTATTAACTACACTACATCATGCTTAAAACTGATCAGAAATAAATTCACCAAAGGGAAAACTTGCTATGGATAGATGACCCTGTTAACTAAACCAAAATTGTTGGTTGTTAGTCTGTTATGTTTCCTTAGAATTTTCCCATAACTTTTAGTTAATGCTGAAAACTGAATGAGATATGTGTTTTAATCTTGGTCTTTTTTTTTTTTAACTCACAGGTGTCAAGAGAGCATGTTGTGCGTAGTTCCTGACATATCAGCATTCAGAGAAGGGTGGCAGTGGGTGAGACAGCCAACACAAGTGAGTCACATTTTGTTTTCTATAAAATATCAGGGGTGCTACTTCTCCGAGGTACCCTCGGAAATCCGGTTTTTTCAACAGCATCAATCCGGATTTGTTCTAGTACTGTTTTCATTGGTTTTCATTCCTTCATAGTGTCCAGTTCTCAGTCTTGTGATGGTCTTGGTAATATCTCTGTTAGGGTTTAACTCGCATATTTGATTAATATTTTTTTACTTGCTTTTCTTTGATCCTAAATCTAGCAATGACATTTGCATCTTCAAGGGTGATGTGAATGTGTAATGCTATGTTTTGGGCAGTCGATGGTTAAATTTTTTCCAACGCGCTTGGCTGCCAAGTGTATCCATTATAAAGTCTATTTTTCAAAGTCGAATTTAATTTTTAAACGCTGGTTTGAAGCTGCTCCAAAATGAAAATTTCTCTGCTCCAAAACTGCTCTATAACCACATTTTGCCACTTGCATCCCTGCAAACTTATTCTTCCTGGAAAAACTGGGTCCTTTTTCTTTAGTTTATTAAGAGAAAAAGCCTTTAGCTTTTCTTTTAGTTCTGTAACAAATGGTAAAATTAGTCCACTTCTTTGAGACCAGAGATGTGGTAATGACATTTATAATCACTTGCTGTTAACTAATTCATGTCTTCTCTATCATAAGTTCTCTACCAAAGTTTTTCTACAATAGCTAAGGTAAAATGGAGTGTTGACTTCGAATTCAAGAAGTTTTTAAAACATTCATTAAACAAGCACAAGATGAAATAGCAGTAGCAAAGCAGTAGTGTCTTCTGACTTCGATTAAAAATTAAACTGTTTATTGAAGATACATATTAAAAAGAATAAGAGAGAACAAACTAAACACAACACTAACAAGCTTATAAATAAATGAAAGTTTTACATCGGTTTAGCTGTTTCTTCACTACTGCTGTACACAATAATATAATCCCACAAATCAGTTCCATAGCTGCCAACTCTTCCGTTTTAGCCGGAAGATTTCCGTTTTTTTTAGAGAATCTTCTGTCATCCGTTTTTCAATCAATATCTTCCGTTTTTTGCTCAGTTAAAAGATTTTTTCTCATCAGTTATTAATCCAACTTGATTAAAGCTTAAAAGCAGTTGTTCTGCTGTTGGAGATAATGAATAGCCATATCTCTTTGTAAAAATAATGAATTTGCATGAGAAAGTGGTTACCAATACAGAATATTTATTGACGTCTTTCATAATTTATCATTATTTTCCACTCAGCTGTGCTGATCATGCTGGACAATTATTTCAAAAAATGTTTCCAGACTCCGAAATTCCCAAGAGTTAGGGATGTGGAAGGACTAAAAAATACATATTTTGTAAAAAAAAATGTATGTTTTTGTTAAGACTTTTTTACTGAAGGATGTCCGTCCATTTATACTACCTATTGACCTAGGTAGAGTATGGTAGGCACCCTTGTTGACTTATCAGTGTAAAAAATGCTGTGGGCATCTTGAGTTTCAAAATCTTCCTTTTTTCATAATCCCAAAGTTGGCAAGTATGCATCGTTTAGCTGTTTCTTCACTACTGCTGGACAAAATATAATCCCACAAATCAGTTCTCACTTTGACAACAAGTACTACTGTTTCAAATACACTTCATGTTAAATTTCTCCTTGTCCCTCAATTTATCTGTGATGAAGCACTCATGTCCCCATCCTCACCTCCCACACTTTTTCCAGGTGCCAGTGTCCTTAGTCCGCAACGACGGCATCATCTACTCCACAGGCCTCACCTTCACCTACACACCCGAGCCAGGCCCCCGGACCCACTGTCCCTCTGTGGAGGAGGTTCTCCGGCCCCCTGACAACCCCCCCAGGCAGCACCACATGTACAACGACCACCCCATGTAACTGTGCCACTCTCCTCGGTTCTTCTCGAGCTGATGTCCAACGGGGCAGGGTTGATACACTCTCAAAATGTTCCTGAATGTCTCTCAAACTCAATAAAACTATTCAGTTTCACCCTTTACTCCCACAGGAAACAAGTGAAAAACGACCTCAACAAAAACTTCAAAATAAAACTTCAAACAAAATAAAATAGTCAAAAATACGGAAGAAGAAGGCGTAAGCGGCTCCTTGAGAGCAAGCAGAAGGCCTCTATACCCCCCAACCAAGAACCCTTTACTCCTTAAATATATTATTCTGCATTGTTTCATTGAATTTAATTTTTTAAAGCCTCAAGTCTTGAATTAAAAGAGCGCCTCGTGGGGGAAAGCTTTTTCTGTCGAGAGACAAAAATTTTCTTGGCAATTTTTTAACATAAGGCAGGGAAATAAACATGGAGATAAAATAAAGAGCAATAAAATCTTATTTGGCAATGAGATTGTTTTATCATGTACCATCCTGGCAAAATTATTAGCCTTTTCATTCATGATTATAGTAAATGCAATTTTAACATAGTAATTTGTAAAACAATAACTATAGGTTCTAATAATATCAAAAGAGATAAAAAGCTTATTTATGCATTTTGAAAGTGTAACAAAATTTTTTATCCCTCAAAAATGTTGATAACACTCTTTCTAATGTCCACATTACATAAGGTTACGTATTCCCACTGTGGTTCAAAACTTTAATAATCAAGTTCCAACTCCAGTATCAACCCTGTGCGACTGGCCCCGTATTCCAGCTCTGGTGTCCTTTTACTGACCTCCGATGTCCTGCGAACACGACCCAAAGTGCGTCTGATGATCAAAGTATCTTCTTGCGAATCTCGCACCCGAACGAGTCCTCTGACCTAGACTGAACACTTGTTGATTCTTTTTCTCTCTCCAGAAATGCTTTTTATTTTTGTTACAGATTGCTGGACAATAAGACTGTTTCGTCATCAGTTTAATTTATTTATATAGTTCAGTATATAATAATAGCTTGCTTCACTGTCTGTCTGTATCTGAAACACCTCTAGTCGAGCTATTTAAAACTTTTCCAGGTGCAATTTTGAATTGAGTGTTAAGAGTTGTGTGTGAGCAGGTTTGTTTTTAAGTAGCCAATGTGTTTTTACATTAGTCTTTACCAGGGATGTGTTTTATCGAGACTAATTTTAAAAAAAAGCATCAAATTTTAAACATGGTCGTGACAGTCTATTATACTTAATATTCTCTGTCACTGGATTAAAGTATGTTAAAACATTATAAAAAGAAAAAATGTATGATATGTATTGAGCAATTTTATACTTTTTTGATAATATTTTTAGTACTTAGTGTACTGTAAGTAGTACTTTTATTACTTAGTAGCAATGATACTTTTTCAGAAGTACCTTTAGGTAACCAACTGCCAAAAATCAAATTCTATTTGATTTGTTGAAGTTTTCTTCTACCATGAAGATAAATTTTGCTTAAGCATTTACTATGATGCTTTTGTCATTTTTAATTTCTTTACTAAAATTTTTCAAAATTTATCTTTGATTTCTGTCAATGCTCAATCCTTTTAAAAGTTTTCATTGAATTGTTCTAGTTTATTTCTCACTTCATGTTTTTTCCTTTGCTTGCACTTTTTAGTTACTTTTTCACATTAATTTAACTGTCCCTTCATGAATTGTAAAACAAATTTATTTTATGCATTTTAGTTTAAAGAACGAATTTGAATCTCAGAACTGAATCTTATATAATTTGGTTTTACAAATGAATACATTTTCATTAAAAGAAAAAAAATCTTTAAAATGCATAATTTTTTTAGATAATCTTAAAAGTTTTTATTTGATGACAAATTCAAGCCTCGTGTCTAATTTTACACTAGGTTATCGTTTTGTTACATAATATTTTTGCATAATTACTCATGTGATTTAATTATAATGTTAATTATAAGGCTGTTTTCAAGACACTGTAGTATGTGTCACTTATCAAGAAATCTTTTAAGAAAGAAAAAAAAATGGAATTTTGAGATATTTAAAGCACTAAAATATGCATGGACCTATCTTTTCTATTAGAAGGGATTTTTGCTTTCATGTTATTATATTTGTGATAAAAAAATGGCAGAGAGTTCCCTAGATAAAAACCTATGTAAAGTGTGAAATTTCAAAATGATTTATGAAATTAACATCCTCTAGCTACGTTTTTCAATCTGCTGTATGATTGCTTTTGACTGTGAAAGTGGTATGGGGAAATGTCTGTTTTGTAGAGAAGATGTTTGATGAGAGTAAAATGTCTGGAAATGCTTTTACTAAGCTCCTACGATGCACCTACTAAAATATTTGACTGGTCTGCACATTTGAAATAAAAGACTAACACATATCAACCATCTTTTTTAAAAAAACTATTTTAAATAAATCAAAATAATATTTTCTTACTTCTCTATTACAAAAGAGATAACCTGTTGATCTTATAGGGAGGCTATCAGTAATTGCATCATTCTTTTTTCGAAAACAGCAGATTGGGGTTAATGAACCAATATAAAAACAAGGGGGATACCTAGATCGTTAGACCTTCAAACTCCAGTATAACCAGACTCAATGGGTGAGGCCATAAACAGAGCTGCTGACTGAAAGTCATAGTCAGCTGTGGCAAAACCCCTTGTTAACTTGGCCCTCATTTTATTGACCCTGGAGGATGAAAGGCTGGGTCTGGATTGCCTAACCCGTAAATTGAACTAGGGCCTGTGTGGTGGCATTAAAATTGAAAAGCACTACCACTATGCCACTGGGCTTCAGAACCATTATAGTTTATAAGCAGTTGCAACCCTCTTCTGTAGACTGAAGTAATTTTATTTATTGTCTTATAAAACTGTGCGATTAAAGCGGGATATCTAAAAAATGGCTTACTTTGAAAAGCTATTAAATTTTTCAATATACATTTTAAAAATCTCATTTACTCTGTTACCATTGAAAAGAAACTGAATGAGAGGGATTTTTTCTTTTCTCTCCTCTTTCCAAAGCAGTCGGTCTACCTGGAGAAAAGAGGGGAAAAGTATTTTCAAAGAGTAACTATAGAGGGTTGATAAGAGTTCCCCGTTCATATGCACACTCATTTTACTCAGAGAAGAAGAGGACCAGTGTGAGACTGGTCATTCTTGCTCTTGGGTTGGCGCAATATGATCATACTTGATTCTTGTGCTATAAAGCAATATCTAAACCAAACCTTGCTCTTGGGGTGTGCAAGGCATTATGGGAAAGGGAGTAGATGTCTACAAAAAATTCTCCGGAGTTTCTGTCTTTCTGCCCGGACACCAACAAAGAAATGTGGGGTAGAAAAACCCCACTGGGCTGGGCTCATATTGAACAGTGCTTCTATCACAATGGGGAAATTTATTTGGTTTGGGGATTTGTATTCAGTGGATATCCAAGTTTTGTTAAATAGATGCAGTGTACTTTCCTTACATCAAAAAAGGATTCAAAATTGTTTGAAGTGATTAGTTTTTGAAAAACTCAAAAACATAACATAAAAAGTGTCCGGGAAAAATATTTTCCGGAATTACCAAGGTTCTTAATAGATTCAAAAGACTGAGATATCCATACTATCGTAACTCTTTAAGATCAACAAGTATTACTTTTGCTAACTATTCCTACTCTAACATAACTTTTGCTAGATCTTTCTTGAGAGAATTTCATTTGTAGAAGCATTCCAGTTTCTTCTATCACGGATACCAAGTGTTTTGAGAGGAGTTAACTAAAGAAAATTTGCTATATAGGAGACGTATTTATATTTATGCACTCAGAATACTAAATATCATTGTAAATATTTTATAGTATACTTTTTATCATTTTTAAGAGCGTATATTCATGTTTGTACATAGCAGTTACCTACTACCCGATAGCGAATGTGAAATTGAATGTGTTCTCCTGTAAATAGGTTATCTGTGATTATTCAATTTTGTTGACTGGAAATTACCTCTAAAGTTTGTTGGTTATGTACATCAGAGAGGGGAGAAATACAGCCACCTGTGTTGGAATCAGTAGTGTATGCAGTTGTAATGTGTTGGAAGGCCAGTGGTTTTCATGGTGTGATTTGTATTGGCTTTGGTTTAGTACTAAGGCATCACCATCAATTGAATAGTTTATTTCAGAAACAAACACTAAATTTTTAAAAATAGTTATATGTGACATGTGATTCTTTGGGTGTAAATACACATTTTCGTGCAGAGAAAATTAAAATAACATTAATAAGTTGGCAACCTGTTAAAAATCGATATTCATTACCTTCATATATGGTCCATCAGGGCAAAGTAAAAACATTATGATTTAAGATTTTGTGTATGAATATCTGTTACAAGGGCGTTTTGATAGTAATTATTAACAAATTCCATGATTGCAGGCATTTATCCTTGTGACAGAGACTTTGGAGTTATGTATCAATTTATTAAAATAGTTGATAGAATTTCAACCCTAGATCAGAGTATTATCTGATTTTGAAGGCCTGTATACAAAAAATAGTTTACCTGTCCATGAAGTTACTAAACAATATCTAATTGCCAATGAATGTTTCCAAACTATTATTTTGGAGTGACTGACTACTATTTATGAGTAAACAATTGGATATTTTATGAAAACGAGTATTAATCTCTTCACTAACTAAATAAGAACTATATAATAAATTTATAGATTAGTTTAGTAAGTAAATGGTTTTTTTTTATTAATATTCCAATTTTTGCTACCAAATTCTTTAAAAACAAATGAAAATATGCTTGAACACTGTTTATTACAGAAACCTGTCAAGTACAGAAACTTAATATTTTTGCGAAGAAGATAAAATGTAGTGATTTAATGGTGTGAGTCAAATGGTTTTGAAACTTATTCATTCATTCCTGTGGTAGAACCTACCACATTCCTTGTTTAATTACCTAACTATGTAGAGTTGAGGGTAAACGTGCTGTAATGTTCCAGTACTCATAGCCAAAAAACATTACGATTTTATAATACTTTTGACCCCACAGGAAGTTCTATTTCTGGAAATTGAGTTCTGTCTAACAGTGTAACTTTTAAAAAGTCGGGCAGAAGTCTTTTATAAATTTCAGTTCTCTATTTTCTGGCTTTTGTTAGTTTACATAAAGGAGAATTAGCTTTTCTAGTTACCACAATTCATTGCTTTAACCTTTTAGACAATGTTTTTAGTCACAAATTGTGTAGTTTGTTATTTTGCCTGTTTGAAAACCATTGTTCTGCAACTCTTATGTGTGAACCATTTTAAACTGTGGTTGTACGATACTGATGACAATTCTGATTTCCACATGATTACTGAGTGATAATCGAGGCTGTTTTTTTCTCAGAATCTCTACTGATTTCCAATGTAATAAAAACTAGTGTATAAATCATATTTGTTTCTCAGAATAAATCTATTTTTTTTCTTCCGGGTGAATTGATTCTGTCGACATTTTTCAACACCTATACTATTACACTATCTTAATAGTGAAGTTATAGAGGATGTTGATCAATTTTCATATCTTGGTGCAACATTAAGTATGGAAGGAGGAACAGATTTTGATATTCAAAATAGAATTGCCAAAGCCGGCAACTGTTTTAGGAATTTAAATAAATTATGGAGAAATTCAAATATAACTCTAAGAGAGAAATTAAATCTATGTAAATCTCTAATCAGATCAGTCCTTTTGTATAACTCTGAAACATGTAAGTTGACAATGGTCCAAACTAACAGGCTAAATGCATTTCAAAACAACTGTTTAAGAATAATAATAATGAAGATTTTTTGGCCCAATATCATATCAAATGATAAAGAATAAAAAATGATATCAATAGATCAAGAAATTAAAATAAGGAGATGGCGGTTTACTGGCCATTTATAAGAATGAATAAAAATGAGATCCCAGGTGTTGCCCTGGAGTGGGTGCCTGAGGTAAGGCGAAGAAGAGGTCGCCCAAAAATGACATGGATGGTGGAGACAGATGGAAAGAGAGAGGAGAGGCTGGATGGGCAAGGTGGGAGGCCAGGACTGAGGGACTTTGCCACGGCACTTCAAATCTTAATGATGATACTATTACACTAATCTATCAGGTCCAACTAGAGGTAAGAAGATCCACCTATTCAAAATTTGATTCAATATGGTGGATGCAAGATAATTGAATCAGTTTTGTAGACAAATTATCCCAATTTTCAGGGGTTGCCCCCCCCCCTTATGTCACAAGTTGTCACATTTAATAGCCATGAGCCCTCGGGCAGCCAAATGAAATTAAGCCTTTGTAAAGTTGTCATTCATTAAATAAATACGTAAAAGAAAGTGCCTCGCAGGTTGTCAAGTTTTAAAAGTTCATTGCTTCACCCGATGAGTATAAAATGCAGTATCTTACTACACCAATACGGTGCAGGTGTTCATTCATGTCCTGTTGCAACTCTAAAATTTGCAGTAAAAACTTGACGAGGCAAGTCCATTGGGATAGGTGACGTGAGCAAGGGTATCCTACCTCCTACCAGTCGATACTTGTTCACAATTATTTCTGTGAAATAAGTTAATTTTCCTCCTTACCTCAGAACTGAATTGCCGAATACAACGGAAACGGTGGTTGGTGAGCAATTTACAACCATTTTTGCCAAGGAGGTCAACTTTTTCGTTTCCATTAATGTTACAATGGCTAGGAATCCACTGTGGATAGCCAGACACAATTGCTTTAGTCAGTGGCTTTTTAACTACTACAACGATAAAACAGTCTGTTAATGCAGTAGAAAAGATTGTAGCCATAAGAATCTATGAAAATAGCTGTCTTTCTTAGAGAAGTCTTCAGTCCCAGGGGATTTCAAATTGCAATTTTTATAGCATAGTTGTCACATTTCTATGACCTCCTTCACACCTTACGATGTTACACTTTCAGAATTACTCTAATACAATACCCCAAAACAACTTGTTTCAAAAAATATTTTGATAGTTCGTACTCAGATATAGTGAACTTTCGGTTATAATAAACCTTTTCATCATTACATTGATGACTACATTGTTGTGAGCTCCATGCTAACTAATATTTTCAATTGATATACGCTTGTAAATGGATCAAAACTTCCGATCAACAACTTTGCTATCATCCATCCGCTTCTATTAGCTATCCCTAAACTCCTTTCTGGACCACCATTCAAAAAAGTATTTTTTGAAGTGGACGCGACGCGTGGAAAGATACATAAAAACAGGAGGAAATGCAACACTGATTGCATATTTATTGCACAAAACGTAACTAATTTATCGCTTCTAAGAGAGCTTGTAGTGCATTTTACTACAGTGAATCAAATATTTCAATAATACTACTTTTTCTGGACCCAATGAAAAAATTCTAGTCGCCTCATATTTTGATCCAGAGTTAGACACACAATTCTGAAAATACAGTTCTTCATTACCATTGAAATGTTTTAAAAACGATGTTGTAAAGTTCAAAATTAAAAAGTAAATGAAATAAGAAAATAATTTTTTAGTTTTTTAGCGTTATATGGCCTGATAAAGGCTCTTACGCTAGAAAAATTTTCAATTAGTCAGTCAATCCTAATAAAATTTTCGTAGCTGCTTTTCTAAAAGATAGTCGCTTGGAAATCTTTTGAGTCGCTTGAGATATTTTCCCTTAATGGATTCCAATAATTCATCGTAATTCAGGGGCACAGGGGGAGGTTTAGCAATAACTTCAGATTCACCGTTTGCTCCAGCCCGGGGGTAGATCACATTAAGAGTTGCATGCGACTCAGTCGTGAGATCACTAGTATCAATATATTTTCACTTGTTGACTCCTCAAAAGGGTCTTCACTAATATTTGCACTTCACTATTAACAAAGAAAAACCTTTGTTCAAAAAAGACATGCAACGTTTTTCCAGCCACACATTCAATTGTTGAGTCCTCTAATCTAACAACAGATTAGTTTTAAAGTATCGAAAAGGAGGACACTTTTCGAGGGAGGACAGAGCCTACAAAAGAAGAACTGCCCTCCCTAAAGGATGACGTTTGATCCCCTTATATAGAGGCAACTTTTCGTAAAAGCGCGACATGAATAACCTTGATAGTGATTGAAGTATTGAAAGTGTATCAATGTGCCCCTTGTATCAAATCGCCCCGTTTTACCTTATAAATCCACAAATGCTTAATTACATGGAGGTTAATTGTTTTATATTATTGTAGAATTTCATCAACAATTTATTTGTCACCGGATGGAAGCTTTTGCAGATGAGGACTTTTATAAAATACACCAATCTTTAAAAAGTATACTATGGATTTATTATAAATTTAGGTTACAAGTTATATCAAAAGTTATCGCACATCTAAATTTTACCATCAACTGTTTAAAAAAAACTATACTAACTGTTTCTCCTTAAAATTCAAATATTTTTTATATCATACTCTGTTAGTTGCCAATTACAGTTACACAAATAATAGATTTCAACTATGAGTCACTATTGCCCATTTTTCACAATTATTATCCTACATGTTGCTCTAACTTGGAATTCGAAACACATCAGTCCCCAAAACCAGATCTCTCTCTTTCCGACATCTTCAAAAACTCTTCGCAAACAAGTATCCGCATAACTTTATTAAAAAACCACCTGAATCTGCAGTTATTCTTAAACTTTTTGGCTTCCCTTGGAGTGTGTACGCCTTCTTTTCTTTTGGCGGAAAGTTGGTTATCACTGAGGGGGTACAGTAGGGCTTCACCATGGGGAGGGGAGCTGGAATGACCTCCCCGAGAAGAAGTGGGTACGAAAACGAAGTGTTCGCGGGTTTTGCAAAAGAGAAGCCTCACGAGTGTGGGATTTGCCGGTTCCCCCTACTTTTCGAAGATTAACCACTTGGTTTAGAAGAGTGAATTGTATGGCTATCTCCTTTTCATCAGGAATACAACCACGGGGGGAGTAGAGAGCTTAATTTAGCAGTTAAATGGATTAGGTTCAAAGTCAGAGTTCATGCAGTGGTGCTATTGGGGTAATTATCAGCTTTAGAGACCGTAAAATAAATTTCCTTTTATGGTCCCTACTCCATACTTATTCCTTGCTTTTTTCCTCAATGACTCGACAGTCCTGGATGTGTCTTAGAAGTTATTTTTCCTGCCAGTGTTCTCAAGTTTTTTCCACGACTTATAGTATTTTCTCTAAGCAGTCCAGCTATCTCAAGCTTGGTATCCCATTTTTTCGGAGTGGCAGTTGGTGTGGAACACAGAGAAATACTGCCGAACTGAGGGTCCAAAATGCTTTTTTCAAATCCCAACTTGTGGTAGAGGGTGCAAATTTCAATCATAACTGTGTTCGATACCTTTTACCGGGGTCCTTTAAGAGTCCATGGATACATTAAATTCGTATCCCAACACTCTTGGTTTAATAATTTATACTGAGTTTTTTAGATTTTTACTCATTTTTTAGATCAAAAGACTTCTCCCATACCTACTTAACGCATGTCTCGTGGCAAAGTGGTCAAGGCAAGACCGTCCAGCCCCGCAGACCCCATCCCCCGCATTTATTTAAAAATTAATTTTTTACAGACCTAGGCACAAGTGCCCGTACATATAAATAAAAATATACATCGAGATAAGAAAAAGATTTTTTAAAATTTAGAACACCAAAAAAATCACAATCTTCAATCAGGACCCAGACATCAGAGTCAAAAGCAGAGCCAGTCAACAGAACCAAGGAAAATAAAATTTAGTAGTCCAACAAAAGTTCCCGCACAGGACTGTAGCAGCAAGGTGAAGGTGAAGAGAACAGTTGAAGATTGTTCAGTGTCTCAACAAATAGGTTCCAGGGAAGAGGCACGGGCGAGGCAGGAAAAAAAGAGATCATTAAAGTAATCAAATTTAGATACCGGGTTCTTTTTACTGTTTCCAGTAAGTTTGTCAAAAGTACAACGCAATTTTCAGGTGAGCTTGCTAGAGGATTCAGGATTGACAAAAGACAACACATCTTTTTCTTTCTCCACTTGATTTTTGGAAATGACATGGATAGGTCCTTGAACTAACATGGGGAATTTCTTTCCTTGTAAACATCATTATTTCAGATAGCTAAAACGGGAGAGCAACGCACCGGATGAAGAGGTGTGAATAAATTCCCCAGGCAATCTAAGAGAACAGCCATATACACGATCTGCCGTGGTAACTCCGGTGTCATCCTTCAAACTCGAACGTATACCCAAAAGCGCTGTAAGCAACTTGCCGAGGAACTTGTAGAGGGATGTGAAAAGGTCGGACTCAAACTGGCGACTGTGGTCAGTGTTGATGACCTCAGGAACGCCAAATCTAGCTACCCAGCCTGGGTAGAAGGTGTCAGCTACAGTATCCGCTGTCTGGTTCTGCATTGTAAAAAATTCTGACCATCTTGTATAACGGTCCACGCATGTTAGGGCGTAGATGAACCCTTTGGACGATGGAAGTGGTCCAACGATGTCCAAATGTACGTGAGCGAAACGAGCTGATGGGAGTTCAAAGGAACCAGTTGGCGTAATCAGCATATTTTCACTCCTTCTGTGGCGAAACCATTCTATCATAGTTTTATCCAAATCTTGATTTTTCATCGAATGCCTCGTTTTCCTTTGGTCCATTTCCATCGGTGTGTCACTATCAACGAAGAATTCCAAAATTTCTTTCTTTTTCTGTAAATCGTAAATTGTCGATTTCCCAAGTCCGTATTCTTCACACATCTTGAGTACTGAAGCTCCACGTTGAATTTTTTGAAAGGTTTTTACCTTTGTTTTAATGCTAAGGGAAGAATGTTTCCTTTTTCTCGTAGACTTATTTCCGATGATTTCCGAAATGGCTAAAGCAAGCTAAGAAAACTCGAACTAAGCTCGTGTAGAATCTGCAATCTCCAAAAAGAGAATGAAATTCAAAACGCTTCAGGAACAGCCCAATCCGAACAATTTTAGCTACCCTAATAAATGTGTAGCATGGTTGGAGATAAATTCAATGATGCCTTAATGCTTTCCTGCTTCTAAGCATTTGTAAATCAGACCTTCCTGCCAAACGGAGTCGTAAGCTGCGTTAATGTCTAGGCATACCAAGAAAATAAAACTTTCGTAACTGTTTATTTCCTCGTATAGTTTTTTTTAAAGCCGATTGGCAATCTTTAAAGGGTAGGAACTCAAATTGGTTTTTATGAAAGATGGCCGAACTTAACAAACACAAACAACGGAATTTATTTTATTGACAGAAAGAATAAACAAATTGAACATATAGCCTGAAGAAAGTCATCCTATACAGGTATAATACTAATCACAGTAAAATATATTACATTAGTTCTCTTCCTTTTACGGATACAAATCCTAAAATTAAATCAATTATTGTTACCACTTCTTCCTTCGCACTACAGCCTGTTACAGGTCAAAGCTGTATCACCAATTCTTCTCCACCTCACCCTATCCCGAGCAATGCTGTCCATCGGTTTACTCTCATCGCTTTGAGACCTCTATCCACCCCCATCCAACCATCTGGTTGGGGCGTCTTCCTCTACGTCTCCTACCCGAGCCCGAAGTCGCTCCCCCAGTCAATTAATTAGCAGACACCCGATAGTGACTTCTCGCTCCTCCCCGAGGGCTGTCTTTTGTTGGAGGGACCATTGAAGGGGGTTGATTGCGGTTTTTCTATTGTCCGATAACCAGATACAGCAGATTTTTTGAACAGATACCATGCTGATTTCTGGCTGACCGTACGCTGGTTGGACACTGTATTAAAAAAAGCACACAAAATTTAAATTGACTATTTTAAAAAAAATATTGAAGATTTAATTTCCTTTTAGTTCCACCCCCCTCCTCCTTCAAATATTCTCAGTTTTATGCTATTCTCACCAGTGATTCCGATTTTCTGAAATAACTGCTATTGCATATGCAGGGTGATTCAAAACTCCGCTTCACGGCTTCATTTAGAACCAACGTCTGCTATAGAGTCTTGGGAGTAAGATCAACCCATTTTTTCGTAGATAATATTTCATTTATTTGATAATGAGATTAACTTCCGATTTTTCACCCATAAATTTTCCCTCTCGATCGATCATTAGAAATTTTCTTCGATTTGAAATAATCAAAAATACCTTCTTCAATATTTACTGTAATCTTAAAAACTTAACCATAGCCATGAAATCGAGTTGTTACAGTAACCTTCTGTTTCAGTGCAAAATTCTTTAGCGATCGTTAAGGGTTGAAAGGGATAAGTAACAAACACGATTGAAATCAATACAAATCATGGTGATCGGGGAATTAGCCGAAAGATATTCCAGCAACTACCGCGCCCGCATCCTCTCAATCTTCCTCCTATCTGGCTTAAATCATTATCTACGCTCAAACTCTAAATATTCTAGTCAAATTTTGACAACTTGGAAACAGAAGATCATACTTACTGAATGGGTACGGACAACCAATATTGACTGGGCAATTAAACTGGACCAAGGCCTGTGGATGGTAAAGGCCGCCAGGTGGATTTGGGTCCGACGACGAAGAGGATCCAGAAGTAGAAGGGCCGGATGGGGCTGGTCGATAAGGACCCGGTATAAAGCCGGAACGAAAAGACTCAGAGGTGGTTGGTGTAAAAGGGCCGGAGTCAGCTGTAGATGTTGATGAAGAGGAGGCTGAATCACTCCTAGGTTCTTCTTTCCTAAGTCTTTTTCGTGGGCTGCCGGTGTCACGACGAGGGCTGGGACTACTCCTGGATGGTGTGTGAGGCTCATTCGGCGTGGACGCAAGTATAGTGTTGAAGGTAACAGAATGCGTCTCAACTAATGGGCTGGCTTGAGGTGGCTGATGGTCGCCGCTTGAGGTGCAAGGGAGTATTGGACCAGAGATCGGTTGAGGACGGCTTGGGTGGTCCTCTCTTCCGCCAGCCGGATGGTCTCGGCCAACCTTGCTCTGGTTTCCATCTCGCGCCTGATGATCTCGGCGAACTCCGCTGCTTGCCTAGCTGCCTCCATGCACCGCACCTCCTGGTCGGTGAGGAATACTGCGTGGGCTGCAATTGGCGGTGAGGAATACTGCGTGGGCATTTCGAACAATTTTACCTACCTTAATAAATGTAAATCTAAATCGACTCAGAATGAGTAAGAATATAGTGTTCTTACCGTGTTCGGATACGGCGTTTTAGAAAAAGTGTTCCTATGGATAAAATAGCATAGCATGGTTGGAGATAAATTCAATGATGCCTTAAAAAACGGGCAGTCAAAAAGTGTCCAGTTTTTGGACGTCCGGATTTGGGGCGCTTGACTGTACGAAGTTTTGTAGTTGCGTATTAAAACGTGTGTCACCCTTGAGATATATTGACTTTCTTTTTATGGTTCGATTTGTCATTAGCTCGTGAATCCATTTACATGATTTCCTGCTTCTAAGCATTTGTAAATCAGACCTTCCTGCCAAACGGAGTCGTATGCTGCGTTGATGTCTAGGCATATACCAAGAAAATAAACTTCCATAACTGTTTATTTCCTCGTATAGCTTTTTTTTAAAGCCGATTGGCGATCTTTAAAGGGTAGGAACCCACTGACCGATGGGACTTCCAAAGAAGTGGCTTGTTAGGTAAACTGATTACCAACGAATGGAATCTTTTTAAAAGAAGATTGTTCTTTGTATACTTCCCATTTCAATGAAACCCAGTTACTTTCCCAACGAAAGAAATATTCCAAACGATAGAATATATGCTAAAAGTAGAAAAAAGTCCAACAATTTACCCCAGTTTTTATCTTAACAAGATATAAGCCTTTTTGGAAAAAGATCTTAAAAAAAGAAAATTCTTTGCAAACATCTTCCTTAGTCCACATCTTGCAACGTTTTCTAGATATCAAACTTTTAATTTGATTTTCAGAAAATATATTTTTAAAAACATTCTTCATTTTATCTAATTGTTTTTAACAAAACATTTATTTAACCTTCTTTTTTGAAGCCTAAGTGTGTAAATAATTTTTGGATTAGTATCTGTTTTTGGACACACACAATAATTTATTCCTAGAAGTTGTTAGGTGTTTTACCTCATCGTCCCAGTGGCGGATACAGCCAGGAGCCATGGGGGGGGGATAAATGTTGAACTGGGTTAATCGCTCCATTTGTAGTTTTTGGTTTCTTGTGGTGGAGAGCTGTTCTTATATCTTTGTATGAAAAACCGTTTGCTTGTAGTGCTCGATTTCGATGTTGTGGTTCACTAATACGTTCAGCTCGCTTGGCAAGAGTTTTGATGACTGCCATTTTTGTCTGGGATGGTGGTTTGAAGACTTGTTAAGGTAGCGATCTGTATGGGTTGGCTTACGGTAAACTCGGTGTCAAAGGCCCCCGTCGTCCCTACGCATTACCAGCACATCTAAGAATGGAAGCTCTCTGTTTTTCTCTACTTCCATTGTGAATTGTATGTTTGGATGAACATTGTTTAGGTGCTGCAGAAATTCTGGTAACTTTTCCTCACCTTGGCTCCAAACTACAAATGTGTCATCCACATACTTGAGCCATGCATTGATTTCATGGGAGCGGCTCTAGGGCTGTCTGTTCGAAGAATTCCATGTAAAAATTCGCTACAACTGGGCTTATAGGGTTTCCCATGGCTGCCCCATCTTTTTGTTCATAAAAGTTATTATTCCATTTAAAGTACGAGATGGTAAGAACATTTTTTAAAAGCAACCAAATATCATGTGCAAATAAGTGCTGTAGGTGCATCAGAGCCTCTGAGACTGGGACTTTTGTGAAGAGGAAGACGACGTCCAAACTGGCAAGTGACCTTAAGGGTCTTAAAATTTTCTACAAAATAGCTGGAGTCCTTTATAAAAGATGAAGATGAGCCGAGATGTGGTTGAAGTAATTATGTCAAATATCTTGAGATGTTATAAGTCGGTGAATCAATAGTGCTCACGATGGGTCGAAGAGGCACTGAGGGCTTGTGTGTTTTGGGTAGACCAAAGAGCCTGAGTGGCAATTCCGACTTCCGTATAAACTTTTGCTGCTCCGTTGGTATTGACGAATCCTTAATAAGTTTGTTACTTTCAGAATTTTAGTAGTTGTGTCCTTGTGGAGAGTTTCTTATAAGTGGAAAGGTCTAGTAAATTATTAAGATTATCTTTGCTTCATAATCTTTTGTGTTTGAAACAGTAGTTGTATTACCTTTTTCCGCAGGGAGGGTAACAATATCCTTGAAGTCAAGGCTTGTTAAGTCTGGTGATCTAGCAGGCCAACGCACGTCGGGACCACCACGTTCTATCTACTGTTGACAAAATCTGACGTCTAAGTAGTTAAGTACATTACTGCTGAAATGGGCAGGAGCTCCATCGTGTTGAAATTACATGGTTTGTTGCGTGGATAATGTTCGTCATCCAAAAGTTGCGGCAATACTTGCTATAAAAAGATCTGGTAGTTACTTCCGGTTAGACTTGATGGTAACACGTAAGATCCAATAAGGTGATTTCCTAAAATACCGGACCAAACATTAACCAAAAACCTGTTCTGTGTTGCTCTACTTCGTATTGCATGCGGGTTCCATTCCGCCCACTTATGAGCATTATGCGTGTTAAATACTCCTTCCCTTGTAAGTTGGCGCTCTATGCCCGGATATGGGCCTTGTGCCATAAAATTTAAATCAACCAATCCTTTCCTTGTAAAGGATACCTTATCGGTAAACAGCTCTTTAGCACGAAAGAGGGGATCTGTTGTACATTTTTCAAGTTACCACTGTGCAAAATCAACACGAGGTGCATAATCTTCTGGTTGCAGTTTCTGTACACGCTGCACATGATACGGATGCCTGTCGTCTCTCACTTAAAATGATTTATGTCTTGAGTATGGCGCTACTTGTCCTACTGTGGGCCTTGCGCCATAAAAAAACAATCAACCTACCAACGGATGCCTGTCGTGCCCTCGGAGGATCCTCCAGGCAAGGGGTCGGCTAGTAATTTTGTTCGGGATCCAAATATTTTTGAAAATTTTTATGGAGGTCTGGAGAAAAAAAATAGGTACTTATTTGCTACATTGAATTCTTATATTCAGATACGTATTTTTTTTTTACAAAGATGTAAATTGAGTACGCTACCTGCTTAATTCAATGGATAAATTAATTAGAAAGATACTACGTACTAATATTTCAGCACTTCTCTTAAATTTTAAGACTCATAATCATTGAATGAACGTTTTCTTAAGAATGTGTATGTTATTATTATAAGACCTTTATATTAAAAAAGAGGGGCTTGGGGTTCCCCCAGGTATTTTTTTGAAATTTGACCATTAAAAAGCGGGTCAAACTAAATTTTAATGTGTAGGAATACATATCAATGATTTTCAAACTGTTTTGGTTTTCCGGATGTGGAAATCGCTTAAAATGAATTTGTTGTCTTGTGTTTGGTGCAATATGTCCTGCTATGGGCCTTGCGCCATAAAAAGTCAACCAACCAATGAACTCCTTCACCTGCTATAGCACATCCTCTTCTATAGTCGGATACCTGACTGTTCTTACTCAATCCCTGTTCCGCATTCTCTATCAGCTAACCTCTGCTGCAGCCTTGCAAACATATTATGGCTGGGGAGACGCCTCAAGGGATATCGTTCAGCGTACAATCGATGTGCAACAGGTCTATTGCAATTTGCAGCCCCATACACTAAATGCATGTCGGGTCGGCCAATTCTGTTTTGTGAACGTCCTTTGGCTCCACAGGAATCTGATGGTAAGCTTTAACAAGGTCTATTTTTGGAAAGATAGTCTTGCCAGCTAAACTAAATGAAAATTCCTGTATGGGGGTAAAAGATACCTCTGTTAGGGACAGTTTGAGTATTTAAAAGTCTGAAGTCACCGCAAATTCTCCACTCGTTGTTCTTTTTGCGAAGAAGATAGATAGGGCTTGCATAAGGGTTTGTTTGAGGGTCGGATGATACCTTGTTCCATCAAACTAGCAAATTCTTTTTTACCAGTTTCAAGCTTTTCTGGGGATAATCAATATACTTAGTTTCTATACAGTGAGTTACTGAATAGGCTTGAGAATCTTTACAAAAATTTGAAGTAAGAAGTTGGGGAAATTTTGATAGTAACTCATGATAGGACCGAGTGAATTAAATTTGTAAAGCAAGTACTTGTAGCAATGTACTTGCAAGTTATTTATATTTTAATACTTAATAATTCCCTCAATATAGG
This sequence comes from Tetragnatha montana, assembly GCA_963680715.1. Classification (NCBI taxonomy): domain Eukaryota; kingdom Metazoa; phylum Arthropoda; class Arachnida; order Araneae; family Tetragnathidae; genus Tetragnatha; species Tetragnatha montana. The sequence goes on from OY796677.1 coordinate 5,541,354, forward strand.
TGCATGATTTTCTTTTTCTTCAAGCATTAGGATTTCAACAATCAAATACTCTATGTACAATTCAAACAACCAAGGTAAAGTTATCAAGTTGCATAACTCATATACAAAGCAACTTTTCCATAGAATACTGTTTGGTATAAATTGGAAGTTTTATTGGAAGGCGCCTTTTAAATCACTTACGTAAGGTATAAAAATAATATTGTACAAGTAAGTTACGTTTTGCAATTCTCGCAACACTACCTAAAAGTGTTGGTTCGGGTGGATCAGGTTCACACCCATATTCATAACAATTTCCCAAATCAATGGCTATGTTATATAGTACAGATGTAGCAAGGATTATTCTCTGAGAATTTGAGAGACTATCTCTTAATTTGTGAGAGAGACAGGCTAACCGTTTTTTCCGTACACCATATTGCCTTTCTACACTGTTTCTTGCGTATATGTGAGCTGTTATATCTAAAATCGTAAAAGGAGTAATGTAGTTAAATCGATTTCAGCCAATTACGAATTGGTTTTCTATTTGAGGGAAATATAATTTTGGATTTTGCCTCCCAAAAGGAAGTGCTTTAAAAGAAACCCGATCTATCTCATGCGATAGCATGGATGTCGGAAGAGCTGGAGATTCAGAAATTGGCGGAAGACGTACTAGGAGAGGTGGTAGGGTGTTTTCCGTCTCAGATATATTGCTTGTTTTAAGTATCCGGGTCTCCAATTTTGAGGTTGCTTGATTAATGACCAGACTATGACTTAAGAAACTTAAGTCTATCATTTAATATAATATACATAAGTAGTCTATTTACAAGTCTTTTAAAAAGCGCAGAATCCAACAATCAATTTTTTCAGATAATGCGTGAAAATAAAAATGCGAAATGAAAGTGCTACAATGTCGTGGCTTGTCTTAGTAGTAGTGCTGTTAATTGATGTTATAAAGATTCCGTTGTAGCAACAGTACTCCACACATCTGACAAGGGCTTTCGCGCATTTAAAATGATTTCATGTCTTGTGTTTGGCGCAATATGTCCTATTATGGGCCTTGTGCCATCCAACCAACCATGCGACAAGCACTTTGTAGAGTCAATCGCATTAACATTAAATGGGTAGAGTCTACATTTACGAAATAATTTTTTTATAATATCAAGTGCAATGCTATCCACACATGATTCTATTCTTATCTTGTGTTTGGCGAAATTCTTGCCACCAGCTCCTTCACATTGTCAATGGGTGTGTCATAAACCGTTTCGTTTATAATCCCAATGAATATCTTCAGAACCAAACATTCATACAATTCATAAAAATAGAAAATAATCTTCCCAATAATTATGATATTTTTTTCATTCAATATTCAGTAACATTTGGGGGCAGGAACTGTGCGAAAATTTGCCCATCAGAAGATTTAAGTACACTTGCAGCTGGGTGTGAAGGCGCGTTGTCAATTAACAAAACAGCCTTTTTGGCAAATTTTTTGAGTCAAGATGTTTACGTACACTAGAACGTAACTTACTTACGTTACGAACTTACGTACTTACGAAACACTCGCACACTCGGGTCTTCAAGGTCGTCAAGGCTCGTAATTAAAAATTTTTTTCATGGCTCTCATGGATAATCGGGGCTCTACTGTACTTGTCCCTAAGGAGGCCATTGGCCTGTAACTCAATAACTTCCAGCTGCAGTTCACTTGGACAACTAGCCACATCGACTTTGAAACAGTCTCACTTCTTTTGTCTTTGCATCCAAGTCATGAAACTGTAGCTGGAGTTCTTTGATGTGATCTCACATGCAAATGAAGTGGGGAACTTAGCTGTTGCTTCAGTCATGAAGACCCTGCACTGCTGAAAGTGTGCTAAGTTGTTGGCCTGTACGTGTTCCAAAAACAAGACAAGTTTAGATTTAAAGGCCTTTAGAGGGGTGTATAAATCAGAAACTAGAGTTTTCTCACCTTCAAGAAACTTAAATGACTAGTTATGTCTGCAGCTAAGGCCAATTGACATACCCATTCCATTCCTCATTAGACAGTAATGGCTGTGGTTTGCCTTTACTTTCCAGGAAGTCACTTATTTCCTTTCTTAATTCAAATACTCTACTCAGAACTTTCCCACAATTCAACCATCTTACTGCTGTGCAATATGGCAAATCTTGCGATTCTGTGTTTGGGTATCTTTCAACAAGCCCGTGTGACCATATTAAATTTACCATCTTCACCCCAGGATTCAATATTTTTTTTTTTAAATTTTTGAAATGTAATAGCATTAAATAATGCATTACTGTACTCACAAAGTATAAAAACATTTTTAAATAAAAACATATAAAATAAACAGTATGAACCTACTTGTGAAAAAAAATAATCCACCACCACTACAGCAGTAGAAAGACGCATTTGTATTTCACAAAACCATGCATATATTTGGGTAGAGAAATATCTCAAGGGGATGAATTTAATGATGGTGTTTCTTTTCTTGCATGATATATGGGCTGCTGTACAGAACTTAAACACTAAGATGAACGAAACATTCAATTCGAGACGACAGCACAATTTAATTCCGGCCACAATACTATACACAAAAAAGAACTCACATTTTTCACTCTAATTTTGAAGATAATAATACTGTCCCGCGCCACTTCTTCGTTGTCAAATGTTTCGTAACAAAAGTCACTAAAAATAAATACTAGTGAGTGGCCCGACAGATGTCATCCATGAATCGAATGCGAATAATTTTGAAGAAGGGAAAGATATAATGCTTTAGTCCACATATTTAGCACACAAAGCTTGCTGAATACAGGGCGGGAACATTGGTTGTGGAATGTTTTTCTCATTACTCATCTGCTTCACTAGTCCAACCAAGTCTTTCTTAATGATGATGTCGTGTTCATTATTTGCAATACGTTAGATGACACCAAAGCTGTCGAAGACAGCCTCAGCCACCTCAACAGATTTGGTGACTAGCTGAAAGTATTGCTCGATTCATGGAAGAAGAGGTTGGACTTCTGCCTGTTGGTCCGCGGAGAGTATTTTATTTCCTCTCTACCACCCAAAGAAAAACCAATGGAGGCTTTCCCCAATCCGCCACTCGGGGACGCGCTCTGTAGGGGTTGCAGGGTCCTTTCTGTATGCCACTCATGTTCTTCTTTCCATCAACAGTCAGACAACTCAGGTTAGTCCAGTCCTAGTTATAATCAGAAAATGTTTTTTTTTTTTCAATTCTTTGAAGATATCCTCCCCGGTAACAGTGCCATACATGCTATGTAGAGAAGCCAGCTCTTGTGTTTTGTTCATATCTCCTTCCACACCTATGATAAACACAAGCAGTTGAGAGCTGGAACAGTTAGCTGTATAGCTATTCATTCATTGCAATTGAGAAATATAGCGAAACTTGCTTGGCATTTTTCACTATTTGAGAGATTATGCTTTCACCCATGTGTTCAACACGGCGGGCAATGATATTTGCAGACAAAGCTACATTTTTAAATTGTTTCAACTTTTCTGGATAAAGTTCCTCAGCCACCTCCGATAAACATTCCTTCACCATCGGTAAACGGTTTGCCACGTTTAGAAAGAACGTAGGCCACTTTATAACTGGCTCTAGTTTTTTCATTTTCATTTTAAGATTTATAGAACCTTATCCTCTGAGAAGTGAATTGATTTATTAATTTCGAAAATTTTTCGGCACGGACTTTACAGGTCAACAACACTGCATATTTCTCTTGATGTTTGCTTTGATGATGCCGTCGCAGGTTTTATTCTTTCATCACAGCCACAGTTTCGTAGCAAATCACACAGAGTGCTTTCTCGCCGGATTTGATGAAGAAGTAATTCATACTCCATTTCATTCTTCTTGAAACTGTCGAAACTCATCGTTTACTTTTCTTTTTCTCTTCTCGGCCATCGTTCGGTATTAAAATATTAAGACGCGTTTACACCAGTCTTCCACTAAGTTTTCCACAAGTTGCGGCAATTTGAACATCTAGATAAGACATGATATATTATATATCTAGACGCGATAATAGAGTTATTAGTTATATATATAACTAATTAATGTATAATTAAAAAACTCAAGAAGCCCCAAGTAGCTCGCCTTATAGTGCATGGTCCATAACAGGACATTATACATCCCTAACAAGAGTCAAGACCACTATAAGAGTCCCTTAATAAACATATGTAGTAATATGAACGTAATAAGAATAGGTATTCCAATAAAAACTTGATTTACAAATCTAATTTTTTTTCTAATCAAGCAGTTATGTTTCTGACCTCAGATTATTAATTATATATTATGATCAAGGAAAGCTGGCTAACACCAGATTTTCGCTTAACCTATGCTATTTGAAAAGTCAAATTGACTTGGTTGTTGATTTATGACACATGGTCCATCACATTAGGACAAAATGTGCCATAATAAGAAATTTTATATGATCAATATTTATATGTAAATTCATGTATATACACATTATATCAGTCTAAATACAAATTATCCAGGTTTGCACCAGGTCCATGTGAGGCTGGCGTCTGGATGAAACCTATAAAAAAGTGTGCCATGGAAACAAGGTAAAATATTTGAGATGACACAATAATGAATATAAAAAATCTATTTACATGACTGCCAACTTCCAGTTCTAAATTATAAACATAAAAAAAACTTATCCCAAACTACCAGGAGGACTTTCATGGCTGGTTTCCACCTCATGCTGAATCAACATAAAGTCATGCTCATGGAGCGATGGGGTCTGTCTATGGGCGATGGAAATAGTGACCTGGAAAGGAGACACTGTATTAAAAAAAGCACACATATTTTAAATTGTCTATTTTATAAAAAAATATTTAAGATTTAATTTCCCCTTTTAGTTTTCCCCCTCCATCAAATATTCTCAGTTTTACGCTATTCTCACCAGTGATTCCGATTCTCTGAAATAACTGCTATTGCATATTCAGGGTGATTCAAAAATCCGTTTCAACGGCTTCATTTAGAAACAACGTCTGCTATATAGTCTTTGGAGTAAGATCAACCCATTTTTTCGTAGATAATATTTCATTTATTTGATAATTAGATTAACTTCCGATTTTTCACCTATAAATTTTCCCTCTCGATCGATCATTAGAAATTTTCTTCGATTTGAAATAATCAAAAAGACTTTCTTCAAGATTTACTGTAATCTTAAAAACTTAACCATAGCCATGAAATCGAGTTGTTACAGTAACCTTCTGTTTCAGTGCAAAATTCTTTAGCGATCGTTAAGGGTTGAAAGGGATAAGTAACAAACACGATTGAAATCAATACAAATCATGGTGATCGGGGAATTAGCCGAAAGATATTCCAGCAACTACCGCGCCCGCATCCTCTCAATCTTCCTCCTATCTGGCTTAAATCATTATCTACGCTCAAACTCTAAATATTCTAGTCAAATTTTAACAACTTGGAAACAGAAGATCATACTTACTGAATGGGTACGGACAACCAATATTCACCGGACAGTTAAATTGAACCATTGGTGGATGGTAAGGGCCGCCAGGTGGATTTGGGCGTGGTCTATATGGGCCGGGGGGATCAGTTGGAGGAAAGCCGGAGTCCGACGACGAAGAGGATCCAGAAGTAGAAGGGCCGGATGGGGCTGGTCGATAAGGACCCGGTATAAAGCCGGAACGAAAAGACTCCGAGGTGGTTGGTGTAGAAGGGCCGGAGTCAGCTGTAGATGTTGATGAAGAGGAGGCTGAATCACTCCTAGGTTCTTCTTTCCGAAGTCTTTTTCGTGGGCTGCCGGTGTCACGACGAAGGCTGGGACTACTCCTGTGAGGCTCATTTGGTGTGGACGCCAGTATGGGGTTAAAGACAACAGAGTGCGTCTCAATAAGTGGACTGGCTTTAGGTGGTTCACATGGGCTGGTTGTCACCGCTTGAGGTGCAGGGGAGTATTGGGCCAGAGATCGGTTTAGGACGGCGTGGGTGGTCCTCTCTTCCGCCAGCCGGATGGTCTCGGCCAACCTTGTTCTGGTCTCCATCTCGCGCCTGATGATCTCGGCGAACTCCACTGTTTGCCTAGCTGCCTCCATGCGCCGCACCTCCTGGTCGGTGAGGAATACCGCGTGGGCAGCCACTTCCTGGTGCCTCATCCTTCTTACTGCCAGAAGCTGCGCCTCAAGGTTTATCAGACATCTGAGCTCGTCAGCGGCAGATGATGGTGGGGGGCAGCGAAGGTGGTGTTTGCCGCCGCAGAAGGAGCCAAGAAGGTTGCATTGGCAGAAGTGGTAGCTTGTTGTCCGTCAACTTGTTGACACTGATGATCGCCTCCGGATAGGTTTTGGGAAGGAACAGCACTTTTTTTAAGGTACATCTTGTTTTTTCCGTATAGCAATTCATCTTTTAAACTCCATTCGTAATCTTCTTTTAAGAAATGCTCAGAGCAGATTCTTGCTGAAGATGGACTAAATTTATCTTTCCTATGACACTTTTCGATCCAAATATTTAATAAATATGGATCGTTAGGAAAGCGATGAAATAAAACATTAGAACTTCGTATATTTCTGTAGTTATTTTTACCAACAGCCACAGCGCAAGAGGGCATTTTCATATATTTAGAACGTTTTAAGAATGAAAGATTGTAAATAAAAGACTAAACGGTTAAGCAAGTTTACAAGCAAAGTAGCTTCTTTCTAAAATTAAAAACTGAGTTGTCTTGTTGAAATAGCTCAAAAATTTAATGTAGTTATGCTGGAAACAAGACTAGTTAACGGAACTAGTGCAATTTAATTTTCTTTAATAAATTTATTTTTTATTTTGTAACCGTATTGTTACTGAGTTATTGGCAACAGTGTTTTCTGTAAATAGAAATTGATTTTCAAAATTAAGAGATAGTGTATCACACAGGGGAGATGCTTTTAAATTCAGTTTATGTAACAAGCTATAAGTAGGAATCATTTTTGTAAAGAAACGAGCAAGAAGTACGTCCGTCTCTCTATTCCTCGACCATTTAAAGTTTACTAAAACAGGACTTCGCAAAAAACCTGGACAAACCCCTGTTTATAAATCCGCAGCCCAATCCTTGTCATTGCCCAACTCTATGATGTCGTCCTCCTCGGCCGCAGCAGGTCTGTCTGTATGAGTGGCCATGAGGTGTTGAATGCCGGTGGACTCTGGGCTAGGGGTAGGTATGGCTGCCAGTTTTTTTTTTATTTAGAAACAAATATAAAACTGATCGTGTACCACACAGTATCACACGAGGCTTACATACGTAAGTAAAGATACAGATACAGTAAAGATACAGAATTACAATCTAAAAATCTATACTATGTATAAATTTAGAAAACAGAATAAACGTTTCTAATCTTCCAACCAGATTTGAGAAAGTAGGAGGCCAGCGTATGAAGAGGCTATCTAAGCCTCTCCTGAAGGCACATCTCTAGTTTGCATGCAAACTACAGTGCAGAATGATATGTTCGACATTCTCTTCACCATCACCACAGGTACAATTGCTATTTGACGAAACACCAAATCTGTAAAGGTAACCCTTAAATTTTCCACCCACGAAGAATAATTATCAGAAGGCGGTCACGCAGTTGAAAGCAAGATTCGGCCGTGAGGATCTTCTTGTTCAAATTTATTTATGCGAGGGAGCTGTTGTCTTTGGTGGCGAAGAGTGCCACGGGAAAGGGAAAAGTGGATTTAGGCGGGTTGTACGGCTTACAGGAATCAAAGTTACAGGCCCTGAAAAGCTGAGGGGTTGTTTTCCATACCCAGGGTAGACGCGGATGATGTCTTCAATGAAGGCCCAAATCATCTCTCCATCGGTTTTCAGGTCTCCTAATCTCACCCTACAGTAAAAGAAGACTGCCATCATACGAGCGAGATAATTGTTGGGATACCGGTTCTCGAGGGTCTTCTTGAGCAGTTTATTTTGGTTCTCCAGGTCGCTGATGGTGTTCGTTTTGTCCGTCTTTGAGACGAACTCCCCTTTAGAATGGTTAGTAATTTGTGGACAGCGCTGGAGAACAGTCTATTCACCCCATGATACTGCTTTGCCGCGTCCGTACGGATGATGCTGGCATCCTCGTTGTAGTTAGTGCTTTACAAAAGGCCACAGCACTCGCTTGCTCTTCCCGGGCACCTCAAACAACAACCCCTCTTTGTCCTCACAGCAATACATTCCGAAGACAGTGACCGACATGCCCTACCTACCCCTCTCGTACATACGACGATTGAGGAACGTCTCGTCGAGTGAGATGGTTTTCCCAGGTCCACCCAGTTTCCTCGCATGATGAGAGGCGACAATCTCGTAGATCTCACTTATGAAACTTTAGCAATCACTTACAGTCTCCAACCAGATGCTTGGCTCCTCTTGACGACTCCTCCACATGTTCATATTTCTCAGGAAGTAACTTACCTGTAGCTTAGTCACAAAAGCGAACATAAGCATAAGGATATCCCTGATAGGAATCTTAACCCCCTGGAAGAAAGTATTGGTAGCCGGGTTTATACCTTGACATAGCACCTGACTCCGTTTTTCTTTCCGTGGTACACCCAAACCCATCCCAGCTTCTTCCATCCATCCTTGTTGGGAGAAAGAAATGATCCACAGAAGTGGCATTTGGCAATAGTTTGCCTAGAAGGAATAAGGCCCACTTCTTCTGCAAACTTCTGTGCTTGGTCCTCTGACCTAAGCAGTAAATACGTGCTAATTTGTAGCGTTTGGTATAATATCTAAACTCTCATCCTTAATTAATATTTCTGCTGTTTTCTTCCTATCTACTGTTCCTTGCGGTGTCCAACAAAGCTCATTTGGTAAATCTATGTAAGTAACATAAGAATTTATACTACACGCAGCAATAATTTCACATGAGGAAAAGTTAAACTTCTCGGCTGTAGAACAGCACTGCTGCGATTCTGAAACTAGTCTTCTGAGTTGTTGCTTCTATTGGTTTCATTTGCAGGCCTCTGGCCAATTGGGTATGTTTATTCATGTCGAATCCTAAATAGCTTATTTTATTTGAGGCCTCTTTCTTCGACGCTTCATCATTGGCAATTGAATATTCTCACTCCTTTGTCTCTATGGATATTGGATGGATAAGGACGGCTGTATAGTGTGTGCGCAATTAGTGCACGAGTTGGGTACAAGCGAATTGCTTTGTCCAAAGAAAAGTCACCAAATGACTCTCAAAAGTTTTTACAATGTAACGTCGTAAAGGAACAAATTATTTACGAAAATACCTCTTTATTTCAAAATTATTTGGACAAGAAAATAAAAATGGCGCGCAACAAAACTTTTTTCTTTTTTTTAAACAGCAGTATTAGTATTTTTTCTTCTTAGCTACTAGTACTTTGTTACAGATTCCTCCCCTCCTCGAGAGGAACTTTTCACGATGAAAGAGGGAAAAGTTCTGCTTCATATAATCTCTGGTTGTCACAAACTATTTTTATGGAAGGCGACTCAAACGGTCAACGTTTTGATGTAGTTTACCTTTTCGATGCACAACCTCGTAATTTAAGGGCTGCAAAATCAAAACCGATCATCTCAGAAGTCGGGGATTCGTCCGAGTGTTATTTTACAACCAGACCAACGGGTTGTGATCAGTGTCTGAATGGCGAATTTTTGTTGACCATCCAGATAACATCTAAGTTTCTGAACTGCAAAAATTATATACGAACATTCTTTTTCCGTCGTGCTGTATTTCTATCTTCACCGTTTCCACGATTTTGGACAACACGATACCAATATCGAGGTTTGAGGCATCAAATTGAACAATAAAGGTCCTTGAGAAATCCGGACTGTATAAAAGTGGATTCGTAGATAATTTAGCTTTTAATTCCTCGAATGTTTGCTGGCAGGTTTCATTCCAATTAACACCTGACTTTGTACACTTCCCTTTTAGAAGATCCGTCAGTGTTGCAGAGATCACCGAAAACTCGGGTATATATATCCTATAATCTGCTAAACTGGAGTTAAATGGGGGAGAGGGGGCTTTAACTCGCCGACGCGTAGAGTATTTAGAAGGTCGGGAAATGTTTTTTCGCCTTAATGCAGCATGTTCTCTCTCAACTCCAGGAATCTCGTGAGCTGGTGGAATGCTTGAGCTTCTCGAATCTGTGGCAGTTGAAACAGGTCTCCAGAAACCATAATAATAATACGGCCGAATGGGTGGCTTTCTTTCATTTTGTCGCAATCTGGAATCTATCATGCATAACATTGTGGCAGTGCGGGTTCGTGGTGCCACTTCGCCTTTGATGCCGTATGGATGGGTTTCACTAGCTTCGTTCTGCATCTGGCAGTGCTAATATATTATTTCCGGGTTACCACATTAGCGTTATTCTTGGCATTGCTTTGGCATCCTTTTCATTCTTGTTTGTTCTTTGTTTATGTTTCGAAGTCAACTTCGACCACGTAAATTCGTTTTGCTCTTTTCGTATTAATTTTTTATTCATTCAGTAATCAGCCTTTTCTTGCATTCACTCTTTTATTATTATTATTTTATTAGCAAAGGGTTAGAGAGAAAAATAATATTTTTAACCTCGCCAAGTTGCCTAATGCATCTACTATGTTGAGGTTCTGTACCGGAAGTCTCTAGGACTTTGTTTTTATTTACATTTTTCAACCCATCCATACGGATGCCGTAATGAACTGAACGGAAGAGGAAAATGGCGTGGCCTCTAATATATTTCAGCCGCGGCTTGCAGAACTCTCTCTCAGATTCGCTGGATCGCTGTTCGTTTTATTCTAACCTTTAATCTGTTTATAAAGTAATGATTTATATTTTAAACCTTCTGAGTACGTTTTTTGGAGTCACTGTAGGGAAGCTACACTTCCCCACAGATTGGTGACCCGGACGTGATATTAGTAAGTGAATCTGCCAGGCTCCGTTTGTTTAAGTCAACAACTAAACCGAAGTGCTGGAGAAAGTCTGCTCCTATGATCGGTCTAGTTATATCAGCGACAATAAACGGCCACTTAAAAATGTTCTTCTTAACCCTAAGTTCAGTGCTAATAGCTTAGTACCGAATGTCTGAATCCGAGAACCATTCGCTGCAAATAACGTTATAACGTTGGGATTAATAGCTTTCGAAAGGTAGGACTTGGGGTAACACGATACATCACTTCCTGTATCTATCAAAAACTGTGTTCTGGTCGTTAAGTCCTGAACAAACAACCTGCGGCTTAAAACCGGACGCTCAGAAACTGCCGCTATTCCTGACGGCTCTGCCCGTTTTTTTTATAACTGCATAGTTCCATACACTTCTGTGCGTTTGGTTTTTCCCCACAACATTTCGTAAGAAACCATGGAAATCTCGTCGATTGAAAGAAATTCGATGTTATTCCTCAAAGCCTTCAAATAGTTACCAGTTAGTTGTCCCAAATTTGCCACACTTTTTCCGTCTTTCTCTTCTGGTAATTTGAATAATGCAGCCAACGTGTTTCCACCCACAAGTCAACTTGTTGACTCTCATGATCGCCGCCGGATAGATTTTGGGAAGGAACAGCACTTTTTTTAAGGTACATCTTATTTTTTCCGTATAGCAATTCATCTTTTAAACTCCATTCGTAATCTTCTTTCAAGAAAAGCTCAGAGAAGATTCTTGCTGAAGATAGACTAAATTTGTCTTTCCTATGACACTTTTCGATCCATATTACAAACAGCCACAGCGCAAGAGGCCATTTTCCTACATTTATAACGTTTTAAGCTACACCAGTCAAGCCACAAAAAACTTCTTTTTTGCCATAGCAGCATTCTTTGTTTTGGGAATCACCGTATAATAGATAGAATGTATTCGCTTCAGTAAAAAGAAAATTCTCTATATTTCATTTCTATATTGTCTTATTCTTCGTCCGCCAGGCTAACTAAATCACTCAATGCCTCATCCAGCTCGAATAAGCGTTCTGCCTTATCGTTAACTTTGTTAAAATTATTATGCACTTTACTGTAATTTGATTCACTCTCAATATTTTGCATGATATCAACAAACTCCTTATACGAGGTATGCAACAACCGCCGTAGCGTCGTTCTTTCAATAGTTAAACGCTGGATTCTACTAACCTCCGTTGGTTGGATATCACCTCCTTCTTTACTAGATTTCTGAGTTTTCCCCATTTTCGTTCAATTTTGTATAACTTCAGGTATTTTTTTCAATGTCTTAATGTCTCAAGATTTCTGAGTTTTCCCCATTTTCGTTCAATTTTGTATAACTTCAGGTATTTTTTTCAATGTCTTGTCTTTGAATAAAGAGGTAACTATTGTACAAACAAGCTGTAAAAATAGTTTTCTGGATCATTCTTCTTTTAAAAGAACGGCATTTATACAACAGCTGGATCATTACTAACAATTATTTTAGTATTTGCCAACTTTTCGCCTTGTTGGCTTTCCTTCTTATGCCTCTATGCTTACTGCTTACTTCACTATCCCATGATTTCTTGGATTTAAAAGGGCTCAAAATTCACTGCATCGTTGTATACAACTTCCAGTGTAGCTAAATCGGTTGTACATGCCAATGAAAATATCTTATTTCCAAAATCTAAAGTACACATACAAAGTCTTTATTGTTAGAGTGCATTTCAACAACGATAACAACCATAAAAGCGATACAATGACAAAAGAGCAAATCAAATTCTGATATCAGTATTTTTTATGTAATTATTGCTTGTTTTAAACCATGTATCGTAACTCTTATACAGATGACAAGAGGTTACATTGGCATTGCAGTACTAATTAGTGTTGGCAATGTGCGTTAGGTTGGTAAGAGCGTGCACCGCGGAGATAGCTTTAAGAATATTCATTTTGCGAGTAGTTTTTCTACAAATGGGTAAAGTGATGCTTGAAGGTTAATTTTTTTGAGAAGTGCAATCCCAGAATTTTTACATCATTTGACCAAGCAATTTGTTTTCCTTCTATTAGTAAGGATACCTTGTGGATGTCCTTTTTTATTTGAAAAGTTTATGGTGTGGATGTGGATTACCTAGAATCTAGGTCCTAGATGTACGGTATCTCATACATCAATTTTTAGACTTGTTCTTAACTTCACCAATCTCATTGGTTTTAAATATCATATCTAAGTTTTAAACATGTATATTTCATCACCTTTTATCCAACTTGTTTATTGAAATTTTTTTTAAATTGGACATTTTAATAATTTACCTACCGATGTATAGAGTACATCTGACAAGAGCTTTCGCTCACTTAAATTGATTTTGTCTCGAGTCTGGCGCTATTTGTCCAACTGTGGGCCTTGCGCCATAAAAAAACAATCAACCAACCAACCAACCTAGATGTACGGGTGATGTTCTAGCTTAAGAAAATCCACGATTAAATCTTTTATATATCTGTCTAAAATTACGAGCCTGAAGAAGTACACTTTGATGAGAAATAAAGATCACACAAGGTCAGAATGCAAGAAGATTTTATTGAAAGCGAAACAACCTTTTATATTAGAAAGAACAGTTAAAGTCAAAGTTAAGGGTTACTGCAAAAGTAAAACAAATAAAAGCACAGATATGCGACCAAATCAAATAAACTTCATTAGTATAACTTGAAGGAACTCCTAATAAGAAACGATTTCAATCAGTCAACAATTGAAATTGACAGCCAGCGAGGCCAGAGCATAGTGGTCTGAAGGAAAATATACTGGCTGCTGTTTTGCTGCCCTTTTATCGCAGTGCGTGCTTTTATCTTGGGCATGTGCATGAAATCTGTAGTCATCGTGTATTTTCACTATCCGTCTCCATGCTCGGTGAATATAGAAAAATTCAGTTCATCGCAGTCATGGAAGGATATTCTTCCTTCTCATCTCTTTCTTCCGATTCTGCTTGGTCAAATTCCAAGATTTCTTCTAAAGGTTTGACATTTTCACAGTGCCCTTCACAAGATGTGTAGATTGTTGAGCAACGGAGGCCCGCCTTCCTGCACCCACAATTGCGCTGTCAGCCTTCTTACATTTGCAAGATGAGCCGGGTTCAAAGTAGTTTGCACTGGATCAAACCACTCTTTGTTTTTTCCCCTCCCCATTCTTTGGGGTCTTTTTGGTTTAATGAAATGTAACCGGTCAACCACTCCTGCACCTGAAAGCAAACTCTAAGTGACTGTTGGATGCAATGTTGTTTTTATTTTTGTAAGATGAGGATATATATTGCTTGTATCTCAAAGCGTTCATGCTAGTATCACGTCCTTTCCCATACAAAGTCGTAAGAAATAGGTTTCCAGCTTCAGCAACATCATCTTGGTGGGGCTTTCCTCTTGAACGCTACTACTCGGGGCGTTTCTGATATAAAAAATACATTGGTAACAACTGATGTGAAATAATAAAGTGCATTAAAGTTACTGACGTGAAGATACGCTAAAGTTCACGTAAAAATTACCTTGTAAAACAAAAAAAACATAGATTTTTAAATGGTAAGAAACCGCTGTTTTTATGGATTTACTTCGTAATTTTTACGGGAAATTTTAACAGTGGATTAGAAAAATTATTGCCATGCTCTTATTGTCTTGGACGATTTACTTATCTCTCAATTATGATTGAAGAAAGTTCAACGACTTGATTTTTTTCAAATTAGAGCACGTGGTATCTTTGTTGAGGTTTTCTCGTATTCAAGAACACGCACTTTCTCGAAAGAAGCTACAAGTGACAGTCTATAAACGCATTTAAATGCAGAAACTTGCCTCTCTTTTAAATAAAATCCTCATGACTTTGAACCTAGCGATGTAGTGAGCAATAGATTCATTTAATCTTTCTCGCTGGTACTCGAGTTTGACTTGGCAGTAATCAAAAGTGTTGCGCTAATAGGGTGTTCCCCAAGGGACTGTCTTTTCCCGGGGGAGGCTGTTTATAATCATGTCTGAGTAAGTCGGTAAGTGTTTGCTGTTCTTTATAAGGCCTATCCAGTCTGTAAGATGTCCTCTGGTACGGTTACTGCTTCTTTAGCATCTGGCTAATCTGACTCCATGAACTACTATTAATAATTAAGAAAATGACTAATATTTAAATATGAATTTATTGAATTGCATGAGTATTAAATTATGGACATTGGGATTAAATTTACTGTTGCAAGATTGGAAAAGAATTGAGGAAGTGAATATTTTAAAAGATGTGCTATTCAATACTGCTGCATGATGCATGGCGGTCTAGTGGCGTCTGCTTTTCTCAATGGCTACACTTGCTTTGGTGGAGCTGTTCCAGATATTTCACATAACTTTCTGATAATCGGCTAAAAATCCGCCATAAAGTGAGCCGATTGCATCTGGCTTCTAAATTTCTTTTCAAAAAGAGCTAGCATTTCGGCTAGGCATATATATTGCATTGATGGTTACTGTTTATAACCAAGTCTGAAGGGGGTAGGCTCACCAAAAAATCCATTTTTCTAACCGCTTCCAAACAACCAGAGTCCACTGCTTGATAAAGAGGGGTCCATCGAAGCGAATCTCTAGCATTCACAGATGCACCTTTGCTGATAAGCAGCTTGAGTATATCACTTTTATTTCTACTATGTTGCGGGGTGAAGCGGTGTAGCACCATTAAAGCAGCACCATATTCTACCACTGCCCGGATAGCTACACATTCTCAGAGTATATTTCGTCTGAGAGCTGCCGTGATAATTTTTACATTTTCCTAAAATATCAATTCTTACGCTTCCAATTGAATAATAATAATGTATTTTGAACTCTGTAATACTTTTTCCCTGGAAGTTATATGCATTTGTTTTGTTATAATAACAGTGGTATTATTTACTAGCTAAAAGGAAAAACTCAATATTAAGAGGCAGCCAAACAAGTAAAAAAATTCATTTTTACAATTAAATATGCGTACTGAATATTTTTTTGCTAATAAATTATTATACATAAATAAAATGGGAATTACAAAGAAAAATATAATTCTCAAGTTTTATGTTTTTTTTTTATTCTTAAGTTGGAAAGAAACATAGAAAAGTTAGACTTACAGGAAATAATGTTAGTGGGATGGTTGGGCCTGATGGTTGAGAGCAACTTTTTGAATGTTTGGCTCAATATTTTTGGATAAAAGAAGGTGTAAGTCCCCTCTTTCGTCGATTTGGAGGCGGGTTCTCTTTGTAGCGATTAAATCAGTAACTGCACTGAAACCTCGCTCCACAAGGTAAGAAGAAGGGAAGGCATTCAAAATCTTCTTGATACTTCAAGTACGTAGAACTGTATTGACGACACTTCTTTTTACTAACCGACATAGTTGATGACAGCAAAATATGACGAGGAAAAGAAACCTTTCTCAAAATTATGCTCTCACAATAAACGTTTTCGCAGATATGAAGGAAGAATTTAAAAGCGCCCTGGTGAAACTCAGAACACAGAACAGAGTAGAACCTCAAAAATATAGAAAAAACTATAACGAAGGGACATTATGTTGAATTTGTAAAAAAAAAAACCAATTACAACAACAAAAAATAAAATATGGATATATGTACTAACTTGAATGATACATTCTTAACAGGTACAAATTAGGAAGCAATTCATTTTAAATGTGTAGAGTACATTCGACAAAGGCCTTTTGCCTTCAGTTTTAATTTGTCTTGTCTGGCGCATAATATCCTAATGTGGATCATGCGCCTTAAAACACTAACCAACCAAAATCGTTTATGTCTGATACCTTTCAACAATTGTTTAAAAAGATGCAGTATAACGGTAGAATGTTTTTGAAAAATATATAAATATTGGAACGCATCATTGCCGCAATGTTAATTCGTCGAAGAAAGTTTTTAAGTTCAGGAAAGCGATGCATTGTCAGATGTTCAAAGTCCATATAACAGCCTGGCGATTTCTCTCCATGTTGGTTGATTCTATTTGTAATACATACATACGCTTCATCATTGTCAGTAGCATCAGGAAACATACTCAGTCTTGGGTCATGCGCCATAAAACTCCAACCAACCAACCAACCATCATCTGTTGTGAAGGATCAAAAACACGTTGCATGATTGTATTGTGAAGTTAGGGAGGGGAAGTGATTGCTTGTTAAACTTAAATCCCTGTAATTATATCAATGAACCGAAAACATAAACAAATTGCTATCTCGCCAAAACGTGCATGAATTAAACCATTCAAATCGAACAAGCTTTGAAACGAAAAACAATAGAAAACGAAACACAATGAATGATTTCATTTAAAGATGTTGAGTTTCTTGATACAGGCGTCCATGGTTCTGAAGTTCGAATCGTGTCCGTAAATCGATAACTTTTCCACAAAGAAGATTCTCATTTCGTTTGATCTGTTAAATCAAGCGCTGAACTTCATCAATGCTTAAGTTAAGTTTAATTAGTAGAAAGAGGTGGGAGTTCACTTTAATTACAGGTGTAACACTTCTCTCCCTCTAAAAGATTTACGCATCAAAACGTTTTTGGAGGCCTTCTGGTTCGAGATGAACGTCTGAGTTCAACCAGTGGAGGGTAGTCATTTGTCCATCTACTGGCATCTTCGGACTTGTAGGGTAACCAAGGCACGAATCAGTTTTAGGGATTCTTGATGGACTTATAGGTCACCAATATAGGTACAAAATGATTTATTTACAAGATATACAGAATCAATAGAATACAACACTTTTACATTTACCGCTTGTCAGAATCTGTTCCGTTCTTCGCTTCACTTCTCGTTCCTGTTGCCACAAACTCAACGAGTCTGATGCTTACTCTTGTACGACTGATGTGGACTGGTAGAATCAGGCTTAGGCATCAAGACTAAAGCAGGTTCTTGACTCCTCTCTACAGGACACTAAGAAGATGTCTGTACCCTAGGACTTTCAACGGTGTCTCTTCTCGGTCGAATTCGGTCCACATGTATTGATGAACCATTTGATAACAAGTACTGATTGCGATGCAGGTGTAGACCCTTGTAGATTCATGGATTCCTGAGCAGCTGTCCCCATTGATACAGCCAATTCCATGGACAAATAACGGTCCTTTAAGGTCGATTTTGCTCTTGGACGACCTTATCCGGGTATTCTCTTGACGGACCCAGTGCCCTGAAACTGTTTCGATAAGTTGAAACGACGCTGCGCGTCAAATTAAAAATTCTACAAATCTGGCCTTGAGAGTGACCTGCTTCTAACCTACCCACGATTCTCCACCTCATTTCATCATCTAAACGTCGGTGGGTACTCATTTTTATAGTTAGAATTTGAATTTAACCGATTGCATCCAAAAAACACCGAGAAATTTGAAAAAATGTGCGATCAAGTGAAATTCGGATTTTGCCTCGCGGGCTCATACAGCCTACTTCACTGCTAGTCACGCCCCCCCCCCCCTACCCACACGTTTACGCTTAGGTATTCGACACTCAAGATTTGACTCTTCATTTTGGAGCAGTAGTTTTCAATTTGGTTCAGATTTCCAAAAGAAATTCGGGAAAATGTGCATGTTCTCTTAATTTTGAACACCAGTGTACTTTAAGCACTAGCCGTTGACCGATTTCGGAAAAGAAGGTTGTTTTGCGCCACCCTTATTTTTATAAATAAATTGAACTTAACAAATGTAGCAAACATATTTCAACTTTCCAATCACAACATTCACATAATTCCATTACAAAAATAGGAAATTATATTGGAAAATTAAGGTATATTAAAACAAAACTATGAATTATATAGTTTCTTTCCATTACAAAACCAATGATGATATTGTTTCAAAAGTAACCCCAAATTATTATGATGGCATAAAATTGTCTTGCTCAGCATCTTTCCCTATCGTCGCATAGAGTCACACAGTATTTACAAACCCATTTAAGCCGTGAAGGGTACTCTTAAAATGTAAGAGCTCATAAATGTCACTACTTTGACACTCCCCTTGATGCAAGAAGTCTCATAAACTGTGCCGTAGTTTACTTTCCGTCGGTAAATCTTTCCTATGACTACTCTGTATACATATCCAACTTCTCTACAATGAGTTTTTACGTACCAATGTATAGAGTACATCAGACTTTCGCTCACTTAAACTGATTTTATGTCTTGTGTCTGGCGCAATATGTCCTACTTGCCATCATAAAAAGTGTCAACTGACTTTATTTTGTTGACTTTCAAAGTTGACTTTTTATGATGTCCTTGCGCCATCATAAAAAGTCAACCAACCAACTTCTCTACAAGCTAATCTGGGGGACCCATTCACTTCAGACAATGTTCTTTAGTTTGTGGGGGGACCCGAATCTTCATGTGAATCAGATAGGAACTAGAATCTACGGAGTTCCGCTTTTTATGACTTTTTGTATTATGGTTCCGCTTATTTAACAATTTTCCTGATTAAAACGTTAACGTTAGTAGCATCACTCTAGGGCTCTTGGACACATTCGCAAGTGCTTGATCCTCCTCTCTTCAGAGTATTATCCAAACCGATATTTTCTCTTTGGTTAGATGAGAGAGCTTGTTGCTTCGTACTATGACAGTAGAATATGATGTCTCCTTCCTCAGTTCAAACAAGTTAACTTTGAAAAACATTTAGGAGCTGGATAAACTGGTTTAGGCACAAGAAGCAGCATCTTGATTTCTCGATGAGATTTTCTCTCTACCTTCCATTTTCACTTTCCGCACCTTCAAACAGTCGGTGGAATTATGCAAGCTTTGGCAAAATATGCACTGTGTTCTTTTTAAGAGGTTAAAAAATCAGTTGCACTAGCAACTTGACGAGTGTCCCCTTGTCTGTGTCTGCTGTTCTCATGTTTCTCTTTTGCAATCTTAATATTATGCCCGTTTTCAACTCCCAAAGTTTGCGATGCTAGAATTATGTGTTCCTCTGCTTGTATTTCATCTTGAAGAATTAAATCAAGATCTCTCTTTGATGAAACTGAAGCAGCATTTTGATCTCCCTCATGACGTGATCTCCTATTTGTAGACCTAAATCGTTCCCATGCAAGAAGAGTTTCCTCAGGTAAAGCAGATTCAACCAGTGGGAATAGCATTGAGGCATATTTATCCCTTGTTACACCTAATGTCTCTAGTGCACGTAGCTTTGTTTCTAATAAATTATAAAGATTTTCTAGTCATATTCTGCTTTTGGAGAACTAAAGATAGATGTAACTTGAAAAATATGTTACTAAAATAACTAGTTATACTGGACTAGTGACTCATTCTTGACAATTTCCTTTAGCTTCAGGTAGCAAAATGAATTCCGTTTTGATAATTTGATTTTCGACGTATAGACTGACTACTGTACTCAAGGCTACTTAGAATTTTTGGGTGCCATCGGCCATTATGAAAGAAATGCTTTTATGTTTACACATGTTATGTTCTTTTAGAAAATTATAAAACTCTTCTGCTGCAATTGAGGCTTCTGTGTCAACTAAAACTGGCTATTAAGGCTACAAAGCTATTAAACTTGAAGGGTAAAAATCTGAATGTATGGCTCATGCAGCTTGCGTTTGTTTCTCCTCCTCCTTATTTCAAGCAGTTGGTGCAATCTGTTCTAATGTAACCTGGTGTTCCACATTCGTAACAGGAGTCCCGCCTATTTTTACTATGGACACATGGTTCCCACCTACTAGCACTGGGGTTCCATGGAGGATTTTCTTCCGTTCGATCACAATTTCTCTTAAATAAACTTACCTCTGATTCCTTCCGTTTCGGATGAAATTCCTTATTCGCATCAACAGAAGACTGTGCATCTTTCCTGTAAGTCCTCAAGCTGTCGTAGTACATATTCAACTTGTCTGCAATGATATTTTAAACGCTTTTACGTACCTTTTTCGGCGACTATTTACAAATGTGGTTCAGATTTTTGCATCCAAGAAAAATACTTCATTAAAAAAGATATGATTTATTTTACAATTAGAAATTTAAAGCATAAGAGGTTAAATATTAGAACAAGAAGTAACCAAATCAAAATCTCATCCGTTTAATCAATTTTTGAATAATAAAGTCCGAAATCAGCTCTCGAGCTCACAACAGTAATATAAAACTCGAGTGGTTTGTTGTGGCTTCCTTTATCAGCCTGTACCAGCCACTAGTCCTGGCTCAAACCGTACCGATGTATAGAGTGCATCATATTAGGGCTTTCCATCACTTAAAATGATTTTATGTCTTGTGTTTGGCGCAATATGTCCTATTATGGGCCTTGCGCCATGAAATGTCAACCAACTAACTTCTCTACAAGCTGATCTGATGTGACCTGTTCACTCCAAGTGTCCAGAAAATGTTCTTTGGTTTCTGGTGGGACACGCATCTTCATTTGGTTGAGAATCCACAGATTCTTTATCTCTGTGGTACACCTCAACAGAAACTAAACTTAGTTTAACCCGGGAGGACGCGCGCTACTTTCTGTTACACGGGAGCGCGCGCGGGGTCTATCAGACCCTGCAAACCGTTTTCCGTTATAATCGTTCAGTTTATGCAAACATTTTATCACGGAAAGTTTAAACATATAATTTAATCATTCAAAGTGCATAATAACTCATTTTTAAGTTGACTGATTTTTATTGAGATATAATATTAGACTATTTCACATTTCATACCGAATCCCTATGATATTGCGTATTTTTCATAAGAAATGTGAAAAAATTGTGTAACAATTTAATTTAGTGGTGTTTACCTTAAATTTCCCTTTTAGAGCAAGAAAAAATATAGATACTAGGTACTTTTGGACATCTCTTTGGTTATAACTCGCGCTAATCCTCACAGTTTTGGAAGCATTTCAATAAAAACAACAACCTAACTCGGAAAATAACATACCTACTTTATTTAAACTTCATGAGGTGATAGGTTGAAACCTTTTAGGCAGCTACACGGAGTTTCATACATTTTCATTAAAAATTAGAGTTTTTATGAAGGTTTATTTAAGCGTCGGGGTCTATTAGACCCCGCGGGTTAAATCAACAGATTTATTAACAACACTATAAAGTTAACAATTACGATGAGCACAAATAATATTTAAGAACATAGAAAAAGAATACAAAAAACATTACAGG
Source organism: Tetragnatha montana (assembly GCA_963680715.1). Classification (NCBI taxonomy): domain Eukaryota; kingdom Metazoa; phylum Arthropoda; class Arachnida; order Araneae; family Tetragnathidae; genus Tetragnatha; species Tetragnatha montana. The sequence continues at coordinate 5,563,222 of OY796677.1, forward strand.
AGTGAAGCCGCGGCACACTGCAAAACGAAAGGACGAGGTGTATTACATAAAAACGTCAAGTTCACCTAATATAGAGTTCCCTACAACAGTTCTTTCCACACGGTTACAGGCACAGTGCGACGCCACACATTCATAGTCGGCGATGTTTAATTCCTTCAAAATTGTATCCGAGTTGAACATGGAAATCCTTCCAGATGCTACAAAAGGACTTTTTGTGTGTTGTAAAATGAAATCTGAGTTTCTCAACATGAAACGTTGTAGCAACATTTGTTTTATGTAATCAAATCATTGGCTTTCTCTTCGGGTTCCCTTGCTATCGGTTGAGTCACTAGGGGACTACTCCAAGCAGGTACGCTACCCAAGTTTCTTTTCCTATTCCAAGAATCCTTCCTTCATCCTTCATCTCTCTTTCAAAAAGAGTGGTGTTAAGAACCATATTATCTTTAGGATCAAAAGCTGTAATCAATTTTTGTAGTTGAAAACCTGGTTGTGTGGGAAATACTGAACTTTCAGAAGATACTGCGCTGTGCTTCAAGTTGAAACCGTAACATATCTAATTCAAACCAACTCGTTGGCTTCTTTAGTTTTTCTTTCCTCAAACTCATATATGTTTCTCGAGCTATTCTTTCTTTGACAAGATTGAGGTATACTAATTCCCGATTGAAACTTTCTCCTCGTATCCGTTTGATTTTACAACTACGTTTTTCAACTGTACCATTGTTATGTCCTCACTTAGGAGAGAGTGGGGATACTTGAGCCACTTTTTACAATTTATTATTTTTTAGATTAACATACAGCAAAAAGAATTGTTGCGTTTTAAAGCATGATTGATATTTGTCCTCTTAAATCAGGTGGTATACTTATTTTCATTCGGACCATTTTTCTATCTTTAAGAACTATTTACATTTTCTTTTACAACGAAGAACTTGACGTTGTTTTTCACAAACAAGACAGCTAAGAATAATGTGGTCAATGGTTTCTGGTTCGCCACATAAATAGTTTGTGGAGGGTATGAGCTGAAATCGGTGTAATTTGGCCCGGGTAGGAAAGCTCCGAGTACGGATTTTTGCTAAGATGACATCCTTCTTTCTAGAGGACAGAAAGTCTCCAAAGTGTGGAGACTGATATTCAATGAATGTGTTCAATGAATACAAGTGTATAAGATACATCGATATTTATTAAGTCATTTAGGTTACAAAGGTTTTGTGTTACAAAATATATCCTCTTCTTGTTGGGCCAGTCATGTTGTGGAAATTTGTTCCTGGCCATTAGTGATGTGTGTCATCTCGTTTTTTCGTTGATGAGTAACAGTCCAAACAAAAGTACAATAGGTTTTCTTCGTCATTTTCTGGAGTAGAACAGAACAATGGGAAGAATCGAACGTCGTTTATTTCGATGAGAACTTCTGATGTGTAAGCGATAAGAACCATGAAATTTATTTGTTGTATAATTTATCTAGGTCGCTGTGTACCTGCATAGGTCTAACGAGACACAATGGTGCAGGTTTATTGTAAAACTCGAATTTCTTATTCGTATAAGATGCATTTGTATCCTAGTGTCGTGGTAATCCACCATCTCATCTACCAAGGTACGAGGCATTTGGTGTATTCTTGTTATGAGTTGGTACCATGGCATGATGACGGGTCATGACTGGTCTGGGTGAAGCCGCCACTGAAGTGAAATTAAGTGCAGCAATAACTTTATCTTCAACATCCTCACATAAGGAAGGTTTTTTTTATTTCCAATGGCAGGGAATACATACAGATAACAAAGAACATAAAACACCAAAAGGCGAATCAAACAAAGAGACCGAGGTCATCTTCCCATGAGCTCTCTCGCACGCCAATATCTTGCGGTCTCGGACTTAAGAGTGTGGAGCATCTTGCAGCGATGAAGATGCTTTCTGTTCATTGGTTCCTTTGCGTCACATATTATACAGTCAGGATGGTCATAAATGTGTAGACGATACAAGTGTTCGCCCAGGCAGTCGTGGCCTACCAGGAGACGAAAGAGGGCTACAGCATCTCGACGAGGCTTATCTGGTATTGCCACAAGCTCCACCTCACTCCAATTCTCACATAAGGAAGTAATTACATTAATTAAATCTACATTTTCCAGGCCAATCATATAACATATGGTTTTAAAAACCTCCACAACTTCCCATATAATATAAGGTACAAAGTTACTGCGCTCTATATAACAACATTCCATGGCTAAATCTAGACTCCAAAGAACAACGCATCCAAGCACAAAGCCAACTGCCCTCTCTGTAACATTCCAGAACAAATGAATCGAGCCCACCTCTATCGTTGCTTGTCACTCCATGGCGAATTTGAGACGGCGTTGTACTGGCAAGCTAGAGAACTTTTAAGGCAATGACCTCGGTCACTCTTTGCACTGTACTGTATTTTGTATTATTATCTTCGTATTGCCTTTCCATTGGAAATAAAAAATATATTTTTTTTTCTATCGTGTTAGGTTCCACAAAAGAAGGTCTCACCATTTTACAGAAGATACTTTGCATTTTCCCCACCAAACACCAATATTCTATTTTTTTTTTGTCATTTTCAGTGTCTATTAGAAGAAAACTATCGTTGTTGCGTAACTCTAAAAAATAACTTGAAAATTCAATGTTCTTGGCATCTTTTGGGTTTTGTGTTGTTCCCAATGCTTCTCTTCTATACTTACACAAGGTGCTTTTGGCACTTGAATAATTTGGTGTACTGGCTACAAGATCCAAACTTCAACAACCAAATGAAGGAAAAAACCTTCACTCTCTCGATATATGGCTCTGCATCTAACAAAATGGGAGTAGGGATTCGAGTGCGCATATTATCGTTTATATTTAAATTATGCTGTGACAGAGAGAATATAAATTATATTGAAAGGACACTTGAATCATACCGGACATTATCTTTCTCTTTTTGCTTCTTTCCATCTGCCTGTCCTCCTTGCCCTCACATTCTTCTTCATGAACAAATCTAGAGGGCACATAATCTGGATGTTGAGGATCATCAGATCGTTGGCCTAAATAAAACAAGTTTCAAAAACGTTTTTAATTTTTATTTGTATAAATGAATGTTTAAATAATCATTTATTCAGAAATATCAGACATTATATATTTTACAATCGAAGTGGCAAGTGAATTTATCTCGACTTTCCAAGATATTCCTTAAAGCTAGGAACACCTTTATAAGAGAACTGTTTTGAAGGATTTTCAAATTAGTGGGGTAATAATCGTTAAGATTTGTATCTTAAGAAAAGTATTTCTTAAATAGAAAACTATGCTTAAGTGTTATCATTTAAGCTTATGAGTAAACATGGCAGCTGGAGGACTCTTATCGAAGCTGTGCATATGGCTCTTTTAAGTATAAATAATTATATACAAATAACCTGTGATGACATGCTTATTGCATATAACAGAATAATTGTTTGGCTTCCAATTTTTTCTCACCACAGCAGCTTCCCATTGCCGTCGACGCTCTTTATCACGGGGAAATTTAAACATTTTTACAGTGGATAACAAATTTGTTCCTGCTTTGACACTGCATCCAAAAGCAGAACAAGTGGATCCATAGCCTTTCTTATTCATGATGAAAATTAAAAGCCAAGAAAAAGGGATATGAATAGTCCGAGGTACATATATATGTCCTCAAAAACATATTGGGCCACATCTTCATACTATTCTCCTGAAAGACATAAGGCCGTATGGCTTCATCAAGAGGGTCAGATAATATTTCGCCTTTAAATGTTAGCTTTTCAATATACCGCTGCCCGGAGATGCTGTCCAGTTGAGAAAAATATTCACTTGATATTATCTGGAGGTAAATGAAATATTTATGTATAATGAAAATATTTTTATGTAAAGAAATTATTGGGAAGCAAGTTTAAAATCTTGAAAATACAGCCAATGAATAGTAATATTTCTTATACATTATAACTCAAATAGATTTTGATTTACAATGCTTTCCATCATAGATAAATTTTGATTATTATAATTTGCGCATTCGCTCATTAGTATATATGCATTCTTTATTTACGAGGTACATATATATGTCCCCAAAGAACATATTGGGCCACATCTTCATGCTATTCGCCTGAAAGACATAAGGCCGTATGGCTTCATCAAGAGGGTTGGATAATATTTCGCCTTTAAATGTTAGCTTTTCAATATACCGCTGCCCGGAGATGCTGTCCAGTTGAGAAAAATATTCACTTAATATTATCTGGAGGTAAATGAAAATATTTATTGGGAAGCAAGTTTAAAATCTTTAAAATACAGCCAATGAATTGTAATATTTCTTATACATTTATAATTTAGTTACAAGGTCAAGAGGAGAATTTAAAAATATCCACTCACCCATTAAGTATTCTCGAACTGGAGCTGGTGCAGATTTTTTGATTCTATTCGAAATAATAAGGTCTTTAAAATCATCGAAAGTCTATTTTTGGTTCTGATATCAATTTAGTCCTGACGTTTCAATTGGAAAGCATGAGCTGTAGTTACATAAGTTTTTCTACATCGACCATGGCCTTGTTTTCGGAAATCTTCAACCTGGTAGAAATCGGATGGCAATACTTTAGTAATAACCAATTTTTGTATCCCACATCCGATCACACATTATAACTCACATCACATTGAATAAAAATTAAAAATGTAATGCAATTTAGTGTGCATATAGTTGATGGATACATTCCAGTGGTCTGTCCAGGGCAATTTTACTACCTTTTTGCGGTATCACCAAAATACTTGTCTTCCCTCAGGAGGGTTCAAGATTATGTCACTGACCAGGGCAATAACATCTGTTTATATAGCGGCCACTACATGATGGTATTTGGTCTCATATCTCCCAGCTATTACAAATTGGCTCTCTATTTGAGCAAAATATAATTGACGATTTTTCCTCCAAAACGGAGGTGCTTTGAAAGCAACTCTAGAACCTCATGCGATGTAGTAGGTGGATGTGCAACAGAAATGGGCGGAAGACGGGCAGGCAGTGCTGGTAAGATATTTTCCTGCTCAGTAATATCGGGTGTTGAAAGAAGGGGTTAGCGATATTGGTCTATCTATATGAAGATAACAGATTCTTAGGCCGGCTTTTTTTTCCAGATAGGGATAATTATAGAAAATTTCCAGCCATTTGGAAGGCCTTGGCAAACTTTATTGAAAACAGCTGCAAGGTTTTGAATACTCTTGTCTGAAAGGTCACGAAACATACGGATGGAAATTTTGTATGCCAGAAGAAGATTCTTTAGATTTGGAGATAGATAATGAAACTTCTTCAGGAGTTATATCCTCATTTACATTTGAAAATTTGCTGTTGTTACTATTATCTGAAGGATAGGATTTTTCGCAAAAGCATCAGCTTGTTCCTTCTGGGTTTGTGATGAAGCTTGAATATCTTAAAACAACTATTTATCCCAAAGAGACGTTTCACTTCGGTCGTTTATCGATTTTATAATCTTAAAGATTTTCTTCGAAGAACCCAATGAGCAACATATATTGTCCCAGTACTTACACCCCTCAGGGGCACACCTTGTTGAGGTGTGACGGGTGTCACAATCCCGAGGTACCCCAGTGTATTTGTGCCTAATTAAAAGGCCTATCTTCCAACTGCACGGGAACCTCCTTTAGGTGACCAAGTGCATCTTTCCACCGGGAATGCGCGCACCCGGGCAGCCTAAGCGATCTTTCTTCTTTTTCTTTCCTTATTCCTTCCCCCTTTCCTTTCCGTCAAAGAGCTGGTTTTGAGTTTATTTATTCTACCAAGGAGCCTTGATTTTGAGACCCAATTACCACTAGTTGGGTCTTGTATTTAGATGTTTGCACATGAATTTTGTTATAGTTTCACTCTCTCTCCATTTTGAATAGTGGCTTTACAACACTTTATATTTTCTTTTGAAATAGTAAAGTGATATACTGGTTTTCATTTCTACTTAGCATCCAAACACAATATCTACCCATGTTACTTTTCAGTTTTTACTCCCCTGGAGTGTTTAACGAGCTCTGGATGGGCGATGCATGGAGTAGGCAGCAGAGACCAGGAAACCATAAATGCTTCGGCATCGTTTTTGTTGTCCCGGACTTCCTGGTTAGTCAACGAACCGACGTTCTGCTGTGTCACCTCTTGCTCCTTAGCAATGTGGCGACTTTGTGTGTTTCCTTGCTTGCTGGGCAGTTTGTGGGAGCTGCCCAGCCGGTCCTATCGTTTGTCCTCCCTGGCGGACACCATGCCGTAGCGCCTGCAGCAGCAGTGCAGTCCCGCCTGGCAGGCAGACTGTCAGGTACGCACTGTGGGAGCTGTGGGACCAGTAGTGGGAGTGGGAGGTTGTCGTTTGGTGGGTTCTTGATCCCTCCCTCTGCCCACCTTAAGCCCTAAAATAAGAACCTAGGCGCCCCTATACCCCCATGGCATCTAACTTCGAACATGGTGGTAAGTCCACCCTTTTGTCTATACCCGCCCCAAGATTTTTAATTTTACATTCTGAAGCAACCAATCCTGATTCAACAAATTGCAAACTCAGTGAAGTCTCTCCTTTCTTGATCGCAAAAGCAATATCTGGAATAGCTGGTACAGTCACATCAGTCAAAAAACTATCTTCAGGTGATCTTCTTGTAAATACAGCCTCCGATGCACAATCTAGAAATCTCTTAAAATGCAAAAAACTTTCAGATATCCCTATATCAGTACAACCGCATCCAACACTAAATAACTCAAAAGGAGTAATTTATTGCCCAGATTTAGTTAACATCCCTGAAAACGAAATAAAAAATGAATTACTAGATCAAAAAGTATCAGATGTAAAACAAATCACCATAAAGAAAGATGACAATTCAAAAAAATCGCCACTCTTTATTTTAACGTTTTGCACTCCTAAGTTACCCTCAAAAATATTAGCTGGTTATATAAGCGTTAATGTCAGGCCATACATTCCAAACCCTCTCCGTTGCTTCCGATGTCAAAGATTTGGCCACAGTGGTAATACTTGTCGTGGATCTCCCGCATGTGGAAGATGTGGAAAACCTGATCATATTTCTGATAATATTAAGAAATGCTCAGAAAAACCACACTGCTTAAACTGCGGAGGAGACCACCCTTCATATGACAAAACATGCATTAAGTGGCAATTTGAGAAGGAAGTTCAACGCATTAAAGTCACAAACAACTTAAGCTACCCAGAAGCCCGCAAACAAGCTGAAACAATAGTACCTCCGATACCTAAAAATACCTACGCATCAGTAGCAGCAAAGCAAACCCGATCTTTTCAAACACAAACCGATCCCATAGTAACTACTACTACTCCTACAAAACCTTCTACTTCAGCTAAAACTGACCCGGCATTAGAAAAGTGGCTACATCTCGCCGTTCTTTCAAAAAATCCAGCAGGAACTCAGCTAAACCAACAATCTGAATCTAACCGTGACCAAAACCTATCATTAAAGAGAACTCAAGCTGAACAAATAAAACACAATAGTAAGATCCCAAAAATACCTCCTACATTAGAAACAGCAGATACCACTGAAAACAATTCCCCAGAAGTTGTAATGGAAGACGTAGAAGGAGAGCAAGACAGTAAAGAGAGGAAAAAAGAGCAACAACCAAAAGAAAGAGGAAGGAGCCATTCTAGGCGCCGAGAGATTACGGCTCCAAGATAACCCTCATTCAGTGGAACTGCCGTGGCTTCCGCAGCAATCTTGAGGACATCAAATCCATCATTAATTCACATTCTCCTGTATGTCTGGCACTACAGGAGACATTCTTAAAACCCACAGATACGATTCGACTGCGAGGATATTCAATCCTTCGCAATGACTGTGCGACGGGTGGACGAGTTTGTGGCGGTGTGGCGCTTTTAGTAGCTCACACGACACCCTATACTCCCATTCCTCTCCACACGTCTTTGCAAGCAGTCGCAGTTCGTATATCGTTAACTTCATCCGTCTCGGTGTGTAGCCTTTACCTACCACCAGGCACTCATATTCATTTTAGGGACATAGAAGACCTTGTAAGCCAGCTACCATCTCCTTTTATTCTCTTAGGAGATTTTAATGCCCATCATACCATCTGGGGTAGCCGAGATGTGAACTCTAGAGGAGAGACCATTGAGAGGCTACTCTCAGACTTAGATCTCACTCTACTCAATGACGGATCACCTACATATTATCATGCTCCTACACAATCTTTCACTGCCATAGATTTATCTATTTGTTCACCATCAATGTTTTTAGACCTCGCATGGAATGTTCTGAACAATCCATATGGTAGTGATCACTTTCCGGTGGTTGTGTCATATACAACGCCTATGGCGTGTGTGACATCCAGACAACCACGCTGGAAATTTGACAAAGCCAATTGGTCTGCATTCCAAATGCTTGCCGAGATAACAGAATCTATGGTAGAAGATGGGACAATAGATGAGGTTATTGAAACAGTCACAACAATCATTTTAAACGCAGCTGAGTTCACAGTCCCAAAAACTTCCTCAAGATTGCCGCGTTTTCCAAAACCATGGTGGAACGAGGCTTGTGCGGAGGCACGGAAGGCACAAAACAAAGCCTGGGGTAGGTTTAGGCGATATCCTACCCAGGAAAACATGACATCTTTTAAGCGGGCACGGGCTCAGGCAAGGAAAATAAGGAGGCAAAGCCAACGTGAGTCCTGGCAGGAGTATGTGAGTGGCATCACATCCTCTACACCAGCAAAACAAGTTTGGAATAAAATCAGGAAAATTAACGGCAAAAACAATAGTTCTCCTATATCCATTTTAAATTATAACAATAGAACCAGTAGCACCATCCCTGACATTGCTGACACCCTAGCGGAGGCGTTTGCGAACACTTCCAGCAGTTCGAATTATCCTCCGGCGTTCCTGGCCATTAAGAGTAGAGCTGAGCGATCCAGATTGAGTTTCTTCTCAACAAATGAGGAGAACTAAAATTCTCTGCTGACAATGCTCGAACTTAAAACAGCCTTGCAACGATCGAGGGACTCGGCAGCAGGACCCGATGGAATCCATTATATCATGATCCGGCAATTATCACCCAACTCTTTACTTTCAATATTAAGTTTATTTAACCGTATATGGACCACTCATGTGTTTCCTTCTAAATGGCAACATGCTTTTGTCCTTCCATTTCCTAAGCCAGGTAAAGATCTAACCTCACCAAGCAACTATCGCCCCATAGCTCTTACAAGTTGCCTTGGGAAGCTTATTGAAAGAATAGTCAGTGCCCGACTTATGTACTATGTAGAGTGCAATAGCCTTCTGTCCCCGTTTCAAAGCGGGTTCCGTAAGTTCCACTCAACTAATGACAACCTCTTGAGGTTAGAAACCGCTATACGCGAGGCCTTCTTGCGCAAACAACATCTTGTCGCTGTCTTTTTCGACATTAAGAAGGCTTACGATATGACCTGGAGACATGGCATCCTCCAGGATCTATATCGTCTAAACTTAAGAGGAAACATGCCAATTTTTATTCAAAACTTTTTAAGTCATCGCTCATTTCAAGTCTGCATTCGCTCACATCTATCATCAATTTTTATACAAGAGCAGGGAGTCCCTCAGGGATCAGTTCTTAGCCCTCTTTTATTCATAATCAAACTCGATAACATAACACGTCATTTGAATTATGGAGTACAATGCTCTCTGTATGTGGACGATCTGCAGATTTCATTCTCATCTCAATTCATAAACATTGCTGAACGTCAATTGCAGAACACTATAAACAAGCTGGACCGATGGGCCCAACATAATGGATTTGCTTTTTCCGCTGAGAAAACCGTTGTAGTGCCATTTAGCCGTAGGAGGGGACTTTTTCCCGATCCTGAATTAAGGTTAGGCAATACCCCCATACAAATAGCTGAGCAAACACGGTTTCTCGGCGTGATTTTCGATAAAAAGCTTCGCTTCAATAGCCATATCAAGGACCTAAAAAACAGATGTCTAAAGGCAATTAATATCTTGAAAGTGTTAAGTACGACACGTTGGGGAGCCGATAAAACATCTTTATTACGGCTATACCGAGCTCTAATTCGATCCAAGATCGATTACGGTTCAGCTGTTTATAGCTCGGCTTGTGCAACAACATTGCGTTCACTTGACACAGTCCATCACCATGCGCTGCGTTTGTGCCTCGGTGCTTTCCGCACCTCTCCGATACCATCTCTATATGCGGAGGCGTACGAACCTTCACTGCACAATCGCCGTTTGTACTTATCACTCTCATACTATTTTAAAATTAGATCTCTCAGACATAATCCATCCTTCGCATTCCTGTTTGATTTTAGTTTACAAAGGTTAATCATCCATCGTTCTACACGTTTTTATACTCCACCATTTCATTTTAGAATGCGAGACCTTTTAAGGAAATTAGATATTACTGTCAACTTGGTAGCTCAGTCTACAATAGCGCCATTTCCCCCATGGGAAAGAGTAGAAATAAATGTAGATCTTTCATTAACTTCCCATCTAAAATCATCAACTCCAGATCATATATACAGAGTTCTGTTCCATGAGCATCGCGAGACATTGGGAGACTTCATTCCGATCTTTACAGATGGCTCAAAGTCTGACACCCATGTCGGGGCGGCTGCTGTATACCATCAAGCTTCTTTCTGCGATGCCCTACCATTAAAAACATCTTCATTTACAGCAGAACTACATGGAATTAGAATGGCGCTTGAACTTTTAAAAACATCTCATCATTTTAAATTTATTATTTATTCAGATTCACTTTCAGTTTTGCAATCCTTAGTTTCACATCAACCATCTGCACACCCGATCCTAATAGACATCTGCATTGAACTGAGCGATCTCATGAGACGAGGGTTTGACATTCGTTTCTGTTGGGTCCCTGGCCACACCGGGATAACTGGAAATGAAGAGGCGGACCAATTAGCAAGCACTTCAACTGGATACCCAGATAGGTTCCCGGTCCCCTTCACCGACCTAAAAGTTTATGCCCGGTGGAAGCTTCGTTCCGAGTGGCAGTCCAGCTGGGACACTCAGCTGGGGAACAAGCTTCATTCGATAATGCCATTGATCACTCCTCCCCGTATTTCTAATTTGAGTCGTAGAGAGGAAGTGCTAATCAGCAGACTTCGAATTGGCCATACCCGTTTCACACATCGCCATCTACTCGTTGGGGAGCAGGCTCCCCAATGTTCTCATTGTAGGGTCACTTTTACAATAAAACATATAATTTGCGAGTGTCCTGTTTTTAATGCTCAGAGAGATCTTGTTTTTAAGCGCTCAAATTTTAACTTATCAGAAATTTTATCCCATTCATCAAATTTTAATCTTGTCCTAAACTTCATTCATCGTATTGGTTTTATCCATCATGTGTGAATTTTAACTATGGCTGTTTCGTCACTTTTTATTAGATTATTTTAAGTAAGAGATGTACAGAGTTCATCTGACAAAGGCCTTCGGCCGTCTAAAATAGTTTTATTTTGTCTTGTCTGGCGCATAATATCCTAAAGTGGATCGTGCGCCATAAAACACTAACGAACCAACCAACCAACCCAGTACTTACATACTATTCCATTGTATTTTTTGTGCATCTGATGGAAATCTAAGAATTTGGAAAATCATATGCGAAGTTATTTAGATCTGCAGATCTTTTTACGAATTTTAAATAAATAATTTCATACCGGATTTAAACATTTAACTCACCGCTTGTATGCAGAAATCCTGCCTATTCTTAGAGTAGTTTAATCGTCTTAATTTTTTAGTAGACGATCATGATCTGCTTTGAACCATCAAAATAAAATGGATTATGTTTTGTTTTACAGGACTTTCTTATTGATCGAAGGGAATCTTGTGACTAAAACAGCAAGCCTTTAGCTATCAATGTTCCTCTTTCAGCATAAGTCATCTTTCTTATAGAGATACTGGAAATCGGGGGGAGGTTGAATTGAATAGACTGGATCAACCTTGCTGGGCTTTTAGCCTGTAGTTGATCGACTATATTTGTATTTGTATTTGTATTACTTGTTTCTCATCCTTTTGGTCCACAACATTTCCTGGTTTATGCACTGTACTTACACCGGTTTCATCCATATTCCATATTGATTCAGGACTAACTTAGGTTCCTCATTCAAGTACTGATTTTAAATTACTAAAAAAGGAGGCCTTTACATTTTTCCGATTAAAACTAGTTGCCCTAGACAAGCTTGTAGCTTGAGCTACTCTTAACGATAAATCTTGATGCCTTTTCATAAATCCACTAAACTAGTGAATTCCAGCCCGACAGTTAGAATCCCTGTGGAGATACATGAATAATGTTATTGATGTTTGCACAGGAACGAATTGTGATACATTAACTAACTTTTGTTCTGGTTTATTTCCGACAGAATCTTCATGTATCTGTATCGATCGATGTGCCTGAAAATATTGCTGTATTGGGACACTTTCTTTTTCAGCGACAACATTGGTAGCATTAGTTGAAAATTGTATACAGGCATACGAATGCACAATTCGTCATAGGTATCGCACAGGCTTTTCCAATTTTTTTTTGCTTGTTTGCGTTAATAGTTGTGTGAAAATCTGCATTATCGGCTAATCGTTCATCATAAGCCACACGGTGGAGTCTTAGTCTTGCTTCACGTTCATTCGCTGACACTTTCGATTGAGAATCCCGTGCTTTTTGACCTTCAAGTCAAAATGTATGCTTTGCAAGTTAACTATCCAGAAAAGTATCTTGAAGGGCTTGTAACTACCGGGTCAATGAATACGAGGCTTTGGCAGTTACTATATACAAAATTTTATCTTTAAAGAAGACACTATTTACAAGTTTTTTACAACCCAAAATTCTACAATCATAATTTTCGGATGAGCACAAGACATAAACATGCGTGACAAGCGAGCGCTAGAATGGCGTCTTGTTTTACCAGTATTGCTGTTAATTCGCGGTCACACCACAGTACTCCCCCACCAGTCCTTTAAGACGACGATAAAACACATCATAACACAAATCCGGACCGAGATCGAGGATCGAACCTACCACCCGATCCAGAGCGCAAACCCCCTCAGCCGCGGGATCTTCATCCAGCTATGGAGTTCATATTAAGTGGTGGTGGTCTGCAGTATTTCACGTATAAGGTCTCTGGGCCTGAATTTTTTGCGTGTTCTAGCTGCTCCATATGGGGCCATTGCCCTCAAACCCTCGTTTTCCGAGTTAGAGAGAGAAGGATTAGTAAACTGTGGGTATTTGCTTAAAATTACATCAAACTCCGACTTATATAACAGAACCGACAGTCCAGAGCACTCAGTCCCTTGTGTAATTTTTCCTTAAGTCTCGTTAATCTATCAATAAGGCAGCTGTTTTTAACATCGGCGAGCAGATTAAAGTGTTTAAGAGAGTACAAGCCGATTAATTATTGGTTGTTTCACGTTGGAAATCACAAAAAAAGTATTGAATTTACGTCGAATGCGATATTAATTTTTCCTCCGTAAGTTGTAGTTTTTGTGCCGTTAGAGACACAAATCAACAGAGCCGGAAGCCCGCTAATTAAAACTTTTCCGTAACACATATGTCCAGACAGCGAGAGGATGGCGAATTGGATATAAATTACCTGTACTTCTCTGATGGTGAATTCGCCTTACTCTTTCTTCATCGGTATCCCTTCTGTGGCGGGCAATAGAGTTGGGATTATAAAAATTAATTATGAGAAGAAATCTAGAGCCCGTGCAGGAATATTAAATTTACTATTTTTTACAATTTAAAGACCATAAAACTAAACTGCTATTTACACAATACCTCAAAGGGGATTTATACATTTTCTTACTCTTTTTTCCAACTACTTATCAAAACTATTAACACCTAACCATTATTTCTCGAGATACTACTTTTAAAACCACGGGGGATGCCACAATACCATAACTTCAAAAATATTACTATACAAAAAAAAACTTGTTATTCGGTGGACTAGTGTCCCATTCTTGACAACAGATATTTCGGCCCCAGTATCAACTAAAAATGAACGAAGAGTGTTCTTGTCATCCAACATAATTCTATTAATTAGGCGGCCCCTCCCTTGGCCACTGGGATTGACGCTGTCGGTCGTAGTTCTGCTCCCCACCTTGTATATTGTATCTCGAGGATGACGTCGGCTCCATGAAATCACTTTCTCAACCAATGTGGTTAGTTGAGACAATTTTTCCTCCAGTTTATTTGACCGGGAATCGGTGTGGGAAGTTACAGTATTAAAAAAACAGTGATTGTTAGATCCAGAAATATTTTTAACTCCTCCGAGAGGGTATTTCACTCCTTGAAAATCGGAAATACTCCTCAAAAAACTAGCCAGGAGTATTTTCACTCTTTGAATTTTTCACAAAGGTTTAGCTTAAACAATGAACCGTGCCCCACCGAAATCAACAAATAATATTTTCTACTCAAAAGAGAAGTAAGTGGCAGTCATTGGTCTTCGTCTTTGACTGAATTTTCGTCGTAGGAGTACCCAAATCCGGGGAAAGTGGCCAAAACGCTGTTCTGTCTCTATTTGTAATCCGCTTTTTGGTTTCAGCCACGGAACCCTAATTATCATACTTTTTTTATTGAAATCCCTCTCAACAATTTCTGAATACATTTCCTATATCCTCCTTTTCAAAATCTATATCAAGACTTAGTTTTTCATGATATGATACATTCAAAACATCGAGATTTTATATTTCTTCATATTTTATTGTCAAAATCAATCATGCTTCTTTATTATAGAGTTGTAAATATGAATCAAATGATGCGTTTGAGCTCCTCAAGCAGATCTCTTTATTTTGGCGCAGTATGACCTAACGTGGTTCTTGCGCCATAAAACCACAACTTAAATCAAACCCCAAACCGATTGTGATATAACTGTGTGAGTGCATTGATGTTTTGGTTAGACTTTGTTTAGATGAATAAAATGGTGTATAAATGATAATTTTTTTATAAGTTTATAAGTATAGACCAAGAATTTTGATGTTCTTTTTTGCGTTAGGGCAGGCAATGGAATAAGACTAGGTAGGTATGATTGAAATAAAGTAGTTTATTTGGAACATAAAGAGCATGAATAATCGAAATAAAACACCTCAACTGTGGCAAGCAAAGTTATATTGTCTATATAAACTTCAAAAAGGCGAGGTTTTATATGAAACGACAACTTTATTTTTGATAAACAAAATGTAAGCACGAATTCGATTTCTTTTTTAAGTGAATGTCTTTTTTTACATGACCAAAGCGTGTGGCTTGTGTTGCCATCTTTCGCTTCAATAATAATATCTTCAATAATGTTACAATAATAAATAACGTAAAAGAAGTTCCGCGATCAGTAACGATACGATAAGGGGTACCAAAGTCTTTGATAAATTCATCCAAAAACTTGATTGCATTACAGGCAGAACATGACTTACAGGCTCAAAGTCGGACGAATTTGGTCAGATTGTCTATGATGACAAAAATCTCAGTATTTCGATGAGAACTTTTTGGAAAGGGTCCAAAAAAAAAATCTGCATGTATGATCTTCACCCTCAGCTTTAAGTCAAACCACTTCTTGACTTCTTTAACATTGCGTTTGTACTTCCCGAAACCAAGGGAGTTCAGTTCAGAAGAGCTACATTCTGCTACCCCTTATGTACAGAGCAGCTTTATCCATAAAAGTGATCCCGAGCTTATTGCTGACAAGGTCTGGAAAGAAGCATGCATCTTCGTTGCGGAAGAGGGAATGTCACTGTGCACCCTTCAAAAGACCCTGGTTGTCTGTAGCAACTGAAATAAATTTATATATATATATATATATTGTTTTATTAATTTTAAAAGGATAAAGTTTGTGGATAGTGGTGGATTATGTGACCTACCATCCTTTGGTTTATTTTGTATGATAGGGGACGCTAAAATGTACTAACGATATGAGAGTTATCAATAAGTCAGTCAATCATCTGGACACTTTGACAGAACTCCCAAAAGGCAAGCAGTTTCTTGCTCTCGCATCGACATTTTTAGCAACTAATGGACGCGAGATGCTTGCAATATTGCGGCTGAAAAGCAAGTGGAGGAATCTTTTTCACCTTGTAACGAGTCTCCTGATTGGCCACGAATTTTGGTGCCACGAAAAAATCAACCAATAAGCGAAAAGAGTGAAGTCTCCTCCCATCTCACCACTAGTGAGTTTGGCTTCAGAATAGTATTTTTAACTCGAACGAATGTGGTGAGTTTGAACAGTTACAAAATTTAAATAGATTTGAATTTACAATACTTTCAATCACAGATCAAGATTTTATAATAATTGTTTAAACATATGATGTCGTCTTACTTCATGGCATGCAACATCAAATGTGAGAAGCAGGTGTTAACAAAGTTAGATGGCTTGCTTCATTGGTATTGTTATGAGGACTAGTATAGCTACAACCTGTTCATTACTTTTTAAACTAGAGGCACGCAGTGCCCTCCAGTGACAGAGCGGAAAACACTAACATGAAATAATATGCTACTATGGGTGCTATAAGTAAAACCAGATGTTTGACGTAACAATAACATACACATATGTTGAGGAATTTAAGGTTTTAAAAGAGCAATACTTATACAGATTAGTGTTATCGTCGAGGTGTCAGAGCAAAGATAGTGTTAATTAACCAAGGAGCGTCATTTAGAGGTGAAGGGAGACACAACTGCTCCCTGCTATTTTGACTTTTTTTAAGAATCCTTCTACATCTACATATCAGTGGTTTTTATACTATTCCCACTTTTGGAAGCATCCGTCGATAGTATGATTTTATTATGCACATAATCATAAATTAAAGCCCTGAGTTCAATCGTCCGCCATTTTGGGTGGAAGCGCTACGCTCTCCTCAACCTACCTTTTTTTTTCTTGAAGATACTATATTAAGTTTTTGTTTACTTGAATTTAGGTGTTGCTGAGTTTATGATTGAGAGTTTCAATCCAAATTTGGCAAAGGTTTCCTCGTTTAATTACTGTCTTCCTAACACATCCACACAAATAATATAATGGGCTCTTTCTTCGATTTCTGACAAATCCCTCTCAACAATTTCAGAATGCGTTTCTATTTCCTCCTTTTCAAAGTTTTTCATGATATAATGTATTCAAAACATCAAAATTAAATATTTTGACATCATTTTTTTTCAAAATCTACATAAAAACTGACACAATTATTATCATGTTTGAAAATTAGTTCAGAATATATCCTGGAATATGGCGGTGCCCAGCTTCGTCGGTGTCCATGAAAATGTTTCCTTTAACACCCGACGTAAAATTCTGTGAGAGGATTATCATTCTTAGACATGTTCTGAACTCTTTGCTATTTGGAACAGGATTCTTTAACCTTACTGTTGAAAATAGATTTTCGATTGCATCTAGAGAGAAGAAGAAATTTAAATTTATGTTGTTTAAGAAAAAGGTTTTGAAGGCCTAGCATTGATGTTGTTGTCAGAATTACTCCTGCCTGCATTGGTTTCCACAAACCCCTTACACCAATTTTTATATTGGTCATAATTGCATTTATACAGTCAAGGAAAGCTTTACTATCCAGGGCTTTAGTTGAAATAACTTAGGACTTCTCGGTCAGAGGCTATTATGTTTTGAAAATTACATCCATTTTGTTTCAAGGATAAGTTAAGATTCTTTGTAGAGCTTATATCATTTCCTGTGAAATGATTAAATTTTTATCAATTGAATATTTCTTTTATTATTTCTCGGAGTTGATAAATAGTGGGATGATGTATTTTTAGTCGGGGCTGATTTCAATTAGCTTTAATTAATTAATTAGCAATTAATTTCAATTAGCTTTCGAACATAGATGAATTTCCTTGAGCGATTTGTTTAATCCCGAATTTCACGCGAAATATTCCATGTCTAATATTGATAGGTAGTTGACCAGCTTCTTTCAATAATAAGGTTATTTTGGTGTCCATTTAGGTAGTCCTGTTGCGATGCACAGAGCTTGATTTTAAATTACTTCCAGTTAAGCGAGATCAGTTTTCAAGCTAATGAACAATTTTTTTCCCTCAAAACCAACCATGCTTCTTATTACAGAGTTGGAAATCTGAATTAAATTATGAGTTAGAGCTCCTCAAGCAGATCTCTGTATCTTAGCGCAATATGACCTAACTTGGTTCTTGTGCCATAAAACCCCGAGCCGATTCTGATATAACTTTGTGAGTGCATTGATTTTTTGGTTAGACTTTGTTTAGATGAATAAAATGGTGTTTAAATGATAAATTTTTGATAAGTATAGACCAAGAATTTTGATGTTCTTTGTTGGGTTAGGGCAGGCAGTGGAATTAGGAAAGGTAGGTATGATAAAAATTAAAGTAGTTTATTTGGAACAAAAAGAGCACGAATAATAAAAATAAAACACCTCAAATGAGGCAAGCAGCGATATACCGTCTATATTCTTCCATACACAAACGAGGTTTTGTTTAAGCTTATATATTGTGGCAACACAGCCATTTGTGATGCAACCGCCACCACATCACGCTAACGTCACACACATATAGAACTGTGTGTCTGTTGTACAAACATAAAAAAAGTTAAAAGCTCGAATAGTTTCCCCTCTATGAACATATTATCCTTAGGGATTATGTATTGACATATTATATTGATATCTTTTTTCTGAATTTTTAGCTTATTTCTTTTATGTAAGGCTACTTGTAAATAGTCTGTTCGCCTCGGAACACTCCTCAATGCAGGTAAGGAAAGGAAGAAGGGAACTTGTAATCACAGCGGTTTATTGGAACTAAAAATATACAGCCTCTCGCTTTGTAATAATCAGAATAGGCAGATACAGTGGAATATATACATATCCGACCTAGCGGCATTTTAAGTTCACGTACAATTTTCATAATGAAAATACAACAATTATACAGAGAGGTCACTCTTGCGTGACCGTAGTCAAATGCTTTCTTTATATTAGAATGATGTGAATGTAGAAAAATATCATCGCCATAAACATTGACTTTGACGTTGTTTAAGATAAAAAAGATGTTGGATATTATGTTGTACTATAAAGAAAGACGTTCAGAACGTTTCCTTGAGGTATGCCTCTATTTGAAAATAAAGGGGAGGCAATTGAGTTTCTCCACAAACAAAAAATTTGGATTTCTCTGTCGTGAAGAAAATTGTAAATCCAATTTGCAGCTCTACCCTTGATTCCAATATTTAGTAATTTATTAAATATATCACGCAAATAGGTTAGATCAACGTGTTTATTTAGCAAAAGCCGGGAATCAACCCGAAATACAAGATTTCCATCATATGTATAACACAAAATATCCCCCGTGACAATTACGTGTACCTTGAAATAAAAGGGTAATGGAACATCCCAGAAACTCCTAGAATAACGTTGCATTGATCCCTCCTAAAAGAAAACAGCGACCCGCTGTTAAGATTTCTCTACGTCTCAGTCTTTCTTACATGACATGGTAATATAGGTCCCGAGTAGGGGAGGGCCTTTGCGGTTGGGATTTCCGTCTTATATCCTCCATCAACCTTTTCGTTTACATCAGCATCCTAATTCGTATCTTGCTCCTCATTCGTACAGTTTTTGTTGCATTTTCTTTTACTGCTCCTTAGTTTAATATAGTACATCTTCTGGTAAATCTGTTACAAGATAACCAATTTAATGGAAGTTTACTTGAGGTGATGGGCCAAGTCTATGCCAGAAAGGAACCAGGACGTCTGTCAACCTTGTGCTGATGCGTAGATTGTTTAATCGTAATTAAGGTTAGCAACGTTTATAAAAATCATTTAGTAGTTTATTTTACAAAGAATTTAGAAAAGCTATGTACAAATTACCAATCATAAGCACATCTTTCGTCGCGTAACTCTCGTAATCCTCGTAATAATACATCGTCTCCATCGTAATAATAATCTTCTTCCATTTCTTTTCTCACAAAAACATCGTGCTTATTGCGATTCTTGCTCTCCTGGGCAATGCTCGCGCATGCCGGTATGACACCTCCCATCCCCAGAGTTTTTATTGGGTCTTCAAAGAAGACAAATATAAAAACTTGTTCGTTGTTGAGCAGTAATAGGAACTTGAAGAAAGTTTCACCCAATGTGCCAAAGAACATGTTTGAAACCGAAGACCCTGGATGCTGAATCGGGCAGAAACTTCCCGTAGTTCGTGATAGCTCCCCATGCCTATCTCCGATTCCCGTTCTTGAGAATCTCTGGACGAAAGCCTCGTATGTAGCCTCCGCTTTCACACCTCTAAACGACTTCACCGCTGTCCCTCGCATGCATTGATCCACCACACATAACAGGGACTTGAATTCATGATCGTTGCGCTCCATAAGTCTGTCCATAACAACATTGGCCTTCTAAAATAGTTTTATATTGTCTGGTCTGGCGCATAATATCCTAAAGTGGATCGTGCGCCATAAAACACTAACGAATCAACCAATCATAACAACATTGACCATCAGGAATGGCTCAGCTGAAAAGAAGACGGGCGTAATGGTGACATCATCAACTGGTCTCTCTTTAGCTTGGGGGGATGCTTGGGGGGATCCCAGATTCTTGTTTTTCCTCTTAAGTTAAGGGTTTCGATATTGGAGCATTTTCACACAACACAAATGTTGGTGCAGAAAAGTCCTGCCTTTCTACAACCACAATTTCTCAAGCAGTCCTTCTTGCATTTACACTAAATTAATCGCAAAAGCTGGTCTGGGGCAGGCGCCTGTTGCATATAGTTATTGGAATTAGGCCATTTTTTATGGCTTTCCAACCCCACCGCTCGGGATCATGGTCATTACCCAACCAAAGTTGAACTTGATGGTATAACTCGCAGACAGTGTTGCTTAATCGCAGCTGATATTGGTAGAATTGAAGCAAGGTTTGCTGAAACTTTATATGCCGATGTTAAATATTGCTTGTATCTTAAGTTGTTAATTGTCGTTTGTTTAAAATTACCACCGTATAGAGCGACCAGAAATTTTCCCCAGTTTTGATTATATCATGTTGATCAGTAGTAGGGTCTCTGAACATGGAAAGCTGAGGTTTGATATCAGCATTGTTTGTTAAGACTTTAAGAAATTTTACTTTCCCTTGATTGTAGAGAGCTGATGTCGAGTCGCAGCCACTTACGGCGTGCAAAAACAGCATATCGTCGGTGAAGAAGTGATACCTCGTAAACGAAAACCTGAATAAGCTTTACTTTTGCAAGTGGTTTTAGCCATGGCAACTTTTGACGCCGAATTAATTGCCCCAAATCCGAAGTTCTTGATAGCTATCTAAAAACTTGGAATTTGAGAAAAAAGTGATGAAAGGGTCATCTGATCTTTTATAAGTTTTGATAGCTTTTATTAATAAATTAACAATGTACATTATTACAAAAATAGATCAATAATTTTGAGTTGTCGGTTATTTATCTGATTTCTTCTTGTTTTTGATTTCATTTCTTCTTGCTTTTTTGGAATTTCTGTCTAGATTCTAGATCAAGGATGGGCAAACTGTCATAATAAGAGTGGTACTCAGGTGGTAGGACTGATTTAAGCTCCTGTAGGTGTTTATATTTTTGATCAGATATTTTCAAAGGTTCAGGGTGAAGTATCTGTATAGTAAATCTCTTCTATAGTAATATTTCTTATAAAATTCTTATATAGTATAACTTCTTCCATAGTAAATCTCGCTAAGGTTGTTGTTTACGAGGTATCACTACTTCACGGACGATATGCTCGGCCATATCCCTGTCCGTGTCCATGATGGCTGGTGGATGATAGTATTAAATTAAGAACAAATCAATTTATGCAAAAGTTTCAGTTTCCAAAAAGTGTCATAGACGCCCTTGAAGTCAACAAAGAGGGCACCAGCGATTTTGCCCTTATCTAGATTATTTTTAATACTATGTGAGAAGAAAGTAGGTAACCTCTTTTTCAGTAGAGCGATTTCTTCTAAAACCGGCTTATGCAGGATGTAGGAGTCCTTTTGTTTCCAGATGCCAGTCTTCCAATGAAAAGTCTTTCCATGTGTTTTGCCATAACACAAGTTAAGGAAATCGGCCTGTAGATATTAAAATCAGCCGCTGGTTTACGCTTCTTCAACAAAGGAATGATGGTTACAAGGTAAGTTATGATGGTTTTGCCTTTTTCCACAAGGAAAGGACAGAATCCCTTCCACTCCAGATGTTATTGAAAATTTTTATTTCTTGCTTTTGCCGCAGAATTTATTCAAATTCTGGAAGTATGTTATCAGGGCCTGGAGATTTACTTTTTTTACTTAAGAAATCGCTAATTCAAGTTCAAACCCAGTGAAGTTTGTATTGCACATTTCTGATGGGACACATAATATTTTCATTCCCAATGAATGAAAATATCCGATTCAGGAAAGAAAGGTTCATTTAGCCAGTAAGTTTTGTTTTTGATGCTTCTTGTGTTTCTTTGTATGACAGTTAATTTAACTGAACTGTCCAGTGGAAGACATTTGTAACGGAGTGAACTATCTGCAAAAAATTACTGCAAAATTAAGTAGTTTTATTTAAAATGAGAGAAATGTGAAAATTACACTATGTATGAATGATGACATGTTGTTTCCTCTCATCCGCATTTCCAGAAAGGATTCAGAGGATCTTCACATGCCATTGTTATATCTTCTACTGGGACTTGAGCCATGTCATCCATGTGCCTCGCAACCCGCTCTTTTTCTTTCTCTCTTTCTAGTTGGAGTGTCTCGATTTCCTTATTCACTTCTTCCAAGCATCTCATTAGAGTATAGAAGTCGTCCGTTGAGGTGTAGTGATATATTCACATAGACTTAATTTCTATAATATCAAAATATCTTTATTTACTTTATTACGAGCTTAGATTTCTGAATACGTTAGTCAGCCGAAAGAAAACATTTATAATCATTTTTAAGATTAACCTTTAACAGGTCATGGGACAGCCACTCGAGATGTGAGATTGCGAGGAGGATGTTGGTGATAGTGAGCGCTTGATTGCTTTTCCTCTTTCTCCATACATCTTCCAGCACTGACTTCTGACCGCCGCAGTACCCCCCTCCCAGCGTAGCGCTAGGAGCTGAATCTGACGGTTGGGCGTAGCTTTCTTCCATACCTTGAAGTCAGCGGGGGTGAGGGCTGAACTGGAGACCAAGGTGGGGCTTTGGCCTTGCTGAGCTCGGGAGCTGTTCCCCTGTGCCATGTATCACTCTGCTAAAAGGTTATGTGCCCAGTCAGAATCAGAAAATCCGTGTAGGTTAGCTGATTCAGAATTTTCACAGTAACGAAACTTCTTGTCTAGAGTACCCTTGAGGTAGCGTAATATTCTTTTGACAGCGACCCAGTGAGATTGGCCAGGGTTATTTGAAAACCGGCTAAAACCCCCCACTGCATGGCAAATGTCAGGTCGATAGCCTTGGAATGCATATAGCAAACTGCCTATTGCTTCTCTGTATGGAACATTTTTCATTGAGTTGATACTGCAGCTCCTGTATATGTCGCTGAAGGTCAGCTAGTGATGGTTTTGCCATAGTAAAGTAATCTCACGGTAATTTATTGTTGTTAAACAGAAAATTATATTAATCTTTTAGAAGATTTACCTTTACCGGTATCAATATCCGAGCTGTCGTAACTTGAGTCAATTCTTGACTTACGCTCCTTTATTTCTTTTGATGAAAGTTACGGCATCAAAAAAAATATTCACTCATTTGGGCTAAATACTTGTTCGCTGGACCCATAACCTTTTAGCAGAGTGATACATGGCACAGGGGAATTTTAATATATTTTTATTATAAAACATTTTAACAGTAAGCAATTAGATATTCTAGGCGATCTTCTTTCCCTCTCGCAACATTAACAAAACCTTGTGATGCAGGTGATGGAAATCCGGCTCCAATCCCGGAAGACATTCCCGAACCGGATATTCCGGTTGCTTCTCCTTCCGGGTTTTCCACACTATCTTCAATGTAACCTCGATTTCTGTTAAAAGTGAAAAAAAATGTACACTGAAGTTGAAAACCTGGTATCCGAAATTCTTTTTTGTTAATTAAATTTATATACATTATGTTTACATGCTAAAATATCCTTTGAGTACGCTACGAGTATAGCTATTTGTTCTCATATCTCATAACATTCTGTTGAGATTTTAGATTCTTATCAGTTATTACTGGAGGTGCCATTGTACTCAAAATTGGGTTAGCCAGAGTAGATGTTAAGGATAAGTGTAGGGATGCATGATGATTAAACAACCCGTTGTAATAAACAGCAACTTTATTAGTAAACATAAGTAACAGTTAAGTAAAAGTCATAGTAATAAACAAGTTAACAGTGATAGACATATCATGAATGAACCTGAGTATATGTACTCTCCATAATAGCAGTACAGCATTCACAGTCCAGTTCTGCACAGAATTGTTGCGCTGCAACGGATCCTGGCATGATTTCAATATTTCCCACTTCCGATGGCATCGCAGCTGTCTGAGATTCCTATTTTCCAGCTGGCAACACGACTGAGCGAAGCGGGGTATAAAAACTACTACGGGGATTCCCCTCTCTCTCTCTTGACTTTTTTCCTGCTCTGCGGGTTGCTGCTGAAACGACTGCCAATTTGAAGCGCTAACCCTAGCGCGTGTGTCTACCAAAATTTGCCTACAAGATTTTGACGTGTGTTTCAGATTCAGATGTGCCTTCAATTAGACCCAATAAATGTCACCACTAAAATGCCAACCGTGATGCTCTTGTATTAGTTTTTCCTTTATTGCAGCCAGAGGGTAAGTAGAATTTCCTTATAGCGAGAACTCCTGGTGGAACACGAGATCTAGTTACCAGCTCTAGGTCGAACACTGGGTTTTTGTATTACTACTGGACGCTTGCTTACTTTCATCAGCACATAAATGGTGCCGTGACCAGGATGCTACAATGGGGTGCATGTTTTCAGATGAAATTAATTGGCAGATTTCTGCTGCCATCAAACACAGTCCTGATTCTACTCCTAGACTTTGCAAAAAGGTGGCTATCTTAGATGGTCTTTGAAATGGAGTGTGTTCTTCTAGCCCCATTAAGGTATATTCCGGTGTCACTCCTAAAGCTCGTCTAAACTCTGTTTCTGGAGACTGTACCACCCTCAATTTGGAGTACAATTCAAGTAGACAGGCCGCTGTGAGTTCAGTTTGGACAGGAGCTCCCTGTTGCTTTATACCCTCTGCCACAATATATACCTCTGAGGTGTATGTAGACTGGGTCTCTGGCAGGGCAAATGTCACCTTCTTAAAATAAAAACCTGCTCTGTGCGCAAAAGAACCAGGAGACACCAAAGCACTCCAGTACGTTTTATAGATGACAATTCCTTTAGGTTCTAGCAAATCAGGCAAGTACTCCAGAAGGAAATTCTCAATAGATGCAGTTACCTTTTTATCATAGACCTCTGCATCACAACAGATGACGTTGAAGTTCAGTCCTTGTTCAGCCTTAATAGCTACAAAGCAATCCCAAGTAGCCCTCAAACTCAAATCCGATGACATCGTCCAACAATCTTTAAAGTTTACACATCTCTCTACCACATCTTGTCCTGACAAGATGTATGCTCCTGGCCCAGAAGGCGCCAAACCCTGTATACCTCCCACAGTAACTCCTATTTTTGAATTAAACACAACTCTTGCATGTTTGTTTTTTCGTAAATGATTGGCCCCTAAGCCACCAGATCCATCGCCGCAAAAGATTCCATCACCTACTAGTTTGAATTCTTTGGAAAGGTCTTTGTACTTGTAGTGTGCCCCTGTGCTATACTGAACGAGTCGAACTCCAGACATTAAAGGACAAACTCTGTCTGGGACTTTTAAGTTAAAGACCTGGGACTTTGAGTGGTCTTGGAGGCCTAAAGGCTGATAATTCGCCTCAATGAGGGTACATCCAAACCCAAGGAACTCATGATAAGGAGGGGTGGGGCCGATGTAGTCCTCGATCATCATTTCTGGTAGATAAGAAGCTGCATGCCTGGCCTCTGATTCTACGACCTCGACAGTAGGGTACTGTGAAGACAACATAGTAACTTGAAGAGTCTCTGCCTGCTCTATAGTGATGGTGCCATCCTGGTACATAGAAAGAGACGTAGCGTCTGGCTCTGCCTAATGTTGTCAAATCTGTTGTACTAAGTTTCTTGTGCTGATAGACTGAAACTACACTCTCTGCAAGCTGAAACATACTGATGATGTAATCAGTCGCTAGATCTGAGAAAACAAGTACAGGCAGAACAGACCATTCAGTTCTCTCATCTCGATCTTTACAATACCTGTTGAGGAACCATGTTCGAATGACCTCACATGATTCCTTTTTTGTGGCTGGGTAGGATTTAAGATTGTCTCCTCCTACTCTTACAAAGAAAGTGTTGAATTGAGCATGATTAATGATACTTCCCAAATTGCTGAGATCAAGAGCCAGGTCCACAGAATCCCAGAAAGCTCCATGGAAGCGCAAGTAAGCTCTCTCACATAGTCCTCCGTATCTTGAGAATATAGGGGGTAAGGCTGCTCCATCACAAAATCCTCTATACAGTCCCTCCATGTAATGCTTAGGAATGACTTTTCGTGCGACTGTAGTCGGAAACAAAATACTATCAACATCCTTGAATGTTCCGTTGAAGACCGATAATCCCCAGACATCTGCCCAGTTGCCAGCTCATTACTTGAGGAGACAAATTCTCCCAATCCCCTAAACAAGGTCTTACTAGTTTAGGTAACACTTTCAATTCCATTTCCTGTGCCGTCATTCTTTTAATGGACTCAGAGACATCTGGGAATTCATATGCTTCTGGGCAATCTAGAAACTGATCTTCTATTAAACGTAAACATTCAGGATCAGAGATGTGGAAATGAGTGGTGGCTTTATCACCAAATCGACTCTGAGGTAGGGTAGAGATAACACATGCCCAGCTGATGAGAGATTGATAAATAAAGTCATAATTTTTTGAGTTTATGTCGGATAGAGCATCAGTGGTAGCTGTCACATACATCAACTGGTTGAACCCTACTGCAGGGTTGCCTTCACTGGAAACTCGGGAGCATCGAAGACGATGGATGCTGCTACCTGTTCGCTTGTGATCCCCTTCAGGCTCTTCGAACTCGATTCCAGTTAAACTCTTCAAATTACTTCTGATTGTCTGTGAGAGTTTAGTGTTCGGTTTGACAAACCAGTTTATACACTTACGAAGGTCATTGGCTCTCCTAACTAGTGGAACCTCGATAGATTTCTCCCAGGGTTGCACGATACTTGTAGATTCACTTGTTTTAGTTCCCAAGTATGGAGGAGCAGGGCCTCTTGTCCATGGGTGTCTTGTGTTCACTGTATCCTTTTTGGAGAGTACGAAAGGTCCTACACAACCAGAATCACAATGTTTTTCCTTCAGGAACTCATAAGGATGAGGATTGGTTACTCCTATGAGCTCACTGCCCCAAGATATTCGCCTGAGGTCATCAGCCCTGGTTGCGGAACAGTTCCACATAGAATCAGCTAGGTCTCCCCTCCTTGGATTTAATAGGGACTTCAAGGACATTAACTCACTCTTAATTATGACTTGAGACACGTCATCAGAGAATTCCCTAGAAATCGCTTTTCTGATGGTGCGAGAGTTTTGAAAAATGGATACTATCCCGTCTGTCAGCCTAAAGAAAGTGGAAGCTTAGAGTTCACTGAAAAATCTAGGGAAAACAGGTAGGACCGTAAACAACCACATTAGAAATCCCTCCATCTGTTGATCTGAAAATTTAAGAGCTTCTTTAACTAAAATGTTCTTTATTTGCCCTTGTCTGGATCTCAATTTCAACCCGTCTAAAACTTTCCTCTTAACCATAGTATTGCTTGATAAGCTTCCAGGTATGTTTAAAGAGGTTGGATCCTCCAATAACATTAATTTAGTTTCTAAAGTTCTCTCTCCAATCTTTGGATTTCCAACCTCTCGGCAAACTTCCTTAAGTGTTGTATTTTCCGTATAATTGAACATCCCTTTCCACTATGACAGGGATTCACTCAAGGGGTCCGGGAATCTAGATATGAAGAATCTCAACAAATTTGTCCCACATACACCTCCTACACTGGGGTCCTTGAATAAGAGCCTCAGGAAAAACTTCTGTCTTTGGATTGGTAACAATGTACTATATTTTATCGGGTCATAACCTACAAGAGGGTTTACGTAAGATAATAGAGCAGAGACGAAGGATCCAAAGAACTGGTATTGTCTAAAGACTTCTATGGGATTGTCACTGTTTTGATTAACAGTTAGAGCACTGGTGGAACAACTGGATATAGCATTGGCATAAGAGGGGATTTGGTCGTTCGTGACGGAGCTCACTCGAGACCACCGCTTAGTCTCAAGAGGTATTAATTTTCCACGGAAGATAGGAATTTTCCCATATATAAGTAATTCAGAAGATGTCATGACCTCATCTCGATTTATAGAGAGCCCTAAAGCACCTGTAGCTCTTGCTATCCGAAGCATTATGGCCTCATTATTGGAGACAATCTTATCTAACTCTCGGCTAAGGGTGTCTGGATTCCTTGATGATGTCAGAGAATATTGAGTTATCACCAGCTGATTGTCGCCTTGGGCTAAGAATTTAGTGCCAGTATTTCTAGTAAAAGCTTCTCTTCTGAGTACGAGGTAATTAAGGACACTCCAACCTTTCTGTCTTAATCCTTCGAACCCTCCTTTCTGACCATTCCAGACTACAAATTTTGACGGATCTTTATTCTCCAGACTATTGTTTTTAATGTACATTAAGTCGGGGTGGTCATTGTAATAGACTAAGCTTTCCTCAAAGAACTGATGAGTTCTTGAAAATAAGTTAGGTAGACCCAAAAACTTCCCCATCACATCAAATACAGGCTTATTTGAATCCAATCGTTGAGCATTATTCCACTTCTCATAGTCCAGGCTATTCACTATGTAAACCTGATCATAACCTAGACAGCCTTGGCCCTCTGTTGCAGACAACAATTTTTGGGTGACAGTATGGCTGTCGTCTGCCACAGTGATGCCTTGGAAAAGTGGAATATAGAGCTTTTTTATTAAGTACTCTGTCAACACAAAGTAGAGCCTCAGATTCCAGGACATTAAGGAGAAAAACCTTCCTTCATCTTTCAACTCCCTTTCTTTAGCCTTCAATCCGATTACTAAGTCCTCTAAAGGTAATCCTTCTTTGTCTATATTCTTGAGAAACTCATGGTAATTGGGTAACTCTGTATTCAACAAAGTTTCCATAACTCTCTTTCCTGGAATTGGCTGATTAGGACGTGTTGCTACGTGTGAGATCACCTCTGATCTTTGAGAGGAATGAGCCTTATCTGAAAATAAATCACTTAGATCTATTGTATCTGGAATCTTGTAACAAGGTACGAGTGTCAGAGTATGCCATTTTGGTCCAAAATCTTCAATAACTTTTGGAGTGGGCCAAACTCCCTTTGAAATGCATTTCCGCAGACTGGAGGATTTTGGAAGACCGTCTTCTGTAGCAAACCAACGATGGTGTTTTTTGAACTGGGTGTGGAGAACCAAGAAAGCTAAATCACTGGCTAGGGCTTCTGCATAAGCCTTGTCTATTTCCAATTCTGCTGTAACCCGAGCATGTAGTTTGTTCAATCCTAGGGAATAGTCCACAAAAGGGTGGCCCCAGTGCCTGAAGGCCCCATAAAACTGTCCAACCAACCATGGATCATTTTCTTCTCTGACTACGGAAAAGAAAGTGTTGGTATCTGGTGACATAGCTGGTGCATCTTTGATAGTGGCATCTAAATGTCGACGTAGTTTCTTTGGAATTCTTATTAACGGTCTAAATGCATTGCCCAATGCACTCCATCTGTCGGTACATTCTGCTTCTAATAGTTTGATCATCTTATATCCTTTATTTCCAAATTTTGAGAGCAGGACATCTCCTCTTTGGTATAGTGAATCTAACTTACTGCAGTATTCTGTTTCTTTGAACTCTCTCTCTGATCTGTATGTCAAAGATAGTTTACTCATCACTCTCGCTAAACAAATGTCTTTTAACATTAGAATGAAGTTTTTATCTAGTAGAGTTTGTGATGGTACATGTACTGCGTAATGAGTCGTAACTATCCAAATTGGGTGCTTAGACTTAAGACCCAAGATTGTCATTGGAGTATCATAAAGTCTGGACAATGGCTGTGTGTGTAGGATGCTATCTACCCAGGAGGCTGCAGGACATTCTGATGATTCATTCATGATAAATGTGACAAAGTGAAGTTCTAAAAATGTCGTCCATTCTTGCTGTAATCTTGTGTTTAATGCATTCTTTAATTGAAACAATTTAAACCTTTTCCTGAAAGTGTCCAGATCCTCTGAGCCGTGATTTAGTGAGCTAGCTGTAGCTAGAACAGGTGATAAGGTGTCTTCATAAATTTCTTCCCATCGCTCTACTACATTCACTTTAACTGGTGTTACCTCTCCACTGTATATTATAGATGGGATCTTTTTGTGCATTTCTGATGGTTCAGTATATTGAGAGAACGTACTGCTTACGACTGTCATCTCTTCCTGAATTGAAGCCCATTCTCGCACTAAATGTGAAAATCGAGGCTCAGGTAATTTTCCTTTCTGGTAATTTACAGCTGACTGAAGGTTGTCACTGATGAGTGGAGAATTCAAATTATAATCTAGATTTGCGAGTTTAGGCAATTTAGTTTTTCTTTGTATCCACTGTTCTGTCACTGTTCTGTAGCCATCCCAACACTCCTCCCTCCCAGTTTCTTAAGGTGCAAACTCGTCGATCCCGTATATCGTTTAGGAGGTCAGACGTTTCGCCTTGGTCTTGGACTGACTTCAGGGGTAGGACTGCTCGTAGAACGCGCGGTTGGGGCAGGCTCGCACTCTGGGACTCTCTCAGGGACGTCAAAAGGTTCCTGGATCTGTTCTTGCACTGGATTAAGAGGTACAAAATCTTTACTCGGCTGTTCCTCGGAAAAGGACGGTTGAGATGACTTCAGAAGAGGAGTTGAAGTAGTAGAAAGGTCGGATCTGGTTGAGGACTTGAGCATCTGGTCGTCATGCCTCTTCAGAGTGACTTTATGTACGGTGAGACCAGGGTTGGCAAGTTTCTACCGAAGCGGAAAAAAATGAGCTTTTGACTGTGCAATCATATTTCTCCCCTGCTGTATTAATCACTTGTTTACATAAATTAACCAGGGAATCTGCTGTTTTAGGGTCACTTCCACTTTCAAAAGCATCAACAAGGTAGGATTTTCCCTCTGTATACAACATGTTCTTGCGCTTTTGTCCGTTTTCATGGACCTCGCGCCATTAAACCCCAACCAACCATCTGTATACAGAACTGCTACAGTTAGTGGCTCGTTGTGCAGCACATTATTCCAACCATCGACAATCAAAGTTGTAGTTTTCCCTTTCAAGGTTTTTATCATTTGAGTCTCCAATTCATTATGTATGTCATCTAATATACTTCCTGCAAGAGCTTTTCTGGATGGTGGCATGTACCCTGGTCTTAGTTTAGACACAAGGGCCTTAAAGTGTTCGTTTTCAGCATGGGAAAATGGCATGTTGCAAGAATAAAAGAACATACCAATCATTTTGTCGAGTTCTTTCTTATCTTTGTCTTTTGTAGAACAGCAGTATTCATTCATTGGACTCTGGACTTTTCTTTTCTTTGGTTGGTTGGTTGGTTGGTTGTTTAGGGTTTTATGGCGCAAGGCCCCTATTGGGACATACTTCGCCAAACAAGACCAAAATAAATAAGTAAATTACTAAAAATTAAGCGAGCGAAAAGCCCTTGTTGGATGTACTCTATACATCAAAGTTAAAAACCTTAAAAACACAGGTTAAAATCTGAACAGAGGTATGAAACAAAACCGGTTAAAATGTCAGACATGATAGGTAAAATTGATGATATGAATGAACTTGAGAACAAGTTTAAAATCAGAATTGTTGTTTAAAACATCAGACATATTAAAATTTCTACGTTTAAAAACATGAAATCTTTCAGCATTAAAATGGGGACATTCACAAATAATATGACGGACTGTAAAAGAGACTTGACATACATTACATACAGGAGCCTGCTCCCCCATCAGCAGATGACGGTGGGTGAACCGAGTATGACCAATTCGAAGCCGACATATTAGAACTTCCTCCCGACGGTTCAGCGAGTGAACGCGGCGAGGAGTTAACAGTGGCATAATCGAATGAAGCTTGTTCCCCAGCTGGGTATCCCAGCTGGCCTGCCACTCGGAACGAAGCTTCCGCCGGAAAAATGCTTTCAGGTCAGAGAAAGGTACTGGAAAACGATTACTGGCACCAGTCGCTGTACGTGCCAGCACGTCAGCTTCTTCGTTACCAGCAATTCCGGCGTGGCCAGGGACCCAACAGAAGCGAACTTCATACCCACGTCTGTTCAAATAAATCAATTTGTTAAGAATGTCTATGAGGATGGGATGAACGGAAACTTCATATGAAGTCAATGACTGTAAGGCTGAGAGTGAGTCTGAGTAAATAATAAATTTAAAATAATGGGAACGTTGAAGATGTTCTAGAGCCATTCTAATGCCATGGAGTTCAGCTGTATATGTTGATGCATACATAGGCAAGGCATCGTGAACTGAAGCTTGGAGACAAACAGCAGCAGCCCCTACATGAGTGTCCGACTTTGATCCATCAGTAAAGATTGGAACAAAGTCCTGGAAGCACTCTCGATGTGCTTCAAATAAGGCACGATACACTGACTCCGATGTGCAAGACTTTCCATAGGTTGTGAGTGAAAAATCCACTTCAGCCATGACCCTTTCCCATGGAGGGAATGGCGTTATGGTGGACTGGGCAATCCGACCAACTGTTATGCCCAAATCAATCAACAGGTTCCTAATTCTAAACTGAAAGGGTGGTGTATAAAAGCGTATGGAGCGATGAATTATGAGTCTATGCAAGCTAAAATTAAATAAATAAGTAAAGGATGAGTTGTGACGGAGCGACCTGATTTTAATGAAGTGTGACATTGATAGGTACTTGCGGCGCGAATCCAGCGAGGGCTCATGTGCCTCAGCATACAATGATGCAATGGGCGAGGTACGAAATGCACCTAGGCAAATTCGGAGACCCTGATGGTGGACCGTGTTCAGCGACCGCAACAAAGATGTACATGCCGATCCATAAACAAGACAACCATAATCAATTTTTGAGCGAATAAGCGCGCGATACAAGCGTAACAGCGACGTCTTATCCGCCCCCCAGCGTGTGTTGGATAACATTTTTATGATATTCAGTGCCTTTGTGCACCTTGTCCTAAGGTCTTTAATATGGCTATGAAAACGGAGTTTCCTGTCGAATATAACCCCGAGAAACCGTGTCTCCTGTACCACTCTAATGGGAGTACCTTCTAGTTGAAGCTCTGGGTCAGGGAAAAGACCTCGCTTCCTACTAAAAGGGACACAGACAGTTTTCTCCGCAGAAAAGGAAAATCCATTCTGCTGGGCCCATCGGTTTAGCTTGTTGATGGTGATTTGAAGCTGTCGCTCAGCAACAGATAAAAATGGTGAAGAGTATGATATTTGAAGATCATCCACGTAGAGGGAACACTGAACCCCATGATTAATATGTTTAGTGATGTCGTTAAGTTTAATTATAAATAGTAAAACACTCAGGACAGAGCCCTGAGGCACCCCTTGTTCTTGTATAAAAGTGGATGATTGAAAAGAATGAAGACGAACTTGAAATGAACGAAAATTTAAAAAATTTCTGATAAAAATAGGCAGGTTTCCTCTAAAACTCATGTTATGCAAGTCCCTGAGGATGCCATACCTCCAGGACATGTCGTAAGCTTTCCTAATATCGAAAAAAATAGAGATATTATGAAATTTCTTCAAGAAAGCTTCTCTTATTGCGGTTTCCAGCCGCAATAAGTTATCATTTGTTGATCGAAATTTTCGAAAACCACTTTGCAATGGAGACAAAAGGTTTTGAGACTCAACATAGTACATCAACCTAGCACTCACAACTCGCTCCATGAGCTTGCACAGGCAGCTCGTGAGTGCTATAGGTCGGTAGTTCTCAGGTGATGTCAAATCCTTCCCAGGTTTTGGGAATGGCAGAATGTGCGCGTGGCACCACTGTGACGGAAAAATTTGTGTGCACCAGATTCGGTTGAACAAGGCCAAAAGGGAGAGTGTAGAACCATCTGAAAGATGTCGGAGCATTATGTAATGCAGCCCATCAGGTCCACATGCTGAATTCCCCGAGCGGTGAAGCGCCGTGCGTAGCTCTAGCAGGGTTAGCAGCGAGTTGTAACCTTCTTCGTTTGAAGAGGCGAAGTCCAACGTCAACTGCTCTGCTCTTCGCTTGAGCGCTTGAAATGCGGGGGAATAGTTCTCGCTACTGGATGTTCTAGCGAAAGATTCTGCTAAAGTGTTGACAATATCAGGGATGTTGCTGATTTGATTGCCATTACTAACCAGCATGGATATAGGATGAGTGGTATACTTGCCGCTGATTTTTCTTACTTTATTCCACACATCTTTTGTTGAAGTGGAAGATGTTATTCCACTAACATACTGAATCCAAGATTCTCTCTGGCTTTGTCTCCTAATCTTTCGGGCCAAGGCTCGAGCCTTATTAAATGCTACCATGTTTTCCGTAGTCGGGTATCGTCTGAACCTATTCCAAGCCTTCTTTTGAGTCTTTTTAGCCTCTTGACAGTCGCGATTCCACCAAGGTTTCGGGAACCGGTGAAATTTGGATGATGCTTGAGGAATTGATAGATGGGCTGATGTTAAAATGCACAATGTCACTGATGTTACTGCTTCGTCTACTGTACCCGAGAGCACCATCTCCTCTGTTATTTCCGCATGGGTCTGGAAGGTCGCCCAATCAGCTCGATCAAACTTCCAACGTGGTTGGCCTGACGGTACACACGCAGTTGGTGTTGTGTAAGAAACAACCACAGGAAAGTGATCGCTACCCAGCGGGTCACTCAGAACATTCCATTTTAGGTCTAATAACAGAGATGATGAACAGATGGTCAGGTCGATGGCAGTGAATGAGTGAGATGGAGCATGAAAATATGTGTGTGAGCCATCATTCAACAGGGCGAGGTCGAGCTCTGTTATCAGTCGCTCGATCGTCTGGCCCCTGGAGTTGATATCCTGGCATCCCCACAACAAATGATGTCCATTAAAATCTCCCATCAAAATAAAAGGGGGAGGTAGTTGATTAATAAGTTCCTCAAGCTCTCTAAATTGGATGGGTGTACTAGGTGGTAAATAGATATTGCAAATAGTGATGGTTGAGACAAAAGAAATTCGAGCCGCAACAGCCTGCAACGACGTGCGAAGAGGGACGGGAGAGAAGGGCGTCGTGTGGGCTACCAGCAGCGCCACGCCACCACAAACTCTGTCACCTGTCTCGCAGTCCTTGCGGAGGACTGAATATCCTCGCATGTTAACTGTGTTTGCTGGCTTTAAGAAAGTCTCTTGCAATGTAGCACAAACCGGTTTATAATCATTTAAAAGAGCTTTTATGTCATCCAAATTTGACCGGAAACCACGACAGTTCCACTGCAAAAGTTTATTTATGTTTTTTGTTTTGGAGATTTTTGCCCTCCTTTGGGCTTTTCTGATTTAAATGTAATCGGGGATATTTTACCCGACAGATTTTTATTTAATCTGGTTTGAGACTGCGACTGGCTTCTACTTACTTTAAAAATTACTTTTTCCACCTCCGTCTGATCCACTCGGCTCAGCCGTTCAGATGCAGACGGATTAGGTGGATCGGGAGGTTTAGGTGCCTCCTCGATTGCCTCAGCAGCAGTACGCTTTCTTGCCTTGCTAGCTTCATCCACATCCATTGAGGTCTCTAAATCAGACAAATTAGGTGTTGGTTGGGTTATGGAAGGTACTTTGACTACTTCTGTATTATTAAGGTTTTGAGTGGTGGAGTTCTGAGTATGATCTTCTTGAACTACTGGATTGTTACAGGTATTAGAATTAGAGGGAGCTAATTCCATACTTGGTTTACTTGGTAAGGAAACATTGGTTTGGCAGGCAATTGAAGTTGTAGATTTTGCTACTAATGGTGTTTTAGGATGTTTCGGCTCTTTTACTACCGATGCGTAAGAGTCATTTGCTCTAGGTGGGAGAATAGATTGGGCTTGCTTGCGGGCGTCCGCATAGCTGAGTTTGTTCAAAACTCTTAGCCTTTGAATCTCCTTCTCAAACAACCATCTAGAGCAAAGCTTTGAAGAGGCCTCATGGTCTTTGGAACAATTTACGCATTTTGGAGTTTCTGCGGTGCATATTTCATCCGAGTGGTCGGATTCACCACACCTGGCGCATACTAGGGATCCACGACAAGTCGTATGACCGTGTCCAAAGCGTTGGCATCTGAAACATCTTAAGGGGTTAGGGATATATGGGCGCACTTTAATACTTAAGTAGCCTACGTTTATTTTTTGGGGAAGATCTGTGGTTGAGAATATTAATGTGAACAATGGAGTTTTCTTTACTGTTTTGTCTTTTTTGGTGGTTATTTGTTTTACATCTGTAACCTTCTGGTCACTAAGGTTTTCACGGATCTCCGACTCGGAAATATCCATGATATCCGGACAGTATATTACACCTTTTGAGGAGTTCAATGTGGGATGTGGGTTGACTGAAATTTTAATGTGTGCTAAGTGAGTGCATTTAAGTAAATTTCGAGATTGAGCTTCATTTGAGGTACACACAAGCAATTCACCAGAGTTTAATTTCTTTACTGATTTAACAGAACCTACCATTCCCGACAGAGCTTTCGAGATAAGAAATGGAGATACTTGAGTAAGTTTTGTCTCATCGGAATGGAGAATTAAAAAACTAGGTTCAGTAGTACTTGTAACGTCAGTATTTGGATTGTTTGACAATTCTTTGGTGGACATACCACCATGATTTAACGGAACAGGAAACATGGTTGAATGGGCTGGTTGTTCATCACCGGTGCGCCCC
Source organism: Tetragnatha montana (assembly GCA_963680715.1). Lineage (NCBI taxonomy): Eukaryota > Metazoa > Arthropoda > Arachnida > Araneae > Tetragnathidae > Tetragnatha > Tetragnatha montana. The sequence continues at coordinate 5,600,134 of OY796677.1, forward strand.
TACCCACCGAGGAGCCCAACGAGGGGGAGGGGTTACCGGCAGTCGCCGCCGACCGCCAGTAGCCGACAAACGACTAGTAGCTGACAGCCGAACGACGAAAGAACTCGGGCCCCTCCAGAGGTGGCACCGGGATATAATGCTACAGACCCCCGCAGCACTAACCCTTACATCACTAAATCCATTATGGCTCCGACGCTACAGGGGGATGAATCGCCCTGAAGTGGTAGAGCCAGCAAGATAAAGGGAGCCGATTGGCCGGTGCGGGCTCACACCGGCCGCCCGATCTAGCGGGACTCCGGGGCCAAAGAGACCGTATTGGGGGAATATACCCGCAGGAATCAAGCCATATGGTGCATAAACCCCCTCAAGCCTCCAGGATCCCCATCGCCCTGTTACGGGACGCCGCACACGGCAAACATGCAGCCACTAATTACAAAAACTCATAGGGTAGGAAGAGTAGAAAACTTATTTAAATGTAATGAAAAACATAGCAATAACATAAGACAAAACTAGCGGTAATGAAGTCTCAAAATAAAATTCCGTTGCAGTGTAGTTAAGAAATGATAACCAAGCTTTATTTTAACTATGGCGGAAAGGGGAAAAGGGAAGTAATAAGGAAAGAAAAAGAAGAAAGATCGCTTAGGCTACCCGGGGGCGCGCATTCCCGGTGAAAGAAAATCACTTGGGTCACTTGGGGTCGTGAAGCCCATCACCTAAAGGAGGTGCCCTGAGGGCTTTCTTTTCTTTGGCAAATTTATTTTTAGAATTAGGAACTGCAAGGGGTTGTACTGCTTCTACTTGGAAAATAACTTCACCATCACAAATAATAGGGTTGTTGCTGCTAACAGCTAACACATGATTTTACATGGTCTCGCATTCTACAGGCTTTTATGCTTTGCACATGTCCTCATGATTTACACCTGCCTATAACAGATCCATTTATTTTCTGCCTCTTTTATTCATTTTTAAGTAATAGTATACTTTAAAGAGTTTTTGAACAAAACATTCACAAAAGAATGTTATAAGAAGGACCAGTCGCCTTGATGACTTGTCAATTATTATCCTCCAAAGAAGTAAAGGACTCTCGACAGAATAAATACAAAGTAAGAACAAAACTAAATTATGTTTATTGAAGTGAAAAACATAGCGGAGAAGAGAAAGAATAATAAGAAGAAGAACTAAAATGAATATGTACAGGCTTATATACACTTGATAATACGTTAAGGTTACAGTGAATCGACTCTTAATTGCGCTGGCTTCACGCATTTCCACGACATGACTATTTCTGGGATCCATTTCGGTCCTTGGCAAATTCTTCACTAGAACAGGATGGGACTCATTAAAACATCTTGATATCTTCTTACCAAATTTCTGTTCGTAGTCCATCTCTTGCTTCGACCTCCTTTTCACCGTCAGATCAGGATGTAGGTTGTCGAGGATTGCTAGCGGAGTCTCCTTCCCATCAGAAGCTCGGCTGAACTCGCTCCTAAATGAGTGGATGGAGTAACATGCTGTTGCAGCATGTAAACTGGCTAGTCTGTTGCCTCTTACACTCTGCACAGTCCTCGCTCTGCCTGCACTGCAAAAAATTTGACAGTAAATTTACAGCAAACATTGCTAGCAATATTGGTGGGGGTTATAGTATTATGCAACATTTTCGTTGCTAGTTTGACATTTCTTTAAAAAACTACCTGTTATACCTCCTGCTTTTTGTTCCATAACACAAAAATTTCGCCAAATGTTGCTATAAAGAGGTGCTGAATGCTTTAGGAGGTCTAAAGATTAGTATTGTTGAGGAATTTGAATTCAATTCATTTTGATTCCATTTAATTTTAGTGATGATAAAAAATTCTTACCAAATTAATAACTTAAGGCATAGGTTAATGTTATACAGAATATAGTATTATCCTGTGAAGGTAGTGTCACATTTAAAAGCATTCAATAAACAAGAATTTCATTTTCTTTTGATTTTTATTTTGATGAACAATCAAAGAATTACAGATATTATTCCTAGTAATATCTATAATTATCTGAGCCAGAGACAAAACTCTGGACATGATGCCATCTTTTAAGGCAGATTTTCTCTGCTTATTTCCCCTTGATGGTTTTAAGTTTATTAGAAATCAGGAAAGAAAAAACATTTATTGAAGAAGTAAGGTGTAAGAGGTTGTTCCAAGAGTAAATAGGTTATAATTTCAATCTCAACTGAAAAAAAAAAGACATGCTTATTTCTATTGTGGCTCTTGCCACTCATCATTTGACATCCAGAAAGAAATAGAACTCATTTAGGAACCTCTCAAAAAAGAATCTATATGTAACACTCAGTAGCCCAATGAGTATTTCGTATAAGGAACCAACATGCACAGCTAGAGTAATCATACAAAAATTAAGCTTATTAAGCAAGTGTATTATGGAGACACCTTTTTATTTGAAAATTGTACATATTTTCAAACGTAGAATTCACAGAGAAAATTGTACGTAGTTTATTATAAAGCAATATATCTCAAGTACGCAATTTTATAAAAGATATTTCTTTGTATATTTAAATAGTACATAGAAATATATTTTATAAAATTACATAATTGAGATATATTGCATTAAAAATAATAAATAGTTCATTAAAATAATATCTTTGCAAAAACTCTATAGTTGCAGCCACTTTTTCTGGATACGTTATATTAAAAATGAAATAAGATGCTAAGAACATTAAAAAGGCATCCTTGTAGTTCCCAATTACATCACATTCTCAAATAGTTTTATTTTGTCTTGTCTGGCGCATAATATTCTAAAGTGGATCATGCGCCATAAAACACTAACCAACCAACTACATCACAACTACAGATCTGATTCTTGCACATATTTTAAATCTTCTTCTACAGAGACCCAAATGTAATTTAATTTTATTGCATTAGCGAATCCAGAACTCTGGATTGTAAGGTATGCAATACCTGCTGTATCTTTGAAAGTACAATTTCCATTCTGAAAAGTCATATAATACTGTTTTTACAACAACAAATCACACACGCCCTAAAACAAATCACTACTAGACAGCAACGTTACTTGACCCTATGGCGTCACTAAAAAAGTAGTTTTCAGCGCTGTGTCTGAATTTTAAGTGAAATAAAGAATATCAATTTAAAAATATGATTGTTTTTTTAAACCCATGTATACTTAATGTCTTTTTATCACGATTTGCGTACCATCCAAAACTCCTCCTAGCAACCCAACAGGTTCTCTGTTTACGCAGTTTCTATTTCTGCTTAGTGACGTATACCAAAAAAGTAATAATTCCAATCTTGATCTGGCAATTTTAATCAGTTATGGATAGCTTAAATGTATTCGATTATAAAACTTAGCATCAATTTTGAAAATATAGTATTTAAATTTTTAGACAGCTGAATTTATTAAACAGAGTCTAAATGTAACGTCAGTCACTGTGGAATGACCCAAAACGTTAAAAGACCTTTTTGTCAACAAAACGGCTTTAAACCGTAAAATATACGGAAAAAGTCCTTAAAAAACGGATATTTGTTTACAGTGTAAAGATGAACTGTCCTTCGGTTTTTGGTATCCCACAACGACTTTGTGCCCATCTATAAGAACAGAGCTCCATACCTCGGCCGGAATCTCACCTGCTCTTTGGAAGTTTTCCCGCTCTAAGGTTGGATTGATAGTTTTACCGCTATCATTCAAATGCGAGCCAACATAGTCGTGTGGAAGAGTCTGTTATCTTTTATGAATTTAGGTAATCTTATAATTTGGCAGAGCTTAAATGTCTGTGGGATGCATGGAAGGGAAGAATACTAAAGTTATTAGAAACAACATTTATTCAGTAACAATGATAAAGTTAAAGGTAAAACAGGTAAACAAAGTAACAAAAAGGCTACTTAACATTTCTACAACACTTCCCAAATGCCAGCATGGCACCTTAGCTTCTGAAAACACTTAACTGCCATCATGGCAGACATCCAGCTATTGTGCTGTAGAACACTGGGAAAGATACAACTCCATGGTCATCTAAGAACCAAGCACTTATCTAGGAGAGAGAGAGGTAGCTGCATCCGTATGAGCCCAGCTCATCACCATCTCAAGATGCAGTACGAAAGGGAGAGGACGTGGGATTAGAAAAAATGAAGCAGTAAACAAACAGCCAGAGATCCACACTTTATACTTGTGGTAGGTGTGACATCACCAGACCAAGAACCAATCAGGGAGTGATGATGTCACACCCACCACTTCAGCTCAGTTGAAACTGTACTTCCAAAACCTAACATAACCAGTGGAAAAAAACACAATTTGACCAACCAAGTAATTTGGGCCTACCTTTGCTTTTCAAGCAAGCAAGCAACTCTCAACAACAAATACACCCCTTTTACCAAACTGGACATAGGCCTAGTGTGGTCTCCACTGGCAAGCTGTTTCCAGCCTACTACCACCCAAAACAAGTGTGGTGAGTAAAACAAATATATTTAACTTTTGCTCTTCACAACAAATGCCCCCCCTCACCACAACTTGTTGGGGAAAAAAACCACAAAACCTCCTAAGGAAAAAACTTCCCACTCTCTCTCCTAAACCAGTAAACATCAAATCGAAAAACACATTAAAATACACTAGTGTAAATAAATAACAATAAAAATCCTACACAGAAAAACTACAATTACATTTACACATTATATACAAACCCTGTCACAGACCTTCCGTTGCCACATACATACTCCTTTTCATGCAGAACCAAAAATATCTAACTTAAAAAAACTCTCATCCTCTCTACACCTCCAGTGGAATGTTCCATTATTCCCAGAGCGTTCACTCAACACTTCAAAACTAAGTCAGTAGTTGCAGATCTGAAAAATTAGTCCTTGAACGTCTTCCTTTCTTGGGTCACTTGAATCTTGGTCGGAGAAGTCGGGTGGCGATGAAACAAAACATACCGGAACAACAGACCGACTTCACGGCAGAGCGGGAGAGGCCCCCAGGGGCAGGGCTCGGCTAAGTTCCCAAAGTCTAAAAGCCCCCCTAGGCGTGGCTTCACCGGGCGAGCTATCCAGATTGCTCCGTGGTATCACTCAAAATCACATAATGGCACAGATACAACTTGGTGGACAGCCCGATGCAGCTAAAGAGCCCAGCTCAGAAAAAAAATGAAAAAGAAAACACTTTAGCATCTCAAAAAAATTCACAGTTATTTACTTAAACTACATTTCAAAAACTTTCACTTTAAATAAATCTAAGTCAAAGGCTTTGTAAATACATCTGCTAAATTTTCCTTACTCTTTACATAAAAAATATCAAATTCCTCTCTATAAATCAGGTCTCGTACAAAAAATAATTTGACATCGATATGTTTAGATTTAGAATTTTCAACAGGGGATTTCACAAAGTTTATCGTTGCTTGGTTATCTACAAATAATACGGATTTTTGTTTAACAGAAAATAATCCTTTTGAATTACATTCTCTCAAGATATGGTCAAACCACAACAATTCTTTTGTGGCCTCAGTCATCGCGACCAGCTCAGCTTCCATTGTAGATAAGCTTATACACTTTTCCTTGAATGATCTCCATACAATAGGAGAATCCCCCAAAAATGCAATTTGCCCCCCCATTGAGACCCTGTCGTCGCGGTTCGCTGCAAAATCAGCATCAGAAAAAACTCGTACCTGGGGGTTCTTACAAAAAAATTTTAGTTTTAAGTCCTTCGTGTACAGGACGTAGCCGAGTAAATTTAACAAACCGTACCAGTGACTCAGACCCGGAGAGTTCTGGAATTGGCTTAAAATATTCACGGCGTAGCTAATGTCGGGTCTTGTTCGACTAGCTAAGAAGGAAAGGCATCCTAACAGATTTCTGTAAGGGTAACTCTCTATCTCCTCTTCTTCCGATTGGGGGGACTGGGTCTTAGAATAAATCTGGCTCTTTGATATCGGAAGGGTTCTAAGAGGAACAGAAAAACTGTTAAACTTTTTGTATATTTCCTCAATATAAGAAGCCTGGTGTATAAATAAACCGCCATTTCTCTCTTCAAACTCCACACCCAAAAGCTTCTTAGTTTTCCCCAGTGCCTTTGGGGTCATAGGACTGTTTAAACGCAGTGCAGTGAAAAAAACTTTACATTTTCAAAAAAATATTAATAACTTTTTTTCTAATTTATGAAAAGACTCGGTTTAAACATATTTTTGCTCCTCAGTTTTTAAACTTTATGAAAAAAAAAATTTGAATACTTAATAGACATAGTTAAGTTTTTACATTGAGTCGAAAAAAAGCAACTTTGATGGCTAAATGTTAGGATGTAGTGGCTTCCTTGCAAGATAATTAACAAACTATTAAATGAAAAATCAAAATTTCAATTCACATATATACTTGATGAGTATACAATCAACCCCTAGCAAACATTTTGAGTTTGACAGTCAATTAATATTTTTTATTATAATTTGAACTTAGGTGTCAAAAACGCAAAAAATTATTAAGTTTACCATCTCAGAAAATAATGAAATATAGGTTCAAAACTCTAAAAAGTGCTAGGGGTTTATTGTCACTGCTTATTATTGATGCTCTGAAAGTTTCAAGGATATATTCTTATTACTTCAAATTTTATCATGCGCGGAACACAAAAATATCACATTTTGAGAAAAATGACCTCAAAGTTTTTTTTTACTTCTAAAGTTAATAACATCCTTATTTTTGTAATTCATCACTATAAAACCATAAAAAAATATTAAAGTAGTAAAGCTTACTTGATTCCGAGCAAATATTTCCTCCTTTTACTCCAAATGGAAATTTTATAAGTAGAAATGTATCCGAGCATGGCTTTAAATGTTCACAAAATGTGTCTAGTAAAATGACTTTCACTTAGGAAGACACAATTGAAGCAACAACAAGGAGTTAATATTTTCCAGGTTCATAAAATGCCCCTTCTTTTTTCAAAATATTTAAATTTAATTCACTTTTTTTTTTGTCTTTTAGCTACCCGTGCTTTTTTAGTGCTTTGAAGTGCTTGTTTTTGTGCACATATTATTCTCTTTTCATCACTATCTTGAAAGGCTAAGATTGCATGTGTGCTTATTTCAAAGTCCAAAAGCTTCATAATCATTAGCCTGCCTTTTCTTCCTTCGTTAAATTGTACAGCTGCTTCATAGGCAGCTATTTCACCAACTCGTAGACCCGAACCCGAAGTCTTTGGGCAAACCTGCCAAATCACAGAGTTCAATGACTCGTTGGCATTTTGTGTGAAGGCTCCTAAACAACGGGCTAATAGTTTTTTGTCTGACAGCGCATTGAAGATTGGCTTCACAGCATCCATAACTGCTAATGGCAGGGTAGGTTTATGCCGAAAAGATTCCACGGTATTAGCTGCAACAGCAACATTGTACTTGCACCACGATGAAGAGCCAGCCCAACTTCTTTTTTGATGCACTAAGGGGAGCTACAGGGGGTACACTGGAATCAATTTCTCCATCCACACACTCAGGAAGATCTTCAGGTGGTATGTTGGGGACAATTTCTTCCTCCACATATTCAAGAAGAACTTCAGCCGGTTCATTTTTACACTGAGGAAGAACTACATCAGTCTTCGAAACACGAGTATACTGATTCCCTCGAAATCGACGTTTCTTTGATCGTGATCCTGAAGTTTTTTTTCTTTATGATGAAACACTTGATACTAAACACTTGACTCACAGTTCAATAAACAGATTAAATTTTCCAATTTCAGCGCAATAAATTCTAATAATAATCACGATCGATGTTCAGCGAAACACCTTTCAAAATATCACCATGCGGTAGAAAAGAATGTAAACATCAAACCATGCGGTAGAAAAGAATGTATACATCAAAGTTGAGTAGTCTACATCCTTCTTCCTCGTTAAATAATAAATAATATATAACAGATAAAATACTACCATCATTTAAAGTACCGCTTGGATGGAGCGGCGAACGCATGTTTAGTGAGAACACTCCCCTTGTCACCACTGTTTACAAACATACGGTTATTTTCGGTTTCTTGTATCAGAATTTTAGCCATAACTTCTGAAATAATACGAATTTTCGCATGCGGTTTTTTTTAGATTGTTAAGAAATATCTAGGCTATCACATATATTTTTTTCAAAAAATCGATTTTTTTGATGATTTAAGAGTCCTATGACCCCTTAAGTCGAAACTCTTTTCCAAAAGTTTAACAACAGAAAATATTTTTGCTTCGGTTTTGCCAAAAAGGACGAAGTCGTCAACATATAGTAACAAAATGACTTCATTATTAAAAATGTAGGTACAATTACAATGTTCAAATTTTGAGAAACCCAAATTTATCAAAACTCCCTCCATCTCGTAAAACCACATTCGTCCACTTTGGTGGAGGCCATAGATGGCTTTCTCTAGTTTACAAACTAAATTTTTACCACTACCTTCTGAAAAACCCGGGGGTTGGGACATAAAAATCTCATCATTTAATGGTGCATATAGGTAGGCACACTTGACGTCGTACTGCCTGTGGGTCCAGCCCAAGTGGCATACCAGAAAAGCAAAGAAAAAACGGATGACACTAAAGTTTACCACCGGACTATAAGTCTCGTCATACGAGTCCCCTTTTATTTGCCGGTACCCTTGTGCGACGAGCCTAGCTTTGTACCTTACAATTTTCCCAAACTCGTCCCTTTTTATGGTGTATACCCACCTGCATCCTAGACAATTTGCTTCTCTCGGTTTTTCCACCAAAACCCACACGTTTCTCTTTCGCATCATTTCCATTTCCTCCACCATCGCCTGTTGCCACTCCCCGCGACGAGAGGATCTCAATGCCTGCTTGTAGGTTTTGGGGATTCCATCCGATAGTCAGGATGCTAGGCTGGCGGATCCCGCACCAACAATACCACTAGTTACAGGGCCACTGAATTTATTTTTCCCACTGAAATCGAATAATTCCTTCTCAAATTCCAAATTTCTCATCTGACAAAATTTCTCGATCTCTTTCAGTGATCTCAGCCTACAAGTGCTGCCCTCGTAGTAATAGTAGATATCGGTGCGAGATCCGTCAGATCTGGTAACTGCTTCCCGTTTCCAGGTTGCATTATCATGACCAGACTTGGGGGTATCACAGACAGCTTGTCCAGAACCAATTTGGGGTTCTTCCCCTGAACTACACCCATCAACCGCAGCAGGGGGGCTTTCTATTGTTATTTCTTCAACCACATCAGGCCGTCCATCAAAAAAACTATTTTTTTCCTGTACATCCAAATTTACTACATATTGTTGACCGTTGATCACATCTGAAACATTTACATTTGTGTCACTGCCTTTGCTATTAAAATTTTGAATTTTATCCTCCTCAAAAGTTACATTAATCGTTTCTACGATTCTATTTTCTGTGGGTATCCAGATACGGTACCCTTTAGTATTCAATGCGTAACCGACCATTACCCCCTTTTTGGTTCGGTTATCCAATTTTGATCTGTGTACCTTTGGTATGCCAACATATGAGAGGACACCAAATTGTTTCAGATGTTTAACGGACGGTTTGTGTCCACAATATAACTCGAACGGGGTCTGCCTAAAATTGGCATGGCAAACCCGATTCCAGCCATATGCGAAGTACAATACTCCCTCAGCCCAGAAATCTCTAGATAAACCTGACTCCTGAATCATAGCCTTCACACAGTCTATGATGGTAAGATTAAACCTCTCGGCTACGCCCACAGAGAAATATCCTAACAGAGGGTCCACGAAGCTATTTTCAAATGCGTTACTGATGTGAGGGCGCCACACTAGAGTTTGGAACGTATGCCGGCCGCTTAAATCTCTCGCCAAATTAGAACTCAGCGCATGCGCAAGAAGGTGTTTTCGATCTCCCATCGGCAGCCGGCGAGCGATTCAGACTGGATCCAGACGTTAGTGAGTTTAGTGCGATCCCAGCGCCACAATTCTCCCAACCTGTAACAAGATGTCATGATTTTCGATTTCCATTATGGCCTATGGCCGTGGACTCTCTGTTCTAGTACTCTGTGGCTACGCCATTCTGTTCGGGCGTATAGGCATTTGTGAACTCATGCTTAATCCCAAGTTTCTCGCAGTATTCAAAAAAATTTTGATTTCTAAACTCGCCGCCATTATCCGATCTAATCGAAACCAGTTTTTGATTTAAAAATCTTTCCGCTCTAACATGGAAACCTTTAAAACTGCTAAAGGCTTCGCTTTTGTGCTCCAAAGGAAACACAGTTACCTTTCTAGAAAAATCGTCAATGATGGTGAAGATGTATTTTTTGCCATCCCTACTTGTTGGGTCAATTGGACCGCAAAGGTCCAAGTGAAGCAACTCTAGGGGTCTTTTTGACCTTACACCATCAAAGCCCTTAAACGATCTGCGTTTCGTTTTGGCGAGTTTACATGGTTCACAGTCCAAGGTTGAGTCAGGCATATCCGGAAGACCTCTTACAGCATTGTTTTTAGCTGTACTACAAATGAGCCCTGGGCTAATGTGGCCATACCTTTTATGCCATAGCAACACTCTCTGTTTCTCCGCCACCAATGCTTCGAATCTCACCTTTTTTTGATTATTTGGGACCTCAGGCTTGTAGTTAACTATTTCAGGGTATACGCAATAAATGCCGTCTTTAAGTTGGGCCGAAAAGACAAACTCATTTTTGTGCCAAAAACGTTGATCATGCTATTTTTTCCTATAAATTTATACCCTGCCTTGTCAATGAGGTTTCCCGCTATTAGATTCCTCCGCAGTGCTGGGGAGTACAGAACGTTTTTAAGAGTAAACCTCCCGGCCGTCAAACATTAGGATGATGTCACCCCTCCCCTCAACAATAAATGAAGTTTCAGAGGTGGCGACTGCAACCCTTTCCCTAAAAGTTTCGTCGAAACTTGAAAAGTAAGACCTGTCTCTACAAAAGTGATGCGATGCAGCCGTATCAAGTACGAATGCATCACTATCAGTTTCGGAGAGACAGGCCTGAATATACAAAGAAAACTTATTCCCGGATCGTCTCGAAGATTGATCCCCCGGTGACGGTGACCAATTCCTATTTCTCCTGTTTCGCGGGGGTGTTCTAGATTGAGACCTCCATGGGGCTCTCCCACCTTTGTTAGCCCGCTGGCTAGACCAACCCCTATTTGATCCCTGCCCCTCAGGGCACCGAGCAACAACATGGCCAAACTGGTGGCACCGGAAACACTTTACCCCGCTCCTGCATCCTCTTGGAGCTACAGTATGGAGGGCGGCAACTTCCTGCTCTTCCTTTCGTTGTTTTTGCCTGGCTTCCTCCGAAATGACTGCATCCTCTACCCGATTTAGGGTGAAGTGCTCCGGGGGCCACGCCATTATGCCCTGCACCAAAAACAGAAAGGAGCTGGGTAGTTGTTTCAGGACGTGAAAGATCACACGGTCCGCATCCATAGGATGTTTTATCATGTCCAGCTGGTCCACCAGCTCCCTGACCCGGGCAAAAAACAAGGCATAGGGCTCACCCCTAACCGGTCTACAGTCCGTAAACCTGGCATATAACAACTGATGCCTCACCCGGTCGTCAGGCTCGAAGTATTTCTTGAGTTTAGCCCATGCGCTCACTGGATCACACTCTGTTTTAATTAACCTTTTATATTCCTGACTAACGTTTAAATATATGGTTGAGAGGGCTCTATCACATTTGTCCGAAAAGTTACTCACCGCGACCTTATCACTAGTATCTACCGGACCAGTTTCAGTCTGATCCACAATCTTCCAGAGTCCACGCTCTATCAGAAGAAACTTAATATCTATACTCCAACTGGAGTAATTTCGTTCATTTAACTTTTCAATAGTAGGCGTAACTAGAGCCATCTCAAAAAAAACTAATGTCCCCGTCACCAACAGAACAACACCGAGACGATCATAAAAGGTAAACAGTTCAAAAATTCACTATCAAAAGCCCAAGAAAGTCACAAGAAAAATTCAAAAAAAACCAACACTCCCATCCATGAATCCAACAGACACCAGGGTCAGGCGCTCTGGGCCCATAACCCTTTTGTTATCTTTTATGAATTTAGGTAATCTTATAATTTGGCAGAGCTTAAATGTCTGTGGGATGCATGGAAGGGAAGAATACTAAAGTTATTAGAAACAACATTTATTCAGTAACAATGATAAAGTTAAAGGTAAAACAGGTAAACAAAGTAACAAAAAGGCTACTTAACATTTCTACAACACTTCCCAAATGCCAGCATGGCACCTTAGCTTCTGAAAACACTTAACTGCCATCATGGCAGACATCCAGCTATTGTGCTGTAGAACACTGGGAAAGATACAACTCCATGGTCATCTAAGAACCAAGCACTTATCTAGGAGAGAGAGAGGTAGCTGCATCCGTATGAGCCCAGCTCATCACCATCTCAAGATGCAGTACGAAAGGGAGAGGACGTGGGATTAGAAAAAATGAAGCAGTAAACAAACAGCCAGAGATCCACACTTTATACTTGTGGTAGGTGTGACATCACCAGACCAAGAACCAATCAGGGAGTGATGATGTCACACCCACCACTTCAGCTCAGTTGAAACTGTACTTCCAAAACCTAACATAACCAGTGGAAAAAAACACAATTTGACCAACCAAGTAATTTGGGCCTACCTTTGCTTTTCAAGCAAGCAAGCAACTCTCAACAACAAATACACCCCTTTTACCAAACTGGACATAGGCCTAGTGTGGTCTCCACTGGCAAGCTGTTTCCAGCCTACTACCACCCAAAACAAGTGTGGTGAGTAAAACAAATATATTTAACTTTTGCTCTTCACAACAGAGTCAACCCTGTCAGTTCTCTGCTCAAAGGAGATATTCGTCTTTCCACTTTGTTAAACGCACTTCCTCCTTGGGCATTGGTCACCACGAATACTGCTTCTAGGTCTTTCTCTTTAAAATGTTTCACCGCGTAGGTGATCACTTTAGGGTAGAGGAGATTCTCACCCACATCGGTGGGGGCCCACCATCGCAAGTAATGATCAGAATAAGCCTTACTTGGCCTTTACTGTTTTTAACAAACGTTTCAAAATCTTCGCACGACAAAAATTCTATTCAAATCGTCAGCGTGTGATGTCGCAGTAGATGATGCGTGTTTTGCACTGCGCGGATGAATTTTGTTGAATTCTCCTCTTTCTTCTTTTTGCATAGAGCAAATGTTTTTATGATTTGTCTGGAAAGGGCGCTTTACTGTAAATGTGCGAAATACTATCGTTTCGGAGCACGAACAACACACAGCTTTGCTGTTTTTTTTTCTATCACTCCATGTTTGTGAGATCTTTATCTTTTACTTTGAGGTGATGTGGGTCCTTAACAAGTAGAGCACTCGGAATAAGGCCAAATTAGTTTAATAACGCTATCAAGTTACACAAACACAGAACAATCACTGAGACATGTTTTTGCATTAATGCTTCGTTGCAAGGCTCCCGGTTACAGTTAAGAGTCTACACAGTCACGGATCCCACAATATTCTTGTGTCCACTGTTCTCGAAATGTTAGTCCACTATCCTTGCTAAGTTTCTGTCTTTAATAAAGCATATTCGTAAGGTTATTTCAGCGTTCAGAAAATCCGAATCACAAAGGAATGTTGAAAAGGAAACAAAACGAAAGCAACATGAAAACAAAGAAAACAGCTCATTTTCAGAGACCTAAAGTTAAGTTGCATTAGTCATGCACAATCCGTTTTTGATAGCTGAAAGTTTAGAAAATAAATTTTTTACATTATTTTAGTGGTATTTTAGCGTAGACACTTGGGATTACCTTATATTGAGAAGCAATAACATAGTCGTGATCCGGAAGAGATACCTTATCACAAGGGCATATGTGGATTTTTTCTGGGGGGGGCCGCCGGGGAGTAGCCAAAGGGAGGGGGAATTACCCCCCCACGCTTGGAAATTTTCATTTTATTTCCATACATCACTATCAAAAATCATGCTTTATTGAAGCCCCATTTGTCTATCCAAAAGCGGATTTACATCGAAAAGAACTTTTTTTTCAAATCACCCTAATATAAAAGTCCCAGATGACACAAAAACATGGATCCATATGTATTCGATTAATTTTATCAGCTCAAGCACTTACCTTTTCCATAGAAGTGTCAGGAGCTGGCTTTTCAACATTCGGCGGTCCTTTATTTTCACCGTTTTCACCCGCCTTTCGCTTAAAATAATCCGTAAGCTTTCTTTTCATTTTTTCATTGCAGCTGGCAGAAACGCTCATGAACTAAAGCTAAACTATCGAAGTATGTAGTACAAAATTCCGGTACAAATGTAGAAGAAAATTCGCTATCAAAACTAGACTTCAAATTTAACTTGTAGAATCAGCAATTTCCAGATGGAGAATAAAGTTCAAATGGCTTCAGAAAAAAGCCCATTCCGAACAATTTTTGCTACTTAAATGTAAATCTAAATAGACCCAGAACGAGTAAGAATACACCTGCAGCGCAACGGCACATTTTGTTCTACTTCAGAAAATAATCAGTGATCTTTCGGTTTAGACAAGCTCGACAATCTCATCAATAACAAGTTGCATCTGGATCCTGAACAAGTATCGAGAGCCCGGAACCTGATAGTTGAGTTCAAGGATTTGTTCTCCTCAACGTCGGAAGATTTGGGTCACACGAGTCTGACGCAGCATCGAACAAATGCTGGAAATCATCCCACTTCTGACACCACTGTTGCAAAATTGCTGAAGGTCCCTTTTTTCGCAATGACAACATAGACAAGTAACCCAGAAAAGATGACATTTAATGATGTGAATTTCGACTATTTACAATTAATTTTACGGCTATAAAAATACTACACAAAGTTAGTTTAATTTAGTACACATTTTCTTCATCCTCGTGCAGGCTTTATTGATTTTTTTTGTTATATTTGCTTTTACAGTTATTATTTTTGAGATATTAATTTCATATGAATTCATTATCTGCTGGAATTTGTAGTAAGTGTTGGCGGGTGTCTCTTTAAACGGGGATTTTCGGAGGGAGAAAGGAACTAGTTAGCTAGAGCATAATCTTCAGTGTTGGCTATCTGTCTGATTTCAAGAAATGAATTTTTTGTCTTTGATTTATGGGTAGTTGACCTGCTTCTTAGAAGTATCGGTATGGGGGTCCATTTAGGAAGACCAGTAGCGATGCGTAGTGCTGAGTGATACATGACCTCAAGTTTATCTAGATCCGTTTTACAACTTATGGAGTATACTTGGCTTCCGAAGTCTTAAGTGGTTCGGATGGTTGAGTTCACAATTTTGATTAGATGATGAGACCTGGATCCCCATGATGCGCCAGCAATCCTTTTTAGAACATTTATCTTGCGAGATATCTTCTTTTTTGATGATTGAAGTGTACTTTAAAAGAGAGATTGCTCGAAAAGAAAAGACCCAAGACTTTGATGTCTTAGCACCATGGAATGTTTTGTTCATTGATATGGAAGTTGGTAAAAGGTTCTTTTTTATTTGAAAAATTTATCGCGTTGCACTTTTCAGGTCTTAAAGTTAGCTTCCAATAGAGACACCATTTTGATAAGCTATCGAGGGCGTTTTGTAAGTTTAGTATAGCTTGACTTAACATTGGATGTCTGGTGTATATGTAAAGTTTTCCGTATTATTGTATACATTCCCCGTATTACTGTATTATAGTATGTATTCCAGCTGCATATGTAACGTACCCCGTGCTGAAGTGAACTGGACTTGCAGAAAAGGTTTTAAATTCCATTTTACCCCCCAAATTCAACTCAAAGATAATTATGGCTCTCCAGGGGTCAGAACCGACGTATATTTGATCCACTAATCGAGAAATTCAATTTCCCCAGGTATATTATGGGCCTACTATATCGCTGTAGGAAAAAAACTCGATTATTATGACACTATGATAACCCACATTTCCGACATCCCGTTCCCCATATTATGCCAACCCTCTTTTGAAAGAGCGATCAGAGCCCCTTTTATTATTTACCCTTCGTCATTAGTCTGAGGGCACGTTCCGGAGGGGTGTACACACACTCCAAGCACACAACTTACATTTTGCACAGATCCAAGCAACACAACTTGAACTTATTATTTCATCAATTATTTAACATTGCAAACGGTATTACATAAATTTTTAGTTCAATTATTCCATTATTTACATAAAATAAAGAAATATTATTGCATAAACACATTTGAACAGAATGAGACAAGTACTAGAACATGAATGGTTTAACTTACCTAAAAGCGTTTTCTAAGAATCGTCTTCACTAATTTATTCCGCTGAACATGAGGTAGAACAGTTCTTTCACTGAATGCAATCACTTAACATAAATATCCATGAAGATTATTATAAAATACAACGATAAAATACGGAATCACCGATTGTTTTACATGGGAAAGCGCAATGTTTTTATGGCACCGAGATGGCGGCGTGGTTACAGTGAATGCTTCACTCGTTTCCCGATACGGCGCTTCCTCAGTCTTCTAGTTCCATGATAATAATAAACTTATACACTATAGTACACAAGAAGAAATAATCAATTAACATTTTAAGAATTGATGAAGGATTGTTGTAAGCTGTCAACACATATGGATGTTGCAATATAAACAACATGAACACAACACATGAACACAACGTTCCCCTTGCTAAAGTGAACTATACTTGCAGAAAAGGTTTTAAAGTCCATTTTACCCCCCTCCCCAAATTCCACTCAAAGATAATTTTCGCTCTCCAGGGGTCAAAACCGACGTATATTTGACCCACTAATCGAGAAATTCAATTTCCCCAGGTATATTACGGACCTATATCGCTGAAGGAAAAAACTATCGATTATTATGCCACTATGATAACCCACAGTTCGGTTCCCCATATTATGCCAACCCTCTTTTGAAAGAGCGATCAGAGCCCCTTTTATTATTTACCCCCTGGTCATTAGTCTGAGGGCACGTTCCGGAGGGGTGTTCCCTTCCCCCCAACACTCCCACCTGGGCGTTCCGCTCGGTGCGGAAGAAATGGATTTGCTAATAGCAGGTGTTTTTTTTTTACCTGCAGTGGACGCGGATGCATGACCGAAGCCTCAGCGTTGAATCGTAATGTATTTTTTAATAATAATGCGGTTGGTTTGCTATGTGAATTTGAATCTGTTTTATCTTTATTTGAGTTGAAATTGTAAGAAGGAATGAAAACAACTCGTTAAAAACAAAGAACAGAACTTTATTTTACAAGCCAAGGATAGAACGCAGTAAACGAAACAATCAATGCAGAATTGGTGCAGGGGTTTAGAAAAAGTTTAGGTAGAAGTGCTGGTTTAATATTAATGATGATATTAATATGACTCACTGTAACTCCCTGCTTCTTTGGTGCTCCTTAGAAAGTTTGTGTCATCATTCGTTACAAAGCATACTGCTCCACCATTTACCATCCTAACTTATTTTGGCAGCATTGGTTAAGTTTTAAAGGATTTTTCATTTACATTGATCAATTGGCATGTCTTTTTGCAACAGCAAAACATTTTTTGGACGATGGGAACAAAATGATATTGGTTCATTGACCGATATTTTATACACATCATATGCTTCTTTTAAAAACATAGTAAGGTAAAAACTTCCGAAGACGTTTTTTCTTCCCATAAAACCATTTCATCTTAAGCTCCTGGTGCTGTGTATACAATGTTTCATTCGGAAAAAAAATTGCGCTTCTTGTTCTTTTTCTGAAAAAGCCTCATTTATACTAGTACTTGATTCCATTTCTTCTTTTTCAAGTTTTAAGCCTAAGCTATATACTAAGCTATTGACAACTCCCTTTTTCTTTTTGATAATGATGGCGGTAGATATTTTAAGGTATGTGTGGGGTGAGGTGACTAGTGCTTTCTGTGATCAGCCCTCAAATCAATTAACCAGGAGTTCAGAAAAATATATAAAATAAACTTTTAATTTGTTAACATAAAACATGGTCAGGGAAAAATGGTTTGCCACGCAGAGCAAAAAAGGGTCCTAGAGTCGAAAAACAACGTGAGTGAGTGCTTCTTCCAGCTCGGAAGATTGAGAGAGAAAAACAATTGAGTTCAGTTCAGTTTGTTAAAGTTAATGTGAGTGGCTTGGTTGATAGATAAGTTCCGAACAGTAATGCTTTGTTGCTTTTCCTAAAGCAACCATGCCTCTTTTTCAACCCATTTAAATGCTGTCAAACATATGCAAAATCCGATATAATTTTATTTTGCTCAAAGCTGATACTGAAATTAAAAATGACAGATATATTCCATTCAATAAATAAGATTTTTTCCATGCAATGTGAAAAAAAATCCGTATGCCTGGACCACTTTTCATGGTGTCGGATAATGAAGTAATCGTTGCTTTTATCCTCCCCGAATTCAGTACGATGTTTAATGGAGTGGTGATCACCACTAAAATAAATTGACCTATAAAAATCCAATAAACTATTCAATTATAAGATACTACATAAGTTCTGGAAATATACGCATTCCATCAAAACCTGGCATCACCTGAGCGGTGCGAGACCGAGAGGAAGAATCCCCCACTCCTCTCGTGTGTGCATCCGTGACGTCATCGCCCTCTCATTAGTAGTAGTAGTGTGCGTGTGGAGTGAGTAGAGAGGCCATTCATGAGAGTAGGATCAATACGGATCTAAAAAGTGCGCGTACTACAAGGTGGAGAGAGGAGCGCTGTTTTTTTGGATTTCAAGTATCACGGGGGGAACTGGAATTAAGCGTCAGTCACTCTTTTTTCTGAATTCGTACCGAATAAGCTTCTTATATGGCTAGAAATAGAATTGGTGGTGCCGTGAAGAGATGCTAGGGGTGCCGCGAGGAGCTTCAGAATTGCATGAAACGAAATGATGGACAGGGAGAAATTTTTAGTGAAATTGACGCCTATTAATAAACTTTTTTTGTTGAAAATTATAATAATAAAAATAATAACTTATTAACAAAAAAAGAAAGAAACACAAAAACAATACAAATATTGTTCACTAAGGGGCAGGGTTGGGTTTTAGCCGTTAAAAAGTAGTTTTTGACGTGACATAGGTTTAAACCGTCAAAAACCCCAAAAAATTTAAATACGCTAAAAATAAAAAAGAAGGCTGCCAATAATAGCAATTTACAGCATTGTTTTTGTATAATTATGTTCCTTAGTTTTAGTATGCATTGAATTATAATTAAATATTAATTTATATACTTTTCTTTGTTTATGACCTAATTTTCAATTTTTTACACGTACAGTGGAAGCTCTTATAGCGACCTGCTCTTATAAAAATACTCTCTTATAAAGACCCAAAAATTAGTCTCTATAAGAGCACTTTTGTGCTCTTATAAAGACTAATCTTCGAATCGATTCAGCTTATCGGATACTTTTCTGGATCGGTTTGTGTGCGTCACACCAGAATTAGCCAATAAACAAATATCAGAGTATGACAAACAGCACCAAGTAACGATCGCATCTTCTTCTCGCTTGCTTTCGCCCGGGGTAACCGGCTACAATCCCAAACGAAACCTTTCGCTACCTAATGTCCTTGTTGATTTTAGACTTTAAATTTATTAGCGTATTCATTTATCTTTCTTTATTTCCAATTTTTTGACTTATATTTAAGACATAAATTTTTCAAATTGCATGCAGATGCAGGTGAAATTGATATAATAAATTTTGTTATGCATCAGACCTTTCAAAGGAAGCTGAGCTATGCAATAAATTAATATCAAAATCAAAATTTAAAAAGCAAATATTTATACTCTGTAAAAAATTGATCTTATAATATAACATGAAATTGGAAGTATCAAGACTTCATAAAATAAGAAATAATTGTTTAAAGTGAGGAAAGATCAATTGGATGATTCGAACTGTGTTCTAAATCCCAATGATATCGTTTTCAGGTTGAGATTTCCTTCAGACTTTATAAATTAGACTACTAAAAATACATCATTGAGGGAATCGAGTCCACCTTCCCGAAAACCATCAAAATTGATAGTTTAGCTTAACGAGTTTATTGCTTTTAAACGAGTGATATTCTACACTCGAGTGTATCACTCGAAGTTTGCTCTTATAGCGACAAAAAACTCGGTACGGATTAATTACGCTATAAGAGCTTCCACTGTATTTCTTTCTGGTGTGGAAATTTTGAATATATTTAAATTATTGTGTACAAATTTTGTAATTTTAACTTTTAATGGTTACAAGCATACATTGTATTACACTTGTTGATCAATTACATTGTATTACACTTCAATGATCAAATAAATAATACAAAATAAATTCAACAATAAACTTTAAGGAATTTTTACACATTTTATTACAGCAGAATTACATATGACCATTTACTTATAATTTACATTAATAATCGGGTTCAAAAGAACCACGTAACATGCGGTAACACATGATTAATTTTGAGCATTTTTCCAAACCTAATCTATTTCTTATTTTGGAATGTATATGTCCAAAGATTGAAAACATTCTTTCAATGGAGGCGGAACTGGCTGGACAAGAATGAAGAACAATCACCATTTTTACAAATTCAAAAAATGGACTATCCTTTTCTGTAATTCCATTATGAATTCCTTTCCACCAAGTCAATGGATTAGTTAGTTTACCACTTTCGCTAAAATAAGATGCAGGAAATGGTAAATCACACGCTTCAAATTCAATTAAGAAAGGAAGACACTTAAGAAATTTTTCGGTTGCCCATAAACGACCAGAATCAATTTGCACACTGTTTAATCCATCTCCTTGATATTTGGGATGAAGAAGATTTGTTAAGAAATGGAAAGGGGGGGGGTTCTAAAGATTGCGACATTCTTTTTTTCACAGTTTCATTGTGTGGCTGCAGAGATTCTTCCATCATAAGACCAAGCCAAGCTGAACACGCATCAACTAAAGTTGCACCATCCCGTTGAAGAACGTCTAGAAAACATTAATCGGTTTTAAGTTGTATCAAGAGGTCTTTACATTGCTTATAAAGAGTATAATTGTTGATCAGAATAGAAATATCTTTTTCAATTTTATCTTCGTGATCTTCAACTATTTTTTGATAAAATAATCTGTTTCTCAAAAACGTATTGATGCATACAATCTGGCTGATCTATCTTCTATCACATGGCAATTGAGGCTCTATAGATTCTGGATACTCCTGAAGCCATCCTGCTGGTAAGTGATGATTCCGAAAGTACTTTCGAACTTTAACTGCAGGTTTTATAATGGCATCTGGTGTGAGATCTTGGCCTAATAAATTTAGCCAGTGGGATGAGCAACCATAAAAAAAAGATCTTTGGTACTCTCTTCCAAGTGAAGTAATTTTCTTGTTTTTTCCATCACTTTTGCATTTTCGGTCACAAGAGCTTTTACATCACAACCAAATTTGATTTTGGCTTTATTGATTGCATTTTCAATGATTTCCTCATGATACTCAGCATTTTTTACATTTGTGCCACTGTCAACAGCATCAAGAAAGACAGTTTTACCCTAGACATGCAAACTGGTTGCAATGACTGAGGTCATTATGGATGTTACTCCATCCATCTTTTTTTATTATTATTATTATTATCCCTAGTGTATATACACAAGTCCATGGACACAACAAAATGCAACAAATTTTAAATTATAGTATACAAGTCAAAAATATTCATAAAGTCCAGAATTTGCAACGGGTTAGCCGAGAAAAGTTCCCTTCTTGACACTCCCATGCATGCAAGTAGATGCTCGGGCGAAGCTTGTTGAAATAGGGAAGGACCACGGCTCGGCTGTATAGTATCGCTTATAGCAGGAGTCCCCAACCTTTTTGTACCTAAGAGCACATACCAGAATATCGGTCGAATGGCGGGCACCATTTATTTTTTCAAGATAAATTTATAGTTGGTGAACATAGTTAATAATACACACTACATATAATGCACAAAAAATTTAATTTAAAAATTAATTTAACATATGAATATAATTAGTATTAATATTCTTTTGTAAAATAAATCATTACTAAATTGCTTACAAAACATACGAAGCAAAAAAATTACTTATAAAATATATAAAATACACAGTCAATGTGATCTTTGGCATTGCATTTCACTGACCAGCACTTCATAATTGGGAGAATATGATGAAATTATTCTTGCTCGCAAGCAATCGTCAAGGTGTTCATCTGTAAGCCGTGATCTATATTTTGATTTCATGATATTCATTTCCAAAAGTAAGGATTCACAGAAATATGTGGAACCAAAAACCGACTTTATTTTATATGCCGCTCTTTTTAAGAATGGAAATTTATTTCTGTCAACTATATTCCAGAATTTCTCATCTGATATAGTTTTGCGGATAATGTCATTCTGAGGATCCAAAATTTCTATGGGATAGTGGAAAACTGAAATATTTTTTATCGTTGGGCACAAGCAGCGGGCGCACCTTGACTGATCGAAGGGCGCCATGGTGCCCGCGGGCATAGGGTTGGGGACCCCTGGCTTATAGTATTGCTTATAGTAAGCATGTGCTCGGCCCGGGGCCCAGGCGAGTCGAGCTATCATAGTATTATCTGTACAGTACCGATCATTATCAGTACCGATCGTTTATTTTAACCCCGATGGAGACAACGATAAATTAAGAAGATGGAGATGCGTAGTATCTGAGCTTCGAACCCACAACCTTTGGATCCGCAGCCAGGTGCTCTACCTCATAGCCGTGGTGCCTCCTCCATCCATCTTCAATTAATGTAAAATTTTTTCCTTCAAGACTTTTCTTTGTTTGTTCTTCTACTTCAGCAACAGCCTCATCAAGAAGAGTACCAGCTAAAGCTTTTCTACTAGGAACATGATAGCCTGGTCGCCATGCATGAAAATTTGTATGTTCCACAACATATTGAACGGAATATTGTTGTCATAAAAAATTTTGCCATTAACAAATCCAATTTTTGAGCTGAAGAACCACTTGTTTTTACAATGAAAGAATGCAATTTGAATTTTTTGGGCTGGGTTTCAGGTACCACTAGGTCTGATTCTGATACAGACACATAATTAACGTCAGGATCTGAGTCTCTGCTTTTTTAAACACTGAGACAAGTGGTTTTTCATTCTTTCATCATGATTGGAACATACATTTCCACAGTATTTGCATTTTGCATATACCTTTTGATCTCTATCAACTTTATAGAAATCGTGCCAAATAGGATCAATTGGCCTTCACCACGATTCATTTTTAAATTTGGAAATCAGGGCTCTTAATAGTAGGGGAGCCCAGAGTGTTTTTGGGTAGTAACTCGAGCGCGTCAGATAATCATAAGGGGGATACCTTGCATGCTTTTGAGTAACTCCACCAAATATAAGCTCTCTATGTAGGGGGGTTTGTCTAGAACAGTCCTTCAGATTTGTAAAAAAAAATTAGTTAAATGGACATACTCGAGCGCGTCAGATAACGATAAGGTAGGTTAGTTACCAGCTAAAAAGTGTACATTTTCTAAAATCTGCCGATTTGAGCGGTGGGTAAGGGAGCGGGAGGGTTACAAAGTTGCAAAGTAAAGCCAAGACCGGTAAGACGCTATCGCTCTTTTTGAGAAAAATGTACGAAACAAAATGTTTATAGACTAGTAGCCAGGAAACTAGGCTCAACTAGTTGTAAACTGTTTTGGTAGCCAATCTGACGCGCTCGAGTATGTCCATGTAACTAGTTTTCTTTCAAATTTTGACGGGCTGTTCTAAACAAACCCACCAACATAGAGAGCTTATATTTGGTGGAGTTACTCAAAAGCATGCAAGGTATCTCCCCGAGCTTATATTTGGTGGAGTTACTCAAAAGCATGCAAGGTATCTATCTGACGCGATCGAGTAAATCCACATTTAGCATCATGGGATCCCCTACTATAAAGCACACACTACTTACAGCAGAAAGCAGACTTTCAACAGCTAGAACAACTGTTCTAGCAGCAGCTGCTAGTTTCAACTGTTATAAAATCATTCAGTTCATCAATTCATAAGCTATCATAACCTTTTTAGCTAGCAATTCAAGGAAATAATATTTTCAGAATGAAAAACACTCTAAATCTACCATAAATCGAAGCCATCTTTTGTTGTACATAGTTTGATATATTTGATCGTCAAATGTTATGAGTGTAGATCAATTATTGTAGGAGAGAAGTAGCATTTTAAAAACATCTTATGAAGTTTAATATTATTTTTTTAAAAACTCATAAATTTGAATTTTAAGCTATTTTGAGTTTGAAATCTGTTTTGCATAAAGCAAATACATACATTAATCGAAAGAAGTATTGAATAACAATGATTTTAGAGATTAAATTGGAGAAAGAGTGAGAAAATTAGAATCCGAGAGAATGAGTGAAAAAATAGAGTAAAGAAAATAATAGAAAATGAGGGTAAGTAAAGTGAAAAATAAGAAAAAAAGATAGGCAGTTAGAAATAAGAAAAGAAATTGAAATAGATCACAGGAGATTGATGAAAAAACAGGAATTTTCTTGAATATTAGGAATTTTTAAAAGCTATAAATTTTTCAGTTATTCGTCCACTGCAGTTTTTATTATAATAATTTTACTGTCCTGTTTTATGAATTTTAATTAGATATTTTACAAAAAATTTACAAAATTCCAGATTTTGGGATCAAATTTTGTAAAACGTTATTCATAAATATAACTTAATCAACTAACTTTCCATAAAAAAAAAACATAAAAAAGAGACATATTTTGGGCTATCTCCTTCTTATTTCCGAATAAGATAAAAATAATGAAGAGAAGATAATATTTATTACTCTAAAATTTTTACACCTCACTTTGGCAGTAGAGAAAGACAAAGAGAGAGAAGGATGCATAATGGGAAAGGAGAACAAGTGAAAGAAGGAATGGGAGAAAGTGGGAAATGAGAGATTATATGATGGAGACAAAATTAGAAAAGAGAAACTATAAATATGCGGAAAAAAGTAACAAAATGAAAAAAATTGAGAAATTAAGGAAAGAGAATCATTAAATAGGAGAGAACAATGTAAAAAGAGTGAAAAAAGAGAAAATATAGGGAGAAAATAAAACGAAACAGAAACAGAGAAAAGGTATCAGAAATATTAAAGAACGGGAATGTAAAAAATGAGAGAAAGAAACCATACACACAAACGAATAGAAAACAAAAAGAGAGAGAGCGAAAAGTTAAAAGAAAATGATTAAGAAATACAGATCTACCGAAATAAAACGATCCAATCATCTTGCGAGCGGGCCAACTTTTTCCAAGGTCCAAACAAGATCTAAGTAAGAGAATAAAAAAAAAAACGGAGGGGGCTTTGACCTCTTTGTTCCATAAGGAATCGATCGAACGCCTGACCGCCATTCGATAGCCCACCTTCAATCTTCGGATGGCCGCCGGGTCAAATTGGAGTTCCGGTCTCCTTTATTTTTTATTTTCGGAAGGGGTTTCTATTGATTGTTTTCTCTTTCGTTTGGCTCATTAGGTGGTCAGGTGACCTAGAAGGCTGAGGGTGTTCTGAAATGCGGTAAATGCGAATTTGATTTTCTCAGCCGAGGCATTTATCACGGTTTGGTTGATGTGCCTTAGTTGAAAGCTATAAATAAGGTCGTAATTCCATTTAACGTACAGGGATAATGTAAAGCAGTTTCTCAAACTGTGTGGGTAAGATTTTGAATTTAAGTCTAAATACAGGGTGACCATAAAATAAGTTACACGATTAAAGAGCCTTTAGAAGTCAAACTGTTCATCGGAATTGAATGAAATTTTATAGTTTTCAGCGAAGTCTACAATGATTATGCCTGTTGTATCCGAAAGAGTTTCCTTGATTAATTTTAGATAGTTACTCTGACATTTAGCTATGCTATGATGCTGTCTTAAATTTTGTCGTGTTTTAATGTCATTTAACGAATTTATCTACAGTCTTGATTAAGGTTTCTAAAGATGTCCGGTCAGTTTGTATCCATTGTTTGAAAGTAACATTTTCAGAATCATGTAAGCATTCTAGTTTTGTTAAGTAATTTTGAAGAATATTTTCATTTGAACAATGAAAGCAACTATGCAGCATACAAGACTCATCTTCCACACTGCATACAAGCTTTTGTAACAGTTCTGTTTACGGGGTTCTTTTAAATTTACAGAACGCATTATTAATTTTACATTCTGATGATAAATGCAAACACACACGTTATGCATTACATGACTGTTCACAGTGGCGCATTCTTTTGGAGGATGTTCACAAAATTTGGTAAGAACAATTTTGTCATGAGGATGCTTCTCTTTATACTCTAAATACACATCTTTCAAGTTATGCAAAATATGTCTTTTTTATAAACTCTTTTCCCATTTTCTGATGGAACAGATAAATAATCTTTTTTATTAGAAGAAATCCGACTAATATCCTCCTCATTGTAAAAAGCCTAAACACGAGATTCTACATCGTTGGCTAATTTGTTTCCAATTCTGTTGCTTCCTTTTGACAAAATACCCTCCTCTTTCAGTAATTTTCTCGTTTTCTTTACCATGTATTCCGTTGTCACACAAAAAAGTTCTTATTTTATCAATTTTCCAAGATGAAGGTGCTAAATGTAAGTATTTGCAGTTTTTATCTTTTATAGTGCTGTTTTAAAACTTTTCTTTGAGATTTGACATTGATATGCTACAATCGGTACATACCTCTCTTTTATCAGTGGGTTTTCCTTCCAAAACATTCTCCAGTGGAACATGTAGCTCTTCTGATACCGTTTTCTGGAATTGTAGTGCCAATTTTAAAGACTTTGTTGCAAATTTCGGTTTCGATGCTTGCGACGACAGTGTGATATTTTGTTGAATCCTGTGTTATTCCAGAGGTGATAAACTGCGACTCGATTTGCGAAAACCAGATGGCTGGATTTTCCTTCCAGAATTGCGGCACTTTTACAGCCACATTTCCATAATTTGCTGTGCATAATCTGGATCTTCTAACTCAAGCTCTTCTATGGACTCATCTTGGAAATTGGATTTTGATGAAGCAAACAAGACTTTGCTGCATGTAATGCAAAGTATGCTACCAGGAATAAGGCCAAAAGTTTTATACCTATTTGACATAGTTAAAGAAACGCCCTCAAAATTTTTTAACTGCTCTTTCTATGTATTCGTATTTTCAGCATATTCGTTGCCTGTATTCAAATGGTTTTAAAAAGAGGCTATTGCAGAGAGTACAAACACAATAAATTTTTTCACAGCTACTTATTTCTCTATCAGTTTTACTTAGTAATGATATGTCTATTACATATAAGTCATAATTGTTTTCTTGTTTCTGACATCTTTCAGATGAAACATAGCCAATATAACATTTATTTTAACTCATTAAGAGGAGATATCAGTTATAAATAATTAGTAAGAATAACGAAAACTGAATTAAATCGATCCGAAGGAAGTAAAATTTATCCTAAATCTATAGAATTCTATAAGTTGTAATGTAAACAATTACTACCACTGTTTCAAAACCGTACTACTAAATAAATCAATTCGTGCGAGCTCGTGCTATCAAGAACATGATTGATTACATTTTAGTTTATGTGTAACTCAAATGTATACATATAAACAAATCGATCCGGTAAAAGTATTTTTGATGTTCTGATTCTATCCGAAGCTCCTAGTTCGCTGGGAGAGAAGTTTCGCATTTTTTAGGGGGTGGGGGAGATTGTAGTAAGAGCCTTGTTCGTTGATTAAGCAGCATCTGTATTTTTGGTCATTTTGAGTTATGCAGCAAACTATACATTCGAAATGTAAACACCAGGTCTCCTGAAGTAAACGGTTCCGTGAAAAAAAAATACACCCCATAATGATGTCACGCTTGAAGGGGAGAGAGGGGGTTGTGACACTTTGTGATGAAGGGGGGAGTGGGGTTACAAGAATTGCGACACCCCACTCTACAAATTAACATAAAAACAACACTTATTTTTGGAAATAGTGTAAATTACTCAGATAAAATCAAAAGGTGAATGAAATTGTGCGGTCGATTGTTCTTGGCATTCTTGCGCTTGAATTTTATTGTTGATAGGCATACGTGACACATGGCATAATGGAGGGAGGGTTATGGTGAAGTTTGACACAATAAGATGCAAAGCAGATTCTCAATTAGCAGAACTTAAGCACAATGCTTACTCTATCTTTTATTTAAGAGACGGATTTTAATTTTGAACTCACGTAACAATATAACACGAGTACAATACTGTTGCCATCAATGGCGGAATATGCAAACAAAAACAACTAACACACTAGTTACAGTTATTTTCTTTAACACTTGCCACATTGGGGGAGGGGGTCAAAATGAGGAAAAAGTGCGACATTTTTGGACGGCCCCTAACCGTTGAAATTCCGCTCCATCCATAGAAATGTACGTTTAAAGAGAACTAGATTTTTTTTTCGTATCCTGAAAAGTATGAGAATTATGTAGCGCTTTGTTGTGTATTACTAAGTCGCAAATTACACAGAAACGTAAAAAAACGGACACAGAATAAAACGCACAATAAAATAACTTAGATTGCGCCAAAGCCGTGAATCACTGCTGCAAGGCAATGTCCCCTTCCTTGTATGAGTACAAAGTGTCCATGTTGCAGCCAGTGTCGATTTTGAGTAGAGCTAAAAAGGTATTTAGGATTCAGCTATGCAGCACCTTAAGCAACGAGTTAAAGAAAACAAGGGGGGATACTTGAGGAATACCTAGGTACATAGGACCTTCAAACTCCAGTATAGCCACCCTTACTGGATGAGGCCATGAGCTGTTACAGAACGTGTGACTGAAAGTCACAGTAACTGAAGCAAAGCCCCTTGTTTCCCCAAGTTAACTTGGTCCTCATTTTATCGACCCCGGAGGTACAAAAGGCTGAGTCTTCCTTTCCAAACCCGGGAAAAGAACTTGGGCCTATGGGGTGGCATCGAGATGCACTACCGCTCTCACTACGCTCTAAGCAACGAGTTACCCTTTCTGGTGCTTATACCGGGTCCCATTTATCCCACTTAAGAAGGAGTCACCGTATTTAAATATACCAAGTGTTTTAAAATTCCCACTTCCTTGCTTTATTTAAGACCCACCGATCCTCTGTATTAGCAGCGAATGAGTGGCTCGCATCTTCATCTCCGCTCCACCCGCATTTAAAACTGCTACTAATTGATTTCGGAAAGCGCGCACTGTGATAGCCAATTAGCTGGGGCACTAGTATTTACGCTCTCCGATCGCTTTGGCAAGCGTCCAAAGAGCTCCTCCGTCTTTTCTGATTTCCCCCGAACATCCTCGATTGGGATATATGCCGCTTCCGGATGATTTAGGTGGACGCTTTCTTTCCCTTGTAAATGCACGCTATAAATCGGAGGAGGGAATGATTTGTTCGTGATTCTCGTTGTATTTACATGTGTTTTCAGTATCCTCTTCTTGTCTGGTTTCTTTAGAGATTGTATGGTTAAGTGATTTTCGATAGGTTAAGACTGCATTTAGATTGCGTGATTTTAACATGTTCAAGCCATAAATTGCAGAATTTTCATTATATTTATTAATTCTGTATCAACTATCAGTTTCTGTAGAAAATGATAGAAAAGAAAAAAATCATTAACAAATAAGAATTGATATTTTATTATATCAATAAGAATTTCACAATAAACTGTATATCATTAAGAAAGAGACAAAATTTCCTTTCAAATGGTATACAATATTTCGTTGGGTTTGGGGTAAACAGGTATTTTACCATCGTTAGTAGCAAAGGAGTGGTTCTGATTAAAGAAGTTTTTGCACTTGACACGTTTTGGTACAGTGTTGACACCCTTTTTGAAACTGCCTCATTTAAATCCCCGAAATTATTTTGATTTATTATGTACTCTTATATTTATGTTATTTATGTACTCTTTTTCGCTTAATTTACTCAATATTAATTGAATCTTTCATGATTACCGGTCCCGGTAAGCATCCAAATATGGGACGAAGCATTTTTTTAATTTTGACATATTAGCCAGCATAATTATTAATATGTCAGTGTCACTGGCTCTGTTGGTGAAGTAAGTAAAACAAGCTAGGGTTCCTTAATAGTATAATTTTTATTGCTCAACTGAAAAATGGTAATTGAAGAAAGAGCGAGATTTCTCATGAGCAGAATGATGGCACACACTGATACACAACCCAATCTTAGGGTCCTTTTTAAAACAAATACAACCGGCGCTTGCTTCTGCGCAACTCAAAAGTTATTCTATCCTCTTCTTCTCGCGATGTTCTTCTTCTCCACCAACAGGCTCTGATAACAATATTATACTTGTCAACGAAGCTGCATGCATGATAAATAATTTTCGTGTCAGCCTCTTCATGCAAGTTACAATTAAGATCTTCAATAATTGCTGATTTAACTTTTCCATCATTTACTTTGTAAGATTGGCAGTCTCGAAAATTGAGGTGAATCAATTTATTGCCAATGAAGGAAGCAATGCCATCACTCGTCCAATGAGTACTAAAAAATTCAATCAAAGATACCTGCAAGATCAAAGGCCTAGAGCATACCTGTTAGTTTATTTACTTTCTTCTTCTTCGGCTCTACAGCCCTTGATGGGCCTTGGCCTGCTGCACCAATGTACTCCAGGCAACTCTATTAAACGCCTTTTTTCTCCAGTTGGTTATTTTCATCGTTCTAAGATCTTTAAGAACATCTTCCACCCATCTCATTTTGGGTCGTCCTCTAGGTCTATTGCCCATTGGCTTCCAATTTAACGTCCTTTTAACTCTGTTTTTGTCATCAGATCTTTCAATGTGACCCAACCAAGCCAATCTCTGTCCTTTTATAAAACGGGATATAGTTTCATTTTTCACCAAGATCTCCAATTCTCTGTTTGTCCTAATTTAGAATCCATTATCATTCATATTTGGGCCATAAATTTTTCTGAGAATTTTCCTTTCAAAAATTTCCAAATTATTTAAATCTTTTTGAGATAGAGTCCAAGTTTTACAACCATAAGTTACAACTGGTCTAAGTATTGTCTTATACAACTTAAGCTTAATTTCTTTAGGTATCAATTTATTTCTAAAGAGATGCTGATATATGAAGTAACATCTGTTTCCCTTTTGTATTCGAGATTTAATTTCTTCAGAGGGATTGTTAACAGTATTGATAACTGAACCTAGATAGGTAAAACTATCGACTGCCTCAAATTTAAAATCCTCTACTATCAAGAATTCTCTACGATCATTGGCAAATTTAGTTTTTTTCCATGTACTTTGTCAGTTTATTTACCTTAGGGATTCATTTAATAGTCAGTAGATTTCATATATTGAAAAGAAATTCTATATATTTATGCTAACGCAGGTGAAAGTATTTTTCTGTCGGTCAGGTCAAAGCAACCGTCAGATTCGTCTGCCTTAAAAGATATATGCTTCTAATACTATTAAGAATAACATATTATAAATTTCAAATTTCCTAAAATGCTTTTAATTTTTAAATTATCTGTCATGACCTCATAAGCATGGGAATCATCTGCCATATTGTTTTTGATTACATATAATAATATATTTTGACTTGTCTAAACGGCAGTCTTCCTAAAATACTTTTTAGTTCACCAAATTAACACACCTGCGCAACGCTGAACCTACCGCGACTGGGCATAATTAACCCCCACCTCATGTACGGTAGGTACAACGAATTCACTGAGAAAATTTAAGGCTTTCCTAAAATATGTATCATCAGCTGTTTACTGGCTCTTAGACTATTAGTATAGTTACTTTAAGATTTCGTTTGGGATTTCTGGGAATAAAGTGAGTGAAAGAATTCTTCACTTTTAATAAGATCTATTTAGTAAAAAAATCATGCATAAAGAATTAGTATAGCGATTGATATGTTTCTGTGGAAAATTGAAGGACTATATCTCATCAACTCTAAAGAGAAGTTTTAAAAAATCTTGGAGCGGTAATATAAGTTCTGAAGTCGCTTTTACGTAATCAAATGTCTAGACGACGGACAATTCTTTCTGTTGCCCCCTGAAAGAGCTTTTCCTATAATTCTTTCTCCCTTTTGATTTTTCATGCTCCCTTCTCTTTCTGTATCTTGCTTCTCCCTTCACTCTTGTTGAAATTTAACTACTTTCGCAAACTTTTTAAGGGGTGAACCTTATACTTCTCATGTTAAAACTTGTGTTTTCATTTAGTGTTTTTTTATAGCAACTGAACTGAGAAAGGTAGTCTTGTAAATTTTTCATGAATTGTGGATAGATGTGCTGGTTGTGTTTATTTTCTAAAAGAAAGTACTTTTTACATTGTTTTTTGTAGTTTTGTTAAATTAATAAATAAGTATTAGGGGAATGAAGGGTTAGAATAGGGAAAAATATAGAGAGAATGATGGTACATAAAAGGGATAAAAATAAGATAAAGAAAGAAGGTAACATAATGCAGAATGAAATAAAAAAAAAAGGTTTTAAAAAGAGTAGAAGTATGGGAAAGAAAAATATTTAGAGAATGATAGGTATATGAAAGAGAAAATAAAAAGGGATGAAAATAAGGTAATGAAAGAAGGTAACATATTGCGGAATGAACTATAGAGAGAAAGACGTTTTAATATTTAGTAGAAGTTTGGGTAAGAAAATAAGTTTATTGGAAAAAAGAATGAGAGGAGAAAAAATAAGTGAGAAAGAGAGAGAGAGAGAGTAAGAAATAAGATTAACAGAAAAATCACTAAGATGTGGGAGGAGAATTACTAAAAAGGGAAATATGCTAAGGTAAAGGTAGAGGAAGAAGAGGGGAATGGTTGAAAAGTAAAGAGAACGAGGTTAATAAAGGGGGAGAACTCTTATAAGCAAGGATAAGAAAACAGCGATAGAAAGAGAAGAGAATATATTGTGGAAAGAAAGGAGTGCGAAGAAAGTAAGAGATAAAAAGAATTGGAAGATAATATTAAATGAGAGAGAAAGAATGAGAATAAAAAGAGGAGGACAAGTTAAAAGAGGGGAAAAGGAATGATGGGAGTATAAAGATAGAAAGAAAGAATTAGAGAGAATTTGAAAGAAAACTTGAGAAAAAAGTACGCGATAAAATAGGAGGAGGAGAGAGTGAATGGTTGAGATATAATTAAAAAGAGAATGAAGATAATATGAGAGAGGGAGTTATATCATCCGGAACACACCGTTCCGGTACGTCCCATCCCACCCCCGTTCCGGTGGAGATCCAGCGAGCGCGCAGGTGTCGCCCTCCCATCCCCCCGCTGCGGCAGTGGACTCCTCCCCCGCATCGATCGGGCGGGTCCACTGCGGCGCAGGGGGAGGGTTCAGTGTCCTCCGCAAACGCGTGCGACCCGCCAGGCCCGACGGTCGCTTGTTCCCCCGGACTGGACGAGAGAGGTCGCGGAGAGAGCGAGAGAGAGATGGGGACCCCCCTCGCTTCTTCTTCTTCTCATTATGATTTCTTCCGACCCCCCACCACCCCCCTATGACCTCTCTGACTGAGTGATCGAGTGACCAACCAGTATTAAACCACCGGATACTACATACCCAACACTGCCTCTCTTCATATACTGGTATTGACCTCATCATCTATGGATAAGAAGTGTCCATCTTGATTGCTGACTGAAACCAGTATTATTATTGTGTGACCTCGAGAACTATTTCTTTTCTTGCATTTATCGACGATGTGCTGGTTCGTGAAGAGACTCGAAGATATTTCACCGACCATCTGGTTTTGATCGCTTTTTTTTTCATCTACTAGTTTTCGTCCGTAAAAAACTGTCTTTTTCGTGTGTGACTCCCATGCCAAAAGAGAACCTCGTCAGACCTGTTGTTTTTCAGCTCCTTCCTCTCTGCTAAAAATACCCCCATTGTCGTGTGCGCGAAAGAATACCCTGTTTCGACATCCCTTTTTGCCAAACGAAATCACCATCGTCTCATCGTGTTGCTACATCATCCGAGAAGTCTCTTCGTTCTCAGTGCAATATTTGTTTCGTTCTATGTGATTATTAACCCCCTCCCCCCTGTGCCGTTTCCTCCTATAAAAAAATCGTTATTAACAGGAGAGTGTACTAGTTTTCAACACGTGGATTTGTATCGACACGATTGGTTATAGTGAGTTCAGTGTGTTGACGAAGATGAATACAGTTGTTTTCCAATAGTCACATCAGTTAAAACTATCAGGACATCACTCAGAACTGCATTTATCATACACAGTCGTACTCACACCATCACTTAGGTATCACAACTAATTGCAACTGCTCCTTTGTTTTTTTATGGATACCACACTCACGTTATCGTGTAACCCTTCTATAGAAGCATGTATTATACGGCTCTGAGTACCTGCGTGTAGATTCAAAATGTTCAAAAGTACACAGAAACTGCACAAATTATTTTTTAGAACAACACAATCTTTGATCCCTAATTTGATACCTCAACCTTAACTATATAAATAGCCTAAAGCAATATTTCTCAAAATAATAGTTAATCTAAATAATAATAAAGAGAGTAAATATGTTTAGATATCTCGTAACTATTTTCTCAGCTTCAACGTCATAGGCAGCTAACTATTACCCAGCGCAAAAGAAAAATATATATGAATATAGATTAACTTAAAAAAATAAATGCCTTACTAAATAAAGAGGATGAATGTTGTATTAACCCTAGAGATTGTATGAGCTTTTAAAACTTAGCAATTTGAATTTTTGACGTTGAGTGATTCACCCTCATATCACTGTCTTGATTTCCATCATAAAAAAAAATCAAAATGCACGAGGTTGTTCAGTTTAGTTGCTACGTGCTGGTCGAAACCTTATTTGGAGTCAGTTTTCTTTTACGAAAATCTAAGTGTTCACCAGTTCCAGTAATAATAATGCCTTTTGACTATCAAAGTAGATGATATATCTGAATGAATGTTATATTCGCCGAATTTTTTTTTCTCCGAAATTGCACCGACCCTGCACCGAAATTTCACCGAAAAAAAAACTGTCGAATTAGTTCCTGAATGCATTTACTACTTAGTCTTGCCTCAACACACACCTCGAAGAACGAATATCATTAGTTTGGATGTATAAAACTCTCTCAAAGCCAAGTCAAATCAAAAGTAGTAGGTACCTGAATAAATAATAATAATAATAGCTAAAAAAAAGTGTTATTTGTGTAGAATAATAATGCAAGCGATAATAACCTGTGAATAGTAACAACCTGTGACTGACTGAAATGATCCCTAAACGTGTTAAACTTTAAACTGTTAAGGTACCATACCTGACTTGAAATACATGCTACTTGACTGCCAGTCTTTTGAACATGTTCAACACGTCTCCCAAAAATTAGAAGGTGTGACGATTTGAGACTAACATTCTTTGACTGCCATTTGAACATGTCCAAAACGTCTCACGAAAATAACAAGGTGTGACGATTTGTGACTAACATTCTTTGACTGCCATTTATTTGAACATGTCCAAATCGTCTCACGCAGATAAGAAGGTGTGACGATTTGAGAATAATATTCTTTCCCCCCCGACGAAGGTACAAGCACTGCCATTTTGTGCAATCATTCATTGAAACACACTTAAGTCATTTTTTTTTTTATTGAAAGACCAACGATCTCCAGACTCTTGTGAATAAACACTCCATTCCATATAAACGTGTGTGGAAATATCTTTAGAACTTTTCAAAGAGATGTTATTTCGTCAGTTTGTACATAAAATTAGCTCATCTGCTGTTAATATAAAAGAGGTGCCAATTCGAACCCAGAGTAGCGAAGACTCAGAATAAAGTGTCGTCTCGATATCTCTAAACAGTTGTATACGTGTATCACATTTTCAAAATCCCTAACATAAATATCAGAAATGTCTAGAAGGTAACGCAAGTTCCGAGCAATAAATATTGTCAAAACTTTGAAAATAATAGATTTTTATGAAAGCAAAAATTATACTATAACACTGCCAATAAATATTCTCGCAATAGAAGGTTTCAGAAACCGCTGTGTAAAGCTCTAATACTCACCGTTATACCTGTTAAAGCTGTGAATCTAATTTTTCTAAATGTGACACAGAGCAATCCGGTCATAAAAGATCAATTTGTTTATCTTGATAATAAATAACAAGCATTTCAAAACAATTTTTAAATTTATTGTAACAGTTATGTGCTTCCTTAAGAAGTAAA
This sequence comes from Tetragnatha montana, assembly GCA_963680715.1. Taxonomy (NCBI): domain Eukaryota; kingdom Metazoa; phylum Arthropoda; class Arachnida; order Araneae; family Tetragnathidae; genus Tetragnatha; species Tetragnatha montana. The sequence continues at coordinate 5,636,141 of OY796677.1, forward strand.
AAGTATAGAAAGTTCCTTAGCCTCCAAGACCAAGTTATCCAGCTTCTAAAGCCTCGAAATACACTCAGATACATATATCAGTGAAAACTGGTTTCTAAAAAGTTTCTCTCATAGCAGTAAAACGTCTCTATCCATGTTAAGCAGTCAATAAATAGTGAAAAGAAGAGCCAAATAATTGTTTGTTAATGTGAAATAGCCCAACAGATTTAAATAAGAATAACAGGGAACAACATTTTTCAAAACAGTAAAGACAACTGTTCTGGTGAAACAGGGAAAATATAACTAACTGATACCAAACAACAGAATTTCCAGGATTTTCAATGCCAGTGATTGTTATCTCATCTGAAGCTTTGAGAGAAAAAATATATAGCCAGTGAGAATATAACCTACTGAATTCTGTTAAGCCTGTCGTGATAATACAACTGAGGGTATAAACAACCCCTATCTCATAGCAGTGAAGAATACCAGGTTTAAAAGGTGAAAACAACCTGGTTACAACAGTGAACACGACCAGGATAAATTAATAAATCAGTGAATACAACCTGGTTAAAACAGGGAACACAAGCAGGAAAAATAAGTGAATACAACCTGGTTAAAAAAGTGAATAAAACCTATCTAAAGAAAACTAGACAAATTGGCCAAAGCAGTGATTACAAACAGGTTATAAAGCTGTGAAAGACAACAAGGTTAAAAAGAAGTGAACACAACCAGAATAAATCATTGAACGCAACCAGGTTAAAGCTTTTAATACAACCTGTTTAAAGCTTTGTAAACAACCTGGTTAAATAAGTCTAAATAACCTAGTTAAAGAAGTTAACACCTGGTTAAAAAAGTGAACGCAACTTGGACCAAAGAAGTGAACACAACTAGGATAAATCAGTGAACACAACCTGGTTAGAGCAGTGACCACAACCAGGATAAATATCAGTGACCTGGTTACAAGGCCAACCTGGTTAAATCTCAGTAAACACGACTAAAATCTTTATAAACAACCTGGTTAAATAAGTCAAAATAACCTAGTTAAAAAAGTGAACACAACTTGACCAAAGAAGTGAACACAACTAGGATAAATCAGTGACCACAACCAGGATAAGCAACCTGGTTAAATCTGAGTAAACACGACCGACCGGGTTGTTGTACCGTAACCCTTCCGCAGCAGCAGCCGGCGTGAGAGGAGGGAGTGCGCGTGCGCCGGGGGTCTCGGGAGTGCGGAAGACAAGCAGCAGAAGAAGACCGGTGGCTGCTCGGGGAGGGGGTGGAGGATGCCGGACCACCCCGCCGGACCATGTGGGGGGCAGCCCTACACCCTCTAGGTAAATAACCACCTTCCTAGGCATGTAGTAGAGATGATATATTAGTGCAGGTTGTTGTAGTTAGATTTGCTATAAGGGGCCATCCATAAATGATGTCACAACTTTTTTTTCTCAATATTTTTGACCCCCTCCCTTATGTCACGTCAAGGACTGCTACCAATAGTAAGTTTAGAATAAGGTTGGTAAGAATTTAGGACCCGATGTTTTTATTGACCTTAAAAGTTCAAAGTGAACATTTATTTCGTTGGTATGAATCTTATAATGATGTTATTTAAGCTACATTTCCCAGATAAAATTGTTATTTAGTTTTATTTTTGGTTTTCAATGTGTGATGTCACAATTCTTGAAATACTCCTTGTCACAAACTGTCACAGATTGATGAACCCCTCCCTCCCCTCTAAGCGTGATGTCATTTATGGACGGCCCCTAAGATGATACCACAGGGTTCTTAAAGAAGGGTACACTTACACTATAATGTGGTTCTAGCAACCCTTTTTATGTATCGATATGAAATAAGAGATGAGGGAGGGGCTCTATTTGATAAGCTTAAGTTATAAGAATAATAGAGTAGTTATGGAAGGGTAACTATGTTGGGGTATTTGTAAACACTTTGTTAGGAACTAAAACACAGTTAGAGATCTTTTTTCGGTGATCTTTGTAGTAGATTTACTGTATCTAAAGCTCGGCATCTGTGGAAGAAATACACCCTATAGATACGTAAAGTTGTAGTTAGGTGTTCTTGTCATAAGAAACAGGGAACACAGAAGTTAAACTATGTCATAAAGCTTTAAAGTACGGGATAGTTATGAAAGGAAAGCTATACATAATTACAAAGAAACTTTTTTTACCTCTACAAAATAGAGCGTTCGAAATTGGGGTGTTTTGCTGGTCCGGGACAGCTGAAAACGGTTCGGACCAGTGGAATCCGAAAACCACTGGTCCGCCGGACCAGTGATTTTTCGAGCACGTAATCCTTTTTAGACGATTTGTTCAGTGATAGTGGTATTTTAAATGCGTTTTTGATGATTGCATTTGGTGAAGCAAGTACATATTTTTGACAGAACCCAAAATGTGGCGGTATGGGATAGGGGAGCCCCCGGCGAAAAAAAATACTATTGAATAATGAATTAATTTTTAACATTAAATTACTATTTGGTACTCAGATTCAGTGCAATAGTTACTGTATAATACTTAAACCGGTCCTTTTTAATTTGTCGGACCAGTGATTTTTGTTGTGGACCAGTAAGATTGGCAAAGCACTGGTCTGCCGGACCAGTGGGTTTTTTTTTCCCAATTTCTAACGCTGGAGTTAGATACTATAATTTTTAGTTGTTCTTGTTATAGAGTTGAGTCTTTTGTTTTAATTCAACTAAGCCTTTGCCTTTATACAGATGGGTACACTTTATCATAAGGATTGTGAGCCTGAAGAATAACCTTTCCTGAACCCGAATTTAGTTTGTAATAAGCTTGTTCTGTGTCATACGATTCAGAACCTACCCCCAACCAAAATGATAAAACGTCGATAACTATTCCCAGGGCTCTCACTTATTGAAGGCTACTCCATATTTCAAAAAACTAAAAAGCACGGGTATTCCACCCTTAGACCATAGATTAGTTCGGATTAAAACCAATCAATTAGGTAAAAAAAAACTGTAAAAAGCAATAAATTAGTTTCACAGAGTGAGTTTACTTTTATAATTCTGATATATTAACTCCTTAAATGTCTTTTACTTGATATAACAGTTAAAATTATTCAAAAAATAAAATTTTGTACTGATAAAGGGTTTTGTAAAAAAAATAATGGAAATTACTATATAAATTTGGTTTAAAAAGTCCAAAAAAATTTAAAAATTCTTGCATTACTAACTAAAAGTATATTCTTAAAACTTGACTTATTTCATTGTAATGCGGATTTATCTCAAATTATTCAATTTAATGTAAAGTTTGTTTTACCACTAGAAGTGAACTATGTAGGAAAAAAGAGTTTTACAGGTAATTTTTCGAATAGTGTGGTTTTAGATGTTGGTTTTGCTGCCAGAAAACTCTATTAAAGGAAAAAGTAGTTTTACAGGCATTACAAATTCAGATGTTAGTTTTGCAGCAAAACTTAATAGTAGGGGAGCCCATGATGCTAAATGTGGATTTACTCGAGCGCGTCAGATAATCATAGGGGAGATACGTTGCATGCTTTTGAGTAACTCCACCAAATATAAGCTCTCCATGTTGGTGGATTTGTTTAGAACAGCCCGTCAAAATTTGAAAGAAAACTAGTTACATTGACATACTCGAGCGCGTCAGATTGGCTACCAAGACAGTTTACAACTAGTTGAGCCTAGTATCCTGGCTACTAGTCTATAAACATTTTGTTTCGTACATTTTTCTCAAAAAGAGCGATAGCGTCTTACCGGTCTTGGCTTTACTTTGCAACTTTGTAACCCTCCCGCTCCCTTACCCACCGCTCAAATCGGCAGATTTTAGAAAATGTACACTTTTTAGCTGGTGACTAACCTACCTTATCATTATCTGACGCGCTCGAGTATGTCCATTTAACTAATTTTTTTTACAAATCTGACGGGCTGTTCTAAACTTACCCACCAACATAGAGAGCTTATATTTGGTGGAGTTACTCAAAAGCATGCGAGGTATCCCCCCTATGATTATCTGACGCGCTCGAGTTACTACCCAAAAACACTCTGGGCTCCCCTACTATACAACAGTGAGAGCTAAAGGCTTTATGGTCAGAAAGTATAGTCTTGAGAAAATAAACCGCTACAGTGGACATTATTGGAAAATGACTGGGGTTAGTTAGAAAAATACTTTAAACGGCAATTTTTATGACTTTATATATTTTCGCGCGAAAATTATATTTAACCATTTTCCCTAAGTAAGAGGTCATCTTCGTACATAACACAACATGTTTCTTTTTCTATGGATCCCCAATTTTGAAATTTGAATTATGAAACTGCACACAAAAAATACCCTTAACACCAAGTGCATTTTCCTCCATATTATTATTGTATAAATATAAGCCATAAAAATTCAAAAATTTAGCATAGAATGTGAATAAAAGCTTATTTCCGGGAACCAGAATTCAGACGAAACGTATTTTTTTTTCTCATTTTCTAAGTTAAATATTTGAATTTCCAAGGCTCATAACTTTTTTATAATGCCATGTCTTAGGAAAATGAAAATCCTTTTAGTTTTGACCGCTCCGAATTTTCTATAGGATTTAATGGAGATCTAGGATTAAAAAGGTTAAAGAAACGCTTCAACATTAACTGGATTACTAATGGACTGTGACTCTCCAATTAACTTCTTCGGTGGCCGACAACTTTTGAATGATATTTTTAACTTTTAAAGATCAAGGAAAATTTAATAATAATAATAATTTACTTTGAATTTTATTGATTTTAAAAAGATCCGTTTCCAAAAGAATTCAACAAATGTCTTGTTTATTTTATCTATTTACGTATAATTTTAGTTACGAGGAAAGACTAAAGAAGTTAAATATGTTCACTTTAGAGAAAAGAAGGGCTAGAGGGGATTTGATTCAACTTTTCAAAATGTTAAAACAAGGGGACACAGAGGGACTAGATTTCTGTACGGGTAATAGAACGAGGGGTCACAGTTTAAAATTGAATAAGGCAAGTTTTAAACGGGATTGTAAGAAGCATTATTTTTTTAATAGAGTAGTGGATAAATGGAATGCATTACCTGAATCGATAGTTAACTCAAGTGGGGTGGACAAGTTTAAAAGAAAAGTAGACGAATACTGGAAATCGGGTGGGTTGAATTGAATGGACTGGATCAACCTTGCTAGGCTTTTAGCCTGTAGTTGATCGACTATATTTGTATTTGTATAAATAGGCAGCTTCCAAAAGTTTGATAAAAAAGCGTAAAGTTTAAAATATTCAAATTATACTATTTACAAAAATTAGAGTATCCTTTCAGTTTACATTATACACAATCCGTTTTATCAATAATATTCAATTATTTGTTATTTGTCTCATTGTCATGAACAAGCAATAGCGAATTTAGATTCCGTATTTTCATTTCATTAGATTCAGAACTTTTGGCAACGACAAGATACGATGGTATTTTAGGGTCCAGGTCACGCTTAAAATTGTGCAGTCCCATTTTAAAGTACTTAGTCGTGCGTTTAAACAAATAATAAGAGGTTTTTAAGAATTAGGCTTTAAACATGGGAAGTTTAAGGGGTAATTTATAAAGGCAAGTACGTATATAAAGGTCTTCTGATGGAAACCGTCAAAACCTGAACTGTAAGCGGAAACCTGTCATTAGTGTTAAGAGCAACCTTTCTAAAAATCGATCCGATATTTTAATTTTTAAGTAGAGTGGAGGGAGGGGAAAGTGGTGTGCATCTAAGCCCAAGAGTCAAGTCAAATATTTATAGAAATTAATGATACTTTTAAGGCGTGCTGTTTTGATGGCTCTATTATTGATTTTAAAGGGGATGTGTAATTTTTGCTTTCCCTTGCATCTCTTTTAGGGGATCACGTGACCACGTGTTTCCCACGCCTTCTATCTGGATCAGAGTTCTACAGATTTCTCTTATCTTTTATCTTTAATGCGAGGATGGACCTTGAAATTATTCCAAATCAACTCTACTATGAAAAATGCCTTTTAGTTTTATAATGGTGAAATACAATAGTTTATGGAAATACTTATTTTATAAAATGAGATGCGTAAAAGTCAAAATGTGTTAAGTTACACTAGGGTTTAAAACACTGCACAGTACAATTTTAGTAGCAGTTACAGTAGGACTCCAATTATCCGAATCAATTGCGACCGGACTCCTTACCTATGATCAAAAATTCGGATAGTTGGATTTTTTTCGAAAAAGGTCCATTTTAATTGTCATTTATGTTGAAAATGGAAGAAAAAAACTATTTTTAAAGAAAAAGAGCTTTTAATTAATTAAATGAAAAGGCAACATTAGGATAAATTCGGATAATCAGAGTTCTACTGTACATAAGGGTTGATTTAAGGGGTGGGGGTATTTTGATGATGGCATCTTCAAAGAGATGGAAAATTTCAGAAAAAAATATGGACAAGTGTAAGAAAAACGATTTCTTAATACCTAAAAACAATTTTTCCAAATTTGTTTTTAATGCGTTGTTGATGATTTAAGACCTAAATTCCTTAAGTTAGTAAGTTTCGTATTTCAATGTTGGCATCTATGCTATATTTAACCTCCTTATGAGTGAGAATTTTACCTTACCTTTGTTCAGGTGTTCGCATTATTTTGTACTCCCCGTTTAAATATATTAATTGAAAAAAATATATCGCAGTGATAGTTATTGAGAGAAAAATAATTTGGCATGTAGTTTGTAGTATACTAGTGGAACGTGCACTTATTTGAACGCATAGCTCGTATTTAATCCACAGGGCAATTCAAAATGCCCGGGGTTCAATCAAACTGTTTCCGAAGGAATCTTAAGTGTGAAAGAAATATCCCCAAAGAGTTGAAAGGGGGGGGCAAGGACCCCCCCCTTCCCTCCGATTGAGGAATGGCCGAGAAACGGGCTTCCCGGGTTTTTGCCGCTTCCAGAAAAAGGGTCTAGTTGGCGCATGCGCCTTGAATCGAGGTGAAGAGTTCGATTGTGGCAGACGAGCGACACTGTGTTGCGCTGGCACGCTGCCAAGAAATGGGAAGTAGGGCACGAGAGGGATCCCAAACGGGGATCGGGGCGGAAAGGTTCCCATCCAGGGAAAATCGAGGGATCCCATGTATCCGGCGAAGGGGGGAGGAATCCGGGATGCATCCCTCTCCCTCAGAAACTGAAAATTTTCCTTTTTTGACCATAGAAAACGGGAAAATGTCCATTTCACCCCTAAATGCCGATATCATCTTCCAATTATGATGATGACCGTAGGTATAATAAGTAAATAAAAGCTTAAAAAAAAACACTTTTATTAAGATGTCCTAAAAATTTAAAAATATGAATAATTGAATATTGCATTGCCATGAATATTACACCATGCTGCAAAGTTTCAGGGTTTAATATCATTTGCAAGTATCTGAAATTTTACGCACAACAACCCAATTTTTTTGCGATAATTTACCGTTAATTAATTTAATTACTTGAGAATTCCCATTTTAATGATTGAATATAGTAGTACTATGCCCATTACAGTATTGATCTTTTTTTCGGAGCGAAAGTCTTTTTGGAAAGGTTTGAAATTTCAGTATTTCCGATAATTAAAAATACTCGTTAATTATCTTAATCCTTTGGTTATTGACTAGATAATTAATAATTGTATATTGGAGTGTTATGAGGGTTACATCAATGTGTAAAGTGTCAAGGTCCTGGTATATCAGGAAGTGACCGAAAATCGAGTTGTAAGATTCCACCCGTGAAACGCGGCCCAGAAAAAGCGTTTAAAAATCAGTTTTCATTTCAAATCGCAATTGCTGATGCTCTCGACCATAGATGCTTTTTAAGACTACATTCGGATATTTCTCACTGTAAAAGTTTATAGCACATTTTTTTATAATTTTTTCATGAAAAAATAAGTTGATAACAAGTTAATTTAGTTGTGTGTATCTAAAATTTCCTTTTTATAAGAAAAGAATGATAAGATTGGTCATTTTTTGGAATATCTTTGGTCATATAACTAGCTCCCATATTCTCAGTTTCAAAAGCGCTTCAATAAAAACCACGTCCTAACACGGAAAAATAATGCAGCTACTTTAATTAAACTTCAGGGGGTTATTGGCGGAAAACATTAGGCAGCTACACGGGGTTTCAGCTCTTTTGGTTGAAAATGATAGTTTCTGTAAAAGTTTAATTAAGCGTTCAATCTTATCTATATTTCTTCCTTTCCATTTTTCTCTTTATCATTATTTCTATTTTAACCCTTAACTACTGTCATACGTCTCACAGACCGATGGGTCATTTTCAACCCTTAAAATGAGTGATGTCCTTATCAGTACCTTTCTAGAATTACTAACCAATGCCACATTAAAAGAACTGGTTTCGTCATCTCAACCATTTTCTACATTTCAATACAAATATTCCAATTTCCCCCAGGATCTGATAGATGACTTTGTAGCATATGTGCAATCGTCCCTCTTTACATTTTATGTAGAGAATTCAGAAAATATTCCTAAATTGGCTAAAAAATATTAATTAAAGGATAATATTAGTAGTCGGACATGGTGTGATTTGTGAGACACGTCATATTGAGACTAGGGATTTCCTTGGTCTATAAAGTACAATATAAAATGAATGTCATCGCAATAAGAACTGAACAATCTAAATTCAAGATGTATAAATAATAATTATTTAGAGAGCCTTTCATTAATTTATTATACCTACTAAATTTTTAAACACTTCTTAGTGAGCGAGGTCTGAGAGACCCCTCCACAGTAAGGAAGTAATAGTTTTTGACAAAATCTTTTATAATTTTTTTCTTCATCTTCAATAGGATCTTTATAAATTTCTCCTTTTATTTCTCTATTTCAAGTTGTCTCTTTTTTTGTAACCCTCATTCATTCTTCCCTTCTCTCTCCCTCTTTTTCTGTCTATCCACCACTCTTCACTGTCTCTTTTCTCTCTATCCCACTGGTAACTCACAGATACAATTGAAAAGATACTGGCATCTCTGAAATTGTTTTTAACCAAATAAACCTTTTAAAAATGGCGTATAGACTACGGGCTTCACCCCCGCATCTTTATAAACCTTTTTAATAAACTTTAACTTTTAATATTGGTTGGAAACAGACATTACTTTTAATTTTAAATATGTTTAACTATTAATCTTGTGTTTGGCGCGGAATGTCCGATATAGGAACCTTGCGCCATAAAATCCAAAACAACCAACCAACCAACCCACTGGTAACTCATCTCTTCTTCCCAGCGCGGTGTCTGAATTTTGAGTGAAATTAAGAACGTCAATTTAAAAATATCATTAGTTTGTTAAACCCCTGTATATAATACAGCGTCTTTTTATCGCGATTTGCGTACCGAAACTCCTCCTAGCAACCCAACAGGCTTTCTGATCACGCAGTTTTTCCTTCCGCGTAGTGACTTTCCTAGAGTCAGGAAACGTTGCAGTCAGAGTATAACAATCGTACCAACAACAAAAGCAATCTCACAGAATCGCTGAAAAACGAAGAAACCTGTGAACTGCAAAAACAAAAAGAATAAGGCAAGAAGAACTCGCGAGAGCAATTTAAATAATTGGCGGGGATAATGTCAGAGCGGCCTTCTCTGGGGGGGGGGGAGGACCCTCGGGAATCGAACTTTGTCGAGCGGAACAGAAGAACCTCTTCTTTTGTTCCTTTTTATGGCGAAAACGTCTTCGGTGGAAGGATGCCAAAACTGTTCGGGTTTGTGAGCTCCCACTCCTTTGGTTTTCTGGATGTTTTGACTTTAGAATAATCTTTGTGAGGGAGTTTTATGTAAAAGATTTTAATAGATTCGCTTCCTTTGGTTGTTAAGTTTGTGGTATCCGTCTATATAAGGAAATTATTAATCCGTTATAGTTTGGAAGATTTACCTGTTTTTTTATTTGGTTATAGTACAGTCGACTCCGCTTAATGTGATCACTTTTTTTTCAAGAGTAGAATGATAACAATATCCGATTGATGATAATAATAAGCAATTTGATACTAGAAAGTTACAAACATTGTAACTAGAACGCTTGCGATAAAATCACAACTATGTAGTTCTAATTAAAGTATTTAAAACAATTACCTAGAATGCATTTTTTTAGATTATTAAAGAAAAATAGGAGAATGGAGGATATAACACTAATGATAATGGGAAACTTGACCCAATAATTTGTGTTTAGTTGTTTATGTTTTTAATTACAGTCCACTCCGCTTAATGTAATCACTTTTGGCTAACAGAGGAGAATGATAACAATATTGGATTGATAATAATAAGCAATTTGATACTAATAAGTTCCAAATAGTGCATCTCGAGTGTTTGCTTTAAAATTACAACTTATGTAGTCCGTAATTGAAGAATTTAAAGCAATTCCCTTAGTATGTATTTTGCAACTTACACATTCTTAATGAAGAATATGAGAGTGGAACATAGAACACTATGTCTAAGTTTTAACTAAAATGTTTTAAATGATATTTTATTCTTACGCATAGAGTGCGTTTGACAAGGGTTTTTCAGCCTAATATTTTATTAAACTTTATTTTGATATGTCTTGGTTGGCACAAAATGTCCCTATCGGGGCCTTGAGCCATAAAACCCCAAACAACCAACCAACATATAACACTAATAAATTAATGAATCATTTAGTATGCTTAAAAATTGGCATATTAAGTATTAAAAATTGGCTTTTAACCAGGAAAAAAAGAAGTTTTTAGGATTCACCAAATTCAGATAACATTAAACGATATATTGATCACATAAAACGACACATCGACACAAAGTTAAATAGGAGTAATCGGAGATAAACAGGAGACTACATCCGACAAAAGCTTCTCTCTCGCTTCAATCTTAACTTGTTAGTCTTGGCCTTGCTTGGCATATAATGGCCTGATATGGCTGTTGTGCAGTAAAAAACACAACAAACCAACCAACCAACATAGTTTCTACATAACACAGATGACACAAAATCGAATTTTCCGAGTCGCGCGTAACGTACTCCTTTAAAACATTTATTCACAATTGAATCGTCAGTTAGAAGAAGGGAATAAGTCCAAAAACGAAGTTTTGAGAAAATCGAAAAAAAAAAACTGTATAAGTAATGGAATTCTTATCCTATAGCCACCAAATGTTTACAGGAAATTCATGACACTGTTACGAATACAGAACAATCATCGGAAAAAATTTATGTTTCACAGTTAAATAAATATGATGAACTTATTTCCTTCCTCAACCTTATGAAAAACCATTTAAATTGAAATTGAAATTGTTTTTCTGCTTGGTTCTTAGTATAAAAGTGAGAATAAGAAATACTAAAACAAATAAAATTCAAAATTTTTATGAAACTGAGTCATTAAGGCAGTATCAATGGAATAAGTGAATATGAATAGAGTGAGTCAAACATTTCCTGTATGAAAAAGTGGTAATAAAAACTTTTAAAGTAAAAGAAAATTTTATTTTGGTTTAGTTTACATCACAAAAATAAGAAATAAAAATTAACTTTAATTTCAAATTAAATTAAAAAATAACAATGAATGGACATCGAGGGTCTATTTCTGCCGATAGGGGGTAGTTATTTTCCCCGTCTTTGCACTCATGTGTAGAGCGGAGCCTGGAGATATTTTTGAGCACTAAAAGTCAATTTGTTATTTTCACTTATTCCCTTTTTCAAACTGACGATTCAATTTACCTGAACCAATTTACCTGACTTAGAATTAAACTCAAAAAGGAATTTAAAAAAAAAAAACTCTTTCCATAGAGCCGATGAGATGAAGCCGAAAGGGGGTGTGTGACAATTTTTCCCGCCACTTCACCTTCCCCCTCCCTCCTCCGTACCTCGTGGTTTTCAGGGACGATTGGAACATCAATCGATACGCTTTACTCATTCAAAACACTATAGATTCACGACGAGAGAGGAAAAAAAGTTGAGTTGAGAGGAAACAATACGAGCAGCTTTTTCCCCCTACTTTTTCTGAGCAATTTTCCTAATGAATCCGTGATTTGGCTGTTGGATAGTTGTACAACTTTATCCCTATTTATAAATGACTATCAGTAACTCGAACTCTTTTGGGGATTATCCTTTACAAAGCGACGTTTTATTTGTTTTTCTTTTTGGTGGAACTATATTTTTGTTTTTTTATAACTTTTCTTCTAATTATGTTATTTATTTGATCGACAGTATAACGTTTTGCTTATTATGAAAATGGTTGTTATATTATCTTTTCGGTGCATAATGCCTTACATGTTTCATTCAGTAATATTTTGTGTAATTCGCATATTTTTCTTCTTGATAAATTACACTTATGAATTTGTGATTTTGTTTGGAATAAAAAATTATGGTTATTCAATCTTTCCTTCAATCTTTTATGTGGATAAATATGAAAAAGCCTCAGTCAATATAATGTTGTGGGTTATGCATACTTTATGATTTTTCTCTATTAGAAATCATTGAGTTGGTTATAATTGTTGATCAACTTAATGCCCATTTTTACACGAGTATGCAAAGCTATCAACAATGCGAGTATGATATACATACAATCATGATACATATTGGCTGTTTCTGAAGTTTTTTTTTTTTTTTTTTTTGTATTTCTTATGCCATTTTTACATCAAATTTATACGCATATTGAATGCTAGCATTCATAATTTTGATAGTCATTTATCATTATTTCCCTTAAATGCAAAAATGTTGTGATAAATAAATTAAAACAACTAAAAAGCAAGCAAGCTAAGAAAACGAATAAAACACGCAATAAGCAATTTTTAAATCTCAATTTGTTTGTATATTTTTGTAAGATGCATTGAGATATCTAGATAGTAAATAAATAGATTTGTGAATGGAATGAAAAATATATCATTAAGATTTTGAAGTGTTTTAAACCAATTTTACTTAAGTGTTAAATCCTCTGTAAAATAATTAAGCACATAAAATTTTTATATGAATCGAAACATAATCCATACTTTAACGGATATCTGAATTTATAAATTTTGTTTGTTACACAATTATAGTTCAAAGAATGCCTCATTGCATTTTCAACTAGGCCTGTAAATTCTTTTTTTACTGCAAAACAAAATGTATATAAAGATAAAAATCTTTTAAAACTTGTAAAAAAACTACTAAATGTCTTTATTCTTATGTTTTGGATATCATCTATATTTAGTTTCTTGTCTAAATAAAGTCTTTAAAGTATAAATTTGAATTTTCATTAATACACTATGAAATTGAAATTCCTTTACAATATGGCATTTAGAAAAACCATAAATTAACTAAAATAAAAGTAGATTTCACATTTTTTTTTTGTGCAGTATGATGAAGCAATGAAAAAAAAAATTATTATAATTTGAATCAATATAATACTGAAAACTAAAGATTTATCTCCAAAATTTATCCCACAAACATTTATTTTAATCTTTCATATATAATAATAAGCTTCAATTAAAGAACAACCAAAAATTATCTAGTATTAATTAATTAATTCAAGAAAGGATATTTGCTGAATATTTAAAACTAGTACTTAACTCCCATTAAGAATCTTTCCATTAGGCTCCTCAATTTCTATAAGTCAACTCTCTCTCTCTCTGAGGTAAATAGGATTTTTAAACGGACTATTTACTCTGAATAGTTCCAAAACAGAGAGAGTTTAGAAAATATTTAAGAGATTAATCCGCCAGATAACAGTCTCAAAACAACTCAACGCAACTGGAGCTCCTAATTAATTCTCTCAGGACTAGTGAACAAGCAGAGGTAACGATCCGGGATTTAACATCAAAAGCTGTTTCCATTTCGTTTTAATAAAAGGCTGAGCTCTGTTGCTTAATTTAGGAAGCAAACAAAAGAGATCGAAATAGATTTGCTGTGTTTACTTAAGCTGCCGTTATGTTTGTCTGAACTTGTTTCGTTAAAGCGTGATTCGTGCATCGTTTTGTTTTGATAATTCTTCCTTTGTTTTATTGTTCGATTTTACTCCAGCTGGTAGATTATGCTTTACGTGTTATACTCATGGTTATACTAGACGGCAATGTTTCTTGACCCTATGCCGATGACATCAGCGGAAGGAAAAATGAGTAAACAGAAAGCCTGTTGGTTGCTAAGAGGAGTTTCGTTACGCTAATCGTGATAAAAGAGACTCTATGCATGGGCTTAGCAAACTAATCATATTTCTAAATTAAAGTGCTTAATTTCATTCGAAATTCGGATACCGCGCTGGGAACTACATTGTTTGTTTGCTCTCAGCATGTTTCTCCACAAGTCCTAGTAGCGTTGCTGTACAAGTGTACATTATAGTCTAGGCCGTATTCAGGTATGTGCAACTTGTGCCATAGCACAGAGTCGCAGAAATTTTTGGGGCGGAAATATTTACAGGAAGTTAAAAACGCGTTATCTAAGGGTTTTTCTAAGAAAAATTTCAATAATTACGTTTTATGCTGGCTTTGTTTTGAAAATTCTTTAGCATATCAAGAGAGCGGGTGTCCCTTTATGAAATAGATCTTTAAAGTAATTTTCTAAATACGACGAAAAAGTTTCTTAAAAGGACTAGAGGCAGGGGGCCAGCGAAATCTTACCAGTAAAATCTCACGTCTACTTTTAGTTAAGACAGAGAGGCACAAAATTTTTTTTTACAGTGCGCAGACTGCTATGATAGTGTGGTTGGCTGGACGTAACCTAAAAAGGCTACCAGGCCCCCAATTTTTCTTACTTTCTAACTTCATGTTTGCTCTTATTTCTTTTTTTAAATTAAAATATTTCGGAGGAAAATAAGAAATAAAATTACAGTAGAGCCCCAATTATCCGCGATCAGATTATCCGCGAGTGCCACAAAAAACAAATTTTTGATTTAAATTGATTTTTTTATTTGAATTTTGAAAATTTTAGTGATTTAGATGAAGAGCAAAGGTTTCGGCTGTACTGTACATATTTTAAAAGTTTTATATATCATGTTTTTTGTACAATAAAACGTATAGTTTTTATGCTGAAATATTTTTTTTGTGTTTTCACCTCATTTTTAGTCAATTTTCGGGTTATCCGCGATTTTTGCTATCCGCGGTACCCTTGCCACCCAATTGCGCGGATAATCGGGGCTCTACTGAATATAGCATATGGAATCTATAGATATCTTGTCCTCCATAGCTAAGGTCACAAGACCAAAATTTTAGTTCAGGTTTGTCAAGGGCGTTAGTGTCTATGGGGATTTCCATATTATAAATTATAGTTCTCGTGCAATTACAATTATAGTGCTCGTTCTGTCTTCAATAGAGAATTTGCAATACTCGCATTTAAGAACCACCTTAGCAACAGGTATACGCTGTCTTCCAACAATTAACAGTTAATAGAAAGTTACTGGTCGTGACGTCATCTGCGAATGCTCTATTGTCTATTCTGTGTCCAAAACCAGTTCAACTAAAAGAGAACAAGGGGTTCGATTCCGGCCTTGGTCTGGGTGTATATTCTCTCTCTCGTGTAACTAAAAAAATTCAGTTGTGTCTGTCTTACTTGACTTATAACAGATCCTTGAGATCAAGCACACAGACCGGAAAATATATATCCAACCAGTCCAATATCCAAGAGAACAAGGACTCTAGATCCATAAAAATAACAACGAAACAACATTTAAAGAAAGAACTGGCAGCACATTAAAATCTTAAGTTACTTTTTCTTTTGGCAACATACATTTATGTGAAAAGCAACGCTAGCCAATTCATTCATTGAATTAGTGAACTTCTACATCTAGAACGTTTTACGTTTGCGCTGACAATGACGTTACCGAAATACACAGATTTCAGCCATTTTGCCCGCGACTTGTTCATAACTACAGTAGGTTACAAGTTTTGCGACGATGAACATCTATTTGTTCATTTTTACGATGTGTGCGACTCATTACCAATCGTTGATGATATGTGTTTTTATGATGAGGCCTTCAGATATACCTATCGCCATGAATTTCTTAGTGTCTTCAAACAGGCTGAATACGATGACTTCAAAACCGAGGAACAGTTCTTGCGCTATGCCATCCCCAGGTGCCTGAACATAGTCGTTCCTGAAATGTACTTCTATTCCCTGTTACTAGTGTCTGCATTCCTAAGAGAATTTGTCGAGTTCTTGTACAAAACCAGGAGGTGCTATCGCTTTCACATGGTGGCTCACAAGTGCTTCGCGGCTGTTTTCAAAAGAGCTTTCCAAACCTCTTTCGAATCGCACGGTGGATTTGAAGGTCTGGAGGAGTATTTAGAAGAGCTCAAAAGGAAATTCCCGACAGATGAAGACTCGATTCCAGAACCACTGGATTTTCAGGAGGCTGTGGATTGCCCCCCTCAAGCGCGGTCGATGATCGAAAACTGCTGCCCGGTTCACGACGACTTTGTTCTGAACGAATTCGAACGTACGTTACTTGCGGCGGATATCCCGGACGAGATTCTGGACGAAGATTCTGATTCGGAACCCGAAGATCCTCTTAGGTTCAAATGGCCCATTCGGCCAAAACAGGTGTTGAGCAAAATCGAGTCGACTCCGATTCCTTTTGATCCTCTGTACGCATTGGCTTTTTCCGATGACAGTTCTTTTGATGCCGAGGAGGAAGAGGAATACTCTGATCTGAGCAGGTATGCGGATGTGTTGGAATGGGAAGCCTCAGAAATGTGGGGGGGCTATGATGAAGAACTCCATGAAAAAATGCATAACCGAATGTGCCCTTGCTGCGGCGTGAGATGCTGGAAATATTCTTCCACGCTTCTCTACAAGCAACTGGCTGTGTCTCTTAAGAGGACGCCGAAATGGAAGAAGGGTCTTTTCAGATTTATTGGGAGATGTCGAAAAAGAATTACAGGGCTGATCCGCTTTTCTCGTGTTGTACGCGCCGACGTGCAATGGTTATTGCAATTTATCAGCTAATTTTTACTCCCATTATCAAAGTTCCAATTGTGTGTTAGTTAGAAGAACAGACTTTGGATTTGTGTACACTTCTGCAATGCAAACTGACTACTGACAACTGGACTAAACTGCTTTTTTAATAGATTGTGATGAAAATGTAAATAAAATTTTAACTTTTTTACTTGTTTAGTTACGGACCCTTTGATTTAGATTTTTATCAAAACAGATTCTCAAATTTTAATGTATTTGAGTCGTCTAGTTTCAAAAGCAGATAGATAATTTTTTTTCAATTTTGAGTTTATGTTATGTTTTGATTGTTAAAATACAGATCTAGCAAATATCCAAGTTTTAAGCTTTAAAAAAGTATAGATCTAATGTTTCATGACTAACACGGAAGTTTATAATTTTGTGGCAAAAAACAGTGTTTTAAAACTTTCATGCTGAAAATTGCTCCAACTAAATCTATAAGCTTATACATGTTGATAATATAACCATCTTGAATAAAAAATAATGGTTTTGTAAGTGCATAATTTCTTTGAATATTTAGTTTTTTTGTTCTTAAAAAAATTAGGAAAAAGTGACTTATCTGGTTTTGAAACTAGACGACTAATTTAATGAATATGCTTTCTCATGAACATTTGGAAAATTTCAAGGTATTCCTAAGAATTAGGACTTGATTGATAAAAATAGCGGATCCCAGCAACTTGATTCTGTAGAACTTGAATTTTTTTACTCGGCACAAATAAACGCCTTTGGAAAAGCATAAATTTAGTCAAAAAATTAGCCCAACCCCAAATTGTTTGGATTTACCGAAGTTCAAAATGTTTATGTGTAAATTTTGAAGCAAAGCTGGATTCCATCAGGTGTAAAAGGTAGTAACAGTCGACTCTGCTTAATATGATTACTGAATATCGAAATTTACTGATCCCGATCACTTATTTAAGGTATCCGCCTACCTTTGGGGCCAAATTTTTTAAAAAAAGATACTTATAAATTATTTTTCTATTATTTTGGTTTCAAATAGATGCAGAATGAAGAAAAACGTTGAAATTTTTTAGATCAATTTAAATTTTTTAAAAAATTGCTTGTTTTGTGCAAAATTTTAGTGAATTTTAACTAAAACCCTTAGAACTGTAGAAAAAAATTATTGCTTGAATATTAATAGCATTTGGTATTAAGATAAAACCAACAGTTGGTCTTCAAAATGGGCTATTATCTAATGTGAGGTTTGAAACTGAAAAGTTTTACAAGGTAAAATATGAACTAACATGAAAAAACCCTAAAATTCGCCTATCATTTTTTACTCTAAAAAGCTAAAAATAAATATTTTTTAATTCACACTCAAATCCATAGGTCATCTGATTCCTTTTACTGTCATAAACACATAGTTAAAACTTTTAGTAGTTATCTTAATTAGAAATTGAATAATCGTTAAAATGGTGAAGAGTTTGTAAGCAAAATTTAGTTCTGAGAAAAATGCCTTCAAATGTATTTTCCTCTATGATTAAGTATGCTTTTTGTAATTTCTGTTACTTTTCTTCTAATTCTCTTCTATTTAAAAGAAAACCAGTTTTGGAAACTGCAAAAAAGTATCTACTCAAATATATAAAAAAATTACTTTCGATAAAATCATGGAAATTTGACATTTTAGGGGTAGGCGGATACCTAAATTAACCCCAAATGTATTATGTGATCAGTGTATCGTTTATTGCCTGTTGGATGACATATTTTTAATACATAAACATACAAAAGGAGTCATTAATGTAATAGTGTTATTGTTATGTGATTCCCCTCTATACTTTTCTTTAAGAATGTTTTAATTTTAAAATACATACTAGGATATTGTTTTAAATTATGACTACATAGTCGAGGTTTTAATGCAAACACTCGAGTTACACTGATCGCCCCTTTTCATTATAAAACCGCTTATTATTATCATCAATCTGATCTTGGACAAATGTAATCACACTAAGCGGAGTCTACTGTGTTAGTAATTAGCGAAATGTTTCAAATGCGTCTCTGTTATCAAAACTGAATCAGCAATTGAGATGGTTTTTATACAGGATCCGAAGATGAAATTTTTAATACATGTAGGGAATTTTATGAGCCCAAATAATGTAGTGATTTTAATATTTCCGTTTATTAAATATTCAAAGTATTGTATAGAGGATTTCTAATTAAGATTTAAAATTTAATGAAAAAAGATAATTTGTAATTTATTTTATTAATTTTATGACACTTGTCTTGAATTGAAAAAAATATTCCAGATTATAGAGAAACATTTACTTATTAAATAGTTCATATTCATTTTTTAATAAATTTTTTTCAGTTCTTTATTCAAGAATGAACTTTTTACAAAAGTGAAAATGTTTTTGAAGATCTTTAAAAACTAAAAAAAATACATTAATGTATCTAGTGATGGGTGTCAATTATATTACAAAGATAAACAAACCTAAAGAAAGGAAAAACCTATTCTATTATTCTATTAGTCCTTTCCGACAATAGAAATAGGGATTTTTTATATACTATGGGATAAATCACTGAGCTATAAACAAACTGGAGTGACAACTGAGCGTGCCGAAACCGCATCACACCTTATCGAAGTTTGTGTCTACGCGGAAAAGATTTCCATCTTCTTTTAGTTTTCCCCATCTGTTGGCACAATTGTATGCACAGCATGATCGGACCATTCTAAATGTTGCTCAAAATATTTTTAAAAAAAGGGGTTTTCTAGAAATAGTTCAACTCACACAATGTTAGTCAATGGAGAAATTCGTTTGTTTTGCCCGGTTCGCTCAAGCGAACCGGGCAATTGTGACCATCCGCGCCGGCACGTTCGGTCGCATGTTATATCATCAGAGGTTGTCACTCCAGTTTGTTTATAGCTCAGTGGGATAAATTGCATTTCCAACATCATTTCCCTAAGGAAGTTCTTAAATTCAAAAACTTGTCGCGACCCGCCAAAGAGAACAAGGACTCTATCCATAGAAAAAAAACAAAGGAACAATATTTAAAGAAAGATCTGGCAGCACATTGAAATCTTAAGTTACTTTTTTCTTTTGGCAACATACATTTATGTGAAAAGCAACACTAGCCAATTCATTCATTGAATTTACGTCTAGAACGCTTTACGTTTACGCTGACAATGATGTTACCGAAATACACAGATTTCAGCCATTTTGGCCGGGACTTGTTCATAACTACAGTAGGTTACAAGTTTTGCAACGATGAACAACGATTGTTAGGTTTTTCCGATCTATGCGACGATTCATTACCAATCGTTGATGATATGTGTTTTTATGATGAGGCCTTCAGACATACCTATCGCCATGAATTTCTTAGTGTCTTCAAACAGGCTGAATACGATGATTTCAAAACCGAGGAACAGTTCTTGCGCTATGCCATCCCCAGGTGCCTGAACTTAGTCGTTCCTGAAATGTACTTCTATTCCCTGTCACTAGTGTCTGCATTCCTAAGAGAATTTGTCGAGTTCTTGTACAAAACCAGGAGGTGCTATCGCTTTCACATGGTGGCTCACAAGTGCTACGCGGCTGTTTTCAAGAGAGCTTTCGAAAGCTCTTTCGAATCGCACGGTGGATTTGAAGGTCTGGAGGAGTATTTAGAAGAGCTCAAAAGGAAATTACCGACAGATGAAGACTCGATTCCAGAACCACTGGATTTTCAGGAGGCTGTGGATTGCCCCCCTCAAGCGCGGTCGATGATCGAAAACTGCTGCCCGGTTCACGACGACTTTGTTCTGAACGAATTCGAACGTACGTTACTTGCGGCGGATATTCCGGACGAGATTCTGGACGAAGATTCCGATTCGGAACCCGAAGATCCACTTAGGTTCGAATGGCCCATTCGGCCAGAACAGGTGTTGAGCAAAATCGAGTTACGCATTGGCTTTTTCCGATGACAGTTCTTTTGATGCCGAGGAGGAAGAGGAATACTCTGATCTGAGCAGGTATGCGGATGTGTTGGAATGGGAAGCCGAAGAAAGGTGGGGAGACTATGATGCAGAACTCCATGGGAAAATTAATAACCGAATGTGCCCTTGCTGCGGCGTGAGATGCTGGAAATTTTCTTCCGCGCTTCTTTACAAGCAACTGGCTGTGTCTCTTAAGAAGACGCCGAGATGGAAGAAGAATCTTTTCATATTTATTGGGAGATGTCGAAAAAGAATTACATACCTAATCCGCTTCTCTCGTGTTGTACGCGCCGACGTGCAGTGGTTATTGGAATTTATCAGTTAATTTTTACTCCCATAATCGAAGTTCCAATTGTGTGTTAGTTAGGAGAACAGACTTTGGATTTGTCTACACCTCTGCAATGCAAACTGACTGGAGTTTGGACTAAACTGCTTTTTTTAATATTAGATTGTAATAAAAATGTAAATAAAATTTTAACGTTTTACTTGGTTGGGCTTGTTGTTGCAACAAATATCTCAAGTGCAATTGCTTATTTAGTTACGGATCCTTTGATTTAGATATTGATCAAAATATATTCTTAAATTTTAATGTATTTAATGGCAGAGCCCTGCATGCGCTCGATTTAGCGCGCCAAGCGCGTCTCTTTAAAATCAGATCGTCATACAAACTTTCAGCGCGCCGAGGCAACACGCCACAGAGAAATATCCTAACAGAGGGTCCACGTGGCTATTTTCATATGCGTTACTGATGTGAGGGCGCCACATTAGAAACTGGAACGTATGCCGGCCTCTTAAATCTCTCGCCAAATTAGAACTCAGCGCATGCGCAAAAAGGTGTTTTCGATTCCCATAGGCAGCCGGCGAACGATTCAGACTGGATCCAGACGCTAGTGAGTTTAGTGCGATCGCAGCGCCACAATTCTCCCAACCTGTAACAAGATGTCATGATTTTCGATTTCCATTATGGCCTATGGCCGTGGACTCTCTGTTCTAGTACTCTGTGCAACACGCTCTCCTTGAGATCGTGACGATTTGAAACAAATCGCCGATTTGAAAAAAACGCGCCGCGCTATGAAAAACACGCCGCGCAATCAAAAACGCGACGCTCTCCACATAACCCGCCGATTTGAAGCTTGCGCGCTTCAAGTAGGAATCGCATGATATCATTGCATTACACCTTCATGAAACGAGAAAATATTTGAAGATCATTTTGATAAAATTATCACTGATTTATAAATAAGTATACATTTTCAGATTCTTCAGATTGAGAAGTTTCTTGATCTTGAATAAATCTTAGAATAAGAATTAATTAAAAAATTTATAAAAAGTGCATCCCTCAAATTAAATTTAAATCCTTTTAAGTTGTAATAATCTTTGTAAATAGTTTTTTCTCCTCTTCTGTAGCTGTTACTTTGGTTTATAAGGATAAATGAACTTTGAATTAAGATTTATATAGCCAGTTGTATCAGCTCAGTCAAGCTGTGTTGTTTCGTAAATAGTATTCCCATTAAAGTTGTATTTTCTAACTTTTTTTTTATCATTTCTACACATTGAAATATTTCATACCTTTTAACTTAAATATGATTGGACTTGTGCTTAGAATGAAAGTGATCAAGTCTATACCAAATTCTGATGTAAATAAATGAGGGTTATCTATACAGGTCCAAAAATTAGGACTACATATACTATCGTGAGGGATAATTTTCGCCGTGGATCAACTTTTACCAAAACTTAGCTAAAACGGGGATACAATTTACATGTGAAGAATGATATCCCCAGAATGATACTTAATTGCAGGAACGTGGTTTGGTTTCAACTTATAGTATGGACGTATATAAGGGGGGGTTTAGGGGGTCCAGACACCCTCCTTAGCCTAGACCTAATGTCAGTCAAACAGAAAGGTTCCTGTCCCAAATATTAAAAGAATGAGTGAAAATACAACCTTTTCGGGTCCAATTTCAAAAAAATTTCTGGGGGGGACCCCCAGACCCCTCTGTTTTCCTTGAGGGCATGTATTAACCACAAAAATTCACATTTGCCGTACATTTTGATTTTACTCAGAATGGGGAACTATTAGAAACATTTGGGGGGGGGCAGAACCCCTTCGAAACAGTCTAGTAACGGCTCCCTTGGTCCTGAGGTCTTACAGGTTCTGCCCCCCCCCTAATCAAAAGTTGAACCTATGCCTATGATATTCCATTTTGTCCCTCCTCATGATAAAGGTTAACCTAAGCCTTTATAACCCCTTGCTACGCTCAGAGGGAAATTCAAGGTATACAACCTCTCTTTCGAAACCTCAATTTTTCTCCATAGAAAACGACCGACCAAAGCAAAGCTACTCCTTAATTTAATAAGGTATATAGGGGGGTTCGGGGGTCCTCCCCCAAAAATGTTTAAATTTTAGTATGCTAAAATGTCTTCTAAAGCTACTTTTTAGTGCGGTTTCAGGGAGCTTCGCGGGCCTCATGCGTCCCGCCAGTTGGAAAACCCTGTTTTAGTTAAACTTTCAGTGTCCACTGTGACCCTAAGTTTCTTGAACACCCCCCTTATAAAATCTATAGCTACGTCCGTGAGTTATGGAGAAAAATACTATTTACAAAACGTTCGGCAAAACCCCTATAGGTTATTATATAATTTGGTTGAAGACAAGTGGTTAATATATGATACCATAATCGTCTATTAATCCAGATCCTTAATTGAGCATGATCTTCTGTTTGATTATCTCAGAATTTTATTTTCCATAGAGAAATTATTTTTACCTGTTAAAACATTCTAAACAGTACTAGCTTACATATCCTTTAAAAATTTTAAATATATGCGTATAATTATGTTTGTAAAAATTTATATTAGTGTTTACTCTGACTAAGAAATTAGAGTGGAACCCTTCATCAATCCTTTGACCACTTCAATCCCAAATTAACATAAAATATTAGATACACTGGTGTAAAATCATTTCGAGTTAAATATCTGACTATTGAGAGCTAACATTTACTGCACGTTGACGATTCAAGAAAAAGTCGCCGCGCTTTTCATAGCGCGCCGAATTTTTCTCAGCGCGGCGCTTTTGTACAAGCGCGCCGCTTTTTCACCAGCGCGCGCGATTCTAAAGAAAATCGCCGCGTAAACAGAAGCCTGCCGATTTTTTCACGACTTGATCAAAATCGTACGCTCAAAATCTTAAGGACGCGCTTTTTTTTAAAAGGGCGAGTTAGACGCGCTATAGCGAGCGCGTGCAGGGCTCTGTTTAATGGGTGTGCTTCCTCATGAACTTTTGGAAAAGATCAGGGTATTTCAAAGAATTAGGTTTGACCGAAAAAATGGCGATAAAATAGCGGATCCCAGCAGCTGGGTTCTGTAGAAGTTGAATTATTTACTGGCCTTAATAAATGTCAGTTTAATATTTTTATGTGTAATTTGCGAAGCAATGAAACTGGATTCAATCAGGTATAAAAGGTTGTAGTCGACTCTACTTAATGTAATCACGGTTAATGTTATCAATCGGATAGTATCGATATTGACTGGTCCCGATCACTCTTATTTAAATTAACCCAAAATGCCTAGTTTTATGTGATCATTACTATATTGCTTAATAGTGCGTCAAAATTTTGTGAAATCCCTAAAAACAACCTTTTTTTTCTGTTGGATAGCCAATTTTTAATGCATAAACATACAAAATTGGTCATTAATGTAATAGTGTTTTGTGAGCGGCCCCTATATATTTCTTTAATGTTTAAATTTTAAAATACATATACATACTAGAATATCGTGTTAAATTCGTCGTGGTTTTAATGCGAGCACTCGAGTTACACTGTTCGCCTCTTTTCATTATAGAACAGGTTATTATTATCAATCTGATATTGTTATCATTCTGATCTTGGACAAATGTGATCACACTAAGCGGAGTCTACTGTGTTATTATTTGACGAAATGTTGCAAATGCGTCTCTGTTATCAAAACTGAATCAACAAATAAGATGGTCTGAAGATTAAATTTTCGATACATATAAGGAATTTTACGAGCCTAAATAATGTAGTTATTTTAATATTTCCGTTCATTAAATAGTCAAATGTATTGTGTAGTGTAGATAATTCTGTATTAAGATTAAAAATTAATGCAAAAAAAAGATAATTTGTAGTTTATTTAAATTTTTTTACAATAAAAAGAATCTTTTTACGACACTATTTTCTTGAATTGAAAAATAAATTCTAAATTGAAAAGAGAAAAATTTACTTATTAAATAGTTCATATTCATTCTTTTAATAAATTTTTTATCACTTTTATTCAAGAATAACCTTATTACATAGCCAAAATGTTTTTTGAAGGTCTCTTCAAAATTTAAAAAAAATGCATTGATGTACCCCAGTGATGGGTGTCAATTCTATTACAATCATGGGCATTGGACAAAGCTAAAGAAAGGGAAAAACCTGATCTATTAATTCACACCAACACAATGGATAGTAAGAATTTTTTATATTGCCTCATTTCATATACATTTATCCTGTATTTTGGCTACAAAAAAACAAATGTCTTTTAAGTGGAGAAGTTTATCCAAAAAAGTTAATCCATTCCGTAAAATTGTTTAGCTTGCTGATACTTTACACTAAAACAAATTACAGTAATACCCCGGACTTACGCGGGACCGAGCGATAACAGGGTAAGTCGAATTCGCGTAAATCGGGGTACATTTTCCCATAGAAATACATAGAAAATATGTTCAATAGACGACATTAGTGTGACGTCACTTGCTTGTTTGGAAACGTTGATTCTATCCGTGATTGGTTCCGTGATTGGAGGTAAATCCGTACCAATCCGTACGGAACCAATCACGGATGGAATCTACGTTTCCAAACAAGCAAGTGACGTTTCCAGAGAAAAATCCTCCCTTGCCTTGACGCCATGCCATGACGTTTACGAATAATGCTGGAGCTTAGGGACTGAGCGTTTTTCACAGCTTCGAGAATTTTGCCTCTGTCTTTTAAAATTGTTCTCACTGTTGACTCCGGGAAATCATATATCTATACCAGACAGCAACTTAAGTTGACCCTACGACGTCAGGAATAAACAAAGTAGTTTCCATCGCGGTGTCTGAATTTTGAGTGAAATAAGGAACGTCAATTTAAAAACATGATTATTTTGTTAAACCCATGTATATACAGTGCTTTTCAATCACGATTTGCGTACCGAAACTCCTCCTAACAACCCAACATGCTTTGTGTTTACCGATTTCTCCTTCCCCATTTGTGACGTACTGGGTTCAAGAAACGTTGCTGCCAAGTATAGTTCATATTTCTTGGCTAATTCACACACTTTAAATTTACCATCCGAAGTCTTTGATTAAATTTAATTTACATTCCAACGATTAAGTTTTCCGCTTTAAATTCGATTCTGAAGAATCACTTTTAGTTCGTGTAGACGACATTTTGAAATCTACAAATGCAAGGAACAAAGTTCGGATCAAGTTTAGAACACCGGGGAAATGTTTCAGAACATGATTCAATCGGAATTTATTTTATCAAGTGAGAAGTAGTATTCTTTTATTTTCACCTTTTTTAAGATACTATAATGTTCGCATTCCGTAGAGCTGGAAAGAACTTGGCTGACAAAAAAGGAATATGAACTAAGAATATTTGAGCAGATAAATGGTTGGGAGTTGTGCGATATTTTAAGACAATTAGGAAAAAAATTTGAAAATTTTCAAAACCGCGTAACTCCGAAGTCGCGTAAATCGGGGGATGAGGAACTTGCATGATTTTTTTTTATATATTTTTATCCGATTCTCCACGAAAAGTTAGGCTGATTAGCAAAATTTCAGGTTGATTAAGAAAGTTTTTCAATTAAAAAACCTTTTTGAAAAGTCACCTTTTTAAGAGCGCGAAAACACTTAAATCGAGTTGACAAGACAGTGACGTCACTGATCTGTCTCATGGGAAGAGGTCTAGCGTAAGAGGTATACAGAAAAAGGTCGATCGCGCACATATATAGTGACGTCACTGTCTTGTCAACTCGATTTAAGTGTTTTCGCGCTCTTTAAAAAAGGCGACTTTTAAAAAAGGTTTTTTAATTGAAAAACTTTCTTAAACAACCTGAAATTTTGCTTATCAGCTTAACTTTTCGTGGAGAATCGGATAAAAATGTTAATTTAAAAAAAAATCATGCAAGTCCCTCATTACTACCGGGCCCCGTTTCTTACCTTCCTCTCATTCGTAAAAGCATCTGGTTCAGTGGGATGCTCTGATTTGTGAGGTGCGGGGATTGAGTTTGTCCCTCCCCCCCCCGCGTCAAAGAGTGGGGGGGAGGGAGTCCTTAATGGGGTGTCGTAATTGTCCCCGGGCGCCGACTCATTTGTCAACGCATTTGTTCTTTCCCGATCACCCGGGAACGAAATCGGATTTCGGCGTTTGTGGTGACTTTTGTGAGAAAGATCCTAAACGAAGGAAAGCAACGGTTCTCTCTCTTACTACAATAAAAGAAAATCCATAAAAAGTGACATTCGTGACACTCGCAAACAACATATAAATCATATTGAAAGATCTATAAAATCAAATCCCAAAACTTTCTGGTCTTATTACCGTAATGAAAAGAAATCCCTTTCCTCTAACCAAATGTTTTATGGGAGCATTGAACTTCTCGATGATCCGCAGATAGCCAGCGCTTTTAGGGAGTATTTTTCAAGTGTCTATAAAGATTTAAATGATCAAAATATATGTCAAATAAATTCAACTTATCGTGCCTCTCCAGACCTGATTCGTATTGATCTTGTATCCCCAGAAGACATAGAAAACAGTATAAAAAAACTAAAGAGTACTTGTTCTGTGGGTGTTGATTTGATTCCCCCTTATGTCATCAAGGCAAATATGGAGGGTTTTGTATATCCCTTACTTATTCTCTTTAATCTTTCCTTAAAAACCAATACCTTTCCCGATGTCTGGAAGACCTCAAAAATAGTACCAATATTCAAAAAGGGAAAAAAATCTGACATCACTAACTATAGACCAATAGCTATTCTTTCAAGTTTTTCTAAGGTTTTCGAAAGTATCATACATTGTAAACTATCTTCTCAAGTCAATGAAATAATTTCTCCCAATCAACATGGTTTCACAAAAAAGAGGTCAACCTCTACTAATCTCTTGTGCCTTAACAGTTATATATCAAATGCTTTAAATGAAGGTAAACAACTCGATGTCGTATACACTGATTTTAGAAAGGCTTTCGACACTGTAAACCATGAGGTCTTGCTTTTAAAACTAGAAAATATTGGTTTTTGTGAGGGCGCTGTCAACTGGTTACAGTCTTACCTCATAAATAGGCCTCTTTATGTAAAATTTAATCACTCTTTGTCCGATCCTTATTATGGTACCTCAGGAGTCCCTCAGGGGTCAATTCTTGGTCCCCTGCTTTTTAATCTGTTCGTGAATGATATAATTTCAATTTTTGAATCATCTTTACTCTTTGCTGACGATCTGAAAATCGTCAAACAAATATCTTCCTTACATGATATAAATAGTCTACAAACTGAACTTGACAACCTAACTGTTTGGTGTGAGAGAAACAAACTGTCACTCAATATTGACAAATGTTTTATTTTAACTTTCTCTCGGATATCTAATCCTTTTTTATATAGTTACAAAATAAATAATATCATATTATCCAGAAAATCTATCATCAGGGATCTTGGTATCATCTATAATTCAAACTTTAATTTTAACGCTCATATTCAGGACATCACTTTGAGGGCCAGTAAATGTTTGGGAATGTTGCGAAGATCAACAAGAAATTTTAGTAGTATATCAGTGATTTTAAATCTTTTTAATATTTTAGTTCGTCCGATACTAGAGTATGGCACTGTGATCTGGAACCCCACAAGCATATCCAATAAAAATATAATTGAAAAAGTGCAAAAAAATTTTCTACGATATTTATCTTTTAAATTCAATTGTACCAATTCTGAAACCCCAATCTTACTTGAACAGCGCAGATCACTTATTATTCTTAAGTTTTTCCATAATATTTTACATAACAATATTGATTGCCCTTTTATATTAAATCAAATAAATATACATGTTCCCCCATATAATACAAGAAATAGCAAAATTTTAAAAGAACCTTTTTATTCCAAATCATATTTAAATAAACAAACAATAATACAATTCATAAAAATAATAAATCACTTACCAGAGCACAGTGATGTATTCTTTGATAGTTTTAAAAAACTTCAATTTGATTACATTAACAATTTGTAATTCAGTCATTTTTGTAATTTTCTGTTTAATGTTTATTGTATTTTGAACGTGTTTATTGTAATTTGAATGTATGTGTATGTATTCGGTGTCTTCCTCTGTTTTCCTCATGTAAATGGATTTTTTTTGTCTGTATGATGGAAATAAAATTTATTTATTTAATATTGCAGGCGGTGCAATATTGAATTTAAAAGACTCATTGGTGTACGTTTATTTACCAGAATGTTTATTATTAATAGACTTTCTAGATATCTTTCAAGGAAAGCATTTTGATTAAATTATTGGTAAGTTAGAGTTAATAAATATTCAAACTTTTAAGAGAGTTCAGTGAACTGGGTTTAGTGAGGAAGCAATCCAAAAGGTCCTTGAGCAGAGTTTACCGCAGTTTACAGGGGTTGGTGAGCGATAGTGAGCAGAGGGCGGCGGTAGCTCCCTAGTTTTTTTTTAAAAGGATATTAAAGGAATATATGAGAGAATGAAATTACTATGACGTGATACTTACTGGAGCCAACAATGTTTTCCCCATCAGATGAATTTGGTTTTGGGAAATAGATTTTTAAATTTATACGAATGATAACTGTAAATGTCAGATCCTAAAAACAATCCATATTAAGTAATAATAAATTTTAAACTTTCTTTAATATATTTTGATAGTACTAAAATCTTCTTTTAAAAAGGAAATAAACCTTGCTAAAAACAAAAGAATCAGATCATCTTCCTTATAGGAGTAATAATTAAACAAGAACACACACAAAAAAGACTATTAAGTGAAAATGTATAAGAGAAAAACCTTTAAATTCTTTAGTACAATATGTAAATTTTAAATGCCAGCTTAAATCTTTTGTGGGATCTGACTGTGCCTCATTCAAAACGGAGAAGTACCACTTAATATTTATCTGATACATATAGGATGTGTGACAGTTATTATTAAGGTAAATAATATTTATAGAATGATTATTAAGAAATAGTAAGACCTGAAACTTATTGATCAACTGTTGTGTATATTTATTTCTAAATCTTCTCTCTAAGTTTAAGAAACACACCTTTAAGTTTCTTCGTAGAATTGGATTTCTAATACCCTATCAAACATTGGGTATACTTATGGGAATAATTTAATTTTGAACATTTTTCCCCACAACATTTTAATTTCTTCTTCTACCAGATACTTCTCCACTCTTTCTTCCTGAAAAAAAAAATAAGGGATAAGGTGCAGGCTCATTCACATTTCTTCATTTTCACTGTTCATCCTGAGTGATTCACTCCTTACGAATCGCTAGTTTGCATAGAAAAGAAAAGTGATGGGATAAATAGTGAAACGCCGAGTTAAGGCTTCATTCATACTTTTGATCTTCATTTTGGAGGAATCATCCAAAGTGAAAATAGTGAATTGGCGTTTCACTCTTTACTCCTTTGATTTTCTATGCAAACTAGCTGCGATTCGCAGGAGTGAATCACTCAGGATGGACAGTGAAAGTGAAACAGTGTAAATCAGCCTTTACAGTAGTATAAGCAGTGTTATTCGTAGGATTTTTTTGGTGGAGTAAAAATACTCCTTGACTTTTTTAGGAGGAGTAAAATTCAATTATGAGGAGTGAAATAGGGAAATAGCATAAACTACAGAGACAAAATTGCTATTAAAAACACTTACTTTTTAATGCACAAAAGGTAATTGAAAAAAAAATGAGGATGCTATTTTGGGTTTCAATCAAACACACTTCAATAAAACTATCTAAGCATCAGAAAAATAAATAAAAAAAAATACTATTGCTATATGAAAACACAATTAAAAAGTATGATAATTAGGATGCTGTGGCTGAAGGTTTAAGTTAAGCTAAACCTTTGTGAAAAATTCAAAGAGTGAAAATACTCGTGTCTAGTTTTTTAAAGAGTAATTCCGATTTACAAGGAGTGAAATACTCTCTCAGAGGAGTTAAAAATATCTCTTGAGTATAAATAAAAATGTTTATCAAATAAAGGGTTCCTAACCCAAGCTCCCTTGAAAATACTTATATTTAATCCCAAAACTAGGCTAAAACAAAAAACCCTTTTGAACATTTTATTCAGTTTCATTTACATTCATTCATCATTATCGTCTCTAATTACATCGCTCTCTGCCGTATCTCAATACCCCGAGGTCCATCCAACAAAACAAAACCGTTCCTTCTTCCCCAACCGTCGTTCTAGAACAAAGGTCACCTACCTGGGCGCCGCAAACGATTCCGGTCACGTGACCACTTCCATTAGGGATGCGGGGAAGGAGGGAGGAGGGGTATAAATAGAAGGGCTCGCGGCCATGGAGGAATTCTCCCGTGTATCGGCGTTTGATGATATTTCTGGCCAGTCAGGTGGATAACTTTTGTTGAAGCTGCTTTGGGTGATCAATACCAACTCTCTGATTTTGTCGATTATCATGTTTTGGAAACATTTTAGGAGATGTTTAATGAATGTTTTAAACATGTTTTTGGATAGGAATAAATAAACATCGAAAATAGTTTTCTAGCAGTTGTTACTCTAACTGTCGGTAGAGAAAATAGTAATAAAAATAAAAATTTGGGAAAATAATAAACACTCTTTTATTGAGAGAGATCCTTAGCTCTTTTACATTACCATTTTTTTAATGTAAATCACAAATTTTCCATTCAACATTCAAGTATAAAAAAAATCAAAGAAATGTTATAAAAATAATTTTAAACATAATAAATTTAATAAAATACTTAAATTTAATAAATTTAAGTAATATAATAAATAAATTTTAATAAATATCTAATTAAGGAAGTAAGATGCAAATTTTCTAATTGCTCCTGAATTATTATGATTTTAATTGCTATGATTTAAGAACATTTCAAATGGTTATTCACTTTTAAACGATTGTAGAGAGCTTTTTTAATCTTAAGTAATCACACTTGAACGGTGAAAAAACACATCTGTAGTCTCAATATGAAAAGTTTACATTTTGTGTTAGGCGTAAAAATTCCTTTTTTTTAAGCTTACGGAATTAATCCGTGAAAAAATCACGGAAATGAATGCGTAAAAAAGACGAATAATTTTTTATACTGTATCTAACTGCACAACTTAAAAGTGTTGTCGATCTAAGATGCTCTTTTAAATGCTTTGCGATCGTTTGAATTGTAATAGAATAAATAAAAAATGATAAATACACGAAAAACACAATAAAAAATATCCATAAAACTTCCAAAACTAAATTAATTGACCAGTATCTGCATCTGACATCTATAAACACGGCCTTCAGATGCAAATTAAGCAAACCTCGATCGCCGCTATAATTCCCAAAGCGAAAACAGGGTCGAAAGTTTTACGAGTACCCATAAAGATATTTGCTCCCCATTTTTCCCTCTTTCAACATTCCGATTCCTGGGTAAAATAGAGCGGATATATAAATCTCCAATCCGAATAAAGATTCTGTTTAGGAGGTAATGGGGAAACATGAAAGAGAGGGTAAAATGGATATGGAGGAAATATTTGAATTTAGGCCTATCTGGGTCACTGTTTGGAGATATCAAGGGTTACAATGTTTCATCTAATTTAAATAAGGATGTGCGTGTTAATAAAATTTTACAGTTTCTTGTAAATGCTAAGTTTGATATCGCTGTCTTATCTTTAATATTATATACTAGCTGTTACGACCCGGCAAAGCCGGGTCTTACAGCTAGGCTAGCCTTTTATGCGAGCTTCGCTCGTTACTACTTCAAGTTCCTATTAATTATACATTAAATAAGAAGTTTAACTTTAATAATTTATTATTGTTGAATTAGAAACCAACTTCCCTAAAAGTAACTTTTTAACCTTTATTAAGTAAACCAACTTTCTTGAAAGATATTTATTTAAAAGCTATTATATTATTTTAAAATTTTAATTACTTTTATTTATTTATTTTTCTGATTATTGCGAGATGGCATCGAGTCAGTGAGTGACGTGGGCTTTTATATTTTTCTGATGATTATGATTATTATTGCGAGATGGCATCATAGTGTGCGAGCGTTCCATTCCAGAATCAGTGAGTCAGTGAGTCAGTGAGTGACGTGGGCTTTTATATATTATATATACAAGACAGCAACGGTTAGGTGACCCTATAATGTCACTAACAAAAAAAGTAGTTCCCATCGTGGTGTCTTAGTTTTGATTGAAATGAAGAACGTCACAATTAAAAAATATGATTAATTTGTTAAACCCGTGTATTGTATGTATAGCGTCTTTTTATCACGATTTGCGTACCGAAACTCCTCCTAGCAACCCAACGGGCTTTGTGTTTACCCATTTTCTCCTTCCTCGTAGTGACGTACTGGGTTCAGGAAACGTTGGACTGTCGAGTATAGTTACTTGTATAATGTTAAGTTTGATGTCGCTGTCTTATCTTTATTAGTAGTTATTTTTGAACTGTTAACTAATAAAGCTAGGATAAAGCACCAATTACTGCTATACAGTATCTGACCATCTAAATTGATACGCATGATATTTTTCAATTTAAAATTTTTCCCAGTCAGACTGTTATACTATGAAAATACCAATAAACATTCTATATCATTTATACGATTGTTTGTAATGCGAATGACGTCACTTCTCAGTGGCTCTCATCTATAGCTGCCCACTGGGTAACGCAAAGTAGATTATAACCATCAAGGATGGAAATCCAAGTACTAGTAATTAGTGTTCGGCACTAGTTAACTAGAACTAGTTGCAACTAGTAGTTAACTACTGATCAACTAGTAGTTTAACTACTTTTAGTTTAAAGTAGTTCAACTATTAGTTTAACTACTTTTTTAACTAACTACTAGTTAAAACTACTTTCAAATTTTCAACTACTTCAAAAAAAATTTTATTTAAAATTTAAAGAGATATTTAAAATTTTTATCAAAGGTAGAGAACTCAAATACCATAACCAGAAATAAAGACCATTTTTGCACGAAGTATAAACTTTTTTTGTGATATAGATTAGAAAGATGTATTAGAATTTTGCCAAATGTAGGTTATGAAATTAAATAGACTAGTTAACTAGTAGTTAACTACTTTGGGAAATATTTAACTACTAGTTGCATTAAGTCCCAGGAAAAATAGTTAACTACTAGTTACAACTACAATTTCCCAGACTAGTTAGTAGTTGGTAGTTAACTATTTTTTGCCTACTAGTTGCCGAACACTACTAGTAATGTATACCGTGATCCCATAAAGCATTAGCTTCTGTATTAAGCTTAAATAAACTTTTCAACAAAAAATTAATTTCAATGCTCGTGATATAGTATATCATCCCTTAATTTCCTTTTCCTCTAACAATCCTCGCACTTTTTGGAAATCCAGAGCTTCGAAAGCCTTTAGAATTCCACATTTTTGATTAATTTGCTCTGTTTTCGCGATGAGCCTTGGGAGGTCGGACTTCACCCCCATTGTGGAGGAGCGATGACAATAATCCCGATCGATGGGGGTCTTGGCAGGCGTCTCGGATCTGGGACGCCGAGGGGTCATGGCGCCACCCCCGTCTGGCCTCCTCGTGCTCTTTGGGTCAACCCCTTCTCATCTCTCTGTCAAGTCATGCTGTAAAGACTGGCTTCATTTTCCACGAAACCTATTAGGAAGCGTCTTAAATGATGGGGGGCGTCCAATAGGTGATATGTCCTTTGAGTAATGTAATAGGCTCATTGATTGAAAGGATATTACTCTAGTTTGGTTGCTTGCTTAATCCAATGGACATCTACTGGACTAGTACATACGTAGTGCTCTGCTGAGTTATACAAGTTTTCTCTCCCTCTAAGGCAGCGATTCTCAACCTGTGGGGGACGCGATAACTCCAAAAGGGGGCGCGAGCCAAGGCTCAGACCCCTCCCAAAATTTGGACAAAGTAGACAAAACCGAATAAAACCTCCGTTCTTAATTGTCAAATTTCCAAAAATTTTGGGGGGACTCCCTTTTGCACTTAGAACTCTGTATCGCCCTCACTTTTCCTGTATAACCTTTAGAAAGGTGCAAATCTTACCTTAAGATTTCTAAAAAGTTACATTTTTTAGGGCTTTCGAATAATTCATCCTTTACAGAATGAAAAACTAGGTAAGGGTCTTGCGATATAAATTATTAAATCCGTACTGGGTCCATTCCGAAAAAATTTCTTTACACCCCAATGGTGTGAGTATATCGAAAAAGTAACAATATTTAGATCTGGATCAATGGAGGGTCCAGGGGTGCCATGTATCCACAAGAAATAGCTTAGAATCGCTTTTATCACACTAAAATTTTTAAAAAATTCCGGGGGAGGACCCCCATTTCCCTTGAGCAGCGGTTGCTAACAGGGTTTTTTCTAGAATTGTAGTTTTAGCTTCAAAATGTATTATTATTGCTTTACATACGTTGTTACTGTATAAAAGGGGGACGCGATGAAAATACGATTGAAAACTGGGTGCCAGTATTGAAAGGTTGAGAAGCACTGCTCTAATGGTAGAGTCAGCTAGAAATCCACAGCTGTATCACACACTGAGCCCTACTGCCGAATTCAGACATAGTTTGTATGGTTCGGGGAGTGTCCAGTTTGGGAAGTCAGTGGGATTTACTCGATCATTCCCAAAATAATCCCTTCCTGAAAGTCACAAATGGAACCCCAACCACGATTCCATATAAGCGGCTCCTCAAGATAGGAGTTATCCTTCCTTCTACTGCATCCCCACGGCAAAATAAGATGGTCATAAAACGATTTCCCATTGTCTTCATCAGCAACAGTGGATACCTATCTAGCTGACACTACTCTATAAGCGAGTAGTGACAGCTAGAGATCCACTGCTGCTCCATTGGTCTGTCCCTAGTTGACAATATTTCCCCTTTTTTTAGCATTTTCCTTTTCCTTAATTTTCTTTTTACTTATTCTCCACTTAAAACGAGGTTAATTTGTAATTGTTTTTTATCAACTGATAAAGTACTAACGGTACCTTATAGTTATACCTTATAGTATTACAGACAAATTTACCATTTAGCATACTTGCCAACTCTCCGGATTTTGGCGGGAGACTCCGGATTTTTGCTCTCTCCTCCCACCCTGCGGATTTTCCCCGAAAATCTCCCTCTTTCTCGGTTTTCTCCCGCTTTTTTTCGGAATTCCTGTTTTTTTTTCGAAATATGCATAAGGAAAATGCGAAATGTGTGGAAAATAACCAAAAGATTTTTGTAATACAGAATGATCAGACGGTAAGTAATGCTGAATGCCTTTTTACAGCATTCTTATTGGAGCATAATTTACCGATCAGTGTGGAGGACCATTCCGGAGCTCTCTTCAGAAAAATGTTCCCGGACAGTGCGATTGCGAAAAAGTATGGTTGTATGGTTTTAAAACGGTTAAATTTTTATTTTGAGCACATATTATCTCTTTATAATTGGTTTGTGATGGGCTATACATCGATAAAAATTTCTCCTGATTTCTATGGAAAATCTCCGGATTTTTGACTTTCAGAGGTTGGCAAGTCTGCATTTAGTAAACCAAATTCATTCATAAATAATTAATTGAAATTGATATTTTTAGTTGTTGCACTAGCCAGGGGAAAACCAATTGATTAAATTCCCATCACTGACGTCTACTACACACGTTTCATTATAAAATATCCATAAACTCTCAAACCAGGGGCCTATCCCATGCATAAAACCCTCCCCCCAAAACATCGGTACGACTCCCCATCCACTTCATCGGAGCGCAATCCCTGCACACAACAAATATCGATAATAAATCATGCCGGTATCGTCATCGAATGGGTGAAAAATGCGCTGGCACGCTGCCAACTCTCGTTTCGTTCGTAAGGAGGGGGTGTGTTTGGAGTGGGGGTGGGTGATCGGTCTGGAGGGTTTGAGCTGTCAATATTCATTTCGTACTCTCGTTCCTGAAGAAGGGTTGAGGGGAGGTGTCGGAGTGACGAGTTTGTCGGTTGAGATGTCCCCAAGTTTTCTGCTCTGTGTTTAAGGATGACGAAAAATAAAAGTATGGCCAGTTAGGAGTAGGTCACAGGGCCGTATCCAAGGGGGGTTTGTGGGTTCAACCCCTCCCCCCGAAACTTTGACATTAATTTTTATACTGTCCATTTCCTTGAAAATTATGTGACTTGAAAGGAGTGGTACTCTTCGAGTGTAACCCAAAGGGTCACAAATTGAGTCAAAACATTACTTTTAAAGGTAAATATTCCAGAAACTTTTCTGGAGTAGGACTCCCAAATCCCTCTAGAAATTTTGCCGTTTATTATACTGTACTTTTTTTCCTTGAAAATTCTGCCAACAATGAGCATTGAGAATTGCTCTTTTTTAGGTGTAGTCTAAAGGGTATGTCTCATAAGGAGCCACAAAACGCTATTTTATGGAGGGAATTACAAAAATTATTCCGGGGAAGGACTCCCAGACCCCGCCATTTTACTAGGGATTCACAGTGTTTGGAAAATTTTTAATTTAGTGCACCAAAATTAAAAGTACTTGTGTAAGTCCTCTAAAACTGAACATTTAAAAGTACTCTTATGAAGCCTAGTGCCCTGGTAGGTCAATATACTTATGGGGGCTTTTTAAAGCAGCTACTTTAAGAATAAAATAGTATATTATTATCATAGTAGCTATGACTTTAAGAATTATTTAATTTTTACCGAAAATAGTGTCTTTAGAGCAAAAGGGGGTAGGTGCACGAAAAAAGTCCCTATGTCCGTAATGTTAAAAATGAGGATTTTTAAGGAATGGATTTTTAAGGATTTTTTACTGAATCAAAGTTCCCAAATTTTTTTCTGAGTATTCCCTGAACTATATTACATACTTTAATGAGAGATTTTAAGGCTATGATGATTGGTTATTTTTTAAAAAATTACTATCTGGATGTACTTGGCTTTTTCCTCAAAATGACTGAAATTTCATGATGTATCATACAGTAACTTCAGTTTGAATGAATTTTTTAAGAAACCCCACCCCTTTATAATATGTAACATAGTGCCATTAATTATAATATCAAGTTGTAAGTAATTTGCACAAATAGATTTTGAGAAAATGTTCCTTATGTGGTAAAAAATACAGTTTTGAGAAAAATGAAATTTAGTAAAAAACTAACTTATTACTAAAGTGCATATCACACCATAGCTATAATATTTAAACCACAATTTTTTTTTAAAAAAAAGCTAAATTTCAAGGCTGAACATATAACAGAACGTTTATTTTGGTTTGAGGGGGCGTGGCACCTCAATCACAGCTAATTATCCATTTTTAATTATTTTTTTAAAAAATAATTAAAAAATTTTCTACTCCACGTAGAGTAATAATTTTGGTATCGTTCGAAGCGTAAAATGTAATACTTGTTGAAAATGCAAAAATTGAAAAATGTGTTTTTTGGTCGAAAGTTGTGCACCTACCCCCTTAAGGAACCATGCTCCCTCAAAGACGTCCATAGTCATATAGTGCCTATTGTAGTTTATTAAAACTATACAAACAAATAATGTTAATGTACTAATAAATAAAACGCTCTCTCTGTTTCAGTACATAGTAATAAATAATTTTATTTTAATCACATAAAAACAAAATAACACATATTTATAGTCACCTGAGACTTTATATAAAACCCTTTTCCTCGTATGTGAAATTCAAAACGGTAACCACTCCGATTAGTTAAAAAAAAACAATTCACATTCAGCTTGAAATTTTCTCCTTCTTGATACTTGCTTTCATTTTCTCCAAATGTTCATTAGTTGAGGACTTATATCAAAAGAAACTAGTAAGGATTTCCCTTTACAAATTACAAGAATTAACATAGCAGACGGGATTTCTTTGGTAAATAAACAAGTTAATTTAGAGTGAGTTAGGTACCAAGGAAATCCTTCCATAGCTTCCATGGGCGACATAACATAAGTATCCTTATTTTAGTGCATTTATTACTTCAGAAGATTTATAATTAATTGTATTATTACTACGAGTACTTGATGACTTGTAATATAATTTGAAATACCCTAACTATGCTACGTATTTTATCAATTTACAAGAATCGTATCTGTTTGCAGGTGTGCCGTATCTGTGTGGCATCAGCTAGCGGAAGGCGGACCACATGAACTCCTTCGCTAATAGACCGCGGCTCCGACGAAAAGTGAAGCACATTCTATTTGCCACTATGCTTTGCTGCGGAAAACGAAAGGTAGGAATCATTCTTCTCTTTTCCTTTCATACCGTGACTTATTCACTCTACAGTTTGTTCCACTGTACAGCAACCGTAGTCCACAACGAAAAAGATAGCAGACCCTCTTAGTCTAAAATAGCCACTCTTACTCTGTATAAAAAAAAATCGAGTCGCGTTTGCGATCAAAGGAACGTCATTTTTATTAAAAATACAGATACACTTATATAATGGCAAAGAGAAAAGTACTGCAGTAAATTAATTAAAACGTCACTGCTTGTGAGCAAAATGGGCTGCAGTTACGTAGTCGAAACATACTCCTGCCCTTAATTTACGAAGGGACTTTAATTATCTTTACAACGGTCTTCACGGTCACAACTCTTACGAGTCCATCGGCTCCTGGATGCACTCCGACAATTCGACCAACAGGCCATTGAGCAGGGGCTAAATTGCTTTCCTTCAGATGGACTAGGTGTCCTACTCAAATTGGGCTGGACGCCTCTCCATTTGGGCCTTTGCTTGGAGAGAGTGCAGGTATTCCGTGTGCCAGCGTTTTCAAAAGCTTAGCGGTCATGTTTTGGACGAGTTGCCACCGTGTCCTGAGGGGTATGGTGTCGACGGAAGACTCTGGAACTGTAAATACTCGTAGAACATCACCAGTTAAAAAATGCGATGCTGTTAGAACATCAATAGAGTCTATATCATCGCTCGTGGCTACTAATGGTCTAGAGTTTAATAAGCCTTCGATTTGGCAAAGTAACGTAGTCAGCTCTTCATACGTAAGATCAGAATCGCCTACTACTCTCTTGAGATGATATTTCACCGATTTAATACCTCCAATTGTTTCTTAAGAATAGTAAAAACGAATCCAAGTCGCGTTTGCGATCAAAGGAACATAATTTTTACTTCAAGACTTCAATTACTTCAAGATTAATTTAGTTATGTCAGCCATTAAATAGTTAGTAGTAAAGCATTCATACTATGCAAACTTCTGAATAAAAATCCTTTTTGGTCCTAGAGTTGGCATCCGGACTTGAAATGGATAATTATTACAGATAAATAAAACTAATTAGTACCATTTTACTCTTTATTATCTCTCTGCTCTTCAGCATTAGTTTTCTCTTTAGCATTTATCACCTTGATTCCGTTAGATTCACTTTTATTATTTATACCCATACATGTCTGCCTCGCACGGATATCTTATATTCCAACCCCTCATATTAGAAGTGTAGCACCTTACCTTACCTTTTCACATATCACTGCTTGTATTTGTTTGAAACTATATTTATGTAAATTCATCACTTTTATTACTGAAAAATCGAATGCATGAAATCACTTCAAAGCACAACTATCAATAAAATTTCTGAATTCACGTGTCACTTTAAAACGAACACGAGAGGCACTCAATTCATCCTCCTACCTTTCGAATCTTATTGGAATTTCATTCGAAATTCAATTTCATCCTGAGTCCAGTCAAATGTAAATCGAACCCACG
This sequence comes from Tetragnatha montana, assembly GCA_963680715.1. NCBI lineage: Eukaryota > Metazoa > Arthropoda > Arachnida > Araneae > Tetragnathidae > Tetragnatha > Tetragnatha montana. Next base: position 5,676,726 of record OY796677.1, read on the forward strand.
CAACAAGTAAAACCTTCTCCGTAAACAGGAGCAACACACTTCTGATGAAAGTTGGAAAAAATAGACCAGTGGGCGTAGAGAGTTGTGTATTTTAGGCTTAAAAGAAAATGAGCTTATATCTGAACAGCTTTACTTAAGTCGATTTAGAAATATTCTTTTATAAGAGTTGTTTGTCGTGTCTTATTTTAGAACTGTGTGATTCGAAGAAAAATAGTTTTTCAATATGTTCTGCCGAATATAGTGCAATCAAATCTGTGAAGGATCCAAGATAAAAAAAAGGACAGGTTGTATACAGTCAAAAACACAAACAAATATTTAATTTTTGTGTATATAAGGAATTTTATCAAGATTTATTCAAATATAGGATACTTTAATTTTATCCTGAACTTTCAAAAGAAATTTGTTTTCCACTCAACCTGTACCTGTGATACCATGTTTCCAAGTTCCAAACTGGTGGTACTAATAATTAATTTTAAGCTAAAAGAATTAACTGCAAAATCATTTTAGGTTGTAAAGATAATTAATTTACAAAAGTTATTACTGTTTTGTGGTGAAAAAAAAAACTGATATTATCACAAAAGTTTGAATTAAAATTTAAATAAATTTTAATAACATATTTGAACCAAGCCATCAAAAATTACACTCTTCACATATCTTTAATTCTAATGGTATTGCTCATTTATAGAATATTTCTTTAGCAATTTTTAGTCTTCTCATAGAAAAAGTTTATCATAACAGTTCACATTCCCTACCTAAATGTAAAGATGTACAGGTATATTTATAAACTTATTAATTTACGTGAATGTTTATAAGTTCTCACTTAAGTAAAACGTGCTTAGCCTTTTCAATTTTTTGAAGAATAATATTTATATTTAAATATTAATTAAAATAAAAATCCTCAATGGTGTTTTGAAGTGGCTTCTTACCCTAAAACAACTTTTAATTCTGGCTTAATCCACCCGTTTTCACATCTTAAGCTCATCTAAAACAAAATCCACGTTAATCCAATAGCAATCTCTAAAGTAAAGAAATAAGCGAGATTATGTCTCTTTTTCTCATTTATATCCCCGCCTACGTCCGCCACTATTTGAAATAAGTCGCATTCACTTTGTGAAGGGAAGTAATAAAAATAACAATAACAGGAATCACAGAAGGATAAAAATAGCAGCTCCCACACAAGCAGATTATAAGGTGGGAGGACGATGTGTTTCTATTAGAGCTGCGTTATGTCAGTTATGCGTCTAAAATTTTTTATGTCAGTCTTTTTAAAACTACAGTCTTCAGGTTTCCCTTCCTCTTTTTATTTTGATATATACTATTTATGATCGAAAGTATTTTTCTTTACGAGATGGCTGGTGTTATAATAGAAAAATTAAATATCGATAAAATTTTTTGTTTGATGTTGGTAATTATTTAAGTTTCGGAATTGTATTCTTTTGTTATATTAACGCGTAAAATTCGGTAATTGCTTTTGGGTAGGATTGGTATCTTCTAATGATATAAAGGTAGTTTTTAAGTCCTCAAAGGGCCCTTCAAATAGAACGTAAACACCTAAGGTGTTTCTATCTGCTATTGTTTTCTGAAAACGGCGGGGTTTGAGTAATGTTTACGTAACACATTTAGAACAATGTTTTAAATTTCTTGTAACTTGAATAAGTAATTGAGTTTAAAGTTATTCAATTAAAAGTATAGATACATTCTCTAAATCTTTGATGTAATAAGATATCAAACTCAATTTTTATATTAAACACAATTTTTTAAAATTTAAGTCGAATTTTGTATTCGAATTTCGATTTACCCATCAGCAGATATGGGTGAATCGGAATATCACTTAAAATTTTATTTATCTGATTCAGATTTTGTAAAAAGGTATAAATATTGATGAAGGGAGAATACGAAAAAGGTAACACAAGCTCATATTATGTCTTAATCTGCTATTTTGTCATTTGGGAGGGGGCTGAGATCCTAAAAACTTTGTATCACCTTATGTGTTCAAAACGGAAATTATGTTCATCAATGGACTCTAACCGTCTGACGTCACACGGAACCAACACGTGACCTACTGAGCTTGCAATTGGTTACCACAGATACTACACTAGTAGATCTACTAATGTAGTATCTGTGGTAACCAATTGCAAGCTCAATAGGTCACGTGTTGGTTCCGTGTGAAGTCTCGAACCAGATAGGCGGTTAGAGTCCATTAACTTCAGAAATGCATTAAATCGGGAAGAATAATACATACAGATAATAGTAAATTTTCTGTAACAAAAATCAAATAGGACATTGCTTTGCAGCTTTTTCTAGTTCTTCACTAAATTAATTATAATGTTTATTATAAAACACTTGCATTTTGTTTGGCTAATTTCAATAGCCTATATCCTTAATATTAATCAATGTGTGAATTCGCCATGACAATATCAAACCAGGGAATTAAAAGCAAAAACTAAGTGTTCTGATTCCCCCATTTTATGGTACGACTTGAGTTCGCTATAAAAGCTTCAAAATAAACGAATTTTTTTTTTTTTGTTAAATCACTTCTCCTGGCTCAACTCGCATTGCAATCGAAATGCCTCTATCACAGGAGCACAGTTTCTAATGACAGAGGCGAGTTGTCATACTTTGACATTTCGCGGCTCCCCATCGATTCCATGCACCCCCGCTGGTCGGCTTTCTTGGGGCGCCTCAATAATCCACCGTTTCCAAAACGTGATCGAGTGGGCGAATAGCTATCCAGTTGGTTGATAGCGCCCGTTAGTAAGGTACACAAACTCGTTGGCTGATGCTGATACGGGCGAAGTATGACAGACGGCATTCTATAGAATGCCTAATGAATGCATGAAGTATGTAATTGTCTGATTTCTGTAGTAGTCGGGGTGGGTTAGTGAATTTGGCGAGTTTTATTCTAAGCTACGTGGACTCCTTTTTTCGTCGTCTCTCCTAACTCTTTTCTCTCTTTCTTTCTCCCCATATGTTTTTCTCTCCTGTTCTTTCTTTTCCTCCTGCTGTTTTCTGTTTTACTTTTCTCTTTTTATCTCAATTTTTCCGTTTATGGGATAGAGGGAGAGTTTACTGACAGAAAAGAGTGAAAAAGGGAGGAGAGAGAGAGAGATTTGAGTGAGAAAATTTACCTATGTGCCTTCTTCAGAATTGTAGCAGAATGTGTCAAGATTCAAGACCGAACACATTTTACAAAAATAAAACGTATAAATTTATTATAAAGTAACAACTAAACATTTCATCAAGCCTAGTACTATATCTCGTCCCATTTCTTATTGTTTATAAATATCGCTTGAGAATGTGTGTAAAAATAAAACTGGTTATGTTTAGTTGCACATTCTGCTGCATCATAAAATTCTAACAATTGATGACGTGGAAATATCCTTATAAATCAACGCCTCCCTTAATCCTCCCTTAAGTTATTCACTCTTATAAATGTAAGCCAAAGTTAGCCTATTATAATCATCAAATATATGTTCTTTTCAAGGTGTCAAATAAATTACCTTGTAAGGCCTTTTTCAAGACGCCAAACTAAATCTCCTGCTTGAACTTTCCTAGGCACCAGACTAAATTTCCTGTATGCCCTTTCCAAGATGCAAATTTATTCTCCTATATGCGCTTTTCAAGGTGCCAAACTAAATATCTCGTATACCCTTTTCACGGCACTAAACTAAACCTCATGTATGCCCTTTTCAAGGCGCCAAATTAAACCTCCAATACATACTTTTTTCAAGGAAATGACGTCAATCACAAATAATCCTACGGTGACAAAAAAGTACCTACAGTGGTACACTTCCACTAACACCCCACACGTGTTTCTAGGACCGGCAGTGTCATCATAATTGTCGTCATCAGTATTTCATATAGTATGTAGGCAGTATAATCATCAAATAAATCATTTAAAATTTTATTTTGAATGTATTATAGCTATCATTGAAAACCCATACTGAGCATTGTAAAGTAATATATAAAAAATTGAATGGTGCAAAATCTGTAGGTGATGGAAAAATTCTGATTGCAGATTTGAAATCGGCGTAAAATGTTACCCTTGAAACACTATATAAAAGTATCTTGTGCCAAAAACCTTGTTTAGCAGTGTTATTATTAGTCATCTGACGACGAAAAAGTACCCATGACGGTACACTTCCACTAACACCCCACACATCTTTCTACAGGACGGAGGAGGTGGCAGTGGCCTGGAGGAGGAGGCGGGTCTGCGTCGAGGCATCGAATATCCTTAATCTGAATTAAGATTATCAAGTCGCAAGCTTTTAATGCTTTTTTTCAAGGCGCCAAACTAAATACCTTGTATGCCCTTTTCAAACGATAAACTAAACCTTTTGTATGCATTTTCAAGGCGCCTTGTTAAACCTCCGATGCATGCTTTTTTTTTTCAAGCACAATCATGACGACAATCATTAATATCGAAAAAGTACCCTTAATGGTACACTTCCACTAACTCCCCCCATATTACAGGACGGCGGAGGAGGCGGCAGTGGTGGCCTGGAGGAGGAGGCGGGTCTGCGTCGGGGCATCGTGGTGCAGCGGGACTTCCGCAAAGTGAGCGGCATCAGCAGCGAAGTGTTCCGGCAGCTGGAGGCGGTGGAGAACGACTTCGACGGCGGGGGAGGGGGAGATGGGGGAGAGATGCTGCTGAGGCTGTTCGACCCCTGCGCCCTCGGAAGGGTGGGCGCAGACTCCTACCGCAAGTACCTGGCGGCGGCGGACGCATCGCACCTCGTGCGGTTCGTCGAGATCATCAAGCGGCCGGGGCAGACGCTGGGACTCTACATCAGAGAAGGTAGTATTATAGGCAACAGGCGTTTCTTATTAGTATTTTATTTTTGACAAGTTACATAGGGGCCATTCATTAATTACGTAAGGATGATTTTGGCAATTTTTGACCCCCCCCCTACCCCCATGTAAGGGTACGTAAGATTTTTCAAACCCCTCTCCCCCCTATTCTTACCTAAGATTCTATTTCGTTTTTCAAAATAATAAAATGTCAGAAAAGGATCAATTACACTAAAACTCCCAGTTTGACGTAAATCAAAGATTTTTATTTTTCAACAGATAAGTAATATTCTTGCTGGTCAACTACATATTACCATTATATTATTATCTCTAGTCTGGAATACCATTTATCAGTAATTATTAACTTGGAAAATCTTACGTAAGAATGGGTTTGACCCCCCCCCCCAAGTAAGGGTATGTAGAGATTTTTCCAACCCCCCTCCCCCTCGGGACCCTTACGTAATTAATGAATGGCCCCATACAGCCAAACGTTTTCAGACACACGTTTAGTTTTATAGTACACTAGCTGATATGCCCGGCCTTGCACGGGTGGAGTGTATCAATTTATTAAAATTTTCTCAAGTTACATGCCTAATTTTCTGTAACCATAATTACCAATCATCCTGGTAGTTTTTCATATCCCGGTGTTCCCAGTATTTTTTCATATCCCGGTGTTCCCAGTATTTTTTCATATCCCGGTGCCTTTTTCATCTTGGTGTCCCCGGTGCCTTTTCATCTCGGTGTTCCCGGTGCATTTTCATCACCGTGCTCCCTGTGCCTTTTCCCTCCCGGTTCCAACTGTGTAAATCTAACCTAACCATCCAGTTCGGGGTTGCACATTTAATTACGACAGTTACCCAATTATCCATTCTAAGTGAAAAAAAATCCATTAAAATTATTACAGACTTTTGAAATCCCAAAATTTGTAAATACCCCCTGTTTAAATTGAAAAAAAAAAAAAATCCCGTTAAACTACACCAAAGAAACAAATAGAGCATTCGCACATGACGTCACTTGGAGGACAAAAACAACGTTGCTAAGGCCGTTGTTAGGGGCGGGAACTCGAAGCATCCAATAGAAGCATTCGCACATGATGTCACTGGCGGGCGAAAACAACGTTGCTAAGGCCGTTGTTAGGCCGAGTCATGTGATTGAAAATGCTCTATTATAAGGTTAAATAACAAATTGATCTAGTGTTTCTATCATCAACTTTCTAAAAAAACTGCATGATGTAATCTTTACTTTAACCAGTCTAATGGACTCTAACCGCCTATCTGGTTCGAGACTTCACGGAACCAACACGTGACCTACAACTGAGCTTGCGATTGGTTACCACAGATACTACACTAGTAGATCTACTAGTGTAGTATCTGTGGTAACCAATCGCAAGCTCAGTAGGTCACGTGTTGGTTCCGTGTGACGTCAGACGGTTAGAGTCCATTCTTAAAACTTTCTATTTCAACTTAAAGTTTCATGGAAAATGAAGTTTTTAATAAGAAAATACTGTTATAAAGTTTTTTATAAGGGCCGTTTTTAATTTTTTAAATTATTAATAACCTTTTTAAAACATTTAAAACAATTTTAGCCAAGTTTTATCTTTAAATACTTTGTTTTATGTTTAAAATTGTTTTTGTTGTATTATTTTCAACAATGCGAGTTAAACAGATCTTCTTTAGTGGAGAAGTAAGGCGATTTTTACAAAAAGGCCTTATAGGGGGTGAAGGGGTGGTTTTAGAAATTTGGAAATGATGTCATTGTCTTTCCCCCGTCCCCATACGTATGTGTACCAAGTTTGGTTCGATTCGGACGGGTAGTTTTGGAGAAATTGAGCCAAATCTGTTCCGGACAAACCCAGGCAGGAACCCAGCCAGGCAGGCAGGCAGGCAGGCAGGCAGGGACACCTTCATTATATATAGAGAGATTAGAAGCAAATTCAAGTAAAAGCATTTACAGTTACTCCAGAAAGTATTCGTACACCCAACAAATGTGCACTAGTATACCTATTATTACGGCTAAATTACACGTGCAAAATCCAAACAAAAATTATCCTAACATAGTATGTTATTCTTCATTATAATCTACCGAAAAAAGAGCAAAAAAATATCAAAACGGTTAGAAAACAATTATTTTAAAAAATGAAGCGATTTGAAAGCCCAAACAAAAATTCGTACAGCCATAGACTTAACATGGGATCATTGCATTTCTGAAAAGCATATTTTGTTCCTAATCCTAATTTAAAAGCACGTGCATTCAATTTTTTTCTTGAGGTTCATAATACCAATAGCTTTCAGATCACTTCATTTTTTAAATAATTTTTTTCTAACTGTTTTGATATTTTTTGCTCTATTGTTTTGGTAGATTAAAATGAAGAATATAGTATTTTCAGGTATGACGTCACAACCGGTTATTTTCTTTTAACTGCGTACCTTCTGTAGGGCTTTTAACTGTTGCTAAGGCCGTTGTTTATCTGTTGCTAAGGCGGTTTTTTGGTATGGGATCACGTGATTGCATATGCTCCAATAGGAGAATTCCACGGCTAGTCATTTTCAGTAACTGTTAACCTTCTGCAGGGCAAAAAACGGCGCAAGTTTAGAGTTGCGTATGCTTGGCGAGTTTTGGCTGTTTAGTGGCACATTAAGAAGCCAAATCATTCACTTAACATGAGTTAGGGTTACCATAATAGTGATCTGTAACGCTAAAAACTTGGCGCATACGCAAGTCTAAACTTGCGCCCAAAAAACTGTAACTTTCTGTTGCTAAGGCCGTTGTTAGGTCCGAGTCATGTGATTGAAAATGCTTTATAACATACTATGGTAGGATAATTTTTGTTTGGATTTTGCACATGGAATTTAGCTGTAATATTTATACTAGTGCAAATTTGTTGGTGCACGAATACTTTCTGGAGTGACTGTATGTCTCGGTAGAGTAGAGACACCATAAGTATAACGATCCAAACGCTTTTGAGTATGCGTTCATTATTGTGTTTGTATGGTGTTATCTTGGTGTTGTCAATCAGTGAACTGTCACCCTTCTTAACCCTTTCATGTGTGTTGTGCAGGGGACGGCCTGCGCGAGACGGAAGGCGTGTTCATCTCTCGCATCGCGCTGGAGTCCGCGGTGTACAACAGCGGTCTGCTGCGCGTCGGCGACGAGATCCTGGCCGTCAACCTGGTGGACGTGCGGCGCATGTCGCTGGACGACGTGGTCATCGTCATGTCCATCCCGCGCCGCCTCGTGCTCACCATCCGCTCGCGCGTCTGCGGCGGCGGTTCGCGCGTCCGAGAGCTCACGCGGCGACCGCCACCCAGACCCCCTGTCGTCGTCATCAAGAAGGACACCACGGACGACGGGTGAGTCTTCCCTAGAATAATTTGAAAGAATTTTAACCCTAATGCGGAGAACTTACCTTATTTTGAAGGTTTGGTGTAGAAAATGAGAAGCCAAGGGGTACATGTGCAGATTTTTAGTATTGGAGTTAAGTGCACTAAGTAGTTGCTGTGGAGTCAAATATTGTTGTGGTAAAGGGATACAAGTGAATCACTGCACTTATACCATTCGCTAGATGGCAGCACGATACAGTAATTCACTTGTATCCCTTTACCACAACAACAAGTGCACTTAACTCCAATACTAAAAAAACTGCACTTGTACGTACCCCTTGGCTTCTAGGCTCCTCAAATAAGCCCTGATTGAGGGTCTGATTCAGCTTGATAAGGCACGTAGAAGAAATCACATAAGGCCAGAGAAGCTCGAAATCTTGAGTGACGTTCTTCCTACTATTTCGCGTCATCATTGCTTTTTGGACAACAGCGCAACTCCATTCTGAATTCTTGCACGCTCCCTTCAGACTGGAGTTGCGCTGTTGTCAAAAAAGCAATGATGACGCGAAATAGAACTGGCGAACTTTGGCCTTTAACAGATCAGGATGGAGGAGAGTCCTCGAGAAGGCCAGGGCCCACACCGGGCTGTCGCGCCAATGATGATGATGATGACGCGAAATAGTAGGCAGAATGCACTCAAGATTTCGAGCTTCTCTGGCCTTATGTGTCTTGATGGCCATGATTGAATGCAATCCCAACATAATTTGCATCGTGTTCCGCAGGTCCAATGGAGAGAATAGTGAGAACGGGCACCTGATCCGCGCCAGAACGAAAGGCCTCCCCCCAGAGATCCCGGCCATCGCCGTGAAGCTGAGCGAGCGTGACCACCAGCGTGAGCGTCACCGCTACGAGCAGCCCCCTCCCGAGGAGAGCTACCACTTCGCCCCCTCCTCGCACACCATCCCCCACCACCACCACCCCTTCCACCAGGCGCCCCCGCACTTCGCCCACCCCCCGGTCACGGAGCAGCCGCGCCACCGCCGCACGCGCAGCATGCAGAGCCCCCCGCCGCGCAGGACTGCGGAGCCTGCGCCGCTGCGGCGCTCCACGGGCGCCCTGACGCGCGCAGGCCGCCACGAGGGCGGCATCCTGCGGCGCAGGCCGGGAGAAGGCAGCGCCTCCGACACGGAGGCGGACACGGGCGCGTCCTTCTGGACGCTGGGGGGCGGGCGCAGGCGCTTCTACGGCGGCCGCAGCCACTCGCTGCCGCGCGGCTACAGCAGCAGCGCGGGCAGGCAGGCGGTGCGCTTCACCACTTCGCTGCCTTACGACTCGCAGGAGGAGAGCGACGGCGCAGTGTCGGCGCCGGAGCTGCCGGCCACCAGGGCGATGAGAAGGCGTGAGTATGCCTTTCCATTGTTAAGGCGCTTCAATTACTTAACTTCAGGAACTTCACATCGGAGTTAGCTGCACGAGTTAACTCCCATTGGGTGTTAGCCTGTACGAGTTAAAACATGCAGCTTTACATCGGAGTTAGGGAACGTACCCATACTACGTGACCTATTTTTGACCCCCCTCCCCCCCACATTGGTGACCACCCGTAGTATATGCCAAGACCCCCCCTTCCCCCTCAAATTCCCCCCCCCTAAACAGGTCACATATTATGGGTACATTCCCTTAGTGGTTTGAGTTAACTCCTGCTGCTGAACGTTTCAGGTAGCCTGTACGAGTTAACCCCTGATGCTCTTTACCAGCTCTTCAGTATCTCATTGTCTCTCATCATCCAAAAAACATATACATCTCTATTAAGCTTACTTTGCTATGTCTGCACAAGCAATACGAATTGATCAAAATCTAATAATTGTTCATTTTTTAGTTGCCCCTTTAAAAGACACTTTTTAATTAGCTCGAAGTAGTACAGAAGCTACTACAATTAGGAGGTATAGCCTCCCTTGTATACCAAGATTTTATGTTGTACTGTTTGGCAAGTGTTACCAGGGCCGTATCCAAGGGGGGGGTTTAGGGGTTCAAACCCCCCCCCCCCCCCCCGAAATTTTGACATCAATTTTTATACTGCTATTTTTCCTGAAAATTATGTCTCACAAGGAGCGATATCCTCTTCGGGTATAACCCAAAGGGTCTCAAAATGAGTCAAAACCCTACTTTTAAGGGTAAAATTTCCAAAATTTTTTTGGGGGAGGACCCCAAACCCCCACGAAATTTTGAAATCTATTAATATACGGTTTTTCCTTCAAACTTGTGTGATTTACAAGGATTGGTCCTCTTTAATGTTACCTAAATATGTCTCAAAATGAGTTAAAATGCCACTATTAGGGGAAAAATTAAAAAAATTTTCTGGAGTAGGAACCTAAAATCCCCCTTAACATTTCGCCATTTATTACAATATACCTTCTTTTTACCTTGAAAATTCGGCCGCTTACAATGAGTGGTGCTCTATGGGTGTTCTCTGAAGGGTCTCAGAAATGAGCTAAAACACTCTTTTGAGGGGCAAATTTCAAAAAATTTTCTGGGGGAGGACCCCCAGACCCCCTTTTACTTCAAATTCATATTGTTTAAACAATTTTGAAATGTAGTGCATCAAAATTTCAATCCAGTGTTGTCACCTAAAACTTAACATATAAAAATACCCGTAAGGAGGTACCTCAGAAAATATTTGTCAAAATATTAGTCAATATTTTGAATATATTAGTCAAACCCCCCCCCCCCCCCGAAACAAAAGTCTGGTTACGGCCCTGAGTGTTACCATAAAATGTCAGCAGCTATAAGCAGCCGCCTCTGTTGCACACGTTTAATATTTTAATCTTTAATAATTCTTAACCTTGATTTTAATTATCTTTAAGAACTGTCTAAAAGATGAAATGTATAGATATTATGTGTGTCTCGTGTGTTGCAGCTCCTCCGGGCAGTCGGCGATCGTCACCGAGTGTGTTCACGTCGAACGAGTACGCGGCGTGGATGAGCCGAGCACCCTCCACCTCGGCCATCTACGAGCGTCTGCGCAGAGGGCAGCACGCCCCCCTCCCGGGCCGCGTCGCCTACAGCGCAGAGTCCATCCTCGACACCATTAGACAGGTCAATATCACCCCCCTCTCGTTTTATGAGCACTTTTACGCTAGTTAGTCAACCTTAGTCTACCAATAATAGATACAGTCGCTCCAGAAAGTATTCGTACACCCAACAAATTGGCACAAATTCCAAATGCAAAATCCAAACAAAAATTATCCTCTAACATAGTATGTTATTCTTCATTATAATCTACCAAATAAGAGAGCAAGAAAACATCAGAACAGTTAGAAAAAAATTATTTTAAAAAATGAAGCGATTTGAAAGCCCAAACAAATATTCACATAGCCATAGACTTATCATGGGATCATTGCATTTAACAAACAAACTTTTTTTTATTTACTAAAGAAACAAAATGACAATAATTGAAAAAGAAATTATCATCCGCCGCCAAGGGGAAAGACCCGAATTTAGAATTTCTACCAAACTTAGTGACCGTATACTATTTTTAGTAAATAATTATGCATGAGAGTAGCCAGGAGGAAGTTTTGTGGATATATCCCCCCGAAACTCCGAAATTTTCATTTTTGGCCACAAAAAACAACTACATGTAAGTATACCATATTCTCCTCCAATATCCCCCCCCCGAATTCCAATTATTTTTCTGGCTACGGTACTGTAATTATATATTGTGACTGCTGTATATATTTTAAAAAATAAAATTACCCCCTTAAAAGGGGGCTCTACTCCCAATTCTTTATCCCTTACCAACCCCCAGAACTGCTTACTTTTTCCTTTAGGAAAGGAAAAGAAGTGTTTTTTTCGTGAAACATAAACACATTAAACAATTGTAAATAATTAAATAGCTGTCTTTGTGTTTAGCACCCATTAGTTTGGAAAAATGTCATTGAACATCCATAAACTATAACTACTCTCACATAACTTTAATTGAAATTTCACAAAAGAAAGAAAGAAAGAAATTAAGATAAAAATGTGAGTTAGTTCAGAAATTTTGCTCGTTGGGTTTACTCGTTTTAAGTAGGTTTTGTTAAGCATGTCCGTCCATTGTTTTATCCAACCATTCACTAATTCTTATATTCTTATGCTGCTAACACTGTAAAACAGCGAGTGATTTGGTTGTTTTCTCTGTGTTGCAAGCGTTACCTGTAGAACCCGTTTCACTGCGATAGTCTTTACTATGCAGAGAAACAAACAACACGCTGGATATGGAGTCCCAGTTCACAATGGTTTTTAAAGTGCTATGCAAAGAAAATCACTTCACATAGATTAAAAAACATTAATTTCGATCTCAATTAGACTTTATGCTTTCTTTTTTTTTTTAATTTTGTAAATTTGTAAAAGAAAAGGAAAATAATGAATAATAGTTTTTTACTTGCCAAGGGTGTCAGACATTTTCGGTATTAGCACCCTCATTGCAGATTTTTATAAACTTTATGATTTAAGTTTAAAATTTTAGCAGTAGGGGAAGATAGTGTACCTTGGACCTTTTTGTACTTTTTACCCCGTAAACTTTTATTTATTGAAAATAAATTAATGAAACAATTTCCCCTCGATACTTTAGCCTTTCATACACAGCATATATTTTTTTCGGAATTTTAATTGAAGTATTTCAATACTTAATTAATGAAAGAAAAAACTGAAAATTGATCCAAGGTACAGCACCGGTATTGTACCTTGGTCCAAAGGGTGTTGTACCTTGGACCTGTGTCAAAAAACTTTAATTGCACCTCTAAACTTTCTAAAATAATTGTGAAAAACTTAAGGAAAAAGTGCTCATTAAACCACCCAGATATAGTATAAGCTTATAGATTTAAATGAAGTACTTTTTGGCAAAAAAATATTTTAAAGCACTGTTTTTTGTCACAAAATTATGAATTTTCCTTAAAATTAGTGTTAGTCATGAAATTAAATCCTATCCTGCTTTTAAAATCAAAATACCAAATGGGTCATTCCACAGTGACTGACGTTACATTTAGACTCTGTTTTGGCCTTATAAATTTGCAGCTCTGTCTAAAAATTTAAATACTATATTTTCGAAACTGGTGCTAAGTTTTTTAATCGAATACATTTATGCTATCCATACCTGCATCCATTTTGCTATAGAAAGGTTAATAGAGAGAGTGACTGATGTTACACAAAAGTGACATAGAGAAAAGTGTGTTTTTATTATTTCAAAATTTTCTTTAAACTTAATACTTACAGCCTAAAATTATTTTCTCCAGTAAAGAGGATATTTTAAACTTTATAAAAAGGCTTTGTTTCACGAAAAAAAGAAAATTGAAATTGTAGAAATTATGGAATCCTTGGTGATTGATGTTACAAAAATTTTGTAACTGATGTTACATTGACATAAATTTAATTCTTAATGAATGATTAAACTTAACTGACATTAAATTTGAAAGAAAGGTGTTCCCAACATTTGAGTACAATTTTATAAAATTCATTATTTTCTACTTTATTGGGGGGGGGATCAGGGCCGGATTATCCAATAGGCAGAGTAGGCAACTGCCTAGGGGCCCCACGTCAGCCAGGGGCCCACTGGTCTAAGATTTTTTAAAATTTTCTTTAAGTGGAAATTTAACATGAAGATCAGTATGTGGGCCTCGGTTTAATCAGAAACGGGCCCCTCTAAGTCAGGTCTTAAATTCTAACCAAAGAAGTACCGGAGCGCTACTATTTCAGCATTACAAATATTTACTGATTAATAAATAAATATCGGTAAATATTTACTTAAAACCCAGAAGTACCGGAGCTCCGCTCCGGTGCTCTCCGGTGCAATTTAAGCCCTGCTCTAAGTAGGGACCATGCAAGCGAGCCTAATCAGAAAGGGGTTCACCTGTCAGTGTTGATGTATGTGCGCTACTATACCCACACTTCCAGATAAGCGAGGAAAAGGGTCGAAATACCGCGGTCATAAATCGTTCGGACATTTTCACCGGTGGGCCCCCTATTCATCGGGAATGTTTTGTTTATTTTGGGAACTATTTCCAATTAAGGGGTCGAGTTTCAGATAGGGGTCTGTTCTGTCCTTGGACAGAAAGAGGTTGAAAATGTACACGTGACCTGCATGTCTAGACCAATGGACACTTGTTAATAGGCGTACTTCAGAAGAATTCACAAAGTAAAGAGTGTCCTTTGGAAGTATATATTGTATGAACGTGCTGTTGGTCGTACATTCGTATTCGTGTCTTTTTTATACTAATACTCGAGAAGTAAAGGGTAAGTCACAAATTCGACTCATTAAAAGTATGTTTGTTTCATGTGTATATCGTAGAAAAATACTATCGAACTTGGAACGGCAGTGGATCTGTTAAAATCATTGGTGGATTTTTTAACATCCCAGAGAGATTTATTTTACCATTATGAGAAAAAGGCGTAAGAAAAAACAAATTGCAGTTATGAAAATCAGCGTATTAGAAAAAGAAAAAGGCAACACGATGAGGGATCCGCCCGCCGATGACGTGTTTCACACTGGAAAGAATAAGTTAAGAATTGAAACATATTTGCCTGTTCTTGACATGCTTTGCTTTCCACCGAATTGTCACGACGTTTGGAAGCCTACCGGGAAATTAACTCTCTATTTGGGTTTCTTACTAACTTCTCATCCATGTCCAACGAAGAAATTAAAGAGGCTTGTTCAAAGTTTAGGCAACATTATTCAGAAGATATCGAGCCGGAATTCATTGAGGGAATGTTACATTTTAAATATTTCGTAAAGCAATTAGAGGATGATAACAAAGAAAATAGAAAATTTTTAACCGCTAAAGAGCAGGGCTGTATCCAAGGGGGGGGATTAGGGGTTCAAACCCCCCCCCCCGAAATTTTGACATCAATTTTTATACTGCTATTTTTCTTGAAAATTGTGTCTCACAAGGAGCGATATCCTCTTCGGGTATAACCCAAAGGGTCTCAAAATGAGTCAAAACCCTACTTTTAAGGGTAAAATTTCCAAAATTTTTTGGGTGGAGGACCCCCAAGCCCCCTCGAAATTTTGAAATCTATTAAGTATACGGTTTTTCCTTCAAACTTGTGTGATTTACAAGGATTGGTCCTCTTTAATGTTACCTATGTCTCAAAATGAGTTAAAATGCCACTATTAGGGGAAAAATTCAAAAAATTTTCTGGAGTAGGAACCTAAAAACCCCCTTAACATTTCGCCATTTATTACAATATACCTTCTTTTTACCTTGAAAATTCGGCCGTTTACAATGAGTGGTGCTCTATGGGTGTAATCTAAAGGGTCTCAGAAATGAGCTAAAACACTCTTTTGAGGGGCAAATTTCCAAAAAATTTCTGGGGGAGGACCCCCAGACCCCCCTTTTACTTCGAATTCATATTGTTTAAACAATTGTGAAATGTAGTGCATCAATTTAAATCCAGTGTTGTCACCTAAAACTTAACATATAAAAAGTACCCGTAAGAAGGTACCTCAGAAAATATTTGAGTCAACCCCCCCCCCCCGAAACAAAAGTCTGGTTACGGCCCTGCTAAAGAGTTAAACCAACTTATTGTAAATAATATGGTGCAATCTACATTCCCAAATGTAATGACTGCCTTGCAGATCTACAGATGCCTGATGATTACGAACGCCTCCGGTGAAAGAAACTTTTCAAAATTAAAACTCATCAAAAACTGTCTTCGTTCATCGATGGCTCAAAATAGATTAAATTCATTGTCTATAATGTCAATAGAATATGATGTATTAGAACGCATTAGTTTTGAAGAGGTTTTGAAAGATTTTGCTTCCAAAAAAGCTAGAAGGGTAAACATTTAAATGTAATAAAATTTACAGAATTTAAACATAGGGGGAAAAGTTACATTTGTTTTTATCCCTAGGAGTTTACTTTTCCTATTTTTTCCATATTATTCTGTTTCCTGGTTTTTATTGTTTTATCAAGCTAAGTTTAAAATTACTTGTTTCCTCCTTTTCACAGACAACTGTAAGGTATAAGAAGCTAATTTACTCCTCACTTAAATTTTAATATGCATTTTTGTAAAATAATTCATCAAAATAGTTCATTTTAATTTCAAATATTGTGAATAAAATAAATCAATTAATCTCCCCAAATGAAAACAGAGAAGAATTTTATTTGTAACGTCTCATATTTTTTTAATTGTTATAAATAAAAATATTGAGTTGTGTGAAACTTTGAACTTGTATTTTTTTTTGCTTAACTTTTAACTGACTGAGTATTTATATTTGTTTTCATGACTAAATTTGGCAAAATACCTTGTTTCTTACTACCCCTCATAGAGTAAAGGGTAATAAGTTAATAATTTCTTTTAAGTTTATAAAAAGTCTGCAAGAAATCTGCACAGAAAAATGAAGGAAAACTACAGAATAACCTCAAAAACGGAAGGGAATTGAAACCTTTTGCCTTAAATTTTAGTCTGCAGAATAAATCTACAGTCTGTCTGCAGAATCGGTGTAAATTCTTTAAAATTTCTGCAAAAAAAACTGCGGAACAATGTGCCGAATAACTTTAAAGTATTTTGAGGCAGTTTTCTCATTTTAGGCCTTTTATTGCAGATTTTATGCAGACTTTTCTGGCTGGGGTTGGTGCATTATTTTTAAATAATGATATCTGCATATTTTTTGCACGTTTGTACTTGTTACAAACTTTTCCTTAAGTTGTATTCAAACTAAATAATTTAATAAAAAAAATATTTTCATTTGTTTCAATTTTTCTTGATCTGGTTTAACTAGCGTTTATTGCAAAACATTGAAACAAATGAAAATAAACGTCTCTATTTCGTATCTACAACGTAGTGATTATCAGTAAAAGTTCGTTGTGGTGGGAAAAAATATTTCAGGGGGAAAAGGGGCCCCGAGACATGCACTGCCTAGTGTCCCCGACATGGTTAATCCGGCCCTGGGGGGGATACCAAAATGCAATAAAAGTCAATATGGTGATTTATTTGGTAACTCAAGGTACTTAAGTGTATTTTGGATAGTCCAAGGTTACAATGCTCTCCTTAGGTCCAAAGTACAATACTTGATCATTTACCGAAATATGTCTAACCATCGTGTTGATTTTAGGCCTAGCCTCATTTAAAGCTAACAAGCTAAACCAATACATTTTAACATATTAAATTCACTGTAAAATCAAATATTTATTTTTTTAACAATAGCTTACGAAAGCAAAGATAGAAAATTTACTTTTGAAGGGTGAAATCAGTTTTTAGCGTATATCTTCCAAAATAATCGGTTTTTCTAGTAATAATTTTGTTTAGTGCTGCCATATACCTGAAAGTTAAGCTAAAAACAGTGTAGGACCGAGTTACACTTAGGTCCTAGGTACACTACTTTCCCCTACATGCAGTGATATTTTTAACTCCTCTGAGAGAGTATTTCACTCCTTGAAAATAGGAATTATTGCTGTTTAAAAAACTAGACACGAGTATTTTTACTCTTAGAATTTGTCACAAAGGTTTAGCTTAAACCTTCAGCCACAGCATCCTAATTATCATACTTTTTAATTGTGTTTTCATACAGCAATAGTAATTTTTTTTATTTATTGTTCTGATGCTTAGGTAGTTTTATTGAAGTGTATTTGATTGAAACCCCAAAAAGCATCCTCATTTTTTTTTTTTTTCAATTTCATTTTGTCCATTAAAAAGTAAGTGTTTTTAATAGCAATTTTGTCTCTGTATATGTAGTTTATGCTATTTCCGTATTTCACTCCTCCTAAAATAGTCAAGGACTATTTTTACTCCACCAAAAATATCCTACGAATTCCTACTCTGCCTACATGTATTTTCGGTAGTAATACTTCTAAACTTCTCATTATTACCTTAAATTTGAGTAGCATTTAAATTGATTTCTCTGTTTTGTCAGGAGGAGCGCGGCGGCATCTACACGTTCCCGCGCCGCCTGCAGACTCCGAGCGAAGACTCACTGCCAGCGGGAGGAGCGTACGGACCACGTGTGTCCGTGCCCCACCCCACCCCCGTCAAGCCCTCGGAGGACCGCCTGCGACTCGTCTCCCTGGACCCCAGAGACTTTAAGTGAGCATCGTGTTCGCGTCTGTATGTGGAAAAATGTTGTGTTGTTCACTGTTTGTCCAATGAAGTGTTGTGAACGTCGATCCTGCTCTTAGAGGATACTTATGGTTTTACCTCAATTGATTTTCACGTCCTTCGTGCCATGTTAGGAGTTTGTTTTCAATGTATGATAGTAATTCAATGATAAGTCTGAACCCTCTCAATTATTAAGATGCCCAATACTCAAAAGATAAATAATAGTATAGTCAAAAAGTTTATATGATTATTAAAATGAGCCCTTTCTTCTAAACGAACGGGGACTGAAAGCGAGTTAATCTCGTTTTTCCGTTCCCGTACGAATATCCAATACCCCCTAACCCCATAGAATGAAGTCTAGGACCATGTGTTCCTGTTTAATTCTGAATCCTCATGATTTACTACCCTACATCCTCTGGAAGTTCGCCTTGTTTAAACTAGATGTTAAACATAATATCTATTGCGTTAAAGGTTTAATAGAGGAACTGGATGTTTGTGGAAGGGGAGAGTATAGCCTCATGTAGCACTAAATGGCATAAGAAGATGAGGTACAATAAATTATAAGAAAAATTAGGGTCACACATAGTCGCTAGTGCGCGCCCAGCCTTATTGTAAAAAGTATTGAAATCGGAAAACTATTCCCCAAGATATTAATTTTTAAAATCTCGTTTCCTGTATTGGCGGGAAAAACAGTAATTTCGTTATGACTGCTGTGTGACGTCACAGCGCTTGGACCCACTTGGTTTCGCCATGTTATTGTATGCTTAGCTTGCTTCATTCTGCTTTTCTTCATAAAGTTTTAACTAAGAAACTATGATATTTTAAAGACACATACAAATATTTTTTATAAAAAGATTGGCGTTTTGTTTTTCAAAAAATATTAATTGGTTTTGGAATTATTAGGCTTCAAAGTTTTAATTTTTTCTTTTTCTGGCCGTTCACTAGAGAAACAGACGAGTTTTATGCGTGTTTTGGTTTTATGATAAGTCTGATTTCTTTTATTTCCAACAATTCACTAGTTTCGAGGGCGCTGTGACGTCACATCCCGTTTTTTGATCACATGACTTTACTAGTGTTTTGGCAAAAGTGAAATTGCATTTTAAGTTATTTAAAACATTTCATATTTTTGAACTTTAAAATCTGATATTTGAGAATTTTAAACTATAACGTATCAAAAAATTGTAAAATTAAGCATATCCCTCTCCTATGCAAATCCCTTATTGTCAGGGAATTTCGGAATAAGTTTTCTGTGGCCACCCTACTATTCTTCCCAGTGTCATTTTAATCCTGTATATTCATCCCATTATTGTACTAATTCCCTCATTATCATCCTTTCGCAGCAAGTACCACCGGAGCGGCGGAGGGTCATCAGGGTCTGGGGGTCACAGCGGCCTGCTGTGGGTGCACCTGCTGTCCGGGAGGGGACTGCGGGGGCACTTCAGGGACCTCTACTGCGTGATCGAGTGCGACAGAGTGCACAAGGCGCGCACCGTCATCCGCACGGGCGACCACAGCTTCGACTGGGACGAGATCTTCGAGATCGACCTCGTCGAGAACAGGGAGGTGGCCTTCCTCCTATACTCATGGGACCCCAGGTAACTATACTCCCTTCTTTTAACTTACACTGAAACTCCATTCGGAGGCGCAGTGGAAGTGCATTGTGCTTCGACGCCACAGGTCCACACTGGGCAAGGTCGACTCAACCTTTCATCCCTTGAGTGGGTCGATAAACTGAGAACCAAGCGTGCTTGGGAACTAAACACTGGGGGTCTCGTGTTAGACTGACCACCTATCCAGGACATATGCCTTGCACCCCAGGGCCCCAAGGTCAAGAGAACGAAGATGGGCATCGTAGGCCTTGGCCCACTAGGGCTCTTGCGCCGATTAGTTTAGTTTAGTTTAGAAACTCCATTCTCGTGGCAAGAACGAAACTAGGCCACGCACATACAAAAACTAAACAAGTTAAAAGACGTAACCAATTAAATCATTTTACAGATCATAAAAAAACAAATCACTGGGAACAGGCACTCGCAACGTTTATTCCTTTCCACAGGAATAGTAATGGACGAACACGAACATGGCACCCATATGTCTGAATTCAAGAGGGAGCCAAGGATTTTTTTTCAAGTCAGTCAATCCCTTAGCTAAACTTTAGTTTCTTTTTTTAAGGGGGGTTGGTTCATAATTAATACTAAGGGGCCCCTCACGTGTTACTAAATACAAAAATTTTGTACATAATTCTGGAGATTCAAACAAAAAGGGGGTGTCTAGAGGTAAAAAAGTTTTGAAATTATACTCTTAAAAAAGTTGTGTTTTAACTCATTTGTGTTTTTGTTTTAATTTGTGTTGTCTGTCGCATAATGTCCTGATAGGAACCATGCATGCGCCATAAAACACCATAAAGCAATAGGAGGACCTTTGCCCCCCTTGGCGTAATGATATATTTTCACTTTGGCACGCTCAGTTTGCACTCCAAGTTATTAAATAGCTCAGTGACTAGACCACGGCCCATCATCTCGGAAACTGATTTTGATTGTAATAAAAAGATACTATTCTCATCGCTATCTCTCCTTGTAGGTTCCGGCACAAGCTGTGTTACAAGGGCACCCTGCACCTGTCTGCGCTGCTGCGTGAGTCGCCCGTGCACAGCCTGGCGCTGAGGCTGGAGCCGCGCGGCACGCTCTATCTGAAGCTGCGCCACAAGCCCCCCGCGCAGACCTTCCAGCGGAGAGGGGCGCCGTCTGGGGCCCTCTTCGGCGCAGACCTAGACACCGTGCTGGTGCGCGAGGACTCGGGCTTCGGCGTCCCGCTCATCGTCAAGAGGTACTAATAAGACACTGTTGTTGGTAAAAAGATAATTCACAACCTACTTATAAAACTATAATTGCAACTAATAGTTAACCGTGTAACAATAACGGTTCACTCAATATTTCCTTTTTCCTCACTTTTCCCCTCTCCGTTAAACTCCGTTATCGCTGCATCTAGAGGGCCCTTTCGTATAAACGACGTTCGCACTGATATAAGGGGCAAATGAGCCCTTTACTGAATGTAACTACTAACGGCTCGATTTGTAAAGGACACGTTTGTGGTCCGTTAATTAGCTCCACAAACACAAAAACAGTAACCTACTCGTTATCAAAAAATGTTTTCATTCTTTAATATAATTATGCAAATAATCTTCTTCTTCTTTATTGGCTCCACAGCCCTTTGTGGGCCTTCCTAAGAATCTTCCTCCATTCTGTTCTCTTCTTGGATAGGGTTCTCCAATTGCTAATTCTTAATTTTTTAAAATCCCGCAGTCTACCCATCTACGTTTGGGTCTGCCTCTTAAACGGGTCCCGATTGGCTTAAAGTGAAAGATCCTTGAAGCTAAGAGAGGAAAGATTCAACCTGCAGAGGTGTCCAGCAAGTTTCATACGGTTGACTTTTATAAAATTGATGATGTTTGCCTCTCTATAAAGGTTATACAGGTCGCTATAGTATCGGTGCCTCCATGTACCATCGATGTTTACAGCACCCAAAATCTTTCTTAAAGTAATGCAAGTAATATAAGTGTGTAATAAGTGTTTATAAGTGTGTAACATGTGGCTCCAAGAGCACACACTCGCGAATGACAGAAGACTTTTTTTGATAAGAAGTTGTTTGTGTAGAACTATATATAGTTATAGGTATAGGCAACCTTCACTTTTACATACCACGAAGCGATCTATTGTGAATTGCCTAAGCGAATTTGGGTGTGTGATCAATTATGAAACTTAACCATCAAACTAAGGGTTGGCAAACTATAACTTAAAGTAATTCAAAACCGAGGGTAATTTTTCACCAGCTTCCTTCCATTCGTTTTCGCAAAGCTGAATCTAAACGTCTCTCTTATTGTTTCAGGTGCACGGAGGA
The DNA here is from genome assembly GCA_963680715.1 of Tetragnatha montana. Lineage (NCBI taxonomy): Eukaryota > Metazoa > Arthropoda > Arachnida > Araneae > Tetragnathidae > Tetragnatha > Tetragnatha montana. The sequence goes on from OY796677.1 coordinate 5,698,796, forward strand.
AGTGGAGCGACGGGGGATGGACATCGTGGGCATTTACAGGCTGTGCGGCTCTGCGCTCAGAAAGAGACTGCTGAGGGACGAGTTCGAGCGCAGCGCCCTCCTCGCCAGCCTCTCGGTCGAGCACGTCCCGGACATCAACGTCGTCACCAGTGAGCTCCTTCATTCGTTTTTATAATTGATTCAACTGAAGATTCCTCTCATCCTCCCATCTTTCAACCTCCCATCCTCTTTACCTCCCATCCATCTCTTTAACTCCCATCCTTTCAACCAGCTCATCCTCCACTTTATCCCATCCTATCCCATCTCTTCATTCATAAGGTCCTCGATTCATCCTCATCATCCTGCTAATTTCTCTTATCAATCATTCATCCCGTCTCACATCTTCTCTTCAAACCCCCCCCCCCACAAAAAAAACTCTGTGAAAAAATAGTACCACCTAATGTTTAATTTACTGTTGTCAAGAATGATAGTACATATTTAATGTAGAGTAGCTTAAAATTTAAACAGTAAACAAGTATTAGTGTTTAATAGAAATCTTAAATTTATTTTTCACCTCAAAACCCAGAAATCTTACTAAAACATGCGATTATTCAATGGCGTTTAAAACGAAATATATCCAAGTGTATATGCTAACAAAGAATTGTTTTGTTAGGCCTGCTGAAGGACTATTTGCGAGAGCTGCCCGAGCCCCTGCTGAGCCGGGGGCTGTACGACATGCTGGTGGACGGACTGAGCGTTTGCCTCCCGGACGATCCGGACGGCAGCGCGAAGCTCATGTTCAGCATACTCGAGTGCCTGCCCAAGGCCAATCTGGTGAGAAGATCGCATTCTAACTCTTCTCTTTGTTCTCTGAACGATTTTTCTTAAACCAAAATGAAAACAGAAGGGTTAAAATGGAAAAATAGTTTTTAGCATCTGTTTTTGGAGGGAAATAATCAAATCAAATAAAATTTATTTACAACAACAAGACACATAAAAAAACATACACACAAGAAAAAATAATAATAAACATTGATCATTTTTGACTATCCCAAAGGAGCAACTGCTCGTCCATGGGCAAATGGCATATCTAGAATTAAAAATTAGATCAAAACAGTGGAAGAATTGGAGAAAAATTTATATTTTTATTTACGTAGAAAAAAAATATAATAAAATAAAACGAGAATGGCTTAGCTGGCAATTATATTTATATTATAGGAAGAATGAGAGAACAACATAGATTGAGTGTAAATCTGACAAATTAAATTAGGGTTTCAACATTATTTTGGTCAAGAATAAAAGCAATAAAAAATTTTTTAAATAATCTGACATTAGATTTTGTTTGAATTTGGCTTAGTAATTTGTTAAATAAAATAACCGAAAGATATAGAAAATGTTTTTTGTATATTTCTTTACGAGGGGTAGGTACTAAGAAATAATTTTGACTGCGGAGATTGTATGAAGTGTTAGAGTTTATAGTTGCTCACGATGGGAATATGGGAATTTTTTTAAAAACATCCTTTATAATATCCTTGAAATAATATCTGATAATAAATAATAAAATAATTTATAATTAATGAAATAATATTTAATTGATATAATATTGAAATAATAATAAAAGGAAAATAATATCCTTTCTACTCGTATCAACGTATGAATTTGATGAATTAAACATGCGCTGTAGTAACCATAAATGTAGCCTAGCTCTCTCATAAACCTTATGCTTTCGTTTATTATCTCTTTTCCGAGTGTTGATTAATGAATGAATAATCTCTCTCTGTAGTGCACGGTGCTGTTGCTGCTTGACCACCTTCGGCTGATCGCGAGCCACTGCGACCGCAACAAGATGACGTCACAGGGGCTGGCGGCGGCCTTCGGGCCCGTGCTCATGTGCCACGCCCCCGCCGCCGTGGACGTTCGACGCCCCATCGACGTCATGAGCTTCCTGGTCGAGATGTGGCCCGACAAGCGAAGTGAGCCCTCACCCCTTCTACTATCACTATCTCTCCGCTCTTTGCTTCTTTCTGTGTATAGTATATCATTGAAAACAAAGTCAGTTAGCCTTCAATCGAATACTTTACGGACCATCACCCCCTTGTCCACTACACCGGGGTCTCCAAACTACGGCCCGCGAGGCATCCGGCCACGGATACCTTTCCATCCACGAAAAAAATACGGATATGTGGTGTACGCAAATAAAAAGATCTAAGGTGTTAAAAAAATGAAATAAAATATCCAAGATCCCCCCGAAATTCGGACTAAGGATACCAGAACGAGTAAAAACTAAAAACCCTATTTTTTAGGGTCAAGTTTACAAAGGTTTTCTGGGGGAGGATCCCCAGATCCCCCTTTTTGTACTTTGAACTCAATTAATTCACATTGATTTTCATATTAGTTTCACCAAAATGAAAATCGTTCCTAAAATGCATTAAAAAGGTACATTAAATCTATTACATATGCATAAGAGGGGCTTAGGGATAATTTTAGGTCTCCTCCCCTGTGCAAAAATCTAGCTTTGGGCCTGATAATTACTTAATTTCTTAGAAGGATATTTTAGTCCCTCCCGATATAAATTTCTATTCACTTCATTGAAATCCTAGATGTTACAGAACAAGATACACATACATTTTTTAAAAAAAAGTATTAATACTAATAATTTAAGAGTTTCTTTTTTTTCTCTCTTTTGTATATAATAATAATAATAATTGTGATTTAATTGTAAGGTTGTTACTTAATTGTTCTTTCATAACATAATAGAAAAACCCCTATTTGAACTTGATTCTTTTTTATTTGGACCTCGAGTATGTAGTTGGCCCACAAATTCCTTTTTAATAGTTAATGGGCTGAAAAGTTTGGAGACCCCCTTCTCTACACTGTAAAAAGTAATCGTAAAAAGCTCTTTTGACAGAGCTTTCCTTTACACAGGATTTCTCTGTTGGCGGAACTTTTTTTTTGTATGTTACGATATTTCTGGGACACAAGCCTCAAACTTTAGTTTAGGGTAAAGTTATACTAAAATTTACTTCTTACGGTATTCTTAAGGTTAAGGAATGCCAAGTTATTATCTAAAATAATTTGAGTATCGATGTTTCTACTCTATGCTTTTCCTACTCAGGAAAATGTCTCACATTTTATCCTTAAAAAGATATTTTAGCCTATATTTCGACATTATTTTATGACCCGTTGAGGGACACCCGGATTGAAATTACCCCAAAAGGTTAAAAAAATATATTGATTAATTTTAATGAAAGACCTCTGGTATTTAATATAAATTTTGACAGTTAATAAATACCACAGGGGAAACCTTTCCGTTATGTTGTCAAAAATAACTTTTACAAGTCATTTTTAACGTATGCAAAGAGTTTTAAGTTATTGTGCATAAAAAAAAACCTAAGTTAATGTGTAAATTAAATCCAGTGTAGTAAAAATTTATTTCTCTAAATGCTTTGAAACTTTTTCAGTCATTTATTTCAATTTTATAAGCATTATTTTACAAATTGTTGATGACAGTTAGAATTTTATAACCTAATTTAGAGAAAAGTTTTAAAAAGTTTATAAAAATATTGTTATTCTTATGTGCAATAACTAAAATGTATGCTTATTGCGCATGTTATCTGTGTTAGTCAAATTGTGCTAGTGATTTTTCGATCCTTATTGCCTTCAACATGTATGTATTTGCACTTGCATGAGCATGTCATGTTGTCTAAACGTTTTCTAGCATGAAAAATAAGAGAGTTTTAACTGCATATCATACTAAAGTGTGATGGTAAAGCATTAAAAAGTTCATTTGAATAACTAATAATGTTAAGAAAGAGGAAACATATCATATACTTAAGATCGTTGACTTAGGTGTTTTACAATGTATTTTTTGTAGAATATTGCGTAATATTGAACTCAAAAATTTTACCTGCAGCAAAAATAGCTCGTTTTCGATGTAAAAAGCAATGTGCAAAATTTTCAGGACATGTTTAATGTTAACATTACCATCACACATCTTCTGGATTTTTCCCACCTAGTTTTTATTGATGCGCTACGTAATGGTTACCCAGTAAATTTTATGTTCTGCATGACCCAATCTTCCTTACCATGTACCATTTTACCCTAGTAGTTAACCTTATTGTTTTAGTGAAATTTTAAAACCTACACTGTTGAAATTTGTGGTTCATTTAAACATTGGTACTTCAAAGCTGACTAAACGTTTTTTTAAAGAGATAAGCATTGCACTTTATTCCAAAGAAATAAATTAGAGAATATTTTTAAAACTCTGAATCAGTGTTTTCAACAGTGTGGGGGTCAGCTGTCATACATCTTGGCAATTTTAAACGAGTATTCAACATTTTCTGACCATTTACAACTTTAATTGACTAACGTATACCCTGACATTTGATTAAGACTTTTGTTTATGGTCAATCCTAAAAATATGAAATTGGGTTTTGACTGAAACTTTAATGAAGAATTTGGTTGGTTGGGGTCTTATGGGTTAATGACCTTATTAGGACATTCTATGAAGAATATGTAAATTTCGTCAACGTTTAAAGTACCCAAGATGTATATCCTAAACTTTATGTGTTTATTCATGCACTTATTTCTTCCAAATTTTTTAACGTCTGTAGTTTTTGTATTTTGAATGCTTAAATTTTGAAATTTTTATTCAACTTTTTGATACATGACCCCCTTTAGTAACAAGACACATACACAAACTTACTGGAAAAGTATGAATAATTTATTCCTTAATTTTCCATCCATGTTGTGATGAGGTATCTTGCGAACTCTTATTTTCTTTACTCGAGTATTACTTGGTTGAGCTTCTGTTTTCTTGGTTGAGTTTCTTATTTGCTGCCAAAAATCTGCTGCTTATTGTCTTACTCTGTTTCGTTAGTTTTTTGGTCCTTCTTCAGTTTCGAAAATCTGCTTGTCTTCTTTGGACATTTTTTGGCTTTTGTACTTGTGACGAGTAGGGTCTGTGACATAAGTGGCACGTGGATATTACAATAATTTATTTAAAAAGACTATTTAAAGAATGTTTGGTCAGTTGGAAAATAACATGTTTCCATAATTAAATCACCCCAATTTAAAAGTCTTTACAAATGAACTACAGTCGATTTCACGGATATTGTGATCACGATTAATGTTATCAATATTGAAAGGTCCCCATCACTCCTATTTAACTTAACATAAAATGTATCGTTTTATGTGATCAATATATCGCTAAATGTTATCAAAATCTGGTGAAATCCCCCAAAAAAAGCTCCTTTATTTCCCTTTTGAAGGTCAATTTTAATACACAATCACACAAATAAGTCATTAATTTGTTAGTGTTACATTTTCCACTCTCATTTCCACTAAGAATGTGAAAGTTGCAAAATACATACTAGGTATTCGTTTTAAATACTTCAATTCGAAAAGCATAGTTTTGATTTTAAAGCTAACACTCGAGTTACATTGTTTGGAACTTTCTAATATCAAATCGCTTATTATTATCAATCGGAATTTGTTATCGTTCTACTATTAAACGAAAGTGATCACATTATAAGCGGAGTCAACTGTATTAGTAAAATTAGTAGAACTTTTTCATTGCTAAAAACAATTTAGTTCTTTTATCCACGTGAAACTTGCGTTACAACCACAAACTCAGAATAGCTTAACTTTGCATTTGGTTTCTTTCTTGGTAGACTGGCATCTTACTTTTTATAGCATCGTTTGGTTTTTTCCCCCTCCTTGGTTGATTTTCCATTCCTTTTGTTACCCTTGAAGTAGTGTTTAGATGAGAGACCGACTCGGTCTTGTGATTGGCTGGAGGCTGAAGAGCTATCCTCTCTAGAACCGCCCCGCTGTTGCATGTTGTCGCACTCCTGCTCTCAGATTCCTCTTCGAAAGGTTTTTTTACTCTCGAAACCCGATTAACACAATAAAAAGGTAAAAACAACAGAATGCATTGGGTAAAAAGTATTTCGATTAGTTATTTGAAAAATAAGTAGAAGTAAAAAAAACACCATGCATACAACACTCCACCTTGAAACAATGACAGAGATATTTTAAGAATGGTGTTTCATACATGGGAAAAATTTAAAATTTCTGTTTTGCTAGCGTAACATTATTCTAAATTATTAGAATTAGAAAGTTCAAAAGAAATTGAAATATTTTTTAAGCGTTTATGAGTTGGTAAAAATAATGTTACTTTTTGATTAAATTTATGATTAAAATTCCATTTAAACCTAAAAAAACATAAATACACATCAGTGTTTTTTACCGTCAAAGTTTACCATACAAGTAATAAGCAATGCACAAATACTCAAGCTCTAGGTAGAGGGAGTTCTTCTCTTAGAACTAAATAATAATTGCTGAAATATATTTATTTTTTAATTTTTGCTAAATAAATATTTTTTATCGATTATTCGAATTACACATGAAATGTTGTCTTACTCAAGTTACAAAACAAGTATTTGTGTCTCTTGTGTAATTTATCGCTTATCAAGACGGAACGTTAAGTTCTTTGTGTATTCATATTTGGCAATAGCATAGAAACACATCATTTCATTAGATACACTTAATTATTTTTAAACTCACTACACGTTTCCAGGAGTTGACAATTCTTATTCTCTGTAAATCTTGTTCAATTTCATGTGATTTAATTTACAAAGTGTCTGAAAATACTGCGACAATTAGGCTGGGCGCGCACGAGTGACTAAAGTCACGGCGACCAGGATTACTAGTATCAAAAATATCACTAGAAAACAATAGAGCATTTTCAATCACATGACTTTACCTAACAACGGCCTTAGCAACGTTGTTTTTATCCTCCAGTGATGTCATGTGCGAATGCTGCTATTGGATACTTCTATGTCCCGCCCCTAACAACAGCCTTAGCAACGTTGTTTTTGTCTTTGTCACCGTGACAAAAGTCGCCAGTGCGCGCTCGCCCTTACAAAATTTTTACTGTCACACTTTGTTGCGACTTATTCTACATATTTAGTCTAGCCAGCAGCGGTTAGATAAAATACACGAGTCTTAAAAAATCATTTTAAAGATCATAATTTTGATGCTTTTAGATACTTTTTTCGCTCTTTAGCATCAAAGAGTAGCGTTTGAAGCCAAACTTGACTTGAATATTTCGAATAGGCTTAGGGAATTTTCTATACCTGGTTGCAATGTTTCCTGATCCTATGACGTCACTACGCGAAAGAAAAAAAACTGCGAAGCCGAAACTGCAAAAAGCCTGTTGAGTTGCTAGAAAGAGTTTCGGTACGAAAATCGTGATAAAAAGACACTATATGTATGTGTGGATTTAACAAACTGATCATATTTCTAAATTGAAATTCTTAATTTTACTCAACATTCAGACACCGCGCAGGGAATTACTTTCTTTGTTAGCTCTCAGCTTGTTCCAAGGTCAAGTACAGGGCCGTATCCAAGCGGGGGTTTTAGGGGTTCAAATCCCCCCCCCCCCCGAAATTTTGACATCAATTTTTATACTGCTATTTTTCTTGAAAAGTATGTCTCACAAGGAGCGATATCGTCTTCGGGTATAACCCAAAGGGTCTCAAAAGGAGTCAAAACCCTACTTTTAAGGGTAAAATTTCCAAAATTTTTCTGGGGGAGGACCCCCAAACCCCCTCGAAATTTTGAAATCTATTAAGTATACGGTTTTTCCTTCAAACTTGTGTGATTTACAAGGAATGGTCCTCTTTAATATAACCTAAAGTGTCTCAAAATGAGTAAAAATGCCACTTTTAGGGGAAAAATTCAAAAAAATTTCTGGAGTAGGAACCTAAAACCCCCTTAACATTTCGCCATTTCTTCCATCTTCTTCCATTACCTTCTTTTTACCTTGAAAATTCGGCCGCTTACAACGAGTGGTGCTCTATGGGTGTAATCTAAAGGGTCTCAAAAATGAGCTAAAACACTCTTTTGAGGGGCAAATTTCCAAAAATTTTCTGGGGGATGACCCCCAGACCCCCGTTTTACTTTACTTCGAATTCATAGTATTGTTTATACAATATTGAAATTTAGTGCATCAAAATTTCAATCCAGTGCTGTCATCTAAAACTTAACATATAAAAGTACCCCGTAAGGAGGTACCTCAGAAAATATTTGAGTCAACCCCCCCCCCCCCCGAAACAAAAGTCTGGTTACGGCCCTGGTCAAGTAACTTTGCAGTGTAGTATAGTCTCTACTCTCCCTAGAAATCGAGCTTCATTCGATAATGCCGCTGATTGCTCCTCGCCGAGATTCTACTTTGAGTCGTCGGGAGGAAGTAATAATCAGTAGGCTGCGAATTGGCCATACCCGGTTCACACATCGCCATTTGCTCATCGGGGAGCTGGCTCCCATGTGCAGTCGATGTCATGTCAATTATTCAGTATATCATATCTTGTGCGAATGCTCATGTTTTAATGCTATTAGAAGGCGCATTTTTAAAAATTCATCTTTTAATCTTTCAGAAATTTTAAACAATCCCTCATATTTTAAACATGTTCTTAAATTCATTCATGCCATTGGTTTTATCCATCATATTTAAGATTTTAACTAGTATATCTGCTTCACCACTTTTTATACCACAGACATTTTAATTTTTGTACGCAATTTTAATGGCTTTTACATATTTGATGTACAGAGTTCATCTGACTAAGGCTTTTGCCGGCTAAAAATACAATGTTTTTGTCTTGTGTTTGGCGCTCTATGTCCTGTCTTGGGCTTTGCGCCATAAAAAACCAACCAACCAACCAACCAACTCCCTAGAAATCTGTCGCAGTATTTTTTAGTCATATTGTATATTATCTTTTAGTTAAAATTCTTCAACCAATCGAGTCCTTACACAAAAGCCAATATTTTTCAACTCTATTACTGTTTTATTTTAAAAAAAAACATATCCAAAACGTCCTTATAGACCTTGTCTTGGATTCGCTTATACAGGATGCTAATAAAAACAAATAGTTACTATACTCGACATCAACGTTTCCTGAACCCAGTACGTCACTGCGAGGAAGGAGAAAATGGGTAAATACAAAGCCTGTTGGGTTGCTAGGAGGAGTTTTGGTACGCAAATCGTGATAAAAAGACTATATATACATGGGTTTTAAATTGACGTTCTTCATTTCACTCAAAATTTAGACTCCTCGATGGGAACTACTACGTTGTTTGTTAGTGACGTCATAGAGTCAACTAAGGCTGATCGCGCACGAGCGACTTTTGTCACGGTGACAAAGACAAAATTGTTGCCTTGGCTATTGAAACAAGTTCAAGTATTGGTAGAGTGCGCGCACTAGGCGACGTGACAGTTGGCCGATTGCCAAGAATTTCTTCATAGAGATCCATTGTTTTCTAGTGATATTTTTGATACTAGTAATCCTGGTCGCCGTGACTTTAGTCACTCGTGCGCGCCCAGCCTAACGTTCCTGTCTAGTATATCTTATGCAGGATACTAATATAAAAACAACAAACAGATATATCGCAATAACCCGTAGGTGAGGCCAACACTAAAATCGGATTTCGAGAGTAAAAAGCGGAATGGAGCTTGGCAGTTAGTTGTTGATGTTCTCTTGCAGGCCCCCGCCTCTGGTTCGATTCGACTTGCAACGAAGTCTACAGAATGTAAGCACTGTCTCTGGGCGCAACAATCGTGCCTCTCAGCTGACGGCCTCAACCCCAGGTCTTGCAACCTCTCTCTTTCTTCCCCCCCCTCTCAGTGCGACCCCCCCCATTTGAATCTCTACTGTGTCCTCCTATTTGTTTTTATCAAACCCGTTTTGTTACCGTCTTATACCTTATTTGCAACCATTCTACGATCTATTGTGATACCTTAAAACGCTTTTATTGTTCGAATTAAGGCTTTCGAAAGCCTTATTTTGAACTTACCTGATACCTTTTATTATCGTATACCTTATTTGCAATCATTCTGCATACAGGAATACGATCTAGTATTGAGGTACCTTAAAACGCTTTTATTGTTTGAATTAAGGCTATTGAAAGCCTTATTTTGAACTTACCTTATGCCTTATTTGCAACCATTCTATAAATACAGGTCTACTGTCTATTGTGATTCCTAAATACGCTTTTATAGTTTAAATTAAGGCTTTTGAAAGCCTTATTCTTCTCATGAGACCATTTTTCTACTACAAATAAACCATTCAGAACTTATCTTTATCTTATACCTTTTATTATCTTATATCGTTTTTGCAATCACCATTCTATATACAGGTCTATGATCTATTAATCTACGATTTTATTGTATGAATTAAGGCTTTTGAAAGCCTTATTCTTCTTATTAGACCATATTTCTACTATCCAACAAACCATTCAGAACTTACCTTATTATCTTATACCTTATTTGCAACCTTTCGCTACTCCGATTTACCATTTAGTCCTACCTTTTTGAAACCTTTTTTTTCTCGAACTTTTCTCTTTGTTAAAGAGTTACAACATTATTTATTCCAGGCCAATCATTTTAGCAGCAAAATTTGTTTTAAGGCATTGTATTTCTTTTAATTGGCAACAGTAAGAATTTCTTACAGGTTCTAATTTCCCTCTGGATATCTAGTTGAGATTTAAAATTGCTTCTTGTGAATATTATTTCTTTTATTTTCATACATAACAACAATTTTATATATTCCAGGACATATTTTTGTATAATATTGTTACCTATTTTAAATGCAGTTTCAAAGGTAGCTAAGTTTCTGGAAAAAATACACGTTGCGAAAACTTTCTTTATAGTACTTATAATTCTATCAAACTTTAGTTCTTTTCGTACGTAATGGTACATCGACTCATAGGTGGAAGTAACCGCAAATGAGACATTTTTACAAAATTTTGTACTATATTTTATTATAATCATTTTTGACTGGAGATTTTTGACGTTTATTTCACACGAAATTTTTTGCAGCATTTTTTACATTCCTTTTTTCAAGTAGCAACGCCTTTCTTTTAATTTGTTGTTTTACCTTATGTGGAAACTAAAATCTTAATAAGCACTATCGTATATCCTCGTTATTTTTTAACCCTTCCTTAGATGACACAGTCTCCTTGTAGCATGCTGTGTAATTAACAATAGGTATGGATGTTATTGCAAATCTTGAATGCTTTCCCAATTCTATTTCAAGAGCATTTTGGAAAGTGTACTGCACTATTTGCACCTAAATAATACAAGTCTGTTAGGGCAACTTTAAAGATATTTTTCCCTTTAATATTATTGCATGCATGTTTTACTTGGAGAGATAGGAATATGTCTGATAATTATCAACATTTTCTGAAAGAAAATCATTTTAAAATATATTTCATTGAAAAAAAATGCTTAAATACTCCTCAAATTGAGCGTGATTTTCGAATTATCTGTAAAGAATTGAATGATGCAGTTAGCATAAAAGTAATGATTAAAAATCCTTATTATTATTCCCTAAAAATTCAATTGCAGCACGATATCCACACTGCAAATTCGTGAAACGCTAAGTAAATACAGTAATGAGCACTTCTAACCCAAAGCCTTTTGATTACATTGCTATTTTGTTGTGTAGGGGAAGGATAGTACTGTAAAGTGTTGCAAAAACTAACGTAGACAAAAAAGTTTTACAAGGTTTTGCGACGTCCATAAATTACGTGAGGTGGTTTTCCCCAAAATTTTGGACCCCTCCCCCCCTTTGGTGAGATTTAGTGAGATTTTTCTTGAACCCCTCTCTTTTTAATTCTCATTTGAGATTTTCTCCATGATTTTAACTATGTTAATTTCTATTGTATGTTCTAGCCATGTTTGTTTCGTCTTATTTTGGTTGTTGAAATCAAAAATCAGTCTATAATCTGTGTATTTTCCCTAAAGTTGTGCTAAAAAAATGAAAGAAAAAACATATATTTTCTAAACTAATAGTTGACGTGAGATTTTAATTGACTCCCCCTTCCTCTGGGTAGATTTGGTGGGATATGGCTGTAGCCCCTCCCCCTTTTTGACCTCACGTAATTTATGAACGACCCCTTTAAATCTAAATTTACGAACACATTCAAATTCTAAATTCGTTTCTAGCTTTTTTTTATTCCAATATGTTTATATTCTCTGTTCCTTATTTCCTTTGGCCAAATTTAATTTTTTTTTTGTATACAGTCTTTTTTTTCAAGCTACGAGAGACTTAATAAAATTAATGTCTCTTGTATATAAGCATCATTCATGTCCTCCCTTCCCTCTTATCAGCAAAAAAAAAGTAAATGGCAATCCTTAGCTGCTTATCGCTGGCATCAGATGATAACCTCGTATCTTGAATTTGGGGAATCTACAGTATACGAGATTTGTGTGAATTGTGTATCTTGTGTATCTCCCTGGGAGCGATAACTTTTAGTTGTCGTTTAACTTTTCAGTTTTTACTTAATTGATGTCGAACTAAAAATTAATTTCATTGCTAGAGTGCAAAACAGTCCGTAAAGGAACATTTACACTGTTTTCCTTTCTCTGAGAGGAATGAATCATACAAAGTGACAAATCTAAATTGTCTTTTCACTATTTCTTCCTTAGACAATTATTTATCATAATGAGGGAATTGCATAGGGGAGGGATTTGCTTAATTTTACACTTTTTTGATACGGTATAGTTTAAAACTCTCAAATAATCAGATTTTAAAGTTCAAAAATAAGTTTTAAATAACTTAAAATTCGATTTTATTTTTCCCAAAACACTAGTTAAGTCATGTGATCAAAAAACGGGATTTGACGTCACAGCGCCGTCGAAACTAGTGAATTGTTGAAAATAAAAGCAATCAGACTTATCATAAAACCAAAACACGCCTCGTCTGTTTCTCTAGTGAACGGCCAGAAAAAGAAAAATTAAAACTTTGAATCCTAATAATTCCAAAACCAATTAATATTTTTTAAAAAACAAAATGACAATCTTTTTATAAAAAATATTTGTATGTATCTTTAAAATATCATAGTTTTTTAGTTAAAACTTTGTGAAGAATAGCAGAATGAAGCAAGCTAAGCATACAATAACATAGCGGGTCTAAGTGGGTCCAAGCGCTGTGACTTCACACAGCAGCCATAACGAAATTACTGTTTTTCCCGCCAATACTGGAAACGACATTTTAAAAATTAATATCTTGGGGAATAGTTTTCCGATTTCAATAATTTTTACGTCATTTTTCATGGATTTTCATCCTCTATCATAATAAATTTTTAAAAAAATGTGCACTTCCCTCATTGAGTAAAGGATCAATTAGTTAGACATTACTTTTTATTATATCCATTTTTGAAGAATCACCAAATTGACAAAAATGGTTTTACTCTTCAGTCCTCCCATTTTCTATATAGGCTTATTCAAACTTTTTCACTTTTACTGTCCATCCTGACTTATTCCTTCTTGTGAATGGCTAGCTTGCCTAAAAAAGTAGAGTGAATCACACCAAGTTACACTTTTCGAGTGCACTTTTCACCTTGGAGGATTCCTCCAAATTGAAGATCAAAAGTGAAAAAGACAACACTTTTTGTGTTCACTTTGGAGGAATCATCTGAAGTGGAAAGTGAGAATTGGCATTTCACTCTTTACTCCTTCACTTTTCCATGCAAACTAATGATTCACGGGAGTGAATTACTCAGTGAAAGTGAAACACAGTGTGAATGAGCCTTAACATCACCTTCTGAACTGATTGGGAGGGATGCATTTCTCTATGTACAGGGGTTCTCAAACTTTCCAACATCACGACCCACTTTTTATAATAGTAAACTCTAACGCGACCCACCTCATCTTCAATTAATTTTCCCATCCCTTCTACATGACTTTTAGCTTTGTGCGTGTGGGGTTTGGCCACCTATATGTTTTGTTACAATAATAAAAAATTACATTAGAGATTATTTTAACTTCTTAGTTATTTAGTAAGCAATATTTGAACCTAAGCGTATCTAATTGTTTGATTGTGGGAGCAACGATGAGCTCCAGAGTCAGAAGGGGGATCTGGGGGTCCTCCCCCAGAAAAATTTTTGAAATTTGACTCTTGAAAACAAGGTTTTAACTCGTTATTTTGGTAATCTAGAATAAATTTCAATTACAACATCATTTCCTAAAGAAATTCTTGAATTCAAGAACTTGTCGCGACCCACCAAAAAATGACTGGCGACACACCAGTGGGTCGCGACCCACAGTTTGAGAACCTCTGCTCTTGATAATAGCACAAGAGAAGCAGCTCCTCTGATGCCAGCGTTATGCAATATTTGAAAGGCTTCCTAGAGACGCCTGCTTTAGGTGATGTCCACACTTGAAGACTTTCCCGGCCCAAAGCTATTAAGACCTTTATCTAACGGAGGGACGATCCACTAGACTACTCCCGTAGCGGAGGAACAGCGGCCACTTCGAGGCTTGTCAGTGAGGAGTATTTCGACCGCTCTGCAACAGATCTTAATCGTTTCGGGCCGGGAAAGTCTTCTAGTGTGGATACAGCCTTAGGGGCACCGTAGAGTTTTCCACTGGCTGTCATAAAACACTTATCTCCAGGAAGAAACCTGAGTTTATGGCGCCGGTGTCTTTGTGTGGTCAATTACAGACCCCTCTACAGGCGCGAGTGCGAGGGGGGACAAATAGATTGGGGGAGATAAACTGCAAATTGTTTTATTACAGCCAGTGGAAAAGTTTACGGTGGCCCATAGTCCCCAGCCACACTGCGCTCGTCGTGCGAGCTGTCACATTAAGATGGTTATCTTGACAGAGGGACTCGAGGTTCCTCTCGCAGCCTTCCCAATACAAGAGAGGGGGTCGAGAGTGTCTTGTTTACTCGACTGTCCAGGAGTTAATTAACGTTCTCGACCCCCTCTCTTGTATTGGGAAGGCTGCGAGGGGAACCTCGAGTCCCTCTGTCAAGATAACCATCTTAATGTGACAGCTCGCACGACGAGCTCAGTGTGGCTGGGGCCCTAGGGCTTAACCATAGTCATTCTGAAATTCTGTATAACTGACACTCTATCCAAAACAGGTGTCCCGCACGCTTTCCCCCCACAGCCTTCGCAATTGAAGAAGAGGAGGGGGACTGTTTCCTCGACTGTGTTCGGATAGATAATAAACTCTCTCAACCCCCTCTCTTCAATTGCGAAGGCTGTGGGGGGAAAGCCTGTTTCTTACTATACATTCAGTTCCAGGAAAACACCTTAGTATATGATGTGTCTATAAGGGTCACCGTAAAGTTTTATTACAGCCAGCCACTGGCTGTAATAAGACACTTATCTCCAGGAAGAAACCTCAGTTCATGGCTCCGGTTTCTTTGTGTGTTCAATTACCGCCCCCTCCTCGGACGCGAGTGCGAGGGGACAAACAAAGAGATTGGGGGAGATAAGTGATTTATTACAGCCAGTGGCTGGCTGTAATAAAACTTTACGGTGACCCTAACGGAGTGTGTTCTGTTCTGCAGCCTCGTGGTCCAGCAGCAGTGGCAGCTGGGACAGCAGCGCCATCTCTGAGCTGCTGGAGTCGCTGGAGAGCTCCTGGCTGGGCCGCCGACTCACCGACTACTAGCTCCCCGTCATCATTGTTTGATATATCGAGAAATAAAGCCCTGTTACGAAAAACCCACAGCCTCCTTACTGTCTCTCTCTCCATTGTAGGTCCAGTATACAGAGATTTCCAGTAGCACCAATGAATATAAGTTGATTTCATACTACAACCAGTTGCCACTTGTTTTTTGGGGTTTTTTTGGCGTTGCCGACTAGTATATTCTAGCAACCCGGCGGATATAGTGGATTATTTCAGGTTGGTATCAGTTGAAAAAATCTGCTGTTTCTTGGTATCGGACAAAGGAGTAACTGCAAACAACCCCATTCAATGGCCCCCTTCAACAAAAGGGGGGAGGGAGATGTCACTTGGGGGTCTGTAAATTAAGTGACTTCTCTCTCCTCTCTTTTGTTGGAGGGGGCCATTGAATGGGGTTGTTTGCGGTTATCCTATTGTCCGATTCCAAGAAAGGCAGATTTTTTCATCCGATACCAACCTGAAAAACAGGGTGACGTTACCCTATGATGCCAAGATTAGTGCCAAAAAAGTCGCCAAGAAGAGTGGTACCCGGTAGTAATATAGACCCCATAAGTTTAAATCTGGGCTGGGGTAATCAACCTTAAAAACAAAGGGGGAGATACTTTAGGTCGTTGGACCTTCAAAGTTCAAACTCCAGTATAACCAGTGTCGATTTTCCATCGAGTTTCAAATCAACAAATTCTATTTTCTGTCATGGGATGGAAGCTTTCTATGTGTGCTATGACTTTTAAATAAAACCAATCTTTTGAAGATATGCTATTATTTTATTATAAATTTGGAAGTATTAAAGGTTCAGGAAAAAAAACTACTAATTCTAAAACCATCAATACAATCCATTCCCTCTCAAATCTGAATCCAAAATCTCAACTCAAACATTTTCACATAGTACTTTTTAAAAACCTTTTTATCAGTTGCCAAAAATTTCTACACAAATAATAAATTTCTACAGAATTATTATCTAGCAGTACAGCCTACTAGTGGTACCTTTTATACAAGCTCCATTTTCGACAACCAGCCTCACTGAATGAAGCCATGAGCAGAGTTGTTTCAGAACCTGTGGCAAAGCCCTTTGTTTCCCCAAGCAACTTGAACCTCCTTTTATCTAACCCGGAGGGGTGAAAGGCTAATGGTTTTATTCAGTGCTACCTGACCATCGGTTAAAGAAGGATTCCACCAATCAGGGTTAGCAAAAAGCTCATTTTGTTTCTTTAGCTGCTGGTTAAGTGGCAGGGAATAAGAGCGTATATCTGCCTTGCCCAATTGTTGTTCTGGTTGAACTCATCAAACATTTAAGAAGACTTTTTGTATTTCCAAATTAACAAAACTTGTAGTTAGCTAGGACAGTGACACTGTTCACACATTTTGAGCACAAAAAGTCAATTTGTCATTTTTTGGACTTATTCCTTTTTTTAAACTGACGATTCAAGTGAGTATGAGTGGTTTGGCCATACTTGTTACAACCAGGTGCTAATTTAAAATCACATCAGATTAATCAATTAATGGCTTTTGATAGCTGTAAGCGTTGAACGCAATGGATGATTTTTGCTAGTTCTAGAATTAACTACGATAACCGTAGAGGAGTGATAGTGGTGGAGTGAGCAATGGTAACCTTAGATAATTTCCATCAGAAGGAGAACCGTCACGTGTCGCCGGTCTTACTGAAAATTGTTTTCACTGACAAACTTTTATGCCGTGCAGTGTTACTAATACGTGTATTCTTGGTGTTGCGTCTTGTAGCCAAGCTTTAGCACATCCCTGTAATAGTTGTGATATTGCTAACAAGCGATAACGCGTCAACTCATCACCAGAAACCCTGCTCTAATGACAGGCAATCTTTTTTCGGTGGCGAATCTATGAGAATGCTCACTCCACTTTATTTCTCCCCCATGAGGAAGGATAACAGTCACCACTAAATTGTTAAGAATACTTTTCTCCACTATAATATAACTCAATTGAATCGTGCGTTAAAATAAATAATCTGAAAAAATCTGTATAGGCTTCAAAGAACTTACCTGTTAGGAAAAAAGGGGAATAAATAATTCAAACTATTTCGTGACAAAAAATATTGCAGTAATGTATTCTAAGATGAATTTCAAGTTATTGAGAATCGAAACATTTTAAGAACGGAAGATGTGATCTTCTTCTGAGATCTCTTTATTACCTTAGTTTTCTTACATGCAGAACAAAGCTGTTTTTATGAGTTTAGGAACCCCTGGATAAGAATTTTTCAAGAAGGAAATTCATAAAAAATAACCTGGAATAAAGCACGGTTAGTTAATTTGCTACGTAAGGTGTTACTTTTTCTTCGTATAAGAGAAAGACCAGAACATGTTAACCAATTATTACACGGGAAGATAAATAGCAGTCCCTCTTCCTAGTTTATCAATCTTAGGACAGCATAGTAGCAGGAGGTAATTTAAATTTATAATAGTTCAGTTCCCAATTTTATAACTCTTAGGCTAAACAGGCTTCAAATGTCAGGATAGTATTGGAAAATATTTCGTTCATCTTGGGATGTGAGGTATAAAGATATTTTTCTGACAACTTCAAATATGTCCGAAAAAGAGAAGTTGATATTACAAAATAATATAAATGTATAAATAACTATACATTTATAGTTAAATTATATTTTTAATGTAATATAAATTGTAAAACTACATTCTATTTATTTTTTATGCAAAAAATTTTTCGTTTTTCAATAAATAATCATATTTTATGTAAAATCTTATGTATAAAATATTTTTAAATCGGTGATATTTTAACTCTTATATATCTATCTAACCAAGGAAAAAAATTAATGTGACATAATAACTTAAGCAAAAGAATATTAATTACGAAAATATCCTGAAAAAGTAGAGTAATTTGAAAATATGTGTGCTAAGATGGCAAAATCGTGTAGATCTGCAAAGGCCTATACGGTTTTGCCATCTTAGCACGTATTTTTTTGAAGTTTTACTACGAAGTATCCAGTACACAATCTGATTCCAGGCTGCCGAGCCGGTTGTGGCTCGGTGGTAAGGCCTTGGCTTGTGGTTAGGAAGGTTCCCGGTTCGATGCTAGCTAAACCCCATCAGACCATAAGTTTCAAAATTCAGTAGTTAGGCTAAATTCAAGTAGATGGCAGCATGTGTGGTGGTGATAAGTACCTGGTCCTCCTGGATTGAATGTGAGCGCACGGGGCCCCTGAAGCGAAAGCTGGGGGACTTCTTTCTCCCTCCTAAACGGGAGCATTCAGTCCTTTTAAGGGCGGACCAGGTACTTCCGGCCAAGGCAATTTTGCCGTTTTTGATGGCAACTAATTAAAATATTTCTGCGCCGCTTGCGCAGTGACATGCGCTCTGGAGAGATGACGCAAGGGGGCGCTGCCATGCAGGTGACACGTGTCGGGTTCATTTGGCTGCGGGATCCCGACTTGGTGGTGGGTCGCTCTGTTGTGGTAAGTCTCGCTTCTGTGTGCGTTGTCAAGTTTGATTCAAAACTTAAGATTTTTCGTTCCTTAGGCTTCACTCTTTCCTTTAATAGTTTATTGCTGTTTCCATTAATTCAATTTTCCCCCTCCCTATGCATAGTGATAGTTTCAGTAAGTTGAAATTAGCTATTGTTTAAGATGTAGTTTACAAATTTATCAAGTCCCTTCATCGTACTATCGTGTTTGTATTCCCTCTCAAGTTCGGCATAACTGCCTTGACATTATATTCCAACTTAGTGTTTTTAAGAAGCATTTTGTTATGCTGTGAATATAATTATTATTAATAGATTCTAAAATAATATTGTAAGAGATCTAATAGTACCATTAGATCTCTATGCTGACAACATTCTTAATCATGTTGCTGTGAAGTGAACTCAATACACCTAGAGCCGGAAGATTTTGGTAAACAGCGTTAGTGATTCCTAGTTACTAAAACTTCATTTTTCAAAGTTTAACCTGTAGTATCTACAGCCTTGTACTATTGTTCAGAAGCATTTACGTTGTTGTGATACACATAAATTTCGATGAATAATCCGGTACAGCTTCAGAAAGAGTCATCCAGCCGCCATGTTTACCCACAACTCAAATTATGACTCACAAGCATTGAGATATAATTTTTAATATTATTATTAGATTCTAAAATAATAGTAATTTGTAGAATATTGTAAGCGATCTAATAGTACTATTAGATCTCTATGCTGACAACACTGTTGCTGTGGTTAAACATGGCGACTGGAGGTAACTTTCTAAAGCTGTTCCAATAATTAAAGTACCATAAAATAATTAAGTAGTTGTTTTTATTGTTAGTGTTGGCGACGTTTATAAATTTTTTCAGCATGTATATTTTAGGCAGAAAATAGTTATCGTTGTTTGTAGATATGTTTGGGTAAACAATCATAAATTTGAGGCATTTTCAAAATTTCGATTGAACTTTTCTGATTGGATCAACAAAAATATTAATAATAATAATGTAAATGATAATTGATAAATAATAAATTCACTAAGGTAAATGATAACTTTTTCAAATAGATTTTTAACTTGCGTTACCACGAATATTATTAGTAGGAAAAAAGGTTATTGTAGTAGACAAATAACTCATATTAAATGTTACTGCTAAGTAGTGACTGACCCAATTGATAGCATTATAGAAAGTGAGGCAGATTAATTTAATTAACGTGTGAACTAACGTAGCAAAAATATTCAGTACTAAATTTAGTGATGCGGAATGGTTACAGCTAATAGAATACGTTGGAAGAGGGTCTGTCTAACTATAAGTGTGTATAATAAATCATTTAAAATTGTGAAATAAAGTTCAAAACCGTCATTTTTGTGTTACACGAATCCAATAGGTCGTTAAAGCGTGAGCCCTTGATTATGTTGAGTTCACATTCAGAGCAACTGATTGCTGGAGATGAGAGTGTAGATCAGGGGTTTCCAACTTCCAAATACTCGAGGGCCGCAATCGAAATCACAAGTCAAGTGGTGGGCCGCAAAATAATCTGGCTTCTTTTAATCCACGATATATTTTTCGGGGGTAGAGACTAAATATGGAAGTTTTCCAGCAAGAGGGACGAAGTTTATTTGCATATTGTGAAGGTACTACTGTATTTTCAAAAATTTCTGAGGATATATAAATTTTTGACCCTATACATTTTTTAATACTGAATATTAATGAGGGGTCTAGAAAATGTTTGTAAATTTCCCTAAAAGTAGTGTTTCATCCAATTTTTGGATACTCCATTTTGTCCCTCCCCGTAATAATGGTTGACCTAAGCCTTCATAACCCCTTGCTACGCTCAGGGGGAATTTCAGGATATGCAACCTCCCTCTCGTAACCTCAAACATTTAGCTTCTCACCATAGAAAACGACCGACCAAAGCTCCACCATAATTTTTTTGTATTTTAGTATGCTGAAAGTGAGGAGCAAACAGTCAAACCATGCTTTCTCCTTCGGGTACAAATTTTCAGGAAACGCAAAAAAAAAAAACTAATAACTTAAGAAATTACTCATTTTAGAATCGAAGTATCGTTTGTTTAGTTATATTACTAGTTATTAGAAAGATTCCTTATCATAATTTAACCTACAAACTTGAAATTAATTATTAGAAAATGCATTTGAAATTTGGAGAAATCACGTTTTGACCGATCACAGAGGAAGAAACATGGTTTGAATGTTTCCAAAATGGGATAAAACACTTTTTGAATGAAAATTAGGTAACAAGCATTTTATTAAAAATGTCATTTAATATTATTTTGTAATTGAATAAGAGCAATATTAACATATTAATTATAAAATAAAATTATCAAAATAAGGACATGAAAACAAGATCTGCAAATTGTAGAGAACCTCTAAATTTTTAATCCAATATCTTCACCCAAGAAATCACATACTTCTTGCCTTTCCTTATTGCCTGTAGTTAAACAATTATTTTACAAGTGTGTAAAAGACTACCCAAGGACGATTAAGAAATTGTCCTGGAAAGGGGGATCTTTAATGCAATCCTGGGGTGGGAACAGAAGTTAAAATAAGCAATGAAAAATGGGTTACTGTGAGGTTACCCATTTTTGAGGTGAGGGATGGGGTAATGATCACTTACCCACTTTATGATGGGCAGAATTAAATAATTTTTAACTTGCTTTATCACGAATATTAAGTGGGAAAAAAACTTAATTGTAGAAGATAAAGAACTAATATAGAAGGTTACTGCTAAGTGTTGACTGACCAAATTGGTATCATTCTAGAAAATGACGCAGAATAATTTAATTGACGTGAAAAAAACGTAGCATAAATATTCAGAAGGGTGGGGGAAAATGGGTCTAGGGATTTTAACAGTTTCTATTTATAAAATTTAATCATTTAATGTATTTTGGCTTGCTGATTTCACCTGAGTCTCAATAAAAATCAGCTTGTCAAAACCATTAAATATTATAAACTGTTATAATCACTATATTCATTTTACCCCACCTTGCTTAATTTGGTGAGGCGGAAGGGTTACAATTAACTGAATACGTTGGAAGGGAATGTGTATAACTATAAGTGTGTATCATAAATAATTTAAAAAGTGAAATAAAGTTCAAAACCGTTATTTTTGCTTCACGTGAATCCAATACATATGTCGTTAAACCCTTGAATAAGGTGGGTTCATATTCAGAACAACTGATTGGCGGAGGTTAGTGAGTTTAGATTGTTAAACTTAAAATTTTACGATGTAAGTACTAGTTAAAATACTATATAAGGTGATTGAAACCTCAAGGGCAATATGATAAAGGGTGTAAATTATAATCGCATTTGTAAAGGCAATTCAGAAATCAACCTGGAAAGGTGGTCTTCAGTGTCAGACTGGGGCTATAGTGGGAACAGAAGTTAAAATAAGCAATGAAAAATGGGTTGTAAGAGAACAGTTGGGAACCGGAATAAAACTCTGGTACCAATCATCGTGTTTTAACTTATGGACTAAAACTGAACAGCTTTTATAAGTGAGTTTAAACTTGATAATTGTCAGGGGAATGGTATTTTTACCCCCAAAATTACATTTTTGTCCTTGAGGATTGAATCACCCTGCGTAAAAAGTTGAACTTAACATTTGAATCCTAGTGTTAAATACATTAAAACAAAAAAAAAAGCTTTAAGCATAATTTGTATCGTTATAATATTCAATTGGCAACTTAAGCATTTTTAAAAGTGAAAATAAAAGAATAAAACATTCTAGCCACTTATGTAACTAGACCAAAATAATTTGACAATTTAATTCAAAATCACTGAGTTAAATCAACATACAAAATTTAGTAAGTAAATTCACTAGAGTTTGATTTCTTTTAGATATCTATAGGCTATCTGGTATCTATGAGCTAAATTTTATGGTATACTATGTTCAAAATTTGATATTAGATTTATCTAAGAAAAAGGTGTGAAGCATTTAGGGTTTTTTTCCCCTTCATAAGTACGTTAAAATGAGATAAAATCAGCATTCTGCTGTAAAAAAAATTAAATCTGAAACTTATTCCGTTTAATGGTAATTAGAAAAAAGACTGGCTTGTATTGTGAAGACTTAAGATAAAAAGCTATTCCTATTACATGTGAAATCTTAATTTTACGACTTAATGCAGCGACTTGTTCTACAAGGTTTTTAAATCATTAAAATAAAACTTTATTTTCAGAAAAATTGAAGTGATTGCTGATGGAGTCGAGATGGAGCAGACTTATAATTTTTATTTAGTGTTTGACAAATAAAGACAATAAAATTTGAATAACATGTTTTTATTTCAGCCATTCACAAGAGGACAAGAAAAAGGTAAGGTTAAGAAGGGCGTCTCCAAACAGGGGACGCCCACAGATCCAACTATTTCAAAAGCCAAGTGGAGGGGGACCCCAATTTCTGCTAAGTCCCAACTTGTAAACAAACAAAATGTCTGCTTACAGGTTGGGCTTACCGTGTTTCCCTCTAGCGGTGGTTTCTTATCCGGACTTAGTAAGCAGTGAATGGCGACTACTAATTAGCAGAAGCTACTAGGTTTAATGATAGTCGGCTTACTAAGCTGACTATTACGTGTTGGTCTATTAAGTCCAGTAAGCAATAGTTAACTTAGTACGCAAGCTAACATCATAAGACCAAGTAACTTCTACCAATTAGTATCTCCTTCTAAATAGAAGTTACTAGACTTCTAAGTCCACCCACTCACTACTTACCTAATAGAATAAGCCCGAACTGGAAGCTAAGTAGACTGCTAATCAAGCAATGCTTACTATTAAGAGTTAATTAGTTACTTCAGGGATATGCGCGGGGACTTCAATTAAAAAATCCACGCATGCAAGGAACTAATCAGTTAGCAGTCTAATGAAAGCAACCAGAATTCGTAGTTTCGAAAGCGTCAGCCATCTTGGTTTTAGAACTCACGATGCGCAGTCCTCAGTTGCGCGTGGACTTAAAAAAATTTTCGCCTCCATTCCTCAGCTTGACATCTACCTATATACCTACTATATTGATCATTATAGAATTTTACATATAATATAAAATTGGTGGGGTAAAAATTAGACTTAGCCTCAACTGCTAATATTGAAACAACCTGAGGTTATCAAATGCGCAGTACTGAATTGCGCGTGGACTTAAACATTTTTTTTTCCCCCACGGCCAGGCTTGGTCACAGCTGGATCTTTAAGTTTGGTTATAGCGCAAGGGTCTGGATTACAAAATAGTTCTCGGTGATCCTGAAATTGAAATTCGTCGAATCTAATACTGGATTTCGGGGAAAACAAATAATCTCAAAGCCCCTGGAACCACTCATTCTTAAATTGTGTTATCCATAAAACTTACCACTGTAAAGCAAAGATTCAACTAATATAAGAAACATTAAAAAAGGAATTAATTTACTAGATAGCTAAGAACGGGATCTAAGGGACTAATGCTTTTAAAATTTTGAATTTGTATAGGGTTAAATAACGACCAATTATATCTTTATAGACAGGTTACTAATTCAGTGAAAAAGGGAAGCATGAGGTCAGCAGTTTCACCGCATGTTCAAGGGAGCTCTATCTTTTTGCCAATGGATTTATGTAATCAAATAGTAGTTTTGCCTCCAGATGTCCTGACTGACACATTTGAAAATTCTGGCCATATCTTTAGGAGCATACAATGTAAACGTCAAAACTTAAAGAAAACCTAAAAATCTTAATCTTGCATTACTTACTGAAAACAAGCTTCTGGGGAAAAACTTACCATGCCAACTCTGAACTACTTGATATCAGTTCCACAAGAGCAAATAGTGTAAAAATTGAGTTTTGAGCAAGTTATTACCATGGCAAATCTGATTGACACCAGTTCCATTAGAGCCAATACTTAACAAACTTAGTTAAATACAGTGTCTCAGGTTGGTGTAAAACTTAAGAAGCTGGTCTGTCATGCCATGACAAAAAAAAACTTTAATAAGAACTCATATCCACCAATATAAACTGTGTCCGCTAGCGAAGGGGTAACACATTTAACTTTTTTATTCTGCAGAAAACTTCAATTATACAGGTCTGCAACGAAAAAGCTGTTTGAGTAATTTCATGGATTTCCTATGTATTTTGGTGTGCTGATTACGGGAAAAATAATGAAAAAAATCCTACACGTCAGGATTTTTCATAAACCGCATATTTATTTTCAATTTTGGCCTATTTTCCCCAATTTTAGGTGTTTTTTTATCCGAGAGTTTTCAACGAAATTTTTAGTTAAAGCTATTTTAATATCGTTCATATCAAGGCCTTTAAGATGCATATTTCCATAAGTCCCTAACTGTCAAAGAAATCCCCAGAGAAGAGTTTAATGTGAGCAGCATCGCGCTGGCGTCTCGGCTCGCCTCACTTCGACCAGACTCCGTGTATTTCTATGGGAGAAAATGCTGTAGTACAAGAGTGCGGGATTCTTTTCTTCGCTAGATTTTCATGAACCAATGATGGATTATATTTTAATGAGCTGCTAAAGAAAACTACAGGAGTTGTTTTTATCATGAAAAATATGTAATAAAAATAAATTTCTGTGAGAAATTTTCATTTATATTGAAATTGTATTTTCTTACATATTTAGCTCAATTGTAAAAAAACGCGACGTCCTAAAAATAAGCGGTGGTCATTTTCGGATTTAGCACACCAAAAACAATAAGGAAAATCATTTCTATAAGAAATTTGAATAAAAAAATTATTTTCAAAAATTTAATTTAACTTTTATTGAGATATTGCCCTTTTTACCTGAATTGTAAGCAAACATGATCTTTTAGGATAAAACAAAGGTCATTTTTGGATTCAGCGCACCAAAATACATAGGATAATAGGTTTTAAGGAATATTCTGAATTAAATAATTGGTTTTATTAGTCTATATTCATTAATTTTGAGGTATTTCCCTTATTAACATAAAACGTAAATTGTCAAAAAACCTGACGTTGTAGGACAAAAATGGAGGTCATATTCGGATTCAGCGTACCAAATATTATCAAAATAAGTTGAAATATCCAAAACAGCTTTTAGAAAGTTTTTTTTTTTTTTGCAGATCTGTGTTATTATTACATATTCGGAGAGAGAACCCCCGAAAACCACTTTAAACTAAATTTCCTTAAATTTTGCCGGTAATTAGCAGAGTAAATCATCTTTTTCACATTCAACTTCTGTTTAATATTTTGCAGATATTTTTAATTTTCTCTAATTACCAGCAGAACTAAATGAAACCTGGTTTACAAGGGTTTGGGGGGGTACTCTGTCCGAATATGTAATAAAAATTGCAGTTTTCTGTAGAATAAAAAAGTTAAACGTTACCCCTTTGCCAGCGAACATTGTCCTCTATTGGACACGGTTTACATTGGTGGACATGAGTTCTTATGTAAATCTTATTTGTCATAGCATAACAGACCTCCATGTTAAGTTTCGCGCCAACCTTTTGAGACCCCCTGTATATTGATTAAAACAGAATTCTTGAAAATTAAACTCTAGCAAATTTTAGGTAGAATGCTAAAAGAGTTGTTTTCACACATTCCAATGGATAGTATGATTTAAGTAGTCTCAGTCAGATGACTCACTAAAATTACAAATTACACTGTTCAACAAATTTGACCTTCAAAATTTTTTCTTTGATGAAAATAGTCATTTCTTATAGATTTTGGGTCGCTGAAAACGAAAATCGCCATCAAAATTCTCAATTGGTTCGGGATTTTCGGGGAACGGCCCCTCCCCCTTTTTACGTTTTTTGATGACTTAATGACTTTGAATTCGATTTTCAGTGTCAAAAAGCATTACTGAAGTCTTGAAACTACTCAGAAACGGACAAGGAAGGTTTAAATTTATAAAATGTGAAATTTTGTAGCAAATGGATAGGTTTAAGGGGTCATTACCCCCCTAAAAAGGCGAAAAAATAGCTAAAAATAATAGAGATTTTTATACGATATTTTTTCCTATTATTTTTTAAGCAATTCACCTTTGAAAGGTCCTAACCCATCCCCAAGGACCCAAATTTGATGTCAATATGCAGCAATAATTTTTACTAAAAGCGGTTGAGGTGTTAGCCCCCCAAAAGCCCGCCCGCGGAAGAGTACGAAAGACCTCTCAATGGCGTTGTCACTCGCGCGCTCTGGAACTCACGTTCAATTCGTGTTTCACCCTCGGATAACGCGATTTATGAGACAGTCATAAACAGAGCTAATACATGGTTTGGATGTTACCACTGGAGGTATGAACTTATATGGTAATGTATCTCCTTTTTTTATATTCCGTTATTTATCTACTGCCACTACTTGAACTTTTTCGTAACTATAACGCCCCAAAGAGTAATAAAAAAATTAATTACTCAAGAAGCAGAGTCAATTAAGCATTTTGAGGGTAATTTTTGTGTTTAGCGACCCAAAATCTGTAAGAAATGACTATCTTGATCTCTAAAAAATTTGACGATAAAATTTCATATATAAGTGTCTCTATACCAGTTCTATTCCGCCCGCGTAGTACCAACACCCTGTTTGACTGATTTAGTGGCCAATTAAGTTAAAAGGTTCAGTATACCATACATTTATATGCCCTTATGTCTATTTTAAACTTCTCAAAGCAAAAATATTAATTCCAGAGCGCGCGAGTGACAAAGCGATTGAGAGAGTCTTTCGGACTCTTCCGCGGGGGCTTTTGGGGGGCTAACACCTCAACCGCTTTTAGTAAAAATTATTGCTGCATATTGACATCAAATTTGGGTCCTTGGGGATGGGTTAGGACCCTTCAAAGGTGAATTGCGTAAAAAATAATAAGAAAAAATATCGTATAAAAATCTCTATTATTTTTAGCTATTTTTTCGCCTTTTTAGGGAGGTAATGACCCCTTAAACCTATCCATTTGCTACAAAATTTCACATTTTATAAATTTAAACCTTCCTTGTCCGTTTCTGAGTAGTTTCAAGACTTCAGTAATGCTTTTTGACACTGAAAATCGAATTCAAAGTCATTAAATCATCAAAAAACGTAAAAAGGGGGAGGGGCCGTTCCCCGAAAATCCCGAACCAATTGAGAATTTTGATGGCGATTTTCGTTTTCAGCGACCCAAAATCTATAAGAAATGACTATTTTCATCAAAGAAATTTTTTCATTGTTGAACAGTGTTACCTTAGATGTCGAAAATGGAAAAACTTTCTCAGCATTCACAGAACTGGCTCTCATGGAAATTCTATCTGGTATGCTTAAACAGAAACAAAATATTTACAACTTAAACTCTAAAAAGAACAAAAGATATGCTAAGAAAACTATTTTAATTAGAATAATCATGTTCAACACATTCAATAGATATAATGCTTGAACTACATTTAAGATACCAGTTCTTATCAAAATCAGTCATGCTGTAAAAAGCTATCTGAATATAGAGGGGATTTATCACAGAAAAGTCCTAGATAGAAAGTCCCTGGTTTTTTTTTTTAAGAGTTTATAGTCATTTTCATAGGACCATTTATTGCGAATAGTCTGGTTCTTTTCTTTGGAATAAATTCTTGATCAGAGAAACCAAAGGGTAGATTAAAAACGACGAAAGAAAATTCGAAGAAATTCATCCTTCCACCAATAGCATCAACAGGCTTGAACCACTGAAAAGAGAATAAAAATTTGTTTTTTAATTTTTGTTATAAAAATTACAGGTTTTAAGTTTTAAATAAGTAGCAGGCAGCGCACACAAGGTGGTAAATAATATGGAATTTGAAATCTATGGGTGGAAAGACCAAGTTGATGACTATCATTTGTTGAGATAACAGTCAATATTGAATTGTTACTAATGCTTTTTGATACTGCAAAGTGGATATTCTAGAGTACCTTATAAAGATTTTTCTATCATTCAATATTCAACGATTAAGATTAAATCATAGTTACATTCATTATTACTATATAGTTATTCAAAGTTGCATCATTTATTACTACTAGGTCACAGAATAGTAGTGTTCGGCACTAGTTAATTAGAACTAGTTGCAACTAGTAGTTAACTACCGATCAACTAGTAGTTTAACTACTTTTGGTTTAAACTAGTTTAACTAGTAGTTGAACTACTTTTTTTAATAACTACTAGTTGAAACTACTTTCAAATTTTCAACTACTTTAAAAAAATTTTTTGTTTAAAATTTCAAAAATATTTAAAATTTTTATCAAAATATACAAAAATTACACTGCTATTTATATAACTCCAATGTCATGGTAGAGTACTTAAATACCATAACCAGAAATAAAGCACCGTTTTGAGCGAAGCATAAAGTTTTTTGTGATATAGATAAGAAAGATGTATTAGAATTTGGGCAAAAAATAGGTTATGAAATTAAATAGACTAGTTAACTAGTAGTTAACTACTTTGGGAAAATTAAATAGACTAGTTAACTAGTAGTTAACTACTAGTTGCAACTAGTCCCAGGAAGAAATAGTTAACTACTAGTTGCAACTAGATTTTCCCAGACTAGTTAGTAGTTGGTAGTTAACTACTTTTTGACCACTAGTTGCCGAACACTACAGAATAGAAATATAGTATCTTAAATAGCATTTTTAATAAGAAAATCATATTATTAACCATTTTAATGAAAATAATATTAATATGCCAATGGCACAAAAATGTTAACTTGTTTGTCGAAAGATGTGTTACAGTGAAAAAATATTTTACCCCATTTTTTGATCTTTTGAAAACAATTAAAAATCGTTTATATTCTTACTCCACCTTACATTATAACTTGTGAAGTGCTTTACAGTCTAGATCACGAAAATATGGACGATTTATTCATTTGATCTTTGAATATTATCCCCCAAAATTAAATTTTTGAAAATATAATTTTAACCCTTCATTTTATTCCCAAAATAGTTTTTTAAAGTTTGGAGTTTATGGAAGTAATTTTACCATCAACTTTCTATTCAACAAAAAATCATTTTTTTCATCCTCATGATGAGTAACGAATACAACAGAAGGTATTCAAAACATTTCATATTTTACCTATTGTAGTATTTCACCTTATACAGGGTGTTTCAAATGGTGTAACATTGTGGTATTTTCAAAAATCTTAC
The DNA here is from genome assembly GCA_963680715.1 of Tetragnatha montana. Classification (NCBI taxonomy): domain Eukaryota; kingdom Metazoa; phylum Arthropoda; class Arachnida; order Araneae; family Tetragnathidae; genus Tetragnatha; species Tetragnatha montana. The sequence continues at coordinate 5,728,751 of OY796677.1, forward strand.
CCCTCGACACATAATTGCAATTGCAAATTTTCATTTTTAGAGGTAAAAATTAGGTGAGACTAACTTCAACTCCATAGAATGCTAGAAATGCTATTTAAGATACTTAAGGAAATACATTTTTATACTGCTCCCGAAGTTTACAATTTCCAATTAGCAAAATTTTCTTGATTAGTTTCTGAATCAGACACAAGAAATTCTATCTTAATATCTTCTAAACTCACTGAGATTATGCGTGTTTACATTGTTAAGGGGTCATCACAAATAATTTCTTTTAGTCATTCCTAACACCGCATAAAAACAGGTTCAACTCAAATTTGTGGGTTAACCCGATTTTGCTCTCAAAAAGGATGTTTTTTTAAATTGGTGTAAGTCACCAATTTTAAACTTTTAATATCTCGGGGAGTTTTGAAGATATTGAAATAGAATTTCTTATGTGTAAAAAGAAATGTCAAGAAATAATAAAGAAAATTGGGTCAAATGGAAATTTCAAACTACGAGGGCCGTGTAAAATTTTATTTACTGCATTTCCCAATGTAGACCCCCATGGAGTTGAAACTAGTCTCATCTAAATTTTCACCTCTTAAAATTAAAATATGCAACTGATAGCAAATCAGTAACTAAAATGCAATGGGAACTGTTAGAATGGTCTTCTAATTCACAATCAGAGAGAAAAAAACTCAGTCATAAGAAACCACGAAAGAAAATATTAGTCTTTATGAATGCAGTAAGTTTTCATTTGACGAAACTATAAAAATAGAAATCTCAGTACCTTAGTGCAGGTGTTAAGTCACCGCTTGGTCGTACTGATCATGTAATTTGAATACAAAATCCTGAGCAGTTATAACATATATTTCAACATTTTAAAATGCTTCAGTTTTAAATGCACTGAGTGAGTTAAAGATCATAGATAGAGGTATCAGTACTTTAGCTTAGGTGTTAAGTCACCACTTGATCGTACAGATAGTGGAACATCAAATTTAAATCGTAGGAAAGTAAACATAATTAAACACATCAATTTTTGAATGCACTAAGTAAACGGTCTAACTATATGAAATAGAGATATCAGTACTTTAGCTTAGGTGTTAGGTCACCACTTTCTCATACTGATAGTGGGAACATCAAATTTAAATCGTAATTAAACACTTAACAATTTTTGAATACACTATAAGTAAAAGGTAAAACATGAAAATAAAGATATCAGTACTTTAGCTTAGGTGTTAGGTCACCACTTTCTCATACTGATAGTGGGAACATCAAATTTAAATCATAATTAAACACTTAAAAATTTTTGAATACACTATAAGTAAAAGGTAAAACATGAAAATAAAGATATCAGTACTTTAGCTTAGGTGTTAGGTCACCACTTTCTCATACTGATAGTGGGAACATCAAATTTAAATCGTAATTAAACACTTAACAATTTTTGAATACACTATAAGTAAAAGGTAAAACATGAAAATAAAGATATCAGTACTTTAGCTTAGGTGTTAGGTCACCACTTTCTCATACTGATAGTGGGAACATCAAATTTAAATCATAATTAAACACTTAAAAATTTTTGAATACACTATAAGTAAAAGGTAAAACATGAAAATAAAGATATCAGTACTTTAGCTTAGGTGTTAGGTCACCACTTTCTCATACTGATAGTGGGAACATCAAATTTAAATCATAATTAAACACTTAAAAATTTTTGAATACACTATAAGTAAAAGGTAAAACATGAAAATAAAGATATCAGTACTTTAGCTTAGGTGTTAGGTCACCACTTTCTCATACTGATAGTGGGAACATCAAATTTAAATCGTAATTAAACACTTAACAATTTTTGAATACACTATAAGTAAAAGGTAAAACATGAAAATAAAGATATCAGTACTTTAGCTTAGGTGTTAGGTCACCACTTTCTCATACTGATAGTGGGAACATCAAATTTAAATCATAATTAAACACTTAAAAATTTTTGAATACACTATAAGTAAAAGGTAAAACATGAAAATAAAGATATCAGTACTTTAGCTTAGGTGTTAGGTCACCACTTTCTCATACTGATAGTGGGAACATCAAATTTAAATCGTAATTAAACACTTAACAATTTTTGAATACACTATAAGTAAAAGGTAAAACATGAAAATAAAGATATCAGTACTTTAGCTTAGGTGTTAGGTCACCACTTTCTCATACTGATAGTGGGAACATCAAATTTAAATCATAATTAAACACTTAAAAATTTTTGAATACACTATAAGTAAAAGGTAAAACATGAAAATAAAGATATCAGTACTTTAGCTTAGGTGTTAGGTCACCACTTTCTCATACTGATAGTGGGAACATCAAATTTAAATCGTAATTAAACACTTAACAATTTTTGAATACACTATAAGTAAAAGGTAAAACATGAAAATAAAGATATCAGTACTTTAGCTTAGGTGTTAGGTCACCACTTTCTCATACTGATAGTGGGAACATCAAATTTAAATCATAATTAAACACTTAAAAATTTTTGAATACACTATAAGTAAAAGGTAAAACATGAAAATAAAGATATCAGTACTTTAGCTTAGGTGTTAGGTCACCACTTTCTCATACTGATAGTGGGAACATCAAATTTAAATCGTAATTAAACACTTAACAATTTTTGAATACACTATAAGTAAAAGGTAAAACATGAAAATAAAGATATCAGTACTTTAGCTTAGGTGTTAGGTCACCACTTTCTCATACTGATAGTGGGAACATCAAATTTAAATCATAATTAAACACTTAAAAATTTTTGAATACACTATAAGTAAAAGGTAAAACATGAAAATAAAGATATCAGTACTTTAGCTTAGGTGTTAGGTCACCACTTTCTCATACTGATAGTGGGAACATCAAATTTAAATCATAATTAAACACTTAAAAATTTTTGAATACACTATAAGTAAAAGGTAAAACATGAAAATAAAGATATCAGTACTTTAGCTTAGGTGTTAGGTCACCACTTTCTCATACTGATAGTGGGAACATCAAATTTAAATCGTAATTAAACACTTAACAATTTTTGAATACACTATAAGTAAAAGGTAAAACATGAAAATAAAGATATCAGTACTTTAGCTTAGGTGTTAGGTCACCACTTTGTCATACTGATAGTGGAACTATATGATAATAAAGATCTTAGTACCTTGTCCACAGTGTACTAGGATTAAGCCAACAAATTTTACAAAATGATATCAATTACCTTAAAGTTGTTAGTTAAGTAACCTTAAATGCTTTACAGAGTACGCAACTCTCTTTAGATAACAAGGATGTAAATTAGGTAACTACAACTAATAACTTTTAACATTTATCAGTTAAGTTCTTTTCAAATCAGTGTCATGTACTATATATACGCAATGCAATTAGGAAAATTACGCAGAAGGTTACTTATCTGGGGTTATACGACATCCAACTCCGGGTTCACTCTGAAGAATGATTTCAAAGGAGCTTCAGCCAAATCCTCCACAAGAATGATCTGTTGCCAACAGAAACACTGATTACGAATACTAAGATCCCATGTCGCGGTTAAGGAACTCACAAAAACAGTTAGATACTCGAGGCCACAGAGAAATATCCTAACAGAGGGTCCACGAGGCTATCACAGAGTACAAGAACAGAGAGTCCACGGCCATAGGCCATTATGGAAATCGAAAATCATGACATCTTGTTACAGGTTGGGAGAATTGTGGAGCTGAGATCGCACTAAACTCACTAGCGTCTGGATCCAGTCTGAATCGTTCGCCGACTGCCTATGGGAGATCGAAAACACCTTTTTGCGCATGCTCTGAGTTCTAATTTGGCGAGAGATTTAAGCGGCCGGCATACGTTTCAGACTCTAGTGTGGCGCCCTCACATCAGTAACGCATTTGAAAATAGCCTCGTGGACCCTCTGTTAGGATATTTCTCTGTGGAGGCTATTTTCAAATGCTTTACTGATGTGAGGGCGCCACACTAGAATCTGGAACGTATGCCGGCCGCTTAAATCTCTCGCCAAATTAGAACTCAGCGCGTGTGCAAAAAGGTGTTTTCGACCTCCCATAGGCAGCCGGCGAACGATTCAGACTGGATCCGGACGCTAGTGAGTTTAGTGCGATCCCAGCGCCACAATTCTCCCAACCTGTAACAAGATGTCATGATTTTCGATTTCCATTATGGCCTATGGCCGTGGACTCTCTGTTCTAGTACTCTGTGCTCGAGGCTTGCTTTTTTAATGGGAAGCCCTCAGCGGAAATTGACTTATAACCTCTTAAAAAATGTCAACCAGTAGAATCGTTCGATTCCGGCATTTATTACAAAAAAAAGAAACAATTGAAGAAAACAAACTTCAGTAAATCGCTAACCCGTCTAATCGTAATTTCTCCATGTTAGTTAATTCTTATTTTAAGCCTTGAGACTGATAAATCATTATTAAAAGAAATAAAAATTAAATTAAAATTCAGGTCATTGATTGGTTTTATGTAATAAATGCCAGAAACATTCGATTTTGGTGGTTGACATGTGATATTACAGGGTTAAATGTCAATATTCAGCTTCACATGCCCCCTTAACCCAAGTAGCAATGACGTTCAAGATTCGTCCAGATGTGGTCACGTATGGCCAAATTTCGTTTACTTCTAGTAGCAGTTACGTAAACTTGACATATTTGGTATGAGCTGTGCTAAAGGAGATATTGTCCAACAAAAGAAGGGCTAGGCATCGAACTTAAACGTCCAAATTGAGGAACACAAAACCTGAGATTGGAAATGTAAGAATGCGTTCTTTAAATTTCTAATTTTTGTGTTTGAAGCCTTATTTTGACACGAAGATATAAGTTTACAAGGGGTCTGGGGGGGGTCTAGTGGGATTACGTACAGCCCTCTACGCTTAATCGGTCAGTATATTTTTATCTGTGGGCCCAGCAGTTTGGGCGAACTTGTTGAAACACCCTGTATACAATGAACTTTATACCTTAAAGTGCATTGTTACAGTCAGTGTTATTCCTAGGATTTTTAGGAGGAGTAAAAATACTTCTTGACTTTTTATAGGAGGAGTGAAATTCAATTATGAGGAGTGAAATACGGAAATAGCATAAATTACATGTACAGAGACACGAAAACCGCAATCAAACTATCTAAGCATCAGAACAATAAATGAAAAAAATAATATGGCTGTATGAAAACACAATTTAAAAGTATGATAACTATAGGGTGCCGTTGCTGAAACCAAAAAGGGGTTCACAAATAGAGACAGAACAGTGTTTTGGCCACTTAGGGGCCATTCATTAATTACGTAAGGGTCCCGAGGGGGGAGGGGGTATGAAAAATATCTCCATACCCTTACTTGGGGGTAGGGGGGGGTCAAACCCATTCTTACGTAAGATTGTTATTGGTTTGAAGATTGTTTAACTGATTTATGTTTCAGATTATTTAAAAACTTACTTCTAAATCTCTACTGATTAATGGTATTCCAATGATTAGAGATTATAATATAATGGTTAATGATTATAATATGTAGTTGACCAGCAAGAATATTACTAATGTGTTGAAAAATAAAAATCTTTGATTTAGGTCAAACTGAGAGTTTTGGTGTAACTGATCCTTTTCCAGCATTTTACTATTTTGAAAACGAAATGGAATCTTACGTAAGAATAGGGGGGAGGGGTTTGAAAAATCTTACGTACCCTTACATGGGGGTAGGGGGGGGTCAAAAATTGTCAAAATCATCCTTACGTAATTAATGAATGGCCCCTTACCTCCTGTTTTGGGAACTCCGACGACCATGGGCGTCATTTAGGGGGGGCAATTGCCCCCCCCCCCAAGGTTTCCACTCTTAAGTGAAAAATTGCTAAGAGTCCCTTGAAAATTTTGTAACTTCCACAAGGAGCATCAGATTTAACTCAAAAAGTCCCAAAAGGAGTTAAAACACTACTTTTGAGGGTCAAATATCAAAATTTTCTGGGGGAGAACCCCCAAACCCCCTCCTGACCTTTGATGTCTGTTATACAATGCTTCTCCCTTGAAAATTCTGCCGCATACAAGAAGCAGTTCCAGAAACAGTTTGAAGCCCCAAGCAGTCTGGTTTAAAGGGGAATTTTCAAAAATTTTTACTGAGGGAGGATCTCCGCCCCCCCTTGAAATTTTGACGTTTATTTATAACTTTTTTTCCCTTGAAAATTCCATACTTTACAAGGAATTTCTTTTATTTTTGGATGTAACCCAAAGCGCCTCAAAATGAGCTGAAACACTACTTCAAGAGGCAGGGGGAGAACCCCCAGACCCCCCTTTCAAATTTTTAAATATATATGCTATACAGTATATTTACCTTGAAAATTCTGCGCTTACAAGAAGCGGTTCCCTCTGGGTGCTCCCCAGTGAGGTTGCAAAGAAGATAAAACACTAGTTTTAAGGGAAATTTTCAAAAAAATTTCTGAGGGAGGACCTCCGGCTCCCCTTGAAACTTTGAAGTTTATTTGTAACTTTTTTCTCTAGAAAATTATGTGGTTTAGAAGGGGCTGTTCTCTTCGGATGTAACTTAAATGTTGTAGAAATGAGGCAAAATTTCAAAATTTTTCTGGGGGTGACCCCCAGACCCCCCTTTTTACTTAGAGCTCATGATGTTGAGTCACCCCCCCCCCCAAAAAAAAACAAGTCTGGGTTACGGCGTGGCTCAGCCCCGCTTAAAAAAAATCCTTGCCCCCCCCCCAACCAAAAACTGAAATGACGCCCCTGCCGACGACTAAAATTCACTCAAACTGAAGACCAATGACTACCACTTACTTCTCACTTAATTACGTTTATTATCTATCTAAGCTAACTTTTAATATTTACATATTTATGCAGTTCATTTCATTCTATCCTATCCTACACTCCTCGAAACGACTCAGAAGGGCAACAAATGCAAGCATGCATTTTTTAAGCTAAACCTTTGTGAAAAATCAAAGAGTGAAAATACTCCTGGCTAGTTTTTTAAAGAGTATTTCCGATTTTCAAGGAGTGAAATACTCTCACAGAAGAGTTAAAAATATCTCTGGTTACAGTTATAATAGTTTTCTACAAGCGTCAATAAATTTACGGGCGGTCATAAAAGCAAAATCTCACTTACCAGGGGCGAGTCAGTAATCTCACGTCAACTTCCAGTTTATGTGGGTTTTTTCTGTAATAATTTTAGCACAGGAAAAATGAATACATAAGTCATAGCAAAGAATCATTGGCTAGTCTAGTCAGTCGTTAAAATAGCAACGTATAAGACAATTTTTTCATTTCAACATGACAAGCTAGTATGGACGAGTTAGATTCGAACGATCCGCACAGCAAGCGTGTCATCGTCAGGAGAGCCTTTGAATATCTGAGAAGTGTCGAGCAAGCAAAAGCTAAAGAATCGCTAGATGTGCAAGCATTAGCTGGCCAACAAGCACCCCCGCCAGCTTCCGATTCTGTCGTCGCCAACTGCCCGGTCTCCCACAAGTTCGGAGTCCTCGGTAATTTTCCTTCGGAGGGAAGCGAGTATCCTGAAGAGCCGCTTGCGGGTTCTCAGGAGAAAACACCCACCAGGGATAGGAGCCCAGTCTCGGTGATGAGAACACCGTCGCCTTCAAACAGAGCCCCGACCCAGGGGCGGGTCCAGGGGGGGGGCCCTGGGGGCCATGGCCCCCCCCCCCGAGAAACCCTAACAAATAGCTTAAAAAACACTTTCTTAATGTTAAAATTGAAAAAATTTTCTGGGGGAGAACCCCCAAACCCCCCTTTAACATTTTGGCATCCATAGGCGCCAACTTTTATAAAATATTGGGGGGGGGGGCCAGTACAAGACCTTAAAAAACATAAAATTAAAAGAAACAACCATTAAGTTTACTTGCCTAATTACCTAATTTTGTATCAGATGTATAGATTAAATTTCGTTACATGTCCCTTTAAATATCGCCAAGGTGTAATATTTTGAGGTGCATTTAATGTAAAAGTTTTGTGTAATAATGCGAGCTCGAAATAAGATGGGGGTCTGGGCGATCTCTCCCAAAAAAATTTTAGAAATTTCTCTGGTAAAAGTAGCATTTCAGCTTAATTCCAAAGTTTGGGGGCTCTCCCCAAGAAACTTTTTAAAATTTGACCCTTAAAAGAAATTTTTAACACATTCTGAGACCTTTTGTGGGTTACCCTCTCCCCAAATAACCGCTCTTGAAGGGGATTCCAAACCAGAAAATATCCAAACATCACAAAATATTGGGGGGGGGCTTAGCCCCCCTTCAGCTAACATTGGATGGGGCTCAAGCCCTCTCAAACCGGTAATACTATAGTTTAAATGGGCGTATTTGCAAAAATTTTCAGAAGAGGACCCCCGGCCCTTTTCAAAATTGGGCATCTATTTATAATTTCATCCTTGAAAATTCTGTGGTTTACATGCTTTTAAAATGAGCTGAAACTTTATTTTTAGAGGCAAATTTTCAAAAATTTTCTAGGGGGCACCCCCCAGACCCCCTATTAATTTCTCATGGTTACTTATTTACTGTTTTCTCCTTGAACTTGTTTCTCTCCTCTCCTTTTAGGAGTACAAGAAGTTACCCTCTTTAGGTGTTATCCAATGGATACCAAATGTACAAAAATGAGTAGAAAAACTTCCATTTGAAGCCAAATTTCACAAAATTTTCTGGGGGTGGACCCCCAGACCCCACACGTTTGCTTTCGAGTCAACATTATCCTAAGAAACCTTTATAACTTTAACAAAGTTTCGCATTTCATTTATGTTATACTTGGAAATTTGGGAGCCAAACACCTCGCGAACACAAGTATTATTATGGCCTTACAAAAATGTTTCACCCCCCCCACTTTCTAAAACAATGGCACGGACCCTGGATATCCTCTAAGTTACTATAAACCCCTAAAAAGCTGCTTGAAAGCAAGCACTCTTCAAAAAATTTTCTGAGGCACTGAAAATTTCGAATGTAATACCCTCCGACTTTGACATGGCCCCCCCCGAAAATCTGGTCTGGAACCGCCCTTGCCCCGACCCCCATCCCAACGCACGAAGAGATGGACGAGACTCTTATGGAAGTCGCTGTTCCACCACAAAAAACCTTCAAGAGGGTAGTAAAGGGATTGCCAGGCGAAACGTCAGATGGAAGCATACTGTCCGACCTGGTCATCCAAGGCCTTCCTGCGCTGACTTGCACCCGGATGAGGAGTAGGCGGACAAAGAGGCTTCTTTCGTGCTTCCTTGTGGAGTTCGGGGGGGCCCCTGCGTCTTTGCCTGCGATCTCCAAAATTCTGGGCCAAGACGTCATCGTTGAGAGGCAAAAACGCCGACCCACCGCTGTCATCTGCTATCGGTGCTGCGGCTTCGGGCATCTCGCAAGGAGCTGCTCGGAGAAGCAGCGCTGTATGCGTTGCAGCGGTGAACACGCACTCCGTGAGTGTCAGACCCCAAGATCTGATGCGGTCGTTTGCATTAATTGCGGGACAGCCGGACATCTGGCGTCATGGAGATCATGCCCGCTGTTCAACAAAGCCCGCCGCGAATAGGTTGCTTCCCTGAAAAGCACCCTCCGGCAGAAGAGTGCTGAGGCCCGGAGTAGCGGGAGCAAGAAGCCCCGCCCACCGGGCCGAAAGCTCCAATCGAAGACCGAGGAGCCAAAGCTCCGCCCCCCGTTGAGCCAGTCCGCCAAGCGACTTGAGCGGGAGCTGGCGGAGATGCAGGCATTCTTTCAAGACGTCAGAGCCACCCTCAAGCATATGGGTGGCTTCACGGCGTTGAGAAAGCAGTACGCCTCATGCAAAACCAGAGCAGATAAACTCCGTTTTCTTCTCCAGCTGGCAGGGTTGCTTGATTTAAATCAAGTTGATTTAAATCATGATTTAAATCACTTGATTTTTTTAAAAAAATCATTGATTTAAATCAAAAATGTTAAACTGTCACAATTTAAATAAAAAAATAGTTGTATGCTTTAAAATGCTTTGCAAGGTTATTTGCATTTCAATTTTTTTTAAATTCTGCTAGTTGCAGTTGCTTAAATATCTACACAAAATTGCCTGTAATTTCAAGAACAAATTGTACTACCAATTACAAAAAGAGGTAATAGCAGCGTTTGGAATCAATAATTGTGATAAATTAAACTAGAATTAAAAATCTTTAAATTTTTTTCAGGTAGGTATACATCCCCTTTTTAAAATACAAGCATGAGAATGATTTTTATCGAAAGCTTGCTTTTATAGTTTTAGTCATGTTTTCCAAACTATTATTTTTTTTAACATGACTGTTAATAAGTTGCTTATTTGATTTTATTTGTATAAGTAATTAATTATTATTTTAAAGAAATAAATGCACAATACATTTAGTGAAATTAATTCAACTGAATTATTGAAATTAAAATTTTTACATAAAATTGATGCATAGATTTTTTTAAAAAATAGTCACCATTTCTTTTAAAAATTGATTTCACAATTGGGTAAAAATAGTTATAGAAAGAAGGATAAAAAATTTTAGTAACTGATAGTACAATTAATTTTTCATTCACCATTTTAGGATGGGTTTGGGCATCTCACCATGAAATGGCAGCAAACTACTTCCCTTAATTAACTCAATTAATTAATGCCTAAAATAGATAAATATTGGGATATTAAGTAATGCTAAACTATTATATAACATGGATATTACAATATCAGTAAATTATTAACCAGTTTTGGGAAGTTCAGAGCTAGTAATTCATTTAAATCAAAAAAATCCGATTTAAATCAAATAAATCCGATTTTTTTGATTTTTTTAAAAAAATCAAAAAAATCAGCAACCCTGACCTAGGTGTTATACAATACCATATTAATCTTAAACATGGCCAATATGATCAATCAATGGCAAAAAATCCATTGATTGATATTTGGATCTATATGAATCGCTATATTAAAAGGGAGCATCAAATCCACACCTCAGATCATAATTAACTTGTTTTGTAGGGGTTTTTTTTTATGCAAAATCGTTTTACTGTCCGCAAAGTTACATCCAAACACTAGATAATTGACTTCAAAGATTTCAACACGCTTTTTGAATTGGATGACCATTATTTTTGAGTCTAGAGTTTAAATTATTTATAAAAATATGTATTTATACACCTACTTACCAAACGAGAAAAATAGGAACCATTATAATTTCATCAGTTATTATTTAATATGGAAAGGTTATTTTAACTAATATTCTCATTTTTATAACAAAATCCTTAAAAAAAAATAGAGTTAACGCACTGTCTATTGCCTGACAAATGCAAATTTTTTCCCTTATCCTAAGAATAAAAATGTTGAAAAGTTCTTTTAACATCTTCATATGTATCTGTATAAAAATACTGTATATATATCATCGCTGAGCCAAGTCGCCAAGTAAAGCGAATGATTAACGGAAAAATTTGGCGGAATTCTACATTTTTTGGCAATTTTTCGCCGGTTTGATTTCAACGTAACCCAATATTAAAATTCTAATTGATTGGGTTAATCTAAAAAAAGCCGAATTTCTCGAATTCGGCCTTAAAAAAGCTATAACCTTTGTTGACATCGTTAATAAATTTAATTGCTGATAAATTAATGCGTCTTTTTGGAAAACAACTAAGTTTTTATCATGGTTTTTATGTATATTCCACTCAAATTTTACTTTCAAAAAGAAAAGAAAAGTCGTACCAAAAGAAAAGTTGTCTGTAGTTTTGTATGGGGTTATCAACTTACAAGTGCTCAAGGAAGGTCTCTATCAAAAGAACAAGTCGAATAGCAGGGGCCGCAGATGCATCAACTCCTTTAACAGTCTAAAATTTTGCATTAATTTTTAAGTGTTACAGCACTATTCTTTAACAGTCTTAAATCCTATTACCTGATTTTTGGTAAATCCTACCTTCTCACAAAACTTCAAAACTAACGAAAATAAACATGGGGGTTGCGGCGGATCTTCAAAAAAAATTAAGAATTTTAGCATGGTATAGTATAAAAGTGCTTTAAATGTACTTTTGGAGGGTTTTCAGGAGGCTTGGTGGGCCGCACATAAAGACTTCGTGAGTTTCAATCATACCAGTCACATTCATCTCTTCGTTTTTAACGCTTTTGGCTTTTAACGCTTTTGGGGTAACTTTTTAACTTTTTTGTTGTAGGCGGCCCACAACCGGCCCTCTGAGGGTAGCGGCCCACCGGGAAAACTCCCAAAGTCCCGCATGGCCAGTCCGAGCCTGTCAGGTACCCATCTCTCCCCTATATTTAAAATATGTTCATGATTTCTTTTAATTTACATCTAATTTGTTTCCTACATGCCTAGCTAAGCATCTCTAAATGCAGAGACAAGCATGTATAGGAAAAAATATTATCTTATTTTAAAAGTTCTTTTAATTTAGGAAAAATTTTGTGCAATAACTTATTTAAAAAAATCTTGTTTTAAGAACAAATAGGATTTCAAAAACCCCTACTCTGAATAATCTCAAATACTCAAATGATGAATTCACTTTAAAAATGAATGATAAAAACTTCAGAAGTAATCATATTATACCTTTAGCCACACCATAAATTCATATTTATCTTTAACTTTAAGTCTTACTTGAACCAAATCTTCTTTTTTTTTTCAATGACATTTGTATCTGAAGAGAACTCCATTTAATTCTCCATCATAATAACAATAAATAGGTATTTGAACAAACAAAAAAGCATAAACCAAAAACGTGTTCTTGTTGTGGTCTCTTTTTTTTTTTGAAGAAGGAGGAGCTAAAGCACACTCCTATTGGTCGATCGGTACACTGCTGCGCTCCTCATGCTGAAATGGAAAATAAGCGGCAGCTATGGTGACGTAATATCGCGTTTCAAGTTACTATACGTCGGTGAAGTCGTGACGTCATCAACATGGCGCTGGGGACAAACAAACCCAATCTCTATGGCGTTTAACATGGGAGTGTTAAAGAATAATTTTTTAAAAATATTAATCGTCATTTCTTAGGGTATAGAACACCTTTCCCACATAGTTAAAGGTATGGCAATCATTTATAAATAATCGGAGTATTTTTATTTTGCTTTTCTGTTTGAAAATTCAACGATAACATTTTAGGTCCATTGGTACCAATGGAGTCTAACACGATAGTGTGAAAAGATATTAGTTTTAGAATATTGTCCTTCGTTTGTTAACTTATAAAACCACTTTACAGTATATTTTAAGGTATGTTAATCATTTAGTAACAAGTATAATTTAGATTTTCGGTCTCATTTTTTAAGATTGTAACAAGAAATTTCATCTCCATCTGTTTATCATGCGAGTGTGAAAATATATGTTTTTATATAATATTCAACGTTCTTTGATATATCACACCACTTTTGAGCATAGTTAAAGGTATGTTAATCATTAATTAATAAGCAAATGTATTACTTGGGCTCCACTTTTATGGATTTAAATAAAAATTAGTATCTCCATTAATGTTATCAAGTGAGTGTGTAAATAGTTTTGTTTTAGATATTTATCATCGTTAGCTACACTTTTATTATTTCATTTTAGTATTATATTGTTTTGAGGCTTTGTAAAAATAGTACTATACTGTATTTTCCTTAACTTTTTTTAATTTTTTTGTTTGATCTACATTTCTACCCATTTATGTTATTATTGCACAAATAGAAGCATTTTAGTAACAATGAGTATCAATTAGCTCAAAATTGTTTATTATAGACAAAATAAGAGTTAACAAGTTTTTTCCCATTCTGTTTTAGGTTCTATTTATTTATATTAGAGAATTGAATCACATCCAAGTTCCAGCTCACAGGACATTTTACATGTAATGAATGAACCATACTAAATGGTTCTTGGTTTTGGTGACCACTTTTGTGGCATCAATTCTAAGCGCTTTTTGGTTGATCATTTATATTTGTAAATCTATTTGTGTCTATGGTTTAATACCTGAATTAAACCAGTCTACCAGATGTTTTAGGGAATGGCGACTTACAATGGAGTTGAGGTAAGCATCTTATTAAACATCGTGTGCTCTTTCAGCGTTTGCATTCCGTCTTTACCTATCTATAATTTTCTAGAAAAAGCAATCTTATTTTGTTTTTGTTTTGTGGCAGTTTTGTGTATTTTAATTTATCTGATAAGTTTCCCACAATCTCCTAAAATGTGGACCCCAGTAGCTGACTGGATTTTCTCAGTAACTGCCCAGTGCCCATCCTTTTCAACCATATTTGTTGTCAACCTTTCATATATTTTTCATGAAAATTTTTAATATTTTCTCGATCAATAAAGAAGGTTTTAATATTTTTCTAATGGCAGGTAATTTTTAAACAGTTACCTACAGCTTAACTAAGTTCATTAACCCAGATAATGCCGAAGCAGTACTTTTGCTTTGCGTTACCCAGTGGGCACCTGTAGACCGTAGCCACTGAGGTGAAGTACTGTTGCCCACGCCACATTCACACAGCCACAGCCCCTTTTTACAGGGGGGCCACATTCATTCATCACACACAAGGACAGAAACTAACATCCATGCCAAACGGGAATTCGAACCCCAGACGTACGGCTTTGCAGTCAGATGCTCTGACCACTACGCCAGTGCGTCTGCAGAAGATTTTAATTAAAGTTATAAAAATAAAGCATGAGACATGTATGCTATTCCACGAATATATATTTCCAATAATATTACATGGGACCGGTGGTGTAGCCAGAAAAAAATTTCAGAGAGGGGTATTGATATTTCTGGAGGGGATGTGGTTTTAGTGGTTTTCTATGGTCAAAAAAGGAAAGTTTCAGGGGGGGGGATATATCCCCAAAATCCCCCCCCCCTCTGGCTACGCCCCTGCGTCAAGCTATTATTGTAATTGACTAAACATTAAATTTATCCAATTCTTAAAATTGTGTCTTGCATTTTAATGACAATTTTAGGACTGAAAATTCGAGTGACATTTGCTTCTTCCAGGCAACTATGTAATTCTACATCATTCCTAGCTTCTCTCTTGACTTGAATCAGCAATTACCAATCATTTTGGGTCGGTATAGGATAGGGATTTTTTGACAGGAAGAGGACAGGATATTTGAACTTTTCAATTCAACAGGTTCAGTTTTGAAACATTTAAGTTATTAATCTTAAAGTGTCTTTGTTTTAGTTTAAATGAATATTATAGGATCTCCATGTAAATAAATATTTATTGCTGATTTGAAGTAAGAAACCAAAGTGGATTCTGCCAAAGGTGAGAGTAATCCATATATTTAGTGAGCGTTGTGAAGTTGTAAGTGAGCGTTGGCAAGTTGGTGAAGTTTTACATCCAATATTTTTAATCTTGCACATGTCTGCCATGTTTAACCAAAATTTAATTTAAAATTAACAAACAATTTGATTATTTAGTTTTTCTTCAGGTAATAATCACTCAGATAGATGAGTGTTAAAACAATCAATCAATATAATATACACTACAGTGATGAATTCAGTAAAATCAGATCAACACTAATAAATCCGTCATAAAAACAATTAGTTGTGTAATCAGTTTAATACAAACATGCAAAAGAATGTTGCAAAATTAGCTCATAATGTGATAATTTTTTAGAGATCTAAAAGTATCTGAGTAATAAATGACTGCTTTTAAACCTTTCAGACCTATTCACCCCAATTTCTCATTGGATTCAATGTGAGCCTTGGGAGGCTTCAGATAGAAAGTGTTAAAGCACGGCTTACTAGATACTTATACAGGCTAGCCGAGTACAGAAATCATTGCAAATACAGATGGCAATACTGGACCAACTGGCAAAGCATATCCACAGTGTTGAAGGCGGTGGGTGATATAGGTAATTCTTGTAGCGCTCCAAGCGGGAAAAGTTGTCAAATGGTTTTCATTGTTTAAAACTCGGCTAGCCTGTATAAGTACATCTAGTAAGCCGTGGTTAAAGGAACAAAAGTATTTCCTTTGTATGTTTAGTAATTTCCAAAATATGGAATTGGGAATATTTTCATCTATTAAAATTATTTACAAAACAATCACTTATGGTCTAAGTAATAAATATCTGTCATTACGGATCATAATCAGTTTTAAATTTCATAGCCAGATAGATACTGAGAAAATCAATCTAGTCAGCTACAGGGGTCCACATTTTAGGACCTTGTGGGTATCTAACTTATCTGATTAATTAAATTACACAAAACTGCCACATCATAGATATTAAAAACAAAATATGATTGCTTTTTCTAGAAGATTATAGATGTAAAGAGGGAATGCAAACGCTGAAAGAGCACACGATGTTTAATAAGATGCTTACCTCAACTCCATTGTAAGTCGCCACTCCCTAAAACATCTGGTAGACTGGTTTAATTCAGGTATTAAACCATAGACACAAATAGATTTACAAATATAAATGATCAACCAAAAAGCGCTTAGAATTGATGCCACAAAAGTGGTCACCAAAACCAAGAACCATTTAGTATGGTTCATTCATTACATGTAAAATGTCCTGTGAGCTGGAACTTGGATGTGATTCAATTCTCTAATATAAATAAATAGAACCTAAAACAGAATGGGAAAAAACTTGTTAACTCTTATTTTGTCTATAATAAACAATTTTGAGCTAATTGATACTCATTGTTGCTAAAATGCTTCTATTTGTGCAATAATAACATAAATGGGTAGAAATGTAGATCAAACAAAAAAATTAAAAAAAGTTAAGGAAAATACAGTATAGTACTATTTTTACAAAGCCTCAAAACAATATAATACTAAAATGAAATAATAAAAGTGTAGCTAACGATGATAAATATCTAAAACAAAACTATTTACACACTCACTTGATAACATTAATGGAGATACTAATTTTTATTTAAATCCATAAAAGTGGAGCCTAAGTAATAAATTTGCTTATTAATTAATGATTAACATACCTTTAACTATGCTCAAAAGTGGTGTGATATACCAAAGAACGTTGAATATTATATAAAAACATATCTTTCCACACTCGCATGATAAACAAATGGAGATGAAATTTCTTGTTACAATCTTAAAAAATGAGACCGAAAATCTAAATTATACTTGTTACTAAATGATTAACATACCTTAAAATATACTGTAAAGTGGTTTTATAAGTTAACAAACGAAGGACAATATTCTAAAACTAATATCTTTTCACACTATCGTGTTAAGACTCCATTGGTACCAATGGACCTAAAATGTTATCGTTGAATTTTCAAACAGAAAAGCAAAATAAAAATACTCCGATTACTTATAAATGATTGCCATACCTTTAACTATGCGGGAAAGGTGTTCTATACCCTAAGAAATGACGATTAATATTTTTAAAAAATTATTCTTTAGCACTCCCATGTTAAACGCCATAGAGATTGGGTTTGTTTGTCCCCAGCGCCATGTTGATGACGTCAGACTTCACCGACGTATGTTGAATGTTAATTCGCTATGAAATTAAAGTCTGTACCATGTTTCCAACCATGTTTTCATAATCCCATCTAGCAAATGCGAAAGGATTTACATGACCACGCGTACTTCGGTAACAGTATTGATTTTCACAATGAATTTAATATATATAAATATTTTTCTTAAACATAGAGCGGTGACTAACAACAAAAGACGAATGTTCCAAATCTAAATTGGGTAAAACCTACATACATTACTGATTACTGTTACGTCTCGTAATACTCAATGGATCACTGCACACACTGCACAGTCGTGTGAAAATGTTTGTAGAGTACTAATACAGATGTCGACTAACTGAAACGGAGGTTCCGTTCTTTGTTTGAAGAAAGAACTCGTTTTATACTCCCTAGAGGGCGCTCTTTAGGTAAAGTCAAACTCCAGTGCAGACTTTAGTAGTGCAGGGGTTCTCAATTTGTTTTCACCGCGGCACCCTTGGCAGGCTAAAAAAATTTCGAGGCACCCCTAAAAAGTTTGATTGAGGGATGGGCAGAATCTATACTAGATTTTTAAGTCAATGGTCAAATACTCTACTACTCTACTCACTTAAACGTATTTTCTTGAAAGTACTTGGAACTATGAGCTCTCTAAACCGGAGCATTGATATAAAAAAAATGGATTTATTTCGTCTTATAGTAGGAGTATCCATAAGGGCCGACTTCAGTAAAATATTGAGGGGGCCCAATATTAGACTATTAAGAACATAAAATTGAAAGAAATGCAACCATAAAGTTTTACGAGGCACAGTTTTAAAAAAATATTTTTCTATCACATGTATGTATAAATATTCAAATTTAGCCTTATTTTTAAGGTTTTAATTAATATTATTGTATTTTTAATCGATTAAAATGCAATTTCTGACAGTATTTGTAATAGAGGGCATCTAAAACAGCTCGGCGATTTTAGCAGAACATAATTGAAAAATAAAATCTGCAATGAACTTAATTTTAAAATAGGCAATATTATACTATGGTAATTAAATTCGAAACCAGCCTCATGTTAGCATGTTTCTTGTTATCCTTAAGCTTATTAAATTACTAATTAATTATATCAAAGGGTATATTATAATCATCCTTTTTTCCAATTCTGATTTTCATCGAAAATGTTTCAATTTAAAGGACGAAAGTTATAAAAACTCTTTATACATTGATATAAATTTTTAAAAAATTTCAAAGAGAATTATGTATTTATTATCATTTTTTTGAATTAACTAAAAATTACTTTAAGCGGATATACCACAGTTTTTTAAAAAAGGTCCTAACAACTAATAAAAACTCCAAAAATAGAACATATTCTGAAAGGAAAACTAAATGAAATTTTGAAAAAAAGGAAGGGAGAAATAAAGATTTAATTTTACATAGTACTTTAAACATAGAATCATAAAAGCATGCTGCATAAACGTAGTGCGTTTGTGAGTACGAAGCATTTTTAAATTAAAAGCGTTTAACCCTTTTGGACCAAAATGGGAAAGTTTATAAGTTTCATGACATAAAAATTTATAAACATCCAAGATAATTATTTCGATAAAAATAAAAAGGATTAATTATTGCTCCCTTCACTTTTTCAAATAAATAGCTAAAATAATTTTTACCTTTTGGAAATTTTAAAAAAATATGGATACAAACCAGCAATAGCGCAGTACGATACCTGGAACAGCACAACGGTCAACAGTGTCAACCACGACAAAAACACAACTGACTGACCTCTACAAATGCATAACACCTTCTCCACAAAAACACGTGGGGTACGGTTCCGAATGGGACGCCATAAATAGAAAAAGGGACAATTAAGGGGTCATAAAATTTGAGATTGTGCAATATCGGGTTCCCATTTCCTTCCCGCTTTGACAGAAGTTGACGCATCTGCCCATCACCGACTTGCAACCGACCATCCCCCAAGGAGTTGGTGATAAGAAACAAAAGAAGTCACATTTCAAATGGCTCCATCCCCGAGCCCACCCACAGCCATGACTGACAGGGGTCTGCGCGCTAATGACCAGTTGACGCCCTCCTGGCGACCGGAATACTTCGTACTGCGCTGTTTTTGTGAAAAGATATTTGGCGTTCCTAGCACTATTTTTTGAATAGAAGGAAAAACGACAGAACATGATAAAAAGTAGGATTATTTAAAATTTTGACAACTTTTTTATTATTAGCGCGGCACCCCTGGCATTGGCTCGCGGCACCCCAGGGTGCCGCGGCACCCAATTTGAGAACTGCTGTAGTAGTGTATTAGACCAGTGTATTTAGACGTAAATTAAAATATTGTCGCACCTCACTAAAAACGGACTCGTGACCCATATATTTTGAGGACCTCTTTCTAGAAAATTTTTGAATATAAGCAAAAATCGAAGAAAAGATGCAAAAAAATTGCGATTTTTGATGAAGCCGACCTTCCACATGACAGAAAACTTAATAAAAGAATCAGCCCCCCAAAATACAGATGAGATTGTCTATGAAATTAAAGTGTGTAAAATGTTTTGAAAAATCTGCCGATTTTAAAGAAATTAAAAATTATCCCTTCTAGCAAATGCAGAGGGACTCTAACCGCCTATCTGGTTCGAGACTTCACACGGAACCAACACGTGACCTACAACTGAGCTTGCAATTGGTTACCACAGATACTACACTAGTAGATCTACTAGTATAGTATCTGTGGTAACCAATTGCAAGCTCAGTAGGTCACGTGTTGGTTCCGTGTGACGTCAGACGGTTAGAGTCCATTGGTTACCACAGATACTACACTAGTAGACTACTTTGATTTTTGTGCGCTAATAAGAGTTTTAGGCGGATGAATTAGCATTACAGTCTATGGAGATCCATGCATTTTGTAACTAAAATGGAGGCGAAAAGTTCATTGTCCAGTTCTCTCTATATATAGGGTCTCTATGTTAAGCTAATTTTTGTTTGGATTTTGCCCGTGGAATTTAGCCGTAACAGATATACTAGTGCACATTTGTTGGGTGTACGAATACTTCCTGGAGTGACTGTATATACACCACTAACTTCGCCTAAGGAATCAACTTTTTACGACAACTCTGATTGGCTCAAAACTTGCTTCCCTTTTTAAACTACCAATTATGATTCCAGATGTACCTTAGGTTAGTAGTGGTGAAATGGCCGTAAGTACCCGTGGGTAACTTTTTCCGTTCCGTCCTGAAAAAAATCACTAGAGAAAAAATTTCTCTCTATCCTCTCACCCATGTGTCCCATGAAAAATGACACGAAACAAAACCGAGGGTTTCCCACCCTCGGTTTCCTTCATTTTATTAAGCGTAATTTTCTTCTGTTAAACAATAAACTATTATTATCATACCTATAATACAAATCATCAATAAATAATATCTACATTTAGTTTAATAAGAGTCCTTTATATTAGCAATGGTGTTCAGCACTCACCTCTGTGAACAGATGACCTGAAACGAAAAAAAAATTTTTTTTAACACATTTGATAACATTTTGCGCTTACAGTTAATCCGTATATGATACAGAATACACAGTTTTATAATTTGGACCCCCCTCAATAATTTTTTTTGACAGTTTTTATACTGTTTCGTTTTTCTTGAAAATCCTGCGTCTTACTACAGTAACTTCAAGATCCTCTAGTAAATGCCTAGAGAAGTAATTTCCAGGAACAAACAGAAAACTTCAATTGGTTAGAGATGGCTTAGCTACTGCAGCTACTACTTAGTAGCTTAGTACAGCTACTATTTACTACTTAGCTACTACAGAAGAAAACGAAGTAGCTGCTACATGCGTTGAAAATTAACCGCTACTTTTGTAGCAGTTATACAACATATCGTCGGCTTACAGTCGAAAGGCACTGTAAGTCACTTTATGCTCAACTACTCCGTACGAGGTTATGCCAAATTTGGCTATCATTTTACCGTTGCCATTCCGACTGTAAGCCGACGATATATTACAATTCTCATTTGTCGGCGCATAACGTTAAAACGGCTCCATTTGACCAATCAGATCCGAGTATAACAGCTCAAAAAGTAGAGGTTTTTACGGTAATTTAGTATAGAGATGGGCAAAAAATAAGTAGCAGTTTCAGGAGAAAAAAACAATGTAGCTGCTACAAGCGTTGATAAATAACCGCTACTTTTCTATACTAGACATATATGCATGTATAGTATATGCTTTTCAATCATGCAATTTGCGTACCGAAACTCCTCCTAGTAACCCAACAAGCTTTGTGTTTACCGATTTCTCCTTCCGCATTTGTGACGTACTGGGTTCAAGAAACGTTACTGTCGGGTAGAGGCTCTCGATTGGTCAAAATATCGCGGTAATACTATTACGCGCTGACCAATGAGAATAGTCTAACTGTAGCGGTTTTTGAAATAACGAGGGAACGGTCAGTAGCATTCTTCTCAAAAGCGCTATTTTTTAGCAGCTACTTTTCCTCAACGAACGTAATGTTACGTTTTCAAAAAGTAGCGGATTTGCCCACCTCTAGTCTGAAAGTAGCGCTTTAAACGTTAAGCGCCGACCAATAAAATCGTTAAAAAAGTAGAAGTAGCGTTTTACGGAACAACGAAAGGAAAACGCGATCATCTCAAAAGCGCTACTTTTAATCAACAGCGTAACGTGACATTTTCAAATAGCGGATTTACCCACCTCTAGTTTGTATTGTAGTGCTTTTGTTAGGAATAACTCAGCGGGATTTTTCATCGAAAGAAAAATTCGAAGAAAAATTCCCACCGCGATAAAATTTATATTTAAACTACAAATTTGCTAATGTTAACTCAAAATTTAAACACTACGTGTACTTATAAAAATTTATTTTACTTTACATACTGGTGACTAAAAGTCAAGCGACAGGAAGTACCACTGAGGGATGGCTTTTTCACTTTTCAAAAGTTTTTTTTATAGATAAACGCGGAAATAATTTTAAAACGAAGCACTTTTTGATAGGTAATAAACATGGATGTAATTTGGCTGATATAACGATTCAATTTTGAAATAGTACTCAGTTTGAAATAACTCCTCCGTCAGATGGCGCTTTCACCACTTCTACTACTTACTATAAGAATGCTGATATAGCAGCCGAGCTAGGACCCCCCCCTCAAAGTACACATCGCACAGATGGCAGAGTTTCAGACAGCAGTGAAAAATCGGTATTCTACTCCCTATATTCAACTGAGTTTGCTGTACCACGATTTTTGTTCATCTTGATGTACTCTACCAACCCTACCCAGTTGGTACTATGAGTTTATGACCACCCTGTATAAATTTTTAAACACTCGATTTAAATTTCCACCATTTCAAGAAACTGAGATATCATTTTAAAAAACTAATATTTTGATCGAATCAAATTTGGCTAAATCGAGATCAGCTCTCAGAGCTTCCATGCAAGCTCCACCAATAAGTAAAATAATGAAACCGAGCAAATAATCGAGAAAAAATTCACCCAACTAATTAATGCCCCCTTCCTGAATGTACAAAAAATTTCTCTATTCCAATTCTCTATTTAGAAGTTCACTCGCTTAAATTTCTTTAAGCCGATCCTGATATGGTATACGGGATCCAAGGTTCAATTACCCATTCCATTCGATTCTGGAATCGATTCGATTCATAATATTTGATTTCCCTACAAAGTTAAGCATAGGGACAAGGCGATTATTTTCCCCTAAAATATCCAAAAAGTAGTGCTGCCATCTACCTGAAAGTTCGAGAACTACACTTTTTCAAAATTTTGTATACAAAAATTTGTGAGTATTCTAATTAGGATGCAGCCAACGGCGTATTTTTATCTCTTTTCGTTTATTTATTATAGATTTTTAAAGTTAGGGGCTTTTTTTGGAACACCCTGTATGTAAAATACAGTCAATGTGATCTTTGGCATTGCATTTCACTGGCCAGTGCTTCATAAGTGGGAGTATATGATGAAATTCCTGCTCGCAAGCAATCGTCAAGGTGTTCATCTGTAAGTCGTGATCTATATTTTGATTTTATCATATTCATTGTCGAAAATAATGATTCATACAACTATATAGGGTCACTTGGGGTAAGTGGGTCCCTGGGGTAAGTGGGTCACCCCCCTCAAACTAAACTATGTAAAGGACATTTCACATATATTCACATTGATCATGTTACATTTTGTCACACTGATGGGTTTTGCATATATTAGAGTTTTGTGTCATTTCTTTTTAAGATTATAGAACTATATTGTAAAAAAATTTCCATAATTTTTTCTTGGAGAGTTCAAGATGCATTTTTCAAAGAAGTGTTTCCAGGAAAGTTTTCACTATATTTTAATGTTTTTTCAACTGTTGTGCCAGGTTTGACTTAAAATACATACTGCAATTTGAATTTTCACAAAATCTCTTATTTAAAAATTTTTAAGAGGGGGGTCCCACTTACCCCGTAATTTAAGCAAAGTAGGGGTAAGTGGGTCCCCTCATTATGGGGTAAGTGGGACACCCTAGACTCACCATTTTAATGTTTATTGAAACATTTATAAGTAATTTATTGAAATTTTATATTAATTTTGCGTTTTAATATAAGCTGTGGTAAGTAAAAAAAACTATTAAGTTGGGTTTTTTTTTATTCACGTTGCCGAGAAATTAATTAAAACACACAGTGGGGTGGGGGAATAGTTTCGAGGGTTTCTTTATAAGTCTCCCGAACCATTCGAACCTGAAGAAAACATTCTGTAATTGTAGTGTTCCAAAAAGGGGTCCCACTTACCCCAACCAACCCTATTAATTTAAATGTGAGTAGATATCTCGTACATGGATTAAGTTAGAATAAAATATTTTGTACCTAAAACTTCTATACTTTATCAAGTAAGACCCACTTACTCCCTCTTTAGTTTTGCTTGCTTTCAATCAAAATAAAAAGGGGGTGACCCACTTACCCCTTCCTATGGGGTAAGTGGGACCCCCGTCTCATTTTTTACAAAAAGACCAGTTAAGAAAAATGTAGAACATTATTTTAGAACCTAATTATAAATTTTTGTTTATTAATAGTGTCTTAAATATAATATGTCATCAAGTTCAAATTGAACCTCTTCAAAAATTTTTTATGAACCTTCAAAAATGTACTGTTCCAAAAAGGGGTCCCACTTACCCCAAGTGACCCTAATAGTTTTGAGGATAATGTCATTCTAAAGATCCAAAATTTCTATCGATGGGGATGGATGTCGTTTTCCTGGCTATTTCTATATTGGTTGGGTTTATCATTAACATTGAAAAGCAAAAAAAAATGTATAGCATTTTATGGGATAATAGAAAACTACAATATTTTATCGTTGGGCACAATCAGCGGGCGCACCTAGACCGATCTACGGGCGCAATGGTGCCCGCGGGCATAGGGTTGGGGACACCTGGTCTAGGTGATCCACTGTTATTCTGGAATTAATGAAACTAAAAAACTACTCACTCGCTCTTTTATTTTTCGGTAGAGAAGCACAACATCCGATCCGATGAATCCTTTGGACATCTGATGCAAGACGGTGAAAGCCTCAGGAACTCGTCTCAGCAGTTTAGAGAGGAAATTTAGAAAAAGCATTAGAAATAGAGCAAATTTCAAGTCTTATCCTTAATGTAGCATTCACTAACCAATGCCTAGGCTTGCCACAATATTTCAAAAAATTCAAACCTTTCTGATAAGAATTTTTCTTAAAAGGGTATTTGTAGTGTTCGGCAACTAGTGGTCAAAAAATAGTTAACTACCAACTACTAACTAGTCTGGGAAAATCTAGTTTTTTTCCTGGAACTAGTTACAACTAGTAGTTAACTGTTTCCAAAAGTAGTTAACTACTAGTTAACTAGTCTATTTAATTTCATAACCTATTTTTTTTGCCCAAATTCTAATACATATTTCTTATCTATATCACAAAAAACGCGGAAAAAGGGCCTTTAATTCTGGTTATGGTAATTTAAGTACTCTACCATCTTAATTAAATTTGTTACAGTACAATTTTTTCTATATTTTGATAAAATTTTTTTTTGAAAGAAGTTGAAATTTTGAAAGTAGTTTCAACTAGTAGTTATTAAAAAAAGTAGTTTAAACCAAAAGTAGTTAAACTACTAGTTAACTACTAGTTGATCAGTAGTTAACTACTAGTTGCAACTAGTTCTAGTTAACTAGTGCCGAACATTAGGTATTTGCCATATTTAAAATACGAAATTCTTCTTAGGATTTTTGATACGTTATAAATATAGAATAATCAAATTATATTTCATAGAAAACTACATTTATTTATACCTTTATTATCCGAGAACAATTGTATTTATTTTTTATCATGATTTTCAAATCAAATTGCTTGTATTCAGTTAAAACTATTAAAATTGATCTTCATCATACAGCAAAATGATAAATGAATTGTAAGATCAAATAATCAAGCTTTCTGAGAATTTTTTCTACAACATCCAGTCACAGAAAACCGCAAAAACTCTGTTTGTAGTAAACTCATTTCTGGTGGCAAAAGAAAAGGGTGAACTAAAATATGAAACTTAAATTTCAAGCAATATAATGTAATTTCTTTTAAGAGGGAAAAGAAATCCGGTACAAAATCTTTGATAGTGATTTCAAAACAAAATCATATATTCTCAAATTGTTTCGTACATAGAATACAAAAATCGCATAAAATTGAGCAGGAAGGTTTCAGAGTCTGATTACTTACTAAGCTTATAAAGCTTTTGAACAAGCAATTTTTACGCAGTTAACACTTGCTTTAAAAATGATTGATTTTGCTATTTTCAGTCAAATAAATTCAAGTTTTATTTTAAGACATAATTATAACAGATTTTTTTTGGTTCGGTTACCCATACTTCAATTTTTAATCAAGAATATTTTTGTTAACTAAAAGGGAATGTATTACTTGACTAAGTCTCAACATACTAATTAACGTTTATCCCGAAAGAATAATCTTTTTAAAAAAATATGTGGCAAGCCTAATCAAGAATAAAAATGAACAGTATGGTGCATCAACTAGCCAAGAACCAAATTTTCCCTGCCATGATTTTTATTATGAGCATAAGAATGCTATGCATATGCTTATGCACTTCGTTGCTTTTATAAAAAGTAATTTTAGAAAAATTTCAAAAAAAAACCCCACTGTTATCCGTGTAACTGATGAAAAAATATAAATTATAAATGTAAGGTTCTTTTCTGTATAATTACGATGCTCGAGAAGTTGATGCACGACCACCACAAAATAGACAAAAACATGCATTCACAAAAATTGAAACACGAGTCTTCAGAGCCGAACGTTAAAAATACCAGTGTTATATGATTGGCTTAAAATATACCACGTGATAAAAATATACCTGGTGTTTGAGAATTTGTGTGTTCACATGTTACCTTTGAGCCAATCAGGTAGATTTGGTAATTACGGACGTTCGGATCAGAAGAAACTTCAAAAATTGAATAACTTATTTTATGTCCAGAAAAGAGTCACGCATATTTAAAATGAGTAGAAAAAGCTCAAAATATTCAATCTCCTAAATAATATTAAAATGCTCCAAATTAAAGATAATAATTAAACAAAGATAATGTACGAAAGTATGCAACCATTGCCAGTATGTAATTTCAACGTTATCTGTTGCTGCCCTCTTTCACAAGGTTGAGGGATTTCCAATCACCAACAGTATTCAAGCATTAACCCCATAAAAATTTTCAGAAAATACTTAAAAATTAGATATTAATAGTGGCAATGAATCACCTGCAGTCGAAAAGACTTAGATTATACAGGGTGCATAGGAAAGTCCTTTTAACCTGAAAATACTCCCGAACGGAAACAGCTACAGCAAGTTAAGTGACTGTACCTACCGTAAAGCGACTACGCTCATCCTAATGCAAACAGTGGCCCTAGTGGCTAAATAAGAAAGTTAAAAAATAATTTAAAAAATGAGATAGAACAAAAACGTTGATGAGAAATTTGTCGGCAATATTATAACAAAACACACAGAAAAAAATTAATGTAAGTATCTTCCATAATCGAGGAAATATTAGCAAGTGAAAATATCACTTTTTAGGCCTAAAAAAAGATAAATTTCGCAAATTGGCAAGTTTCTTTGATTTTTTAGTTAAAATTAACTAACTCAAAAGCTACAAAAAAAAACACTGAAAGATTTGCAAACTTTTTCTTTTTTTGTGGCTTAAAAAGTGGTATACTTTGAATTGCTAATATATCCTCGAATATTAAAAATATTTTCATGAAAAAAAATTTCTGCATGTTTTTTTGTGATATTGGTTACAAAATTATCTTAAACGTTTTTGTTCTATCTCCTTTATTTTTTAAATTATATTTTTTAACTTTCTTATTTCGCTACTAGGTTTGCCATTAGGTCAGGGTTACCGTTATCTAACTTGCATAGCTGTAGCAAGTATTTTCAGGTTAAAGGGATGCACCTTGTATAGTAATTACAATAAATTCTGCTGCATTTCGATCTAAATTAACACTCTATCCCGAGGGTTCCTCTCTGACATGAATCAAGGCCGATCCAGTGGATAAACCCCCACATTCTCCAGCAGAAAACAAAAGAACAAAAGCATTTTCTCAGAAACAAGGGTGGAAAAAGACATTCACAGATGCTTTCAAATTCTCACCCCTCCATTTGTGCTGTCATGCTTATTAGATCCCAATACTAGTTCCAAGATTAGTCTTTGGGAAGTAAGTGTGTACCAGTAAGGAACAGTCGACTGTGGAGCCGTTCTATGCACCCCCATGCACGATTGAAAAGCTCAAAGGAATCCAGTAGGAATCGGTAGTGGTTCCGGGATGAGATTCCCGCTTCCTCCTTTCTCGAAATCTGGACAGCGTCTTCAGATTTAGATGAGTTTCTCTTTTATTAGTTGGACATTTCTAAGAGTCAGTGATCGAATGCTCCAAAACATATTACAGTTTTTCATTGGATTTAATTCGAGTACACGCGTGAATTAAATCAGGGCACTGTCTATTAGGACCACTAAACTCTACACTTATTTCCACGACCACGGTTCTGATTGGAGATCACACTAAGCGCCGGAGTGCTATGTAACCGCGAGACCTACGGCCCATGGGCCAACAGCCGTTTTGGCCATTCCATTAAATCAGTGCCACGCGAAGACATTGAACAATTTGTGAAAATCATAATACGACATCATCAATGAGACTTTGAATAAAATCTTAAGTGTTCATGTGGCCAGGTCTCTTTTCAGGTGTCTGAAAGATAGCAGCCTATCCACTTCGATTATTCTAACTAATACAGAACCAGCTTTATCAAATAACTTAAAATCTTGTATGGTTTCCTATGCTTTGATTTCTACTCTGCAACCTGTAAGTAACTTTTTCCAGTTTTGGGAATATTTCTCAAGTTATTGCTTCTAGTAATTTTCAAAATATTTAGTGATTCAAAATGCTTTAAAAGTCCGTATTATGGGAGAATTCCTTAAATTTTTCGAGGATAGCACCCTTTATGTTATTTTAAATCTCCACTAAGTAAACTTACATGAAAACAAAATGTTTTATTGGCTTCAAATTCCCACCATCAGTCTACAAACGAATCATAGTTTTAATTTTTTGTTTAATATTTCTTTTTGGCACATTTCAAAAAACTACCAAATTATTGCACAAGCATAATTTCCGCTTCCGCAAAAGGTTGGCCCCATGTTGACTGCATATTTGG
This sequence comes from Tetragnatha montana, assembly GCA_963680715.1. NCBI lineage: Eukaryota > Metazoa > Arthropoda > Arachnida > Araneae > Tetragnathidae > Tetragnatha > Tetragnatha montana. Next base: position 5,757,758 of record OY796677.1, read on the forward strand.
GTTAGTCTGAGGTTCGGTTTTATTAATGACATTTCTCAGTCGTCAATATTAAAATTGTGAAAAACATACTGCAGTTTTGCAGTTGAGTTGAGTTGATAGTTATTTGAGACTTTTGCAGACAAAAATCTGTCGCTTCGTCTTCACAGTTTTGCAGTTGATAGGAATTAAGATGTTGAATTTAAGTTCTTCCTCTTAAAAGGGGAAACTACTATTAAGATTCTCAAATAATTACCTTGTTACTACAGCCATTGGGGTAGGCATAAATGTTTTCGGAGGTTGGGGCATTAGTATTTTTGAAGCGGTATTAGGTAGTTTTTGTTGTTTTCAATGGTCAAAAAAGGAAATTTTCTTAGTTTCAGGGGATATAAATCCCCCCGTGGCTACACCACTAAATGCAGCAGATCTGGTTAGCAAGGAAATTTAATTTCTTTTAGGATAATTTTACACTCAATTCCTGATTCATCATTACTGATTACCTAGAGGCTCCTAAATTAACTCAAAGCAAGAAAAATCGTTTTTCAATATTTATTTATCAAACATTATTATTACAATTTATTTAACACTATGTATAATTCGATTTCCCTTCCGATCTTTTGTTTTAATTTACCAAGAATTTTACGTAATGTGACGTTTTTCACATTTGGGGTCCCATTCAAACGGTCTCCTGCTTAATATGTATAAGAATTATGCTAGTAAAATAGTGTTGTATAATTAGTTCTTATAATGAACTTATAAAATTGAGGGGTAACTTCCTGCCTTTCTTCCTGCCACTGTATAATATTGCCTTGTTCAGAACATTTACACAAAAAGGAATGTTATCTTGCTTGAAATTTTTAAACTAAAAAAAATCGTTTTATTATACTAATACAGATTATTTTCGAGGAAATGTAAAAGTTTACACCAGTTTCATCCATTCTATTCATATTACATTCTAGATACAAAAGAAGACATCTTAAAATTCCTAACAACGATTATTTATTAGTTTTTTCAGCGAAAACACCTTTTAAAACGATCCCTATAAGTATCTTCTAATATCTTGCGAATACATACATTTAATTGTATGCATTCGCAAGATTAATTACTATATAATGATTAATAAACATAAGACCGAGAGTATTTTTTGTTAGTACACTTTACTGAAAAGTGAAAAATTCACATCTTTAAAGATGCTTCCTAAAAATGTCTTCATGTAAAAGTTAATACTAAATGAGTGACAACTGAAAAGAGTGTACACTGTACAGTCTCTTAAACAGAGACTAAAACAATTCAGGTGTGTACACATTGTACTGTGTACTGAAAAGAGAGAAGTGGAAAAGATATAGTCATACTCAAATTACTCATGAAATTTTGACTAAAAAACCTATCAAAGGTAATTTAAGGAAGTTAAAAACAGAAATTGACCTAACTTTATTCCACTGCTCTCAAGGAGGAACATTTATGTTACTTCCAAAATAAAAATTAAACTATTGCTGAAATTTAATACTAGTACCTTTCAAAGGCAATTTTATGAAGTTAAGTGGAGAATATTCAATTTGGAAGAAAAATACCATTTTTCTGAAATAACGGATCTACTTCCACTGCTCTCAGGGAAGAAGAGCTTTCCTAGAGTCAACATTCAAGTTGGAGATCTTCCCTTTTTGGAGAATCTTCAACGCTTTCAGTCCCCAAATTTACCATAGGATTCAACGGCAATCTCGGGAGGTACAGGACTGAAGAGATTCTTTGGTGTGCATTGAGTGAACTTTGAGTGTCTATTAATGGATGATGCAATTGAATATGAATGCAAAAACACAATCAATGAATCAGTACACATAAAACAGATTATGAAGTCTTTATATAAAGATTGAAAGAGTTAATTTAAATACAAATCATACAGCTTACGAGAGATTCACTCTATACGCTTTGATCAACGCTTTTGAAGGTGATTCTTCGGAGGGTCTACTTAACTGCTACCTGCAGTTTAATACACGAGCTTATTCTAAATTAGATTTTAATGGTAGTAAAATAAATAAAAATTTTTATAGAGAAGCCCAACAATAATTCATTGAAGTAAGATACCATAAAACGAAAAAAGCAATGGTGCAGTAAAAATAAATCTAAAAGACTCTATTAATCAGAGTCTATTTAATTAATATATTTGCAATAGTACATGTCAAGAGCCATTTATGAATAAGTTGGGTTGAACTAAAACAAATTTGCAGTCTCTTTTAACATAGACTCAAAAAATATCTTGAGTACACATTGTGAGGATAAAGAGAGCAAAGTTGCAGACTCTTTAGAGTGTCCATTACGACTTGAAACTTTTAGTATGAACTCATCCTTAATTTGGTCTGGAGTACCAATAGCGAGAACAAGCATGACTTTTTCATAAATACTGAAACCATTCATGTAGGTTCACGTTATACATAAAACGAGAGTAAATTTATGTACATAATAGCATAATACATTTATGAATAAGTTGTGTTGAACTAAAACAAATTTGCAGTCTCTTTTAACATAGACTCAAAAAATATCTTGAGTACACATTGTGAGGATAATGAGAACAAAGTTGCAGACTCTTCTAGAGTATCCATTATTACATGAAACTTTCAGTATGAACTCACCCTTAATTTGGTTTTGAGTACCAATAGAGAGAACAAGCAGGGAATTTTCATAAATACTGAAACCATTCATTTAGGTTCACGTTATACATAAAACGAGAGTCACTTTATACATAACAGCTTTGGAGACCACGTCTTGGAGTGTCTATTTTTAATTGATACATTACATAATGCATATAATGCAAGGAATAATTATAATATAATTTTTTTTTGTAAAAATGAAAGGATTTTGTCATTTTCTATATACCAAAATAATTAATTTATAAATATCTAAGATAGACAGAGAAAGAGAGCAGTGAACATGGTATGGTTACACTCAAACTGTTCATCAAATTTAGTCTATTACCTTTCTACAGAAATTCCATGGAGTTATTAATATGATCCTATTTAGTAACCATTTCTTTAAATTAAGTAGAACATCTTATCTAAATGAATAACTAATTACAAGTAAAACTGGTATGCAGTCGTATTCCATACAGACAAAATAATCTTAACCAATGAAGTCAATTTTACAAGTTCATTATAAGAACTAATTTTATAACACTATTTTGCTAACATAATTCTTATACGTATTAGTAGTAGAGTAGAATTTAAAAATGTCTTTTGTATCTAGAATGTAATACGAATCGAATGAATGAAACTGGTGCAAACTTTTCCATTTTATCCTAAATAATCTGTCTTAGTATATCAAAACGATTTTTTTAGCTCCAAAATTTCAAACAAGATAACATTCCTTTCTGTATACATGCTCTGAACAAGGCAATTTTATACAGTGGGCACACAGGCAGGAAGTTACCCCCTCAATTTTATAAGTTCATTATAAGAACTAATATTATAATACTATTTTACTAGCATAATTCTTATTATATTAGAAAGGAGACCGTTTGAACGAGACCCCATATATGAAAAACGTCACATCACGTATGAAATTCTTGGTAAATTAAAAGAAAAGAAATCAAATTATACATAGTACTAAATAAATTGCAATAAAATGGATATTTATTGTTTGATAAATATATATTGAAAAACGTTTTCTTCCTTTGAGTTAATTCAGGAGCCTCTAGGTAATCAGAACTGATGAATCATGAATTGAGTGTAAAATTATCCTAAAAGAAACTAAATTTTTCCATGCTAATCAGAACTTATGTATTCAGCGGTGTAGCCACGGGGGGGGGGATTGGAGGATTTATATCCTCTGAAGCTAAGAAAATTTCCCTTCTTCACCAGTGAAAAAAGAAAAAACTACCTCATACCGCTCCAAAAATACCAATACCCCAACCTCCGAAAATTTTTATGCCTACGCCACTGGCAGTTGTAGCAAAGCAATTATTTAAGAAACTTAATACTAGTTTCAAATTAGTTTCACCTTCAATCAAGAACAACTTAAATTCATCATCTTAATTTCTATCAATTGCAAAACTGCAGTATGTTTTTCACAATTTTAATACCGACTGAGAACTGTCACTAATAAAACAGAAACTCGACTAACCCAAATACGCACAGCTAGATCTTCCAGTTTTTTGTGAAAGGAGAAGGCTTGATTCAAGAGAGAATCCAATTCAAATTCCCTGATTAATCAGAACTGCTGTAGTTACAACAATAAATCGGTAATTATATTTAAACAAATTTTTCACATTTTCTCCCACACACAGCTTAATAGAGTGCTTTCAGGTGACCTCACGACTAGTTATTTTCTGTAACTGTTAACCTTTTGCAGGGCTTTTAACTGTTGCTAAAGCCGTTGTTAGGTCCGAGTCATGTGATTGAAAATGCTCTATTCAATTACTCAAATGAAATCAAATGAAAAACTATAATATGTTTTGGAGCACTGACTCTGAGAAATGTCAAACTAACAAAAGAGAAACTCACCTAAATCCGAAGACGCTGTCCAGGAATCTCATCCCGGAATCACTCCCGATTCCTACTGGATTCCTTTGAACTTTTCAATCGTGCATGGGGGTGCATAGAACGGCCCCACAGTCGATTGTTCCATACTGGTGCACACTCACTTCCCAAAGAATAATCTTGGAACTAGTATTGGGATCTAATAAGCATGACAACACAAAAGGGAGGGAGAGAGAACTTCAAAGCACCTGCGAATGTCTTTTTCCACCCTTGTTTCTGGGAAAATGCTTCTGTTCGTATTTGTTTTTCTGCTGGAAAGTGTGGAGGTTTATCCACTGGATCGGCCTTGATTCATGTCAGAGAGGAACCCACGGGATAGATTGTTATTTAGATCGAAATACAAGCAGAATTCACTGTAATTAATCTATAATTTAAATCCCGTGTGTCAAACTCTTTTCGACGGACGGCGAGTGATCATCACTGTTTGATTGTTTAGTTAAAAGTTAACTTTGTTGAAAGTTTAAATACATTTCAAATAAATTTTTAAGTGATTAAAATGTTTACATTATACCTTTATCTTAATATAATGTTTATACTTAATTTTGATTTAATTGATACTCAGCTCTATATTGATCCTATATTATAGTGTTTTCATTTAGAATTGGCGCCTGAAACAGGATCAAAAACGCTCGATAATGCTTCATAACGGTCATCACACAACTTCAGTGACCGATTTTTTTACAGTATTTTAACTACTTCTGTTTCGGCTGCCTTGTCATTGCAGAAGAAAATGCTTTCGATGATAATTACAATAGTAACTCCTTCTAATACATTTCGTCTCAGGCGCCAGTTCTAAATGAACAGACTATGGTTTCATGCTTCCCCGATTATCCGACCTTTATAGGGGCACTGTAGAGTTTTCCACTGGCCGTAATAAAACACTTATCTCCAGGAAGAAACCTGAGTTTATGGCGCCGATTTCTTTGTGTGGTCAATTACCGACCCCTCTACGGGCGCGAGTGCGAGGGTACATACAAAGAGATTGGGGGAGATAACTGCTGGTGGCCCGGCCGCAAATTGGTTTATCTGTGATAACTTTACGGTGACCCTTAGCGTTCGGACCGGTGCCGTAATCAGACTTTTGTTTAGGCAGGTAAACTCAACCTTATTTATGAGGTTCCATAAGTTTCTAGGGGACGGCCCCTAAACCTCCCCTTGGGAAGGTGACGAATAATCACAGTTCTACAAATTTAAGCTAAATTTACGGTCGCATTAAATTGGATCCCAGGATTTGGAAATTCAATAAGCATGGCATAAATTTAATAACAGCAACAAATAACCTAAAAGTTACATACTACACAGCTTAAAAAACTTAAAAGGGCGAGTCTTGGCCCCAATACAAAGCCTAAAAACTTCAACCTGATGTTAACTGTGGTTAATAATGGTTTTCAGCATACAAAAGAAATTAATTTAAAGGTGGATCAATACACAATGTTTTTTAAATACAAATTTAACTTGTTTCCACAATCAATAAGTTGTTTTAAAACTGATACATTATGAAAAATATCTAACTTGGAAAATGTAAAAATATTCTTAAAATAAAAACGGTGGTTCAGTTGAATAAATGTCAGGTGCTATTCAGAATCCGAATAGATACAATTAGATCAGAGGACCTAGATTTTTTTATTCATAAACTACACCAAATCTGATTTTTAAAAATAACTGCAGTTAATATGATCATCGGATGATTTACCTAAATTGATCTGATATGATCATACTTGAGCCAGAGGAAAATTTAACCTCTTTGAACTATCCCTTTTTCTAGATTTTAATTATCTTTTGAATATCAAAAATAAAATTTCACCTTTCTTTTCATAAAATAAGGAATTCATTTTTACAAACAATGAATATTAGAATAACAAATAGTTGTTAACAATATTTTGTAAGAATAAAATTAATACTACTATAAATATTACTTGGTACCATAATACTACTTTTAAAACACCTATAACCATTCAATAACTAACTGTGTGGTACTGAATTTATTCAGAATTTCACAATGACACTGAATTCATTGTTTTTAGCATTTTTCCTAAGGAAGTCTAAGTTAAATCTTTGGTCTCATGTTTCTCTTAACTTTAACAATCCTCCAATGAACATAATTCTAATAATTTTGTAATTATATATTCTACTTCAATTTAGTAGAAGTTTGTATTACATCATTAAAAAGTATTTTGTACAGGATTTAAGATACTTTTAGTTTGTAAGATTCTATGAGAATTCAATTAATTTTGTTTGGAGAATTAAATACAAAAAAGTATTGAATTTTGCAAACTTTTATGCATTAGTACTGAAAACATTGGTTAATTTTCAATTTCTAAAAATATACAGGACTTTCATATCCAAAAGTTTTAAACTCATGGATTTGACTTGAGAGTAACATAAAAGAGCAATAATAATAAAAGGGTAATACAAAGGAACTTTAAGGTAATATAAAATTCTTGATTTTTAAATGTGTTTGATGTTACATCTTTTAGTGGGAACTTAATCATAAAATTAATATGTAGACATTTGTATGCCCTACAGGAAAATGAAACATTTTTTGTTTTCAAGTCTTCTAAGCTAATCATTACTAGTAATCACAACAAAGAAATAAATTACTAATTAAAATATTTTGAACTCATTTCTTTCAAGAGCACTGTCACAATACATTGAGTACCCCTGGATTATTAAAATGGATCTAAGCAAATATTTCCACTTACCTACTATATTAAAATAATCCTTAAAATGAAAGGTTCAGCTTGGCAATCATTGTTGATAAATATGAGAAAGCACAAGCAAACCAAATCATAATTGTAAAAAGTTAAAATTATGAGTTAGTCTATGATCTAAAAGAACATTTATACAAGAAATATTCCAATGATAGGAAACATACATGAAAGTGAAATAAATCAGCTTTCAAATGCTATTGAGGCAACATGGTATTTTTTTCCAAAATAAATTTAGTAAGTACCAGACTCAGTTAATAAAATCATATAAATGTTATTTTAATGTAAATATTCTTAAACCAGAGGTACCATGTTTATTTAAATCCAACTAAAACTTTAAAAAGTCACTGTAAATACACCAATAAATTGAATATTTACTTTAAAAAAGGGCTCAGTATGAGCCATCACAACAAAGAAACAAAACACAAAATTATAATATCCTGAAAAAATATTTTTAAACAGCTTGAGTTCAGTACCCCTGCATGTTAAGCTGGGTCAAAGAAACAAATTTGTATTTACTCTATTTACTTAAAATTAATACCCTTACAAATGAAAAAAAAATCAGTTTAGAAATGATTGTTGATGAACATGAGAAAGCACAAGCAAACCAAATAATAATTGCAAAGAATCAAATTATGAGTTAGTCTATGATCTAAAAGTACATTGATACAAGAAATTTTTAAATGATAGGAAGCATACACAGATGTGAAATAAATCACCTTTGAAATGCCAATGAGGCAAGATTATTTTTTTAACAACGCAAAAACACAGATTTAATGAGTACTACTGTAAGTCTGAAATCATATATTCCTCACTTCATAATTCAAATATTTTCAACTAAGGGGTACTAGGTAAATTTAAAATGAACTAAAAACTTATTACATTCAAAGTAAAAACATCAAAATGAATTTTTTGTACATACCTTTGTGTTAAAATAACTTGTTGTTTTGAATTAATATTTGTTTATTTACTTTATTTTGCAGTCTAACTGCCACTAAAAAAAAGCAATTGAGAACCACTGTTCGAATTATTGCATAATTCAAAAAATATTCTCATGTATGACACCTAATGGTATCAAGTAACAAATGAATAGTTTTTCCATAATTAGTGGAATTAATTATTCTCAAATTAGTATAATTAGCCCTATATATTAATTAATGGTTAATAACACAGGTCTGCAACGAAAAAGCTGTTTGAGTAATTTCATCGAATTCCTATTTATTTTGGTGTGCTGATTATGGTAAAAATAATGAAAAAAATCCTATACGTCAAGATTTTCACAAAACGCATAATTATTTCCAAATTTGACCTATTTTCCCCAATTTTAGGTGTTTTTTTATCCGAGGGTTTTCAAAGAAATTTTTAGCTCGAACTATTTTAATATAGTTCATATCAGTGCCTTTAAGATACATATTTCGAAAAATCCCTAACTGTTAAAGAAATTCCCAGAGAAGAATTTAATCATTTAATGTGAGCATCTTTGCGCTGGCGCGACGTCTGGCACAGTGCGTAGACTGCTAACTGAGCCCCCATTTTTTGGATTCACACTATGAGAACCATTAAAAAAACAACTCACTTATGACTTAAGTATTCCAACGCCTTCTTGTTTACAAACAAATCTTCTCCCGTTTTTTATTTTGACGCTCAAAGACGGTCATTCCACGTGATTGCCGGGGGACGGATGGCCTGTTCGGTTTGCTCCTCTGCCTTTCACGCCAGCAGTCTGCGCACTGCTCCGTCGTGAGTTCGATTCTCACCTCGCCCCTGGGTGTATTTTCCTTCTTTGTGCCAGTAAAAATTCTGTTGTGTCTGTCTTACTTGACGAAGGTGTATAAGCGGATCCTTGAGATCAAGCACACATACCGGAAAATATATGTGACCAAACCAACCAAACCACGTGATTGCCAGCTACTGGTATAGATGTGAATTGGACGATGCCAGTCCGCATGTTTTTCGAACAATCCTGTAAAACTTTTATTACACAACTAGCAAAATTTATTCTTGTATTTGTTCTTGTAATTGTTTGGGATTTATCCGCTTTTATTTGTTGGTGTTCCGCTACTGGAATGTTCAACGTGTTAATCGGACCTTAATTTATATAATCTGGCATCAAGAGCCACTCGACTCCTTCCTCTGATCGAAACTTTCTGTATTGTCAGAGTTTTGTTTTGGCATAAATCTGAAGCTCTGTGTGTTCTGTCAGAAATGTGAAGTTTTGTAAGATAGGGAAATGTGAAGCCTTCCTCTGATCGAAAGTTTCTGTATTGTCAGAGTTTTGTTTTGTGAAGAAATGTTTTGTGAAGAAATGTGAAGTTATGTGAGTTTTGGCAGAAATGTGAAGTTGTTTGTGTGTGTTAATTTGTGTTTATAGTCAACATCATGGTAGTCACGCGGTCTCAGGCAAAAGCTGCTCTTGCTAGACAGAATAACCTAAGAAGACAGCACCCAGTTGTTAATATTCTGGCACCTTCTCTTCAGAGAGCGCGAGCTGCCAGACTTGCTGCTGCTTCCAGTATGCCCGTCGGAGGACGACGCCGACGACAAAGGTCCCAGGCAATCCCAGCGGCTACCTCGAACCAACCTGCTCCCTCCCAGACTACCTCGAACCAACCTGGTCCCTCGAACCAACCTGCTCCCTCACAGGCTACATCGCACCAACCTGCGTCTCCCACCCCGGCGCCTTCTGCATGCCCTCCACCTGCTGCATGCCCTCCACCTGCTGCATGCCCTCCACCTGCTGCATGCCCTCCACCTGCTGCATGCCCTCCACCTGCTGCATGCCCTTCACCTGCTGCATGCCCTCCACCTGCTGCATGCCCTCCACCTGCTGCTTCTCCTCCTCGGTCTGCGTCTCCATGCCAGGATTTAATAACACCTCCTCAACCTCCACCACCGCCGGCTTTTCCAGCTCCGGTTTCCACCACCCCAGTTCCGGTCCTTGTAAGTAAATTTTAGGCTTAACCCTTTAGTGTCCCCCTCCTCTGTTAACCTTGGTGGTGGGATCTTTAGTGCATTTGCATATCTGTTAATCTAAATCAAAATGTTAAGTTGCTTTTATGTGTTGTTTATTTCCCTCCAAATATTACCCATTATTCTTTCTTAGAGTTTTTTGAATTTTTAGAGGGGTTGGGTTCACATGACTATTTTTATATGTGGTGATTTTAACCTATCTAATTTTTGGTGAGATTTGTAATCATTCTATTTTTGATTCGTACACTAGATTTTTATTTAATTTCATGCAATTACATGACCTAAGTCAATTTAATAATGTACCAAACTGTAATGGTAAATTTCTGGATCTTATTCTTTCTGATATTAATTTCTGTGATATCTCAATTAATCGGAATTTGCATCCTTTTGTTACTGAAGTTAAATATCATCCTGCATTATCCATTATTTTAAATCGTGCACCTATTCGTTGTAACAGGCGCGATTATGGTATTGTTAAATATGATTTTAAAAGAGCTGATTTCTTGAATATGTGGTACTTACTATCTGAGATTGACTGGAATTTTTTACATGATTTTAGTGATGTAAATTCTGCTGTATCTGCTTTTTATAGTTATTTCAACCTCATTCTCAACCATACCATATAAAACTAGTAACAACAAATTCCCTTTTTGGTACTCGATGGAACCCAAAACCTTGTTGAAACTTTTCTATCCGTCATTATTTAGGCCATATGTAAATCGTTTGAATCGTAGGAAATCGTTTGAATCACTTCTTTTGCAGATATTTTGTTGTTTATAGTGATATTTTAATTTTTTCGTATATCAAATTTTTGAAATTAATATTTTAATTTTTTTATAATTTAAAGGGAATATTCGTATTCAAAACTTAAAAATAGCCTATAAATATGTATCATAAGTCTCGATTACTATTACTTCTATTACTTGATTTTTTTAAATTTTTTTGCCATTTTAAAAAAGTCTTAATTTATAAAAAAAAAATCCTCAATATTTGCATAGTGTCATCAATCGGTTTTGAAATCTACACTATTAACTCCATCTAGAAACCATCAAAACATTTATGATATACGTGATTTTGCACTTTTCGACTAGGAACCCTGACATATAAGGTTATAAACGTTACGGTCAATGTGATAAATTCAATGAAATTTATCACTTTGCCTGCCTCCACTTCGGGCATTATTAATAATGCCCGATTAATTACTTTGCCCGTAACATAAATATTTAATAAGTCGATAACAAAACTTTATTAATAATGTTACGGTTTTTAATTTAAAAGCTATGAAGTCATTGACATTAAATTTTCCTTCTTTGCACACAACTGAACTCATACGAAAATTATCGTTAAAATTTATTCCTTGAATAACTTTTCCAAAGAAACTTTGCCGAGAGATTCTAATTTTATCACGATTTAAATAGGAATTAGCTAAGATTGTAAAATAAAACTTAAATTACACTTAGCAACTAAAATAAATGAACTAATATAGCGAAACAATAAATATTGTTTCCCTCGGCTAATTAAAATGCGTAAAATTTGTAAAAAAATTTTAACTGTAATCAATTTAAAAGAGAAATTATTGAAATCCGTAGGTGGCAACACAAAAGGAGGAAAGATTGAGTAGCTAGGGTTGAGTAGCTAGGTATCCTTGGCGGTCGGATGTTGGCAATTGATTTCAGGTTTTTCAAATTTTCATGGTTTTCATGATGACCAAATTAAATGAAACTTGGTGTTTAGGAATTTTTTAGTATGCTCTTTTAGATAATCGAATTAAAATTGGGAGACGACATGGAAAAACAAAGTTGCACTTTTTATTGTGTTGGGCATGAAGATAGCCTCTGAGCGAAAAATTGTCAGAGTTTTCAAGCATACTACTACACTAAATCATGAAAAATTACACCAAAAGCATCTTTTCAACCCCACCCTTTCTCCCGCAAATTCCATTGTAAGTTTTTTTTAAAAAGCTGTACTTACATCCACCATTATGGCGTACATGTACACTAATTTACAGCGTAATCTTGCTTGATCAGTTTTCCACGCGTCGAACTGGACGAAGGGCAACTTCCAATCCTTGTTATTTGCTAACATCGCATATCTATCGAAAATTCTATAAAAAATGTTTTAACTGCTATAAAATGGAATAGAAATAACGTTTTGTTTAAATTGTCTTTTTTCCTGTCAGGTGAATCGAAGAGATTTGAGCAGAGTGGATGAAGTGAGCGGTGAAGCGGATATGTCCATGCACACCACGCCGCCGTAAGTACTTCATTGCCAATTCCAATGCAAAATAAAGAGAACTGGAGGGTGGGCACACATTTTCTGATTCCACTGGTCCTAGCCGTTTCTTAGTTGTCCAGCAGCATCGCTGTCTATAGGGGTTCAAAAAGGGGTGGACCAGTGTTATTCCTAGGATTGTTTTGGAGGAGTAAAAATACTCCTTGACTTTTTTTTAGGAGGAGTGAAATACGGAAATAGCATGAACTACATAATATGCAAAGACACGAAAACCGCAATCAAACTTCCTAAGCATCAGAACAATAAATGAAAAAAAAACTACTATGGCTGTATGAAAACACAATTAGAAAGTGTGATAATAAGGGTGCCGTGGCTTTTGATAGTTTGCTTTTTCCAGAAGTCTGGCGAAAATGTCTCCGCTCAGATCAGTTGGTGTTTTGAGTAGAAAATAATATTATTTGTTGATTTCGGTGGGGGTGCATTTTTTAAGCTAAACCTTTGTGAAAAATTCAAAGAATGAAACTACTCCTAGCTAGTTTTTTAAAGAGTATTTCCGATTTTCAACGAGTAAAATACTCTCTCAGAGGAGTAAAAAATATCTCTGGGGTAGACACTTATCTTTGGACACCCTGCATAAGCCTCGATGATAATTGAATAGTTTATTTCAGAAACCAGTCAAGTGACAAATTGTTGATTTTGAGTAAATAATTGAGTAATAAATTTTTTTTTTAAATTAATATTTTTTTTCTATGAAAGTTATCCATTTGTGTAAATGTTTGATAAACATAAAACTTTTTTTTATCTACATTGACAAATGTAAAAAAAAAAGGTTCGCACTTGACTGGTTTTTGAAACAAACGACCTTCACTATCGTAAATATCCCATGAAATATACCAATTTCATTTGAGACTTGAAAAGTAAATGAAAATTGAATATTTTAAAGAGTGTTACAGATACATATTTGTTATGAAAAGATTATTCGACATCATACACTTGATCTGCTTCTGTCGTAGGCCGTTGAAAAATTGTCTCAAAAAACTCTTGGTATATCCAACCAAGCAGGGTTTTTAGAGCTCGAAAATCTTTTATTTTTGTCATATTTATTGTTACCTACAGCATTCACAAAAAAATTAGATTAGGGATTAGATTTCTAGGCTTTGCTACACCGTTACATGAGGACAGAATTTGATTTTTTTTAATCAAACGATGTATTTACCTTTATAAAACAGTAATCGCCCAATGACTCAATTTTGAATTTTTCGTCGTTTGACTGGTTTCTGAAATAAACGATTCAATTTCGGTTTACTTTTCAGGCTTCCCTCGCCTCCGTTTGGACTCTTCTCCTCCACCTCCCAAGCGACCACTTCTGCCAATGCAACCTTCTTGGCTCCTTCTGCGGCGGCAAACACCACCTTTGCTGCCCCCCCACCATCATCTGCCGCTGACGAGCTCAGACGTCTGATAGACCTTGAGACGCAGCTTCAGGCATTAAGAAGGCAGAGGTACCAAGAGGAAGCAGCCCAGGCAGTATTCCTCGCCGACCAGGAGGTGCGGCGCATGGAGGCAGCGAGGCAAACAGCGGAGTTCGCCACCATCACCAGGCGCGAGATGGAGACTAGGGCAAGGTTGGCCGAGACCATCCGGCATGAGGAAGAGAGGACCACCCAAGCCGTCCTAAACCGGTCTCTGTCTCAATACTCCGCTGCACCTCAAGCGGCGACCACCAGAGCACCTCAAGTGGCGACCACCAGCCCACTAGTTGAGACTCACCCTGTCATCTTCAACCCGATATTTGTATCCACACCGAACGAGCCTCCTACACCATCCAGCCCTCGTCGTGACACCTCGGACACCGGCCGCCCTCTAAAAAGACTCCGGACAGACGAACCTAAAACTGATTCTACATCAGCATCCTCTTCATCAACGTCTGCTAGTTCTCCACCGGGCCCTTATAGACCACGCCCAGATCCTCCAAGCCCATCCGGCCCTTCAGGCTCCTCTGATCCACCGGGCCCATACAGGCCACCACGAGATCCACCAGGCCCAGATCCACCAGGCGGACCCTACTACCCGCAGGCCTTGGTGCAGTTCAACTGTCCGGTGGACATTCGATGTCCATATCCATTCAGTAAGTATGATCTTCCTGTTTCCAAGTTGTTAAAATGTGACTAGACTTGAGCGTGGATAATGATTTAAGCCAGATGGGAGGAAGATTGAGAGGATGCGGGGGCGGTAGTTGCTGGAATATCTTTCGGCTAATTCCCCGATCACCATGATTTGTATTGATTTCAATCGTGTTTGTTACTTATCCCTTTCAACCCTTAACGATCGCTAAAGAATTTTGAACTGAAACTGAAGGTTACTGTAACAACTCGATTTCATGGCTATGGTTAAGTTTTTAAAATTACTTAGTAAATCTTGAAGAAGGTATTTTTGATTATTTCAAATCGAAGAAAATTTCTAATGATCGATCGAGAGGGAAAAGTTATAGGTGAAAAATCGGAAGGTAATCTAATTATCAAATAAATGAAATATTATCTACGAAAAAATGGGTTGATCTTACTCCAAAGACTATATAGCAGACGTTGTTTCTAAATGAAGCCGTTGAAACGGATTTTTGAATCACCCTGAATATGCAATAGCAGTTATTTCAGAGAATCGGAATCACTGGTGAGAATAGCGTAAAACTGAGAATATTTGATGGAGGGGGAAAACTAAAAGGGGAAATTAAATCTTAAATATTTTTTTATAAAATAGACAATTTAAAATTTGTGTGCTTTTTTTAATACAGTGTCTCCTTTCCAGGTCACTATTTCCAGCGCCCATAGACAGACCCCATCGCTCCATGAGCATGACTTTATGTTGATTCAGCATGAGGTGGAAACCAGCCATGAAAGTCCTCCTGGTAGTTTGGGATAAGTTTTTTTTATGTTTATAATTTAGAACTGGAAGTTGGCAGTCATGTAAATAGATTTTTTATATTCATTATTGAGTCATCTCAAATATTTTACCTTGTTTCCATGGCACACTTTTTTATATGTTTCATCCAGCCTATGTCCTCACATGGACCTGGTGCAAACCTGGATAATTTGTATTTACACTGATATAATGTGTACATGCATAAATTTGCATATAAATATTGAAGTTTATTATATTATGGCACATTTTGTCCTAATGTGATGGACCATGTGTCATAAATCAACAACCAAGTCAATTTGACTTTTCAAATAGCATAGGTTAAGCGAAAATCTGGTGTTAGCCAGCTTTCCTTGATCATCATATATAATTAATAATCTGAGGTCAGAAACATAACTGCTATCTAACTAAGATTTGTAAATCTAGTTTTTATTGGAATACCTATTCTTATTACGTTCATATTACAAGATATGTTTATTAAGAGGGACTCTTATAGCAGTCTTGACTCTTGATAGTGATGTATAATGTCCTGTTATGGACCATGCACTATAAGACGAGCTACTTGGGGCTTCTTGAGTTTTTTTAGTTATACATTAATTAGTTATATATAATATATCATGTCTTATCTAGATGTTCAATCTTTGGAACTTCTTTAGCACTAGGCAGATTTTGTGGGCCGAGTTTAAAAGTTCATTGGTTGATTTATTTGGGATACTGCGGCCTATTTAAAGGCGAAGCAGGGGGTTACAGCCAAGCAACACAAAATAATAACAATAAAAAGAAGTAATACATGGATACATACGTGAACATAATAATAATAATAAGTTCAGGGCGAACCGACCCGTCGCCCTGGAAGGCGACATGCGGTGGACGTTTCTATAACCGTCCTGCCCTCAAGAGGTCTCGTAGGCGCCGGAGGTACCGGTGCTGAGGTTCCATGCTCCTGGTGCTAATTTCTATCTTGCTTGTTTTGGGTACCAGGGTGTTGGGGTCTTAGTGTCGTGCAGACCCATCCGCCGACCGCAAGAGTCGCAGGCAGCGCAAGCACCCTTTAACCTTCCTTTTCTTTTTCCCATGTGCCACTTTTTTACATATTTTCTCTCGGTAACATTCTGTTTGCGGCTATTCTAGCTGGTCAACCATTCTTTGTTGTTCCTTTCGTAGTATCTCTATTATGATAGTTCTGTCCTTCGGATGGTAGATAGCTTCCTGGAGCGTGTTGGTCAGATTGCAGAATTTCTTTCTTTCAGCCGTGTAGTCCGGACATGCGTATATCAAATGGTGGAAAGATTTCTCTGTCCCGCAGGTGCTGCAGCTGGGGTCTTTGTGATGAAACCGCTGTTGATACTGGCCGTGGACCCCGTGGCCAGTCAGGATCTGATTCAGGTAGTGATTCGCATGTAAGCGTTTTAGCTTGACCTTTGGCAGGAGAACATGAGTGGCTCTGCCGGTTGTTTCCTCGTCCCACTCGTCCTGCCAAAGTCCGAGCGTATCGTTTCTGATGGCTCTTTTGATGAGCATTATAGGGTATTTCGTCGTTATGTGGACGTCTGAGGCTTCAGTACCCCTCTTGGCAAGTTTATCCGCGTGCTCATTGCCCCTATAGCCATAGTGCGCTTTTATCCAGTTGAGTTCTATTGTTTTCTTGTTGTGTTCTTCCTCTTCTTCGATTACGTGAACATAAATATAATTTCAATTTATCTACAAATGTGGATATTCTAGTAAGACAATATCGTTAGGCAATGCGTTCCATCCACTAATTGTGCGTGGGAAAAAAAGAATATTTAAAAATATTTGGTCCTGCAAAAATAAGGTACTATTTGGGACTTATTATACAGTCTCAAATTAGATTGATGTCGAAACTGAAAATAATTCGGATCTATATGATAAAAATTGTGGTGATTTGTGTGGGAAATTGTGATGGTCCTTCTCCTTGTTAATTGTGGCTGGTTCTTTTTGTGCCGACGGGGAGGGATACATCGGGGAAGTGCCTAGCCCGAAGGGCTTCTAACTTCTGTGGAATCCCCTCCTAATTTCGTTAATCAGTTTGGCTTCTGATTTAGTACACGATCTTGATGGTGGCCCCTTCGGACCCTCCAAGGTGGCGGGTCAACAAGGACTCTCAAGGGGAGTGTCTTTAAATTGGGTAGTATGTTCACTCTCATTGTAGGCGTGCTCTGCAGCAGCGGATTTGGTGGTTTGTGTCCTTGCTTGCAGTGTCTCTTGTGCTGGGTGATTCTTGTCTTAATGCTTCTTTTGGTCGTTTCTATGTAGGCTTAGCCACAAGAACACGGGATTTTGTATACCCCAGCTGAGGACAGGTGATCAAGGGGGTCTTTAGCTGAACGTAACAAGTCGCGTATCTGAAGGGTAGTTTTGAAAACGGTCTTGATGTTGTTATGTCGCAGAAGGTTTTCGATGAGATAAGTAGGCTGTTCCTTTTTCCAGTTCCGAAAAGCCAAGTTTTCAATATACCACCCTTCTGACGAGGGTGATGGTAGCTGTAGATGAAAGACGGAGGCGATGACACATATATATCTCCGATCCCAACGCAAAGATCTTCGCTCCCAATCTCTGAAGGTGAACACGCTACACTACATTTAATATCTGTACGAAAAAATTAAGTTTTCAGGCGCAAGATGGCCTTTCACGGCAAATACACGAGGAAAAGTTTATCAGTATCTTTTTCTCAAATCTGAATTTCTTAATTCAATAAGAGATAAACTGTCAGCAAATTTCCATGGGGAATGAATGATTTGTCCATTTAAATATTTAAATTATAACTAATGGAAAATTATAATTGCGATAGACCTAATTTTTTAATACCTGAAAAAAAATCAAGAACTTGGTCCTTAAAAAATAAGTTCTGGACTATTTCTGAAAATTTCTTAATTTGCGCAGTATTAAGTACGCTGCCAATTTAAGTTGGATCTAAGGTAGTGGTAGTAGAAAAAGCAATATAAATACAGTTAAGTAACTTTTAATTGTGTCGCTTTTATGTCTTTTTTATCATCTTTACTTTTAGACTGGCCAGCTAAAGGGACAAGGTGTTAAAGGGGGCGTAAAAACTACACAATTTTAAGTTAAATTTAGACTCGTATTATTGCGAAATAATATTTATATATTAAAAACAAAAAAATTCCAATCGCGATTTCCTAGAGAAAGGACTTTTCCAACTCAATAAAGTAAAAGCTGATAGTTTAGATATGTCATGTCTTTGAAGTAGAACGGATATAATTTCATAAGAATTAAATTACCTAGAATAAGCTTGATGTTGGAGAAAAGCCGAACGGTATCTTATGGCGTGATAAAAACGCTGACTGATCTTGGTACTAGAGAATGGGAATTTCATGTTGTTGTCTGGATTGTTGAGTATGGATTGTGATGTGGTGTTAGGATGATTTGCAACTGCTATGTAGAATTGTTTTGCTGTTTTTTCGATCAAGAGTGTGAGGTTTGGAGTTCCCTTTGTAGATAGATCTAAAGTGGAGGAGCGTTAGTTGCTTGTCTTAAGATTTTGTTTTTGGAGGGTTGTGGCCCAGATAGAGGTGAAGCGTACGTCGGACGGGGACGAAGTACCATTTTATTGTGAAGTAATTTGGTGTGCGGTTTGAGGCTTGGTTTACTATTTTGAAGAGGATAGATGAACAGAAGTTATGTTCTGTACTTTTTGGTGGTCATGTTGATAAGGAGTTGAGGCATTCATCGAGGTGGTTAGCTGAGGTTGACCATTTAAGTTGGCCGATCTAAGTTATCGTGTAGTTCTTTTACTTTTCCGAAAGATGGTGTCTTTGGTTTTTGAGGTGTTGATGGGCGATTTTCCATAGAGAGAGAAAAACGAAATAGTTTGCTGAGGTGGTCCATTTAAGTTGGTCGCTTTAGGTGGTCAGGTACTTTTTTTTCCTTTTCCGAAAGACGGTGTCTGGTTTTTGAGGTGTTGATGGGCGATTTTCCATTAGGTGCACCAGTGTTCGATAGGCTTTAATAGGATATGAGGAGGAAAGAACTTTCCAATTTTAACTTGAAAGGTTCTGGGTTGAAGAAAAAAGTGGCTGATCCGAATGAGATGGTGGGAACCTGGAAGCAATTATTTTGTAGATTATAAAACAATTTCTGTGAATACTTACAGATACTTCTCTACTATGATTTTGGGGATAGGTGTCATAAAACATCTATAAAGAATTATCTTTTTACAATTCTGTTGATCTACCTAAGCTATTAAAGATGGTGGGGCTTTTCTACAATACTATATGTATCTACTCTCTTGGAGCCAGGGGACTTATATATGACCGACAAATTTTTTATAAATTTCGTAGAAATACACATTTTTATCCTGGAGATGTGTGCTCTTTGGGCTTGGTGGCATAAAAAATATATGTATTAATTCAGTCATGTTTCTGACCTCCATTTGAAATTGTTTAGAAGAATGGTTTGAACTGTTTAAAAAGTGCCTACAAATACAGAAAACGTTTCATTTTTGCACACTCTGCTATAACAAAATTCCTGCTATATAGAGATTTTTTAAATGCAATTAGAATCATTAAATTTTACGGATAATTAACAATGTATACGTTTCGTTTGAACCATTCTTACAAAACATTTTTACCTTTATTATTGTGCGCATTGTTTATTGTTGTTGATTTTGAGTTTAAAGGTAAAAATTGTTCGTTAATCTCTGTTAGCCTGTTTGAAACCTTAAAAATGGGAAGGTTATTTTTTGTACAATGACAGTTTAATTAATCTGTGGGATGTTTTATAACAAAACATTTAAGTCAGAATATAATATACCTAAGTATAGAAAAGTAATTTAAAACCTTACCTATTAAAGGCACTTCGGTTTAACTATGTAGGTGTCGTGGTTAAAATTTTTACTCAATTTCTCAAGCAACCTTGCTTACAAAAGATAGAGCTACCGCAATCGAGATTTATCTTAACCATTAGATAGGAAATTGCCTTTGCAACAATACTTATATTGATGATCGATTCTTTAGTGGAAGTTGATTTGCAAAATTTCGGGGTGTTCCTTAAAATGTTCCTTATGTGAATATAAGGTCAGGATTGTTTATGACTGTAGTAGTAAACAGAATTTAGATTAAAAAAACCTTAAAGGATTGTTTAGAATCTGGGCCTAATTTAAATCCTAATTTGGTGGACGTAATCCTAAAGTTTCGTGAGAACGAAATTGCATTTAGATCATTTGATTTGAGATTCATAGATTTGGATCATTTCACATGATTGAAATCAATGAACGGGACAGAAGGTTCTTGGAGTTTTTGTGTTTTTCTGATCTAGGGGAAGATCAGAATTTCCAAACTATTTGTCCAATAGGCTGCCATTTGGGTTGACTGCTTAGCCCTTTATTTTAGCTTGTGTGTTAAAATATCACATTTTGAAGTCCAAAATGTTTTGAAATGCTTAAGGCATATCTTTATGTCGACGATCTTTACTATGGGTCCAAAACTGTAAAAGATGAATTGACATCTAACTCAATTCAGTTATTAATAAAGGCGGGTTTTAATTTGAGGAAACTCAGGACTAACTCTGATGAGATCAATGAGTTTTGGACACTGATTTAAAAATTTTACACAATTTAGCTGTCTCATCCCCCCATCAGCTTTAAAAAATATTAAAATTGGTGGTTGCACCCGAAATACGCAAACTAAATAGCCACTCCTGACATTCCTTGATAAACAGGAATTTAAACTTAGAGTGTGTATTAAAAAGGGTTTTTAAAATCCAAAAAGAAGCCCTTTTCAAGTTATGAAAATTAATAGAATTGAAAACCGTGAGACCAATAAACCCTGTAATGAGTGGGAAAATTCATATCAGCCAAAATTTTTTAAAATGAATTTGCTTCAATATTTTGAAACTGTTGAATGGCATAAATTGTGTCGCAAAACAAATCTCTTTGCTTCCCCCTGTCCGGATTGAGCATCACTCAAAACGGCCTCGTTTAAGTCCCGTCAGAGTGAATTTAAGGGAGTCCATTTACACACTGAACTTTTCAACAAAAACATTGATCACCCAGAGTTGGTGAGACAGTTGGTTCGAAACATTTCTAAAGAGGCTATCCAAATCTACACTGACGCATGGGGGTTTCATGTTAGGGGGGGGGGTACAAGGATACTAATGACTAGGTGGATGTTGCGAATACTAGTGACTAGGGGTTGACTCAACATTATTTCCCAGGCCCCCCCCCATACCTTAAGGCGAGTACTTTTACACGTTAAATTTTAGGGTACTTATACAAAGGATTTGAACTTTTGCACACCAAACGTATAAAATCTGGGTAAACACACAAACCACCACAAGGGTTTCTTGTGGGTTTCTTTCACATCTGGGTAAACCACAAAAAAGGTCCCCCAAGAATTTTCAAAAAAAGGGTAAAATATAACATTTTCCCTAATTTTTTTAAAATAACATCCAGGGACTAGGTCCCTTGTAGCACATGACTGGTACCCTAGAAGCAGCCCTGAGGGTGCCCTGACATCCCGCGGTCTTTGTCTCCAGCACATGAATCTGTCATCTTAATTGTTCCCAAGTGATAAAACAAGCCACAACCTCCAATTCCTCAGGGTATTTGGATTTATGGACATTGGGGATTGGCAACAACAACCTCCAATATTGATCAGTTAACTCTGCCGCCACCCCACAGTGGAGAAATGATGCGGGACATATGATGTCCTATCAATAAAGCTTGTACCATAATTGTTGATAAATCGCTAGGAGATCGTTTATGAGTCTTTTAGACCTTCAAACTTTCAGATAGAAAAGTTATTTCGTCGTAATAATCACTTGGAGGAGAAATAACTGGGGAGCACTGATATTTTTGCCGTATTGAAAGGGTGAAGAGTTTTCGCCCTGTGGAATTTAAAATAATATCAACCAAATCCGATCAACTCCTCAGGAGATTAAAAATTTAGTTTTAAATCTTTCAAATATTTTATTCATGACTATCCAAGACTGATCTAAAATGTTGATAATTTTGAACTAAGGCTTCAAATAGATTTAAAGGAGTTTTTAGACTCCAATAAGGCTTTTTTTAAGGCTAATTTTAGGCTCTGTTTTAAGAGAATAATGCAGTTTCTGCTATAAATATATGTCGTGTCTCAAGAAACGACACTAAGTTTGAGAATAAATAAAACTTTATTTAAAACATTTAAAATCAGTTAAAATATCTAAAAAACCAGCAGAACTTCCCGAGCACACAGCCTTCTATTGTGATCATCATCAGTTACAGCCACAGCTACACTTCACCGGCTACTTCGCTGCTTAAAAATACACTCAACGGGGTTGAGTGTGCGATTCCTCACATATCCCCCCAACAAAAATTCGCTGCTCGGAAAGAAAAGCTCAACTTAGAAGCATGGACTATTTCCTTTTTTCCGTTGCCCCTATCAAGTTGAAAACTCACATCAGAAAGTTGTTCTGTTATAGTATAAAGGCCAGAATATGGAGGTTCCAATTTCCTGGTGTTTGGATACTTAAATTCCTCCATCATGACCACATCACCAACCTTGAATTCAGCCTTCTTAAAACCCTTATCATACCTGAGTTTGTTACTCTCATGACCCTCCTTGGTTCTTCTCAAGGCGATCACCCTGGCCTCATCTACTGGCGGGTACAGGTCTTTTCCCAGAGGGGAATCAAATGGCAGTGTTCCATACATTAGGTACGAAAGATGTAACTGAGTGTGGAGTATTATTGTACTCAAAAGTTACCTTCTCCAAATGCCACGGAATCTTGTCAGATGATTCATTGACCTTGCACTTTAGCCTGTTCACGATAGACTGATTCACCCGCTCGCACTTCCCATTGGTCTGCGGATGATGGGCGGAGGTCAAGAGTTGCTTTACCCCAGAATTCTGTAAAAACTTCCAAAATCTTTTTGACGTAAATGCTGGATTTCGATCGGACAACAAGGCCCTCGGGGTTCCATAATTAAATACTTGCTTTAGTAAATTTGCGTACTTCTCTGATGTTCATCTCTGTTCCTCATATTGTCCAAAACTTGAGAAAATGAAATGTAACAATTCTATTAAAACGAAATAATTAGTTTCTTGCTTAAATAATTGGAGAACTAAAATTATCTTTGAATTTCATTTAAATTTTCTTCAAAATGAAATGCATTGAAACGTTCAATATGGAACCATAAAAATTTTATTAAATAATGTTCAAAGTAGAGTAATTATGCATTGTCTCATTTTCCTTCTTATTTAAACCCGGCCGGTGCTTTTTAAATGCTACCTTCTTTCTACTTGTTCTATTTGTCTCTAGTTTTTTGTCCGCATTTCTACTTTGAACATTAAATATTAAATAAAAACTTGGCAAAAATGAAAGAAACGAGCATATTCCAGATTATTTGAGCAAGATTAAAGTAATTTTCAACATTTTAATGTTTTCCCTCAAAAATTACTTTTAAAAGCTCAGTGTAGATCACAGAAACATATTGCTTTCTAGATAACCCAAAGCGTTAAGTTTAACAATCCACCTAAATTGCAAGATCTTTGCCTTTAAGCCATTTAATAGTTAAAATAATTCAACCTATTCATAGCATTTGAAAAAATTTCGAAAGAAATCATTGTTAGTTGATAAATTCTATTGGAGGATTTGCATTCACGTGACTCCACACCTAGCAACCGCCGTAGCAACAGATCTGTGATTTGGCCGAACCCTTACCACCCGGGACACTCAGCAGAGAGAAATCTTGTTGTTGTTGCTTATCACCCTTGGATGTAAATTCAATTAGTCCAAGCTCAATCCTTAGAGCAAGAGATCGCAGCAGAAGATCGTATATCTCCTCCCACTCACCCTCTGCCTCGCAGAGGCGCCAATACACTCGATTTTCGATTTTTAAGAAAATTGACCATAAAAAATTTATTTCCACGCTGAATTTCTTCCCTGCTGGCCTGACCATCATTCTACCACGTTGAAATATATAAAATACCGCTCTCTGACACCTCTCCGTCCTCATCCCTTTATCCCCTTTGAAATCTCTCTACAAATTGAGTCGCGCCAAGTCGTGTAAAGTGTCGCGCGGTCGCTGGTACAGTGACAAATCGAAACCCTATCACAAAACAATTTTAACAATTGTTTTTCTCTGTGCGTTTCGTGAAATATGGCTTTTAGTTTGAGGCGTTGTTAAAATTTTCCTGATGACTTTTGTTACATATGTAACGAAATGGCGTTATTAAAAATTGCATGAGTTGCATTATAGACTAAGTAAGATAACTTTATCATGCGTATTTCGATATGAAACTTGAAGATCACGACAAACCATGGGCTTCTCACAAAGTTTGTGTACAGGGTATCAATTATGCTTTTGGCTCCAATGAAAGAAGACTGCTTTACGATTTGGAGCTCCTATAGCATGGAGGGAGCCGAAAAACCACTGTGATGGTTGTTGCTTCTGTTCCTGCCATATAAACGGGTATTACCACAAAAAACAAAACAAATAACATAAAAATCACCCAAAACTTCTTTTATATTTTTAAAAAAGTTAAATTTCGCAGGCTCATGTTATGTGAGAGGGAGAAGCGTCGGCCGAGCAGTGGCATGGGCGTATTTCTTCTGGCCTCCACGAGATTCTTTTTATGGCCGTTAACTTCATATTTTAATATTTGTTGGAAACAGACATGACTTTTAATTTTAAATATATTTTTAACTATTAATCTTGTGTTTGGCTCGGAATGTCCGATATCGGGACCTTGCGCCATAAAACAACCAACCAACCTTATCTGGCCGGTTCTTACTCGAGATATTTCAGTCTGAGCTTTTCTTTACTTGATTCCCGCCAGAGGTAAGCCTGGACACCTTCCGGCATATGGGGGAATCTGTGTGTGACTTATCCCTCTTGGCCGACAGTAGTGTTCGGCAACTAGTGGTCAAAAAGTAGTTAACTACCAACTACTAACTAGTTTGGGAAAATCTAGTTGCAACTAGTAGTTAACTATTTTTTCCTGGGACTAGTTGCAACTAGTAGTTAACTATTTCCCAAAGTAGTTAACTACTAGTTAACTAGTCTATTTAATTTCATAACCTATTTTTTGCCCAAATTCTAATACATCTTTCTTATCTATATCCGGACCTGGAAAAAGTGCCCGAACCTGCGAACCTCGTTCGGGGGAAGCCACCGCCAGCTCCATAGGAGCAATACATAAGGTTCGGGCAAATTTCACATATTTTGGGGGAAATCTGGGAAAAGAGGGGGAAGGGGAAGCCGTATGGTGAAAAAAATATAGTTTTGTTAAAATCAGAATGAAAGATTGGGGTTGAAAAGCGAACGCAAGGCGAAGTTCTTATGAAGTACCAATACCGTCCTTGGAAAATCCGACGCGCAGCCCGTTTCCGAACTCTATGCCAGTCGAATAGTTTCCCCCCTTTTCTGAAACGCGGCAGCATAGCCTGTTTCACCGAAATAGACTCTTCTTCTGTCAGGATAAGAAATTTATTCATTACCAAAAAAAAAGGTTAAATGGAAACTCGAACGTTGCTCAAAGTATCAAGTTACAACGGATTGCCAGTACAAATTTTGTATGTTGTATAATTATAGTTAAGTGACAAGGGTTGAAACTTTTCTCGGAATAGAATTTATGTGTTTATATTAACTCACGATGTGCAACAGTTTTTCTCATTACTTTTATTACTATGTATTGAGTTTTAAATCTATTGAAACGGACGATCTATACACGTAAGTGACGAGTGATGTTCGCTTATGCTGCACTAACACTTTGATGATGGATTTTATAGTTTTTATTCTTTTTTTTATTCATCATCAATGCCTTCGATTCTTATCAATAGTAATTGTTTATTACTCTTGACTGAAAATGTTTTTATGGCTAGATATATTTCGTTTGAATATATAACACTCAACGTTTTCAACGTTTTTATGTTTTCTCAAATGATATTGGACTACCCAGATTTATATTCGAAGATAAATCCTAACCCTTCAGCATTTTTTTCATAAAGAACTTATTTAAAAATGTGTACTACTGGAAATAAGCAGATGGTTGTCGAGGGGAATCGAATGCCGTATGCCAAGCCTTTTATAATGTTTTCTGTCTGCTCGCTGCGTCTACAGCTGTGTGCCCTCTTTTGACCCCGAGACATAAAATTGTCAGTCGCTGTCGGAAGACAAGTGATTAGCGGACCCCTTTTCTCTCTCGTAACCACTCCTCGTCGGCTCGACCCTTGACCCAGCACCTGCAAGTGTGAATCTGTTTGTGGGGGTGCGAAAGAAAAGTTGGACCGGGAGAGAGAACAGACCGCCAGAAATAAACAGACTCTTGATGCAACCACACCAGTTTCAACACTGCTACTTTGGATGTATTTTTCATTCGTTTATAAAATAATTTAACTGCACGGTAAGTTATTTTAATCTAATTTGTCCAAAACGAAAGCTTGAATTCAACTACTCCTAATCTACTGCTTTCCTAATATTTGCTATCTTTCTCCCGTATTCTGTAACTTCTATAAATTTATCTGGTGGATATTTGCTGGATGCTGGTAATTTATGTCTTTTAAGTTTTAAGTAATTTCCCTACCGAAAAGTCGGCTGTCCTTTGTGTTTCGATCGTTTGATATAAAAAACAACGTAATCATTAGTTTGCTCTCAGAATTTCATTTTATTTATTCACGTCGACGTTTTAAGGGTGGTCAAAATTTCATTCCCTTTTTACTAATTTCAAAAACATTTTTAAGTTTAGCGGACTGGTATATGAATGAAAGGTCACATATGGTCATGTCAATGATATGGCATGTGGCTGAAGTTTGGGCAACACTGCTTTTTAAATTTTTACTACTTTTATAGTATTAGAAACAATTTCCTTTAAATGATCTAAATTTGTATCTGAGAAAGATAATAATTAAAGTGGGATTGTAAGAAATTTTGGAAAGCAGTAGAAAATATTTTTCCAGCACTAATTTAGTAATCTTGACACATATCATTCTAAAATGTTTATACTCTCTAAAATTTATCAATTGTCTAAAAAGTAATGTCTATCTTTAATTTTTATTTTTCAATTACTGGTTTACCTGCATCTCAGATTTAATTGAATTCAATGCATATAGAGTTTCCAATGTATTTGTTTAGTGTTTAGTCTAATTCCCTGTTGGTTTTACGTGCAAACTGAACTGTATATTGCATTGTAAGATAATCGGGTTTTTGAGTTGAAAGTAATATCCTCCTGTTGTTAGCAGTTTAATAGTATATCGAATCCAAGCTACAGTGGTCGCCGTTTATAGAGAAACAATTTGCACTTTCATTTGAAAAATTAAAAGCATAAAATTTTTCCATTAGCAATCCAGAAACCGCCACTCTTTGCCAACCTTTACGGGTATTTTGTTTTAAAAAGAAATTATTCCCTAATTATACATAATATTTAGGTTAGGTTAATGACGATCATATGATTGACATATAGGCGAAAGTGGATGTAGAACTCCATTGAAATCATTTGAAAATATTTTTTATTATGAAGATTGTTTTAGATTTATAAAAATCTATTAGCAAGGTTTTTTATTTAAGTTTTTTGATATTTTCTGTATTTTTCATTGCTCTTTTACGGTTTTGATATCAGAGGTCGATCTAGCCAAAGCCTTTTTCATGACCCCTTCACAAAATTTTACCTTCTAAAAACGGCCCCTTCAAAATTATAATTTATAAAAATTTGCCCCTTCATGAAATTCAAAATAGCTTTAATGGTTATTCACAAAAAAACTTTCCACAATCTTCTTCTATTTAATGATATTCTAGGTTTGTGTATCAATTTTTAAAAAAAATACCTACTGGCCTGCCAAAGCCGCGACTCGGTCCGTAAAGACGGCTTCTAATCGCCTACTTTTGTTGTATTGGAAAAAAACTACTACTGAAAACTACCATTTTCTTGCCTTTACCGCAATGCAACTAAAATGTGAAGAGAAGACGACTTTACAGAGCGTAGTCATCGGCAAAGTCGGCCCCATGCTTTGTATTGCAGGAAAACAGTTTTAAAATTTATTTGAAGAGAGATCCTATTCTAAAACAAAGGCTTGATTTTTATGTATTTCTCATTGATGGCTCAAATTAAAACAATTGGTTAATGAAGGATTATTGAAGGAAAATTTTGACTTAGAGTTTAGGTAATAATTTATTGTTTTGACTAATTGTAAGAAAAACAATATGTTTAAAAGGCGATTGAAGGTTACCTTTTTATTTTTTTTTTACATTTAAGTAATAGAAACTTTTAAAAAATAGATAATTTAAAGAAAATATGTAAATCACCTTAATAAAATATTGAAATAGTTCTTCACAAAAATTTCTTCATATTAATTGTATCATGAAGTTATACTTTCAAAGTAAATTGGTATAAAAAAAGTAGAAAGGTAGTAATTAAAAGGGGTGCAGAAACTGTTTCAGGGTTAAATATTTCCCCAGAACAAATGTTTTGTTCAAAAATTTTAATTTTTTTATACTTTGAAGTTTTACTCAAAATATTTCCATTTTTATCTCCATATACTATGAGTTTTTATTTTAAATGAATAATTATCAAAATATGGTTATGGCCATTTTATACCTTCTTTGTCTTATCTAAAAGTAACCTAGGTTCAAAAATGTCTCTTGTCTTAAGAAATGAATTAAAAAGTTTTTTTTCTAAGTTGAAGTATGGAAGAACTCCACTAAACTTTATTCAATTTGTTGAAATCATTCTTGTAATTAAACAAGAATTTTTCTCATGAATATCACCTATCTTGTCACAGATGTGTTGTTTTTCCTGTAAATCAACTGAACCACTAGGAAAAACCATCTTTCCAAGTTTTCACCGAGAAAACTTTTTTCCTATTAGTTTCATAGTATTTTCTGTTCTACAACAGAAATACCGTAATTTTCTCCTCTTTTACGTAGAATTTGCACAGAGGACTTGATATTGTCACCAGCTAAAATATTTGATTCTAAAAACAACTGGATCTGTAGAGGTTTTTATTCTTCATAAACTTGAGTAAAATTTCCCCATAAATCCTAAAATTTTTCCCGAACCTTGTTTTTGTAATTAATCAGGGTGGCTACAGAATCTGTGGAAAAAATTTCCCTGACTTTTCCCTGATTTCCCTGACTATAATTTTAAAATTTCCCTGATATACCTAAATAAAAATTTTTTTAACGATAAATATTAATAAAGTGTAATTTGTAAACTAGAAGTTATATAAACTAAGAAATACTTGAACGTAATAAGCATATTAAAATATTAATTACAATAATATAATATAATATTTCTTATGTAGAAATAATACATAGAATATTTTAAAATTTTAATCAAAAGACATATTGATTAAATATGAATATTCTTTTTATTCAAATCTTCAGCTACATACAAGTAGGAAATATAATGTATTATTTTCAATTATTCTATGTATTTAATGCTTATAATATCAGGGTTCATACAATTTTTAAGGAAAAAAAACTCAACAAGGATTTTCAAGGACTTTTCCAGGCTACCAGATGAAAATTTCAAGGCTGACCGATATTGTTTGCAATAATTTTTTTAAGGAACATGTGTTTCATTTTGTACAACTATATCTATTAAATAGTTTAATAAAAGAAAATTTTCATATAAGTTCCTAGCTACACAAAAGGGTTTGATTAAAAATGTAATTACGCTATAGTATATTAACAAAATATTTTCATGTAATTTTGAAATAAATGAACCTATTTAGACAGCAGTGGCATATACAGGAATTTATTTTGGAAGGGGCCCAAAAATACTCCTCAGCCCCTCCCAAACATACTTAATAGGTCCAATGTAGCTTTTAATACATTTTAGGTGATTATTTAGGCCCTAAAAACTTAATATAAGAAAAGTTGTGAGGAGCATAATTATACAAGTACCAAAGGGGGGGGGTCTGGTAACTAGTTTTGGTACATCTCTTAGCCCAAATTTTAGATATACATTTTTATATAGGATTTGAATTTTGATGAACTTAATATTAAAAGTTATGAGTAACAGAGTTTCAAGTACTAAAGGAGATCTGGGGGCCCTCCCCAGAAAAATTTAGTTCGAATTTTGGACACACATTTTTAGGTAGGATTTGGATGAACTTATTATAATAAAGTCGTTAATAATACGTTCCATGTACAAAAGGGGGGGGTTGGGGGTCCTCCCCCAGAAAATTTTTGTAATTTTACCCTAAAAGCAGGATTTTAACTTGTTTGGTACACCTAGTTTGAATTTCGGGGGGGAGGCAAGGCTCCCCTTATATACGCCACTGTTAGACAGATTTAATTTCAAAAAATTAAAAACTATCTTATACTTTTAATAAAACTATAAATAATGATCAATAGTTATTCTAATGCATTGACTCAAAATGTATAAATTTGCAGAAAATGAAAAACTAAAACAATCTGAAAGGAATAAAAAAAACTTAAGTCCAAAAAGTTTAATTTCAACCCCAAAAAATTACCCATATGGAAGATTTTGCAAGATTTCCTTTCTGATACTTTAAAATATTCATATATCCTATTATCAATACACCTTGTAATTCTTTGATATTAAAACTCTAAAGTTCAAACTACAAATTTCTATTTGCCTTCTTGCAAACAACAGGAAATTCCTCTAAAAAACCTCTTAATTTGCCAGCTAAATATTCATCACATTTGAACTACCAATCTCCAAAATTTCTCCAAAAACAAGCATTTAAAGCCAAGGATATTGACGCGAAGTTTAAAAAACGCGATAGCAAACCTACCGTGAAGTTGTTTTTTCCGCCCGGGTTCACGACGTAAAAATGCCAACTTTACAGGCAAACGTCCGGAAGCATCCGAATTTCCGGCAGAAATCCGGAATTTTTCATTGAAATTCCAGATTTTTATAGGAATTCCAGACTTTCCCAGCCACTGAAATGAGGGAAGGATGCGATCGCGGATCGCGCGTATTTGCGGCGTGAATTACTAAAATCTTCCCTGATTTTTTAACTTTTTTCTGAATTTCCCTGACTTTTCCAGATGAATGAAATTCCCTGACTTTTCCCTGATCTCCCTGATCTGTCGCCACCCTGTTAATTGTGTTCAGTTACATTTCTGAATAATTTAATACTTTTTTAGGGGTTAGATTTTTTTTTTAAATTTTACTATTGTACCTGAAATGTATTAGGTTATCACTTTATAATTCTATTGCTAATGATAATTTCACAAATTAATTAGCATCCAACTGCAATTTTTCAAAAAATTAATTTTTTTTACAATATTGGGTTCTTGAAAGTGAAATGTGGATCGACCCCTGAAAATGATTATTAGATTTTTGTTAAATTTCCCATTTTAAAAATTTTGTTTGTGTATATTGTAATAAAATGTTATTCAATTTCTGGGTACTAGAAATAAAATGTGCTATCAATGTCCTTTATGCTACTTTTTATTTTGGAAGAATTCGGCTGTTTGGAATTTTAGGGGGAAACGGTGAGGGTTGGCTGGGGGAAGATATATTTGAGAATTAGGTTCGGGGGAAGGTTACAACTTTTTCCAGGTCCGTCTATATCACAAAAAACTTTATGCTTCGCTCAAAACGGCGCTTTATTTCTGGTTATGGTATTTGAGTACTCTACCATGACATTTTAGTTATAAATAGCAGTGTAATTTTTGTATATTTTGATAAAAATTTTAAACAAAATATTTTTTAAAGTAGTTGAAAATTTGAAAGTAGTTTCAACTAGTAGTTATTAAAAAAAGTAGTTCAACTACTAGTTAAACTAGTTTAAACTAAAAGTAGTTAAACTACTAGTTAACTACTAGTTGATTGGTAGTTAACTACTAGTTGCAACTAGTTCTAGTTAACTAGTGCCGAACACTAGCCGACAGTAGCATCAGACCAAGTCCATGAAGCCGAAATTCAAATTCTTTATTTATTTATTACGTATACAACATGCACATTAACAATTGGAACAGACACATATATAAGAAAACAACAACAACAGGAAGACATATGAGTTGCCAAGGGGTCAGCAATTTAAATACTGTGCCTGGGCTTGAGTACAGCTCGTCTTTAGCACAACCCATACACATTGAAACGTGCGCAGGAGTAGCCTGTGTTACATCACATTTTGTGCAAAGAGGATAAACTTTCTGGCCCGCCACATGCCGTTGGGCACGGAGATGACCGGAGCGCAGCCTAGCAATAGTCGTCTGCTCGGATCTACTTTCAGCGTCGTGAAATGCCGCGCCAGGGCGGTCCCCAGCATACCAATCATGTAATATTGTCATTAACAGTTGCCCTGTCACCATGCTTCCACCATTCAGCCAGATGCTGAATGGAGCTACGGCTATCGCTCAGAATCCACATGTCAGAATAAACTTCCGCATTTACACAATAAGTCAAAGCCTCCTTAATAGCCTGCATGAAAAACTGAGCAGTAGCTAGGGTTCCTCCTACAAATCCTAATTCCGCTTCCCTGTCTGATGTAAACTCCGCTACCCGAGACAGCTCCATCACCCCTACTGCCATCAGTATGAATTTGTAATGCCCCGTCAGGAATATCATGTATGGTTTCCAAGGCAAGCTGTTTAAGATAGTCCGGGTGCTGAAGGCTTTTGTTAGAAAAGGAGCTTAGTTCGGTCCTGAATTCGGCGGTGGAGCAGTCTCACTGCGGCAGGCCAGAGAGACACATTCAACATGCTCTATTCAACAGCCCTCACTTTCAGCGCGGCTGAGAGGGCTTTCCCTTTTGAGACGACGGTTATTTTTCCAGTTTCTCACATAAGAAGAGGTTCTGTGCTGCTCCCCAAAACTGATGAGCTTTGCAAAATATTTTGCCAGGAGAAATGTACTCCGCAGTCTCAGGGGCTGAAGATCAGCTTCATACAGAACTATGTCTCTCGGGCAGCTGTTGCGAAGACCAGTGATCGCTCTTGCGGCAGATAGCTGGACTCTTTCGAATTTTTCCAGATTGCTGGCTGAGGCGACCTGGTATACCTGTACCCCATACTCAAGAATAGGTCTGATGAGAGTAATGTAGATGTTTCTCAGAGTCCGGGCATCCGCACCCCAGTCTCTACCGGAAATATATTTTAAAATTATTAGTCTTTTTCTCCCCTTCAAAACCAAGTTGTCTATGTGAGTACCACCGAGGATCTCCTGGCCTAGAACGAACCCCAAATATTTCGGTTGTCTTTCACAGTTCAGTCTCTTACCCAGTACAAAGATGTCAGGCTCCAGACGGTATAGATGTCTGTTAGTGGTAAATATACTAGAGACAGACTTTGTGGGATTAAAAAGAATCTTATATTCAGCAGCAAATTACTCCAATTCAAAAACGGAAGAATTAATGTTTTCCTGAGCTGAAATGGGGGAATCTTCCACCTTAAGTTAGTGTTTGTTTTTATCAGGGAAAGTATCTCCTGGAGTTTAGGAGAGGGAGGATTGGGACCAAAACTTCCCTCCCTGGCCACAAAGAGTCGTCCATGATCTCCTACATGCTCCTACATGTATTCTGACATGTATTCTGTATAGATGTCTGTTAGTGGTAAATATACTAGAGACAGACTTTGTGGGATTAAAAAGAATCTTATATTCAGCAGCAAATTACTCCAATTCAAAAACGGAAGAATTAATGTTTTCCTGAGCTGAAATGGGGGAATCTTCCACCTTAAGTTAGTGTTTGTTTTTATCAGGGAAAGTATCTCCTGGAGTTTAGGAGAGGGAGGATTGGGACCAAAACTTCCCTCCCTGGCCACAAAGAGTCGTCCATGATCTCCTACATGCTCCTACATGTATTCTGACATGTATTCTGTATAGATGTCTGTTAGTGGTAAATATACTAGAGACAGACTTTGTGGGATTAAAAAGAATCTTATATTCAGCAGCAAATTACTCCAATTCAAAAACGGAAGAATTAATGTTTTCCTGAGCTGAAATGGGGGAATCTTCCACCTTAAGTTAGTGTTTGTTTTTATCAGGGAAAGTATCTCCTGGAGTTTAGGAGAGGGAGGATTGGGACCAAAACTTCCCTCCCTGGCCACAAAGAGTCGTCCATGATCTCCTACATGCTCCTACATGTATTCTGACATGTATTCTGTATAGATGTCTGTTAGTGGTAAATATACTAGAGACAGACTTTGTGGGATTAAAAAGAATCTTATATTCAGCAGCAAATTACTCCAATTCAAAAACGGAAGAATTAATGTTTTCCTGAGCTGAAATGGGGGAATCTTCCACCTTAAGTTAGTGTTTGTTTTTATCAGGGAAAGTATCTCCTGGAGTTTAGGAGAGGGAGGATTGGGACCAAAACTTCCCTCCCTGGCCACAAAGAGTCGTCCATGATCTCCTACATGCTCCTACATGTATTCTGACATGTATTCTGTATAGATGTCTGTTAGTGGTAAATATACTAGAGACAGACTTTGTGGGATTAAAAAGAATCTTATATTCAGCAGCAAATTACTCCAATTCAAAAACGGAAGAATTAATGTTTTCCTGAGCTGAAATGGGGGAATCTTCCACCTTAAGTTAGTGTTTGTTTTTATCAGGGAAAGTATCTCCTGGAGTTTAGGAGAGGGAGGATTGGGACCATCATTCCCTCCCTGGCCACAAAGAGTCGGCCATGATCTCTTACATGCATTCTGACTGCCTGTCTCACGTAAGTACTGAATGGCGCTCCTGCTGTCAGTGAGAATCCATAATATCTGAAAATTATTTCTCTCCAAAGCGAGATCTAAAGTTCGATCGATAGCGGGAAGTTCGGATCGTAAAACTGAGCTGTGGAGATCAGTTTCACATACTAACACTGTCATTTGGGCAGTGCAGGAGTGTCTAAGACTAGTGACGATTCTGGCAGCACTAAGCTGTATTCGCTCTAGCTTTTGGAGGTTGGTTGGTGCAGCTGTTTGATAAATCCATATATTCAAGGATAGGTCAGATAAGAGAAGTAATTTGAAGGGTTTTAGCATCGGCCCCTCAGTCTCTGCCAGAATCTAGAGCATCTTCCTGACTTTTTCAGTTAGCCTGCAAATGTGTCTACTGCAATTTATTTCGGTATCCAAAGTAAACCCTAGATAGGTAGGAGCTTGGGTAGACTCGAGGATCTGACCCTTAAAGCGAATTTTTGGCCTGAAATTAATAGATGTCTATTAACTCTGAAAAGGCAGCTTAATGATTTACTAGTATTACAAAAAATCCTACAGTTTTGACCATAAAAGGCGAATGATCATAGACCGGGCATTGCTAACAGTTGAAGTCTTAACACTCGTCGTATAAAACCATGAGCTTCGTAGAACTGTTTAGAAAACTGTACTTTCTTGTTCATTTTCGATCTCTCCCACACAATACTCTTGGATCACAATTTAACCTATTGCATAAAATGTATCTTTTTGATATCCATTGTCCGCAAAACTCCAAACATCACACTCTGTAAGCTTTCAAGTTTAAACGGATATTAAGTAACAAATATCCCATCTGCCTTACGTTCGTATAAGTACATGTGATAAACCACTTTGTAAGGCTATTCAAAATTAATCTTTTAATTTAATACGCGTCTTTTTTGGGGGACTGGTTTGGATGTTTCGATTGCGATAGCTCTATCCATAAAGGTTGCAAATGTTCGCGGAGAAATATGTGTCGTGGTATCAACTGCTAAAAAATTTAATTTTAATGAAATGAAAAACATCCCACGTTTCCTATAAAAGTGATATTTCATCGAACTATGTAAGATTGAAAACCAATTTCAAATTGGCAAACAAAAAATCTCTTACTATAGTTTCTTGTTTTTATGTGTATATTCTTCTTAATAATATACTGCTTGCTTCTAATATATTGTTTAAAAAAACTTATAGCTATTTTATGAGAGTTTGTAAACTCGTGTTTGTTTGTGGATTCTCAAGAAGTGTTGTTTGATCTAAAAAGATTTTGGAAGTCGAGGAAGTTCAGGGTTTTGATATTATGCTCTCCAAAAATGATGAGAAGTTAATTGAATCCTTTGAGAATTCTTTAGAATTTAACGGGGATATATATGTTTGTAGGTTACCTTGGAAGGAGGGGTTAACCTGCCCTGAAAGTTTGGGTTCTAATTATGAAGTAGCTAAAAAACGCTTTAGTAAGCTGAAGTGTAAATTGGAAAAGAATGAGGAAATGTTGGGTGAGTACAAACAAATTGTAGAGGATCAATTAGAAGGATAGATTGTCAGTAAGGTCATAAAAGATGATCCTTTGACAGGATATTACATGCCTCAGTAGTTAGAGAAGATAAGGAAACTACTAAGGTCAGGATCGTTTATGACTGTAGTAGTAAACAGAATTTAGATAAAAAATCCTCAAACGGATTGTTTAGAATCTGGGCCTAATTCAAATCCTAATTTGGTGTATATCATAGCTAAAGGGAGAGTAGCTTCTCTAAAGTGTCTTACGTTACCTCGGATTGAACTAATGGGAGCCTTGGTAAGTACCAAAATTGCAAAATATTTGACAATAGTATTTCCTGAACTGTGTTTTTCTTTGGAGTGATTCCAAAATTACTATTAGTTGGATGGGTTAGGGGTAATGCAGGAGATTGGATACTCTTTGTGTGGGTAACAGAAATACAAGCACTGACCAATACCAAACAGTGGTTTCACTGTGAAGGTAAGGAAAACCCTGCTTATTTAACATCACGTGGGTTAAGTGCTTGGTGTCCAATTCCCTATGGGGGGAGGCCATAGGAGGTTTCATCACTTTGTGATGATGGCAGTGTCAAGGAGGGTTAAATGTGCCACCTCTTTTCAAGTATCGGTCTCTGAGCCCCTGTTTGAAGTGAATAGGGTTGGCAGTTTGCAAAAGCTTTATAAGCTAACTGCTTACATGATGCGGTTTAACTGCAACTCTAAAACCAATAAACAGAAAGGACCATTGGCTTGTTCTGGAATTTCTAATTCTGAAAATTATTGGTTTAAATTTGTACAAAAAACGTATTTCTCTCGAGAAATCGAGTGCTTATCTAAAAAAGGTAGTGTGGGTAAGACTGCTCTGCTATACAGCTTGAATCCAATGTTGGATGATTCTGGTGTAGTCAGGCTAAAAGGCAGATTGCAGTTTTCTGAGTTAATACAATAATGGTCCTGTCCTACAATAAAGGACCGGACAGCTAGATATTTTGGTTTAAAATAAATAATAATGCATCTTTTAATAAGGGGAAGAGCCCCCACATGCTGCAATTACACTAGCAACTCTTCATTTGTCTTAATCGTTTTTCAAACAATGTATCACTTACTATATTTTCTTGGATATATATATATATGTGTGCTTCTTATTTTTAAGGGTTTTTTTTGTCCTATTCTGTTGATGAAGCTCAGAGTGTATTATTCTCTGTAGACAGAGATGAAGTATTTAAATACTCCGTTGAGCACTCATGATGAACACTTTCGTACAAATAGTCAATTATAGAGCTCATTCTTGTATTTATTTAACAGAAACGTACGTATAGTTTAAGTATTGATGGCATGGATATAATATAGAAAATGATGACGAAGTTCTTGAAGGAACTCCAATATTTAGAAAAGCTTAAGTATATTGCTTTTTAGTATTGTTATATAAGGGGCAGCGAACGATAAAATGTAATGTAGCCTGTGATTTCAAAGGTGCAAGGGCAATCGGCTCCTTCTGGTGGTGCCCGACGTTGATTGACGGTTCTTTGGGAAGCAGGATTCGTAGAGGTGAAGGATTTAAAATTAAGAGGTGAATTGAAGAGGTGTGGATTTAAAATTAAGAGGTGAATTGAAGAGGTGTGGATTTAAATATAGCATTCTTAGTAGATCGTAAACCAAGCAGAATTATTGGGAGTGATTTAGTCCAACTGGGATTTTCGTTGCTCATGATTGCAGCTCTTATAGCATCTTTGTCCTGTGTGTCTCAAAATCTGAGACGCTCTATGAGACGAGTTTTGAGGGTGTCATACTTGTCTTCCTCAGGAGGGTTCAATATTATGTCCCTGTGACCAAGGCAATAACATCTGTTCCTACAGCGGCCACTACAGGATGGTATTTGGTCTCTTCTCTCGTTATCCCACAACTATAATTGAGGATTTTTCCTCCAAAACGGAGGTGCTTTGAAAGCAACTCCATGCGAGGCTGTAGGACGGAAGAATGGCAGGTGGTAAGATATTTTCCTGCTCAGACATATCGGTTTTTGATTTTCCGGGTCACTAGTTGCAAGTGGGACTAGTCCAAAGAATTCACGGAGAGGGTACTATTTGTTAGTTTGAACACTGATACGGGATCCAACTTGACGCTAATAGCTCACAGTTGGTTGAAAAGATAAAAAGCAAGCTCCTGCATTGGCCTCCGCGTATTCCCGTAAGGACAGGTGACCGCAGGTAAAGTAACTGTGCGAGGAAGAGCAAATGTGAAAATCAAGTTAGGAGATTCATCACACCTAGTTGGTAGACATTGAGGGAAATCGACTTCTCCGATTGAACTTTCTCGAAAGATGCCCTTGGAACTGGAAAATAGTACTGCACTTGGAAAATGTAGTTATCCAGATCTATGATCAAGGCTGTCCAAAAATCTCAGAGTTCAGTGTCATTAGTCAGAGATACAGAATTGGCTACCAGAAAGGATCTTTGGTAACTACATACTTCGGAGATTTTATTGGCCGGATATATCTGCACGTACAGCTAAAGTAGATTGCTTGTTAGAGTTGTTGCAAAAGTGTTGCTAAAAATTACTTAGCTACTTACTGTAAGCCGAAAACTACCAACAAATAAACCTTAGTCTGTAAGATGCTAAAGGGAATTCTTAGTCGTGAAGTGATAAGCTAAGTGCTAAAAAGTATGCTAAATAATACAGGCAATATAAAGCAGGCACCTAAGTTATAAAATGCAATTCTTGCTGAAATAATTTGGAGACAAGCAAAATTAAAATTTTATCAATTTAATCAAAAGTAAGTTACAAATGGGGTGTGTGTTACTTAATATCCGTACTACATAAAAGTATTTAAAAGTGTTCAAAGTAGAAATTATTCTTTCTTTCTTTTTAGTTTAAAACCGGCCGGTACCTTTATCTTTATCTATCTTATTAAATATCCTTTTTGCATACCTTACTTTTTTTACTTTATTTTCTTCCATGCATTCTACTCTGAACATTTGTATGAGAAAATTTAACAGATTTTTAGAGAAACTGGTGTCTCCAATTTATTTACTGTAAGAGTTTTTCAATAAGTTGATACGCGAGACCTACAGGATAATCAAAGAAATGGTTAGTCCATACTTATGTTGTTGCAACTATAACAATTTAATCAGAAGCGTGGGTAAAAGATCCTTTCTAGAAGCCAGTTCTGTATCTTAGACCAATGAACCTGGACTCTAAGGTTTTTGGATACGCTTAATCCCAGATCTGGACAACTACACTTTCCGAATGCAGCACTATTTTCCTGTCCCAAGAAAACCACTTGAGAAAATTCAGTTATCCTGCCGATAAGATCTCCAAAGTATGTAGCTACCAAAAGATCCTCTCTGGTAGCCATTTCTGTATCTCTGAACAATGACACTATACTCTAAGGTTTTCGGACAGGCTTTATCATAGATCTGGATTACTACACTTTCCAAATGCAGCACTATTTTCCAGTTCCAAGAGCATCACTCGAGAAAATTCAATCGGAGAAGTCAATTTCTCTCAATGTCTACCATCTGAATGTGATGAATCTCCTAACTTGATCTTCACATTTGATCTTCTTTGTACTGTTACTTTATCTGCAGTCACTTGTCCTTACGGGAATACGCGGAGGCCAATGCAGGAGCTTGCTTTTTATCTTTTCAACCAACTTTGAGCTATTAGCGTGAAGTTGACTCCTGTATCAGTGTTCAAACTGACAAATAGTACCCTCTCCACGAATCCTTTCTTGAAGAGTACCGCAGCATTCGCATTCTTGGAGGATGGCCCTGAAACTTTCCTTTGGGTTGTAACAGACAGTCTCAGGAATCTTCAAGATCGGGTTCTGATCCAGTTCTGAGTCTTACGATAGTTTTTGTGACAAATCGATCAGTATCTATGTTGCAAAGCTTATTGGGATCGGTTTCTCTCTGAGTTTAAAATTTGCTATTGCATTAGCGTCTAGTAAGGTAGCTTTTATATTATGTCGGGTCGCGCTTCAGATCCATCAGGAAATCTTTCTGTTTTTTATGCTCGGTCATCACTTCTCCAACGTTTCTTCAAGAACTTCGTCATTATATTTCTATTACTTTATCTTGTTGGTCAAAATATGCCGTAATAAGGGCCTTGTACCACAAAACAATTACCTACATCTGTGATATACCATTATTTATCTTAACTTAACCACATTCAGTTTTCTTCTGTTTTCAAGGCTTTCTAGGCCACATTCTGACTACCTTGAGGTTGTTTGTAGAGGATACTGCTCCGGTAATGATTTTTGCAGCTCTCGCCTGTATACTTTCCAATTTGTATGTGCATATACAACATTATTTATCTGTGTTGTTGGTCAAAATATGCCCTAATAAGGGCCTTGTACCACAAAACAATTACCTACATCTGTGATATACCATTATTTATCTTATATATACATATATAAGATTATTTATCTGTGTTGTAAAATATGGGCATAGAATGCCAACCCAGATTAAATATATTCTGGTTGCATAAAAATGTTTGTGTTTTTGATTGTTGGTCAGAATATGCCCCAATAAGGGCCTTGTACCACAAAACAATTACCTACATCTGTGATATACCATTATTTATCTTATATATACATATACAAGATTATTTATCTGTGTTGTAAAATATGGGCATAGAATGCCAACCCAGATTAAATATATTCTGGTTGCATAAAAATGTTTGTGTTTTTGATTGTTGGTCAGAATATGCCCCAATAAGGGCCTTGTACCACAAAACAATCACATATTACATCCGGATTACACCCTATAAAACCGGATTTTATGGTCTTGATTGGACTAAATGTCTATATTTTGTCTTCGTGCCATGGAAACAAGGTTTGATTTGTAAATATATGTTTTTAAAAATTGTCTTTGTGCCATGAAAACAAGGTTTCATTCGTAAATATGTTTTTAAAAATTGTCTTAGTGCCATGAAAACAAGGTTGGATTTGTAAATATTATGTTTTTAAAAATTGTCTTTGTGCCATGCGTTTGTGATATTTTTCATGTTATGATGATGTAATGATGATATTATCATCATTGAGCAAGAGTTTTTGACAGAGGCTTTACCTGTTGCAGTCATTGGCATGAACTGCAAGCCTATGAGGCAGTACATTGAGTTTGTAGCTGATAGACTGTTAGTTGAGCTTGGTTGTGATAAAATCTATAATGATGAAAATCCCTTTGATTTTATGGAGCATATTAGTCTTGAGGGAAAGACTAACTTCTTTGAGAAAAAAGTTGGTGAATACCAAAAGTGTGGTGTTATGAAAGGTGGATTATGGATCGGTGTGGTTAAAGTAAGATCAAAAGTTCACTTTGGATGTTGACTTCTAAATATCCTTGTGATTTTAATTATTTTTGTTTGTATAAATTTATAAAAGTGTGAGCATTTAATGTGTTGTTTGTATATTGCACCAGTCATGTTTGTCATCCTGGTCTTGTAAAAATGTATGATGATGTAATGATGATAT
Organism: Tetragnatha montana; assembly: GCA_963680715.1. Taxonomy (NCBI): domain Eukaryota; kingdom Metazoa; phylum Arthropoda; class Arachnida; order Araneae; family Tetragnathidae; genus Tetragnatha; species Tetragnatha montana. The sequence continues at coordinate 5,799,653 of OY796677.1, forward strand.
TATCATCATTGAGCAAGAAATTTTGACTGAGGCTTTACCTGTTGCAGTCATTGGCATGAACTGCAAGCCTATGAGGCAGTACATTGAGTTTGTAGCTGATAGACTGTTAGTTGAGCTTGGTTGTGATAAAATCTATAATGTTTAAAATCCCTTTGATTTTATGGAGCATATTAGTCTTGAGGGAAAGACTAACTTCTTTGAGAAAAAAGTTGGTGAATACCAAAAGTGTGGTGTTATGAAAGGTGGATTATGGATCGGTGTGGTTAAAGTAAGATCAAAAGTTCACTTTGGATGTTGACTTCTAAATATCCTTGTGATTTTAATTATTTTTGTTTGTATAAATTTATAAAAGTGTGAGCATTTAATGTGTTGTTTGTATATTGCACCAGTCATGTTTGTCATCCTGGTCTTGTAAAAATGTATGATGATGTAATGATGATATTATCATCATTGAGCAAGAAATTTTGACTGAGGCTTTACCTGTTGCAGTCATTGGCATGAACTGCAAGCCTATGAGGCAGTACATTGAGTTTGTAGCTGATAGACTGTTAGTTGAGCTTGGTTGTGATAAAATCTATAATGTTTAAAATCCCTTTGATTTTATGGAGCATATTAGTCTTGAGGGAAAGACTAACTTCTTTGAGAAAAAAGTTGGTGAATACCAAAAGTGTGGTGTTATGAAAGGTGGATTATGGATCGTTGTGGTTAAAGGAAGATCAGGTTGGATTCAGGAGGTTGGATTTGTAAATATTATGTTTTTAAAAATTGTCTTTGTGCCATGCGTTTGTCATATTTATCTTGTTATGATGATGTAATGATGATATTATCATCATTGAGCAAGAGTGTTTGACTGAGGCTTTACCTGTTGCAGTCATTGGCATGAACTGCAAGCTTATGAGGCAGTACATTGAGTTTGTAGCTCATAGACTGTTAGTTGAGCTTGGTTGTGATAAAATCTATAATGTTGAAATCCCTTTGATTTTATGGAACATATTAGTCTTGAGGGAAAGACTTACTTCTTTGAGAAAAAAGTTGGTGAATACCAAAAGTGTGGTGTTATGAAAGGTGGATTATGGATCGTTGTGGTTAAAGGAAGATCAGGTTGGATTCTGGAGGTTGGATTTGTAAATATTATGTTTTTAAAAATTGTCTTTGTGCCATGCGTTTGTCATATTTATCTTGTTATGATGATGTAATGATGATATTATCATCATTGAGCAAGAGTGTTTGACTGAGGCTTTACCTGTTGCAGTCATTGGCATGAACTGCAAGCTTATGAGGCAGTACATTGAGTTTGTAGCTCATAGACTGTTAGTTGAGCTTGGTTGTGATAAAATCTATAATGTTGAAATCCCTTTGATTTTATGGAACATATCAGTCTTGAGGGAAAGACTAACTTCTTTGAGAAAAAAGTTGGTGAATACCAAAAGTGTGGTGTTATGGAAGGTGGATTATGGATCGGTGTGGTTAAAGGTAGATCAAAAGTTCACTTTGGATGTTGACTTCTAAATTTCCTTGTGATTTTAATTATTTTTATTTGTATAAATTTAAAAAAGTGTGAGCATTTAATGTGTTGTATGTATATTGCACCAGTCATGTTTGTCATCCTGGTCTTGTAAAAAGGTAGAACTGTAGAACTGGTAGAAAATATTTTATATTTTTATGTTGATGAAACCATGCAAAGTTAGCATGCGTTTGTGATATGACCTCTTGAATACAAAGTCCTTTGCATTTTTCATGTTTGATATTGTAAATAAAATAATTGTTTGTTCCTAGATTGTGTTCTTATTTGTATTACGAGACTTCAGAAATATATTTTTTTACAGTATTATCCGGTATATCAGATTTAAGCTTTTGGAATTAAAATCAAAGAAAAGTTCCTTAGTCGCAGTCTAGAATTTTAAAATTCATAGAATACAAAATATCCTAAAATTAAAGAAAAAAAAATAATGTATTGTAATGTCAATAAGTGTTAGATTGCATTTAAATTTTAATAAATTTTCTTAACAAGAAATATGGTTTAATTTTTACTTAATTAACCTGTGATAGTATTTTTTTAAAAATATTATTCTGATTCGGTGTATAATAATTTATTCAAAGAATTTCAGTTTCTAGGAGTGGTTCAAAACTCCTCAATGTTTTGCTCCGACTTTGCTGAATGTATTTAAAAAATTTCGTTCATAACATTTCGTTTGGTTATACTTACGATTTTGTAAGTTTTCAAGTTAAATATAAGTAAATTTCTTGTTCTAAATAAAAAATAGAACAGAATTTATTAACACAAAGATACATAAAGAACAAAAGACAAAAATGGGGAGACAAACACAGACATACATACAAAAAAAATAGAGCCATAACTCGTCCATGGTACTACACTTATAATATATTTGCTTTGGCAACGAAACTGCGCTGACTCTATTTGATTAAATTAAATAATTTCTCGATGTTATGTCTTGCTATAAAATCATAAAGACCATTTTTAAATTCAGTTCTATTATAAGATGATTTAAGAGTTACGTTTAATTTATTAAATAGAAAGGGACCTAGAAAGACATGAGACTTATGAAAAATTTCTTTGCTAGACTTTGGAATAAAATAATTTCCTTGAATGTTTCTAAGAGAATAGTTACTAGTTTTTAATTGATAGAAGGACCTATTATTGAAAATGAAAAGTAATAGTCGAAAAATATAGAGTTCTCTTACTGTCAAAATAGGTTTTGTTAAAGAATTACCTTTTATGTGAGATAAGATTTTATTTTGAAGGTGGTTTAGAGGTTTTATGTTGTTATAATAATCAGAAGCATAGCAAGTTATTCCATAGTTTATTGAAGATTGAACCCAGGCAAAATATAGAGAAGTTAGAAATTTATGATCAATAATACGTTTCAGCCTAAAAAATTTCAAATTAATAAACCTTAGCTTGTTTAACAAAGAATTTAAGAGTCTTCCATTTTAAATTGCTATCAAACTGGAGTCCTAAGTATTTAATAGAGTCAACGCGCATAATTTTATTACATGTAGATGATGCAATATCACATTTTAGATCGCAGGAGGGGTTGTGAATTCTTAGACTGTCAATAGTGGTTTCACTAACTCTTTGACTGAAAATCATAAATTTAGTTTTTAAAACGTTTAGCTTTAATAAATTGTTATTAAACCAGATATTAGCTTTTTGTAGTGCAAGTTCAATTTTTTTATAAAGATCTAGATAATTGTCAGCCAAAAATACTAAAACAGTATCGTCAGCAAATGTTATAATGTCACAATTTAAATTTAATTGACAAAAATCATTGATAAAAATGAGAAACAGAAGAAGTCCTAAAATAGAACCTTGAGGGACACCACCATTAACAGGAATTTCACAACTATATACATAAAGTTGATGATGTATATTATACATCATCAACTTTGACAAATTGCGTTCTATCACTCAAATAAGATTCAAACCAGGAGTAGATATTACCCCTTATTCCGATACAGTATAATTTACTTAAAAGCAACTTATGATTTACGGTATCAAAAGCTTTGCTTATATCCAAAAAGACAGCAGCAGATTTTAGGTTATTAGTTTCATTTGAGTAGATTATTTTTGTAAACTTCATCAAAGCTAATTCTGTACTTTTACTTTTTCTAAAACCGTATTGGTTTTCTGCTAATATGGAATTCTTATCTAAAAATTTTGTTAAATGGGTATGCATTATTTTTTCGATAACTTTCGAAAATATACTTAATAGAGAAATTGGTCTATAATTATTCAGGTCATTTTTACTGCCCTGCTTAAATATCGATACAACTAAAGATTTTTTTTAAGGTAGAAAAGAAAATACCTTGATCAAAGGAAGTATTGAACAATTTTGTTAAGAAATGTGAAAAGTGGTTGAAAATTATGATTAACATACTTTTGTTAATTCCGTCTAACCCAGTAGATTTTTTATTTGGAAGGGAGTTAATGATGTTAGCTATTTCAGTAACAGTAGCAGGTTCAAGAAACATACTTTTGAGGTTAGTTGGTATGCTTGGATTATGAAAACCAGGGTTGATATCAGTACTACACGAGTTAAAAACCGATGAAAAATAATTGTTAAAATTGTTGGCCAATTCTTTTAAATTATTAGAGGAGGGTAAACAAGTTAGCTGTTTTTCGTTTAGGACTTCTTTTATTATCTTCCATTGATCTTTTATGTTATTTGTTGCCGTTAAGAATTTATTGTGGAAATATTCAGATTTCGCCCTTCTTAATCTATGCGTTAGTCTGTTACGGAATGAAGTAAATCGATTTTTGATTGTTTGGTTAAATTTATTCTTTTGATATAATTTATATAGTTTCCTTTTCGTCTATTAGCTTCAATATTTCTGAGTTAATCCAGGTTTTTTTTATAGTTTTATGCATTTTATATACCGAACAATTTTCTGACAATGCAATTGTATTACTGATTTTACACATAAAGTTGCTAAAAGAAATATCAATATCTAACAAAGATGCAGATTGAAAACCAGGATCACATTTACAAACAAGATCTTTAAATATTCTAACATCAATATTTTTCCTCTTAGCTGGTTCAGACTGACATGAAACCCTAGTCTTCAAACAAATACTCGAACAAATAGGGAGATGATCAGTTATGGGATAGTTAATTATAGCAGATTTAACCTTTACATTATTGGTTATCCGATAAAAAATATGATCGATACAAGAACTTGAATCATTAACTATTCTAGTGACCCCATAAGTATCAAGTTTAAACCCTAGCGTTGAAATAGTGTTAAGATAATGGTCAGAAAGGTTAGATGCATCTAAAATGTTGATATTCAAATCACCAATTACATAAATATTTTTCACTTTATTTGATTTTAGAATTTCCTCGAGTTCCTCAAGAAATTCTATAGGTTTGTGTTGATGAGACCTATAAATACCGATTATTTGTAAGTCGTTAGCCTTTGAGTAGATAGAAGCACATTCGCCAGTTTTCATAACAAACGGAACACTAATAAAGTCTAGATTATTTCTAACATAAAAAGAAATGCCACCAGATCTTCATTGTATCCCGCAATTCTAAAAAATTGTGTTTCTGAAGTATGTAATCTGGCATAAAAACTTTTTAAGCCTGCACGGAATAGGTGATCTATGTTGGAATACCTTTACCAACTTACTTTAACAACCTATCAATGATGAGCTGCTTTAATAACAAATACCCAGTTTTACATTAAATTATGATGCAAAAAATTATGTTAAAATTTTCCTCATATTTAAGAAAACTAGGAAGAAAGTGATATTGTATTAAGTTATAACATTGCTTACAACTACAACCGATCAAAGAAATATAGAATAGAAACGGGGATCGGATTATTAAAGGTTCTTTCCACAAGGATTTTCTAAGTTATTCAATTTATATAAAAGTTTCAAAAACTCTTGATTTATACCAGAACTTATTTGCCATATTACGTAGATGAAGTTCTAAACTTTAAAGGAAAATCTAAGAAGCGAGCGGCCCTAGAAATTCAAAAGAGATAGTATTTATAAACATTATTTTGTATTGTTTAAAAAAAAGCAACATCTTTTTTACGATTAGACATGTTATGAACCACTATTAGCATTTTGCGCAGCGAATCCAGGAGGGTGTAAACCTTAATATATGACACCACCGGTAGCGTCAAGATGAAAAAGAAGCAAATTTTCTCCTTTTTTCTACCATAAAATTAAATAGCTTTTGAAAACATATAACTTGAAAGATCGTATATAAAAAACTGTTCTTGTGTGTTTATATTATTTTTTGGATTTATATATTGTTTAGCTAATAGTACGTCTATATATATCTTTGAAACAAAGCTATATCTATTAGCTCTAAAACAACTTTGTTTTGTGTTAACATTTTTCAATCATAGACCAATAGTTTTTGTTCTCAAGTATTTCTAGGATTGGTTTTATGTTTGACTTTTATTTATTAATGAAACTTTTTTATCTTACGACCAATACCCCTCTAGTTACAATACCATCCTACTCAACTTTTATGAGATTAATCTCTTCTATATTATCTATTCTAAATTAATCTATTATTATATTTCCTGGTATTTTTTTTTCATATCATACCAACAGAATGGTAAAGTGGGTCTATTTGATGCATTTATAACAAAGTTTGAAAACATCCAAAACTGTCTTCGTGAAATAAATCACAATTTCTTTTAAATATTGTGTTTAAATTGCTTTAATTAATTACTTTTTCAGTGCATAGTCCATCAGTGATCATTTGGAAATTACTTTAATCTAATATAATAAAAGTCAATGTTTTTGTGTGTGTTTCCTTCCGATCTGCACCAAACTTGGTACACGTACGTAAAAACCTCCCAAAAAAAACTTAGGCAATGTTTCTGAGTTCTAGAACGACCCCTTGACCCTCTTTTGACCGTTGTTATGGTCATGGTATGGGGTATGGAGTGACTGTATTTCGTAAGCACTTTGTAAAATTTTACCTAAACTATCGCTGATAAGAATCATAAAATTTATTCCAAAAAGAAGAGGCCTCAAATTATAATCAATCCATTTAATCTCAATTCCTAATTCTATTTACATAATTTCAATTCCAAAGATATTTACAATAATGCCAAAATATAAAAAGTAAAAGTTAATAATTAATTAAAGTTAATCTTAAACACTAGTTCGGTCCACTAGTATTCGCAACACACTTCTTTTACCTTCCACCCATGGAACTAGTACAATAAGGAAGTGCCATAACCGCTCCGCGCTACCGGTTTAACTGAAGCCGATGAAGAGACTAGAAATTAATGCAGTAACATGGCGGCCGCGCAGATTCACGATGTTTGCCGTTTCTAACGCGCTTTTCGTTTTGAGCGATGAAAGTGAAGAACGCGATCTTTCTGCTTTACAAATTTAGGCAGTTCCCACTTCAAAAAAAAAAAAAAAAAAAAAAATTAAAGGCATATTATTGCCCTATTATTTCCCATAAAATAGTTACCATTTTTTACTTACCTTTGAAAATTTAACTTCTTGACACAATTAAAACTTTAAAACACTAAACATATTTCAATGAACTTAGAAATAAAACAAGATAAAAATACTTTTTAGAAATTTTTATTGAGAATATAAGAATAATAAACAAATAAGTAAATGATTTTAAAAACTTTTTATCAAAAGAAAGTTTAAAACAGTAAAGTTTGATATTTTTTTAAAGCAAAAAACATGCTACTTACTTGGTAAAAGCAGTAAAAGAAAGGATTTTTTATAATTTTTCTTTTTTAAATAGGTATCAAAACCCAGGATAATTTGAGGCAAAATAAGTTATTCAAAAAATTAATAATATTAAGAACAAAATATTTTTTGTAACTTGTAAAAATTCTTGGAGATATTTTTCTTACTGTTTTTATTTTTAAGAACTTTGTCAGAAGTAAATTTTAATGCAAAGATTTTGATTGAGCTCCAATTTTGCAAATATATCTTTTATTAAAAGATTTTCATAGTAAAAATCTTTCATCATATCTTCCAGGGGTCCAAGCAAAAAGAAAATACAAATTTTCCATGGGCTATATCATAGTTAGAAAATTAAGCAGTCGAGATAATTACAATTTAAAAATACAGTCAAGTTCTTATTCTCGAAATTCATATTCTATATGCATAATTCATATTCTGATTCACTGTTGATCTGAAATTTTGAAAATGCCATTAACATTTTATAGACAATTTTATAATATTAAATAAACTTTGTTTTTAAGTATGTAATAAGAAACTTCCCCAGTGGTTAAAATGTAACCCGTGGATTTTCTGCTAGAAATTTACAATCAGCCTTCACATATAAATATAAGACTGAAGAAAAAGAATATTAGTATTATTAATAATATTTTAAAATAAGAATGTTTACATGTCGTCGTAACATTCAAGAACATATAAATTAAACAGATCCAAGCAACACAACTTAAACATACTATTTCATCAATTATTTAACATTTCAAACAGTATTACATAAATCTTTAATTCAATTATTTCATTATTTACATAAAATAAAGAAATATTATTGCATAAACACATTTGAACAGAATGAGACAAGTAACTAGAACATGAATAGTTTAACTTACCTAAAAACGTTTTCTAAGAATCGTCTTCACTATTTATTCCGCTGAACATGAGGCAGAACACTGTTCTTTGACTGAATGCAATCATTTAACAAACATATCTACGAATATTACTATAAAATACAACGATAAAATACGGAATCACCCATTGCTTTACATGGGAAAACGCAATGTTTTTATGGGACTAAGACGGACCAAGATGGCGGCGCGGTTACAGGGAATGCTTCACTCGTTTCCCGATACGGCTCTTCCTCAGTCTTCTAGTTCCATGCTTCCACCTCAATGGACTCTAACCGCCTATCTGGTTCGAGACTTCACGGAACCAACACGTGACCTACAACTGAGCTTGCAATTGGTTACCACAGATACTACACTAGTAGATTTACTAGTGTAGTATCTGTGGTAACCAATCGCAAGCTCAGTAGGTCACGTGTTGGTTCCGTGTGACGTCAGACGGTTAGAGTCCATTGTACAATAGTTTACCTACCAATTTAATTATTTAATTCATACAAATAGTTACTCAGTTTACAAAAGAAATCTTATTGAATTTTTATAATAAACATCGACGACCTGGGCACGAAATTTTTTATTTCCCCTTGGCGTATAATATATTCTTCCTATGTTCATTTTTCTTTAAATTCTGTGAATAAAGATTGTTGCATTATTATTACCTAATAAATTGCTCCACCTAATAGTAACAAATAAGTGAAGGTTACTCGTACTCTCATATGCCTCAGTTGGTAGAGTGTCATACCTGAAGGCACAGATTAAAGGGATGACCCTAGGAGTAGTTCTGGGTTCGATCCCACCTTTGGTGTTTAATTTTCCTGAAAATGTGAAAACATTTTAAAATCTAATGAATTGTTTCCCCAATTAGTTACAAATAAATGATGGGTGTTCGTACTCTCATGTCTCAGTTGGTAGAGTATAATACCTGAAGGCCTAGATAAAAGCGGTGACCATACGAGAGTTCTGGGTTCGATCCCACCTCTGGTGTTTAATTTTCCTGAAAATGTGAAAACATTTTAAAATCTAATAAATTGTTCCCCCTATTAGTTACAAATAAATTATGGGTATTCGTACTCTCATGTCTCAGTTGGTAGAGTATAATACCTGAAGGCCTAGATAAAAGGGGTGACCATACGAGAGTTCTGGGTTCAATTCCACCTTTGGAATTTAATTTTCCTGAAAATGTGAAATCATTTTAAAATCTAATGAATTGATCCCCCTATTAGTTACAAATAAATTATGGGTATTCGTACTCTCATGTCTCAGTTGGTAGGGTATACCTGAATGCCTAGATAAAAGGGGTGACAATACGAGAGTTCTGGGTTCGATCCCACCTCTGGTGTTTAATTTTCCTGAAAATGTGAAATCATTTTAAAATCTAATGAATTGTTTCCCCTTTTAGTTACAAATAAATGATGGGTATTCGTACTCTCATGTCTCAGTTGGTAGAGTATACCTGAATGCCTAGATAAAAGGGGTGACAATACGAGAGTTCTGGGTTCGATCCCACCTCTGGTGTTTAATTTTCCGGAAAATGTGAAAACATTTTAAAATCTAATAAATTGTTCCCCCTATTAGTTACAAATAAATTATGGGTATTAGTACTCTCATGTCTCAGTTGGTAGAGTATAATACCTGAAGGCCTAGATAAAAGGGGTGACCATACGATAGTTCTGGGTTCAATTCCACCTTTGGAATTAAATTTTCCTGAAAATGTGAAATCATTTTAAAATCTAATGAATTGTTCCCCCTATTAGTTACAAATAAATTATGGGTATTCGTACTCTCATGTCTCAGTTGGTAGGGTATACCTGAATGCCTAGATAAAAGGGGTGACAATACGAGAGTTCTGGGTTCGATCCCACCTCTGGTGTTTAATTTTCCTGAAAATGTGAAATCATTTTAAAATCTAATGAATTGATCCCCCTATTAGTTACAAATAAATTATGGGTATTCGTACTCTCATGTCTCAGTTGGTAGGGTATACCTGAATGCCTAGATAAAAGAGGTGACAATACGAGAGTTCTGGGTTCGATCCCACCTCTGGTGTTTAATTTTCCTGAAAATGTGAAATCATTTTAAAATCTAATGAATTGTTTCCTCTTTTAGTTACAAATAAATGATGGGTATTCGTACTCTCATGTCTCAGTTGGTAGAGTATACCTGAATGCCTAGATAAAAGGGGTGACAATACGAGAGTTCTGGGTTCGATCCCACCTCTGGTGTTTAATTTTCCGGAAAATGTGAAAACATTTTAAAATCTAATAAATTGTTCCCCCTATTAGTTACAAATAAATTATGGGTATTCGTACTCTCATGTCTCAGTTGGTAGAGTATAATACCTGAAGGCCTAGATAAAAGGGGTGACCATACGAGAGTTCTGGGTTCAATTCCACCTTTGGAATTAAATTTTCCTGAAAATGTGAAATCATTTTAAAATCTAATGAATTGTTCCCCCTATTAGTTACAAATAAATTATGGGTATTCGTACTCTCATGTCTCAGTTGGTAGGGTATACCTGAATGCCTAGATAAAAGGGGTGACAATACGAGAGTTCTGGGTTCGATCCCACCTCTGGTGTTTAATTTTCCTGAAAATGTGAAATCATTTTAAAATCTAATGAATTGTATCCCCTATTAGTTACAAATAAATGATGGGTATTCGTACTCTCATGTCTCAGTTGGTAGAGTATACCTGAATGCCTAGATAAAAGGGGTGACAATACGAGAGTTCTGGGTTCGATCACACCTCTGGTGTTTAATTTTCCGGAAAATGTGAAAACATTTTAAAATCTAATAAATTGTTCCCCCTATTAGTTACAAATAAATTATGGGTATTCGTACTCTCATGTCTCAGTTGGTATAGAGTATAATACCTGAAGGCCTAGATAAAAGGGGTGACCATACGAGAGTTCTGGGTTCAATTCCACCTTTGGAATTAATTTTCCTGAAAATGTGAAATCATTTTAAAATCTAATGAATTGTTCCCCCTATTAGTTACAAATAAATTATGGGTATTCGTACTCTCATGTCTCAGTTGGTAGGGTATACCTGAATGCCTAGATAAAAGGGGTGACAATACGAGAGTTATGGGTTCGATCCCACCTCTGGTGTTTAATTTTCCGGAAAATGTGAAAACATTTTAAAATCTAATAAATTGTTCCCCCTATTAGTTACAAATAAATTATGGGTATTCGTATTCTCATGTCTCAGTTGGTAGAGTATAATACCTGAAGGCCTAGATAAAAGGGGTGACCATACGAGAGTTCTGGGTTCAATTCCACCTTTGGAATTTAATTTTCCTGAAAATGTGAAAACATTTTAAAATCTAATGAATTGTTCCCCCTATTTATTAGTTACAAATAAATTATGGGTATTCGTACTCTCATGTCTCAGTTGGTAGAGTATACCTGAATGCCTAGATAAAAGCGGTGACCATACGAGAGATCTGGGTTCGATCCCACCTTTGGTGTTTAATTTTCCTGAAAAATGTAAAGATTTAAAAGTCTAATAAATTATTCCCCCTATTCGTTACAAATAAATTATGGGTGTTCGTACTCTCATGTCTCAGTTGGTAGAGTATACCTGAAGGCCTAGATAAAAGGGGTGACCATACGAGTAGTTCTGGGTTCGATCCCACCTTTGGTGTTTAATTTTCCTGAAAAATGTAAACATTTAAAAGTCTAATAAATTATTCCCCCTATTCGTTACAAATAAATTATGGGTGTTCGTACTCTCATGTCTCAGTTGGTAGAGTATACCTGAAGGCCTAGATAAAAGGGGTGACCATACGAGTAGTTCTGGGTTCGATCCCACCTTTAGTGTTTAATTTTCCTGAAAAATGTAAACATTTAAAAGTCTAATAAATTATTCCCCCTATTCGTTACAAATAAATTATGGGTGTTCGTACTCTCATGTCTCAGTTGGTAGAGTATACCTGAAGGCCTAGATAAAAGGGGTGACAATACGAGAGTTCTGGGTTCGATCCCACCTTTGGTGTTTAATTTTCCTGAAAAATGTAAACATTTAAAAGTCTAATAAATTATTCCCCCTATTCGTTACAAATAAATTATGGGTGTTCGTACTCTCATGTCTCAGTTGGTAGAGTATAATACCTGAAGGCCTAGATAAAAGGGGTGACCATACGAGTACTTCTGGGTTCGATCCCACCTTTGGGATTTAATTTTCCTGAAAATGTAAAACATTTTAAAATCTAATAAATTGTTCCACCTAATGGTAACAAATAAATGATGGGTGTTCGTACTCTGATGGCTCAGTTGGTGGAGTCGTGGCATGTGTGCTGAAGGTACTCAGTTCAAACCCCACTAACCTAACAATCTCTATGAACAAACACTAATAATATTAACCGATAACGTATATGTATGTAACCTAACTAGTAAATTGGTTTTATGATAAAGTTAAGCTCTCTTACCTGAGTACTCGATGGCACTGTCACAAGAACGAAAAACGAAACTGGTGTCTGACGGATCTTATCTGCTCCCCCTGGACGAATTGGTGGCCTGGGGGTTTGGGATGGACTCCCCCTTGTCGCCAAGGGTTCCAGAGGCATAGTGGAGAAGGATCCGTCAGAACATCGGTTTTGCAGTTTTTAACAAAAAAATTGTTAACTGTAACCGTAACTGTCAATTTTATGAGGTTGCGTTTTTTCGCTAAGCCTAACCCTTTTTTTATGTAACCTATGTCGACAAAAAAGTAGTACTTACTTAGGCACCGTAACTGTAAGCATTACAGTAAAGCATTAATCAGTTTAAGCTTAGTTTTTTAACAAGATCGACCACCTGGGTTCGAACCCCGGTGAGGTACATGGAAGCCACACATTCTCTCTCTACAAACCTTGGGTTCTAGTACTCTGGGTCAATAATCACCATCATGGGTAAAGTCACAGAGAAAGATCCTGACAGAGGGTCCAAAATGCTATTTTCAAAGGCACAGGCCAACTGCCATTTTTGCCGTCCAAATACACTTCCATTTTCAAATGTCATCATATGATAGAGGGCAGCACTGCACTTGTTTATGATTGACATAAAGGTAGAGATCCCAGCTGTGACGTGTTCATTCAATCTGTCCCTCTACGAAGGGGTAGAGCAATTGGACGTGACGTCACGACCAGTTATTTTCTTTTAACTGTTGGAGGGCGGTTGCTAAGTGCGAGTCGCCAACTACAGCTTTTTTCCTGCGGCGGCCATTTTGCATTCATGACGTCATATACGCCCCCTGCACGGAATTCGGAAAAACACACCCGATACCACGTTAATGTAGACGCCCTCACGAATCAAATGATACCACTCACACTATTGGTTTGAGAATTTTTTTTTTGAACATGACATAATTGACACCATTATATCCCCTACTATGGCCATGAGATCTCTGTTCTGGATACCGAGGCCTTTATGGAAATCGAAAAAATAGGTCTGATTGAACGAACACGTCATATCCAGTCACCACTGCGAGCGCCTGTTTATGCAACATTCAGCGTAATGTTTGTTTATCTGCATATTGAAGAACCTCGCAGTGAAACAACTTCTACAGAGAACCCCTGCATTGCAAAGAAAGCAAAATCAGGGATCCCCAATTCGTCGATATCTACACAGGGGGAGGATGAGGCTCAAGAGCCTTATTTGAAAAACGACATTGATTTAAAGGGGATTTGATTCAAGTTATTAAAGTGGGGGGGATAAAGCAACGGGACACAGAGGGTCATGATAAATGTGACCAGACGTAGTCCCGCTTTTCCGACTAAATTTCATCAAACGAGAAAAATGTAAGGATACACCTGGATTTTTTCTTACTTTTCGAGGGGTAATCTTTTAAAAGTTCTTAATTGGTAGGCCGAATTATTACTCATAGTAGGGCCGTTAACCTTTTAAACGCCGCAATTCAAATTTTAAATTAAAGGTTCTGATTTTTGGCTTAAATGGCTTGTTTCATCATTACTAAAACCAATCTTGACATTTTTTGGCAGAAAAAAAATCATTAGTAGGATTTTGAGGATGTTCCCATTTGGGAACATCGGCGTTTGGAGTGAAGTTTTTAGGGGGATTTCCAAAAGGCATATATTTCAAAATTAATTCAAGTAAAACTACTGAAATAGGTTTCTACTCAATAATTTTGAACATTTTTATGATTTTGGACTGTTTCTTCATATTTAATTCCCATGGTTGGACGATTGGGTAAAATTTTATAGATTTTCATAAGAAAAAATTTACTTATTTATTACATGCGTGACACTTTTCCGTACATTTTTATTGCACAATGGGTAATTTTTCGGTATAAAAAATGCGAAAGAATGTTCCCATGCGTTTCAAAGCTAAACAGTTATCTTTCTGCGTGAAAAATTAGTTTTAATTACTGTTCTATCCGGATATCTAACATAAAATTCATAAATTGCATTCAAATTTAATTAGCTTTTAAACGTGATTATCATAACTATCTCCATTGATTTGTTAAAGCTGTGTTTCTCATGGAAGATTCCAAACTAAACAACATATCTCTTACATCCAATTTACGTTAGAAGAGTGTTTTTAGTTGTACACACTTTTCATTATTTTCAAAATTCTTCAAATTTATACCTAAAATTTTTATGTAAAAAATAGCCCTTGAACAAAATAAGTACCCAAATCCTCAGAAGTACTCCAAATATGCCCTTTACATAACCCCTAATAATAATTACTGAAAATTAATCGGTCAGGGAGTTAGAAAAATGTACAAAAGAAGGAATCTGCTATAAAGATTTGGCATTTATTCCTCCATAAATCAGGTGAAAAAAATTAAATTATAGATTTAGAAATTTAAAACATCATGATTAACCTGTTTAGATCCTTTGAGACAGAAAAGGTTCAAAAAATTAAAGAAAATAAGAAATAGCTTGAATTTTTACTTGTTATAAAAATCCCCTCAAAAACTTTACCCCAAACGCCGATGTTCCCATTTGGGAACATATACGTTGAATTGTTAATAACTCTCCAAAATTGGAATTTGGAGCTATTCTGCCAAGCCAATTGAAAAGATGTGTACTTAAGCTACCTAAACACAGCATAATTATTTAAAACTAAATTTAATAAAATTTATCATAAATTGAAACTTGTGCAACTTTTGGAAGAGCCAAAAATCTGTAATTTTGATATAAATTCCACAAAAAGGATTAAATTGCACGTGAAAAACGTTTGCATGTAAAATAACTTCATATCTTTGAGTTGCTTAATACCAAGTATCAAATTCCTCCATGAAAAATTAAGTGGTGAAAAAATTTCCTAAAGTGATGTTCCCATTTGGGAACATCCGCAGGTAAAAGGTTAAAAGGAAGAATTGTTCAGATTGTGATAAAAGCACCAAAATTGCTGGAGGTATAGTTTAAAACCTGCTGAATCCAAAATCGACCAGAACCACTCTGGGGGAAGCGCCGTTTCGGACTTCCGGTCAAAAACAAAATGGCCGCCCGCGGGCCTATTTTCGGTTGTTTTAATGGTATAAAAACAATTTTGGTGTCGAATATTATGTTTTAAGGGTCAAGGAACACGATTATGATAACAAAATGCGCAATTTATTTTTTTTAAATTAATTAAAACTCAATAAAAGCTCTAATATAGTAAGTAATGCTCTTATCTTCGGATTTTTGCTTATATTTCGAAAACTAATAGTTTCTCCAAAATTATCTCAATTACAAAGTTAAAGTAAATAAAATTTCCTACAAAATGAACTATTCAACTTTCATTTTCTGAGGAATAGTTCTTCCCTTAGAGCGCGCTGAAAAACGGCGATTTTTTTATCTTCTGCAAAAAAAGCGAAAACGTGCACTTCACCCACTAGAAAACGAATAATATTGATGTTATGCACTAAATTTTTATGCCACGTGAAAGAGAATTTAACTTTTTACAAAAACTGCACCTTACATTTTTATTTTCTGAGAAGGGGAGGGAGAAGAGCGAAAATCGCGAATAAAGACTTTCATTCCTTGCAGTCTAGCTTTTTATCTCCAATCTTTGCTTTACTTTTTGTTTCTTAGTCTTAAAAAAGATGCTTCAGGTGAATTAGTAGCTAGACATTTACAAAAAACCTGTATTATCTTTAGAATCCAAATTTTAAGTTAATTTTTAATAAGTCATCAGTTAATAGTAAAATAAAAAAACGTGAAAATTTTGCTTAAATGTTCAGGTTTTTATCATTTCACAAAGAGTATTTGTATCTTAAAAAAAGTGTTGTTTAACAACTAAAGTAAGTTAAGTTTTCTATAATTGCACTGGTTCATTTTTATGTTTTGACGATCAGTCTTTATATTAGCGCGTTCTGAAAAACAGCTATTTTCCCGTCTTATTGTAAAAAAATGAAGAATTCTCGCTTTCCCCACTACAGCTCTAAATAAATACAGGTTATTTACAAACATTTCATAGCCCCATGAAAGAAAAAACGTGAAACTCTCTGCTTTTCAGAACAATCTAATATTTGAACACTGCTCCGTCAGAAAATAAAAATGAACCAACCAGTGCATCTTACAGAAAATTTTACCTACTTAACTTTTTGCACTGTACTTTCTTTTTGACATACTAATACATTTTGTGAAAATGGTAAAAATCTGAACATTTAAGCAAAAATTTCATGTTTTTTAAAATTTTTTTTATAAAGGTAGATTTTTAAATAAAAATTAACCTTAAATTAGGATTCAGCACCATTAAAAACCTATAAATCCGTTTATTAAAACACTCCCACCATAATTTAATACATCGATTTAGTATTTTGCTGTATTTTTCGTGTAAAATACCTAATACATATTAATTTTTTGTAAATGCCTAGCTATCAATTCATCTGAAACATCTTTTTTAAGGCTAAAAAAAAAAAAGTAAAACAAAGATAGGGGATAAAAAGCTAAGAAGGTCCATTTTAGACTGCAAGGCATGAGTCTTTATTCGCGATTTTCGCTCATCTCCCTCCCCTTCTCAGAAAATAATAATGTAAGGTGCGTTTTTAGTGAAAAGTTAAATTCTCTTTCACGTGGCATAAAAATTTAGTGCATAACATCAATATTATTCGTTTTCTAGTGGGTGAAGTGCACGTTTTCGCTTTTTTTGCAGAAGATGAAAAAATCGCCGTTTTTCAGCGCGCTCTAAGGGAAGAACTATTCCTCAGAAAATGAAAGTTGAATAGTTCATTTTGTAGGAAATTTTATTTACTTTAACTTTGTAATTGAGATAATTTTGGAGAAACTATTAGTTTTTGAAATATAAGCAAAAATCCGAAGATAAGAGCATTACTTACTATATTAGAGCTTTTATTGAATTTTAATTAATTTAAAAAAATTAAATTGGGCATTTTGTTATTATAATCATGTTCCTTGACCCTTAGAACATAATATTCGACACCAAAATTGCTTTTTTATCATTAAAACAACCGAAAATAGACCAGCGGGTGGCCATTTTGTTTTTGACCGGAAGTCCAAAACGGCGCTTCCCCCAGAGTGGTTCTGGTCGATTTTGGATTCAGCAGGTTTTACACTATACCTCCAGCAATTTTGGTGCTTTTATCACAATCTGAACAATCCGGGTGTTTTTTCCCTTTAACGGCCCTACTATCATTCATAAGTTGGTATTTAAAAATTAAAAACAATGGATTTAATTTAATCATTACAGAAGGGTGCTCATCAATTTCAACCCCTTGAACTTTTGTAGTTTTTCCTTCTTCAAAAATTCTGTTGCGCAGGAAAACGTCAGTCCATCCCAATTGTCTGAAAATGAGTAGAAACACTCATTCTGAGAGTCAAATTTACAAAATTTTCTGGGGGAGATCCCCCTATTTGAGAGATTTACCCTACCATTAGTAAACGGAACACGAAGTTTAAATATCTTATAAGCAGGGGACATCCATAAATTACGTGAGGTCAAAAGGGGGGAGGTCCAGGACTATCTCACCAGGGGGGAGTCAATTAAAATCTCACGTCAACTTTTAGTTTAGAAAATATACTTTTTTCTTTAATATTTTTTAGCACAAGTTTAGAATAAATGCTCAGTCAGATTAGTCACAACAGCTAATCATTAGCCAGTTAGTCGTGATAATTACAAGTTAGAATCATGTTTTCGATTTCAACTTGTTTTTGTATCAAAATGTTGAAATTGGAATGGTAATTTTTATGCCAATAGAACAAAACTAGTGGTTGATAAAATCTCCCGTGGGGGGAGGGGGTCCAACCAAATCTCACCAAGGGGGAGGGTGTCCAAAATTTGGAAAAAAAACCTCACGTATTTTATGGACGTCCCCTAATGATATTAAAAACGTCCTTCGCCTTATCAGGTGTGTGATGAGGTTAGTGTTAAGCAATTGATGAGGGCTAATTTTATCCTGCGTTTCATTAAAATATTGAAAAAAAAATTATAACCTCCCTAATGAAAAATCTGGTCACATCAGTCATGATCCTCCGAAAGGACAGATTGAATGAAAACGTCCCATCCAATCAACTGCAGTGCTGCCTTCTACCACACGATGAAATTTGCAAATAGCACGTTATAGACCCTAAGTTCGGCTTTTCCTCTGGCGTATTGGTTTAAAACCATAGAGCTTATAAACCAGTAGAGTACACTTGATGGTGACCAGTAACACCAGTTTATTTTTGAATTTAGTAACCTCAGGTAATCTTATATTGCAACAGAAGAGGTCGGGATGGCCTAGTGGGATTAAGTGCAGAACACTACGCAAGCTGTCTGCACTTGGTGTCGAGTTCGATTCTAGGCCTTGCCCTGGGTGTAGTTTCTCTCCCTGTGCCAGTTAAAGTCCGGTTTCTGTCTGTCTTATGGCGGATTTACATCACCGCGTCAAAAGCGGCCGTTTTCGAGGCTTCCTAACGGTTCTTTTGACTCGCTGACGCAGTGGTGTAAAGCCAATATAACTTGACAAAGAATGTGTGACCAATCCCATTTAGAGAAATGTTGTCACGTGACTAGTAACCAAGTTCATCTTCCACCAGTTTAAAAGCGGTTGTGTGTTTCTCTACCTATTTATAAGCTCTATGAACGTAAACCTCTTCAGCGCTTATTTATGCAACACTTTGAACCTATGCACATGCGTGGTTTTTTTTAGAAATTTTAATAAAATCAGCTTATAACTTAAAAACTTATTAAGACATCTTTCTTTTGACACATGCGCATGACAAGACCAAAATGTTACTTTTCTAAGCTTTACACTATTTTACGCGTTATTTAATAGTAGTCAAACCTGTTTCTATACGATACATCAAAAATTCTTTCTGTCCTCTCATCCGCATATTTTTTTTTCCTCGTTACATCATCTAGCAAACGAATAAAATATTGCAGAATAAGCCACTTCCCGTATTACGTCACACTAAAAACCAATTTCATAACAGGTAGTGACGTACTGGGAATGGCTGCTGGGTGATTAAAAAATTTTCCACATTTTAATCAAAATTTAATCCTTAAATTTGCATTAAATAGAGATGTATCATATTGAAACAAGTTAAACTGCATGCTATATTTAATTTAATACACATAATTTCCATGCTTTATCGATTCTTATATTATTCCATTATATTTTTTCTGCAGAATACTCTTAAATTGATAGTTTTCAATACTTTTTGGTTAACTTTTCAATTTATTTTGAAATTAGGTTTTTTACTTCACTATAATATAAGAATCGATTTTTTTCTTCTTAAATAATATCCTAATACATTATTATGTTTGGGACACCCAACCTCAAAGAGTAGTGGAAAAATAAGTAATTTTAAAGGTCTATTATTCCATTTGACGTGTACTGATTTCAATAGAAACCTTGCTTTCAACCAGTAGACCAATCATATCCTTAAGTAGATTTATCGGTACTTATCCGTTAGCCGGCCGCAAGCGAAAAATCGCCAGTTAATGTAGAATGAACTAAGAGATTCTCTGTTCAAACGGTCGCCTCCTGCAAAAGAACATCTGCCTCATTCGTTTCGTTTTCCGTTGACTGTTTTGTCACTCGCTTCGCTTGGTTCACAATTTGGCGACATTTGCGCCCGACTAACGGATAAGTACCAATTTACTAATACATGTCTTACCTTGGTACCAACCAAGCTTACCCAAGAAAATTCTAATAACGTAGGTCTACGGTTATTCACAGCAAGGAATATTCAATGGAGGTTGAGTGCCCCTGCTATAAAAGTAAAACAAACGCCTCCGAGAGAAGGTAACCCCTTCCCTCGGATCCTTCAATACATTTATTGAATTATAGTGTCTAAAATTAAAAAAAAAATGTTTAGTACATTGCTTTTCACAAATTCAGTTCAAGGATATATCCAGCGAGGAAGAGTTCCTCCTCAGTGGCTTCAGTTTCCTGCAAAATAAAAATTGCGAGTGAAAAGAAAGTGTTAAAAAGCAAGGGATATGATTTTCACAGAAATTAAAGCTAAATCCCACTCCTCCCCTTTCTCTACCACCATCGACCCCCTTTTCACTTCTCACCTCTCCTTTCTTTCATCTCTCTACCCTCTTCAGATCCTTCCCTCTTTAAAATTGTCTATCTACTCTCTTCCTTCAATATACAGTCACTCCAGAAGGTATTCGTACACCCATTTGCACTTAGTATACCTGCTATTCCACAAACAAAATCCGAACAAAAATTATCCTAACATAGTGTGTTATTCTTCATTATAATATACTAAAAAAAGAGGGACAAAAACCAGAACAGTTAGAAAAAAAAACTATTTAAAAATGAAGCGTTTTGAAAGCCCGAACAAAATTTTTACAGCCACATAGACTAAACATGGGATCATTGCATTTCTGAAAAGCATATTTTGTTCCTAATCCTAATTTAAAAGCACGTGCATGCAATTTTTTAACGAGTTTCATAATACCAATAGCTTTCAAATCACTCCATTTTTTAAATAATTTTTTCTAACTGTTGATATTATTTTTTTTGCTCTTTTTTTGGTAGATTATAACGAAGAAGAATATAATAGAATTAAGAAGAATAGTTAATTTAGCCGTAATAGGAGTAACTATATACTAGTGCAAATTTGTTGGGTGTAAGAATACTTCGTGGAATGACTGTATCTCCATCTTTTATCTCCATTCTATATACGGGGTGTTTTAAAAGTCCGTTCACGGCTTTTATTTGGAACTAACGTCTCTTGGGGTCATGGAAGTAAGATGTACCCCTAGGTAAGTGACCTTGAAAAATCCATTGAGCATGGGTGCCATTCTTCAAAAATTGCAAGACTGAACTTTGAACTACCTTTTCATTCTTTTCCCCTCGTGTATCAATTTTTTAAATTGCAGAAAAAAGTTATAATGTATCATATGGACAATAAAATACTATGTCCTTAAATTTTACGTTAAAGCTGTATATGAGTAAAACAGGTTTTTTTTTTTGTGGGAAAAATGTGCGATGCAAGTACTGTAATTTAGTACAAATCGCTGCCAATCGGTCAGCTGATTTTGCGTTTGGTAATAAATCCGGGACGCAATTCCGTTCATAGAACTTTTAG
This sequence comes from Tetragnatha montana, assembly GCA_963680715.1. NCBI lineage: Eukaryota > Metazoa > Arthropoda > Arachnida > Araneae > Tetragnathidae > Tetragnatha > Tetragnatha montana. Next base: position 5,821,223 of record OY796677.1, read on the forward strand.
AAATACGGAATTGCAGGACAGAAGAGTGGAACCCATGCCATTGCGATGACTTACAGCGCCTCTAGTGGCGAAATAAAATAGTTTCAAAACATTAATTAAAAAACTAAAGGAGATAAGAATTTCTTAATTCGACGCTAGGGGCGCTGTAAGTCGTCTCAATTGATTCTCCATGGTCACTTACCTTACTTCCATGTGTGTTTATGACCCTAGGATCTTACTTTCTTGACCTGTAAAAGCCATGAAACGGACTTTTGAAACACTCTGTATAACCCTCCCATCATATATATCCCTCCTCACTCCCTTTCCATCCACCTATCCGACTCTTTTTTATCCGTAAGGGGGTTCTCCCCTTGAAAACTTTTGAAGTTTTTACCCATAAATGTAATGTTTTGACTCATTCTGAGACCCTTTGGTATAGCCTTGCCAACTGTTCCATGTGAGTAACAAATTTATTTTAAGGAAAAACAACATAAAAAAAGTAGTCGAAAAAGTAGTTGAACCCCCCCCCCCTTTGGATACGGTCCTGCCCTTTGTGTTTTATTAATATCTCCCGATTCAGGTGTTTCAAATTTCAGACTTTTTATAACTCAATCACTAATTGAGCTGGTTAGAATGAAGTGGTTAAGTCCACTGAAAGGTAGTTTTGAGCAATTTGAAGGTTCACTTAGCCGTTACCGTGCGCCGTTAGAGAAAGCGTATGTGCTGTTGCTCCTATATGGAGAAAGCATTTTTCAGGAAGCTCTTAAAGGCCAATCATTGACCTTTTGACTTAGGCGAATACCGCTCAAAGTTGAGGATCTTAAAAGAAATCCAAATCCACCCATACCTCAATTTTTGGACTAATAACATCCTAAGCAGTTCAATGGGCAATTTCCGCATTTTTATTTTATTTTTTTTATTCGATAGAAATATACTACTTACTTGGTACTTTTTAAGCCTCTCGATCATTTTTTTCCTCCTGATGACTTCCATGTGAAACAACTGGGCGTCATGGACTTTCCTCCAGCTGAAATTGCGATATTTAAATTAGTTACATGTTAATTAGTTATATACACCAGGAACCTCTTGCCATAATATGGCATCAACTGATAACCTCGTATCTCGGAATTGGGGAATCTAACACTGCCGTCCTTAGCAAGAAGGGCGCATCTCCGAAAATCAAGATTTTCAGTACAAGCACTTTTCGCCTAAGGATTTCATGAAATTTCAGACAAACGCCCTTTTTCACTAGCGTTTTTGTGTACCTTTTTGTACCCATAGGTACATGAATGAGGTATCATAAGGTGCAGAAGACTCCAAAGATTCTATATAGGTATGCAAAAACCTGAAAATCGCCAAAATCCGAGATACGCCCTTCTTGCTAAGGACGGCAGTACAGTATTTAGACACTTGGATACGGAATGGGATACTTCCTAGAGTAAGTGTTCACGTTTAAGTATTCGTTTGGGCTTTCAGTTGGGTGTACGAATACTTATTGTTGCGGTTTCCTTGCGAACATCAGTATAACTCCAGGAGAAGTAACCCTTATAGTTTTTGTTTCTCCTTTCTGTTATACTTTCACGATATCAAAATAAAAACTCATTGAATTTCTTCCAGTGAACATATCCCCTAACAACACCTGCCTACTTTTCTGATAGCTATGTATGGCAGTAGAGCGTTTTTCAATTTTCTCCCTACAATAATCCTGATAAAAAAATACAAATAATCTTCTGAGCAGCTTTTGGGACACCTGCTTTTTCCAGGGCTCCCAGCATACTTTTGGTTTGTCTTTAGGGAATAAAGGGACTTGATGTCTTGAAAAAAAGGGACCATAATTTTTTAATGTCTATTAAAAGAACAAATTACAATTCGTGGAAATCCAAGTGTAAAGTTATCAAAACCAACAAACTTAAAATCAATCTGGAAAAGCAGGTTAAAATTCCTTTTACTTACTGTTACTAGTTTACTTCAATGGAGTAAAATACTGGTTTACGCTTTGTTTGTTTTATCAGCGTTATTGTTTCTTCCTACAAACTTGTCGCCAGTTCATCATGAGTGACTCCACGGACTTCTGACGTCACGGAACATGAACCTATCCAACAAATCACGGAAGACTTTGATCGTTTCGCGCTAAAAAGTCTATTGTAACCATGGGGCCTCTAGTGGAGATGGAAGATTTATTTTTTACAAAACGGAATTTTTAATATTTAAAAACAGAAATCATAATTTTTTTTTTAAATTTTCAAAGTTAAAACCGAAATTGATAAAAAAGGGACCAAAAGTGTGAAAAAAGAACTTTTAGGGACTTTTAGGGAAAAAAGGGACCTGCTGGGAGCCCTGTTTTCCCCCTTTGACAGCTCATTGAAATGCAATCCGATCGGTCGTTCATGGAAATCTGTTTTGTGAGGAATCTAATTCCTGCACCCTTGCACTGGATTCCCAGATATGTTGTTATCAAATGATGCCAGCGACAGGATTAAACTTGGGTTGGTTGGTGGCTTCTTACGGCGAAAGGCCCACACACAGTAGGACATATCGATGGCATCATCGGAAAACCTCGTATGATCAGAGTTGGGATAGATACAGTATAAGCAGAGATATTTTTAACTCCTCTGAGAGAGTAATTCACTCCTTGAAAATAGGGTATACTCTTTAAAAAACTAGCCAGGAGTATTTTCACTCTTTGAATTTTTCACAATGGATTAGCTTAAAAAATGCACCGTGTATAATATATAATATTTTCTATTAATTCTTAACAAATTTCAAATTGTCCATTAAAAAGTAAGCGTTTTTAATAGAAAATTTGTCTGTAGTTAATGCTTTTTCCGTATTTCACTCCTCACAATTGAATTTCACTCCTCCTGAAAAAGTCAAGGAGTATTTTTACTCCTCCAAAAAAATCCTAGGAATAGCACTGAGTATAAGTATAAAGGCTCATTCACACATTTTCATTGCTCATTCCGAGTGATTCACTCCTATGAATCGCTAGTTTCCATATAGAGAAATGAAGGAGTGAAACGCCAATTCACACTTTTCTCTTCGGATGGTTCCTCCAAAATGAAGATCAAAGTGAAACAGTGTGAATCATGGTGTGAATGAGCCTTAAGTGAGCGAGATTCATTTCTTAGCTTAAGACTGTTCTTCGCGGTCGACGGGAGGGGAGAGCTGTTAAAACAGCACCAAACTTACCGGGTGAGCGTGCGTCAAGAGTTGCTAAAAAAGCCAAATTTCACTCAATAAAAGGGCCAAAATGGAGAAAATCCTAAGGACAGGAATTAGCAGAGGAATCTGGTTTTGAAGTACAAAGATATTAGAGAAAATCGTTTGTATCGCGAATAGTTAATGGAAATACATGCGAATAATAATGTTAATGAATAGTTAGGAATGAAAAGAAATGGAAAATCCAGAAAATCCGTAAGACTAGACAAAAATCCGTAAACATTAGACAATCCGTAAAAGTTGGCAAGTATGCTATGAGGAAATATAAGGAAATTAAAATATTTCTTACCACTCTGATAATGAGGTGTTTCAGTAGTTGAGTAAGGAACCTGATATTGGTAATATGTTTGAGCTTTTTCATAAGTGGTCTAAAGGAGAGAAAAAAATTATAGCTTAATTTACCTCGTGTAAAGGATCCTCAAAAATATCAGTTATGTTAATAATATGGATCTTTAATAAGTAAAAAGGGACAATTATTACCTGTTGATGGTTAGCATACGGGTAATTTGTCGTAGCATGTGCAGACTGCCTGGAGCGCTAAGCAGTGGCAGCTGCAGCATAAGGTTGCTGCACAGTGTGAAATTGGCTGTAGAGGGTGTGGCCCTACATAAAAAAGGCATACATCAATACAAAATAATAACACTGATTATTTTATTTTGTTTGAAAAAATGTACTTTTTCTTCTTTTTACCATTTTTTCTCTTCCTTTTCCCTTCTTGTCCCCCTTTTTTTTAAGCTCAGGGGGTCACTTTCCCCAGATTGTTCACACTATTTCCTTCATCAAGCGCTTGAGCGTATTAAAATGAGTTATTAAGGGTCAAAATCCCTAAAATTTTCTGGGGGAGGACCCCCAGATTCTCCTATCATCGTCTCAAAAAAAAAAAATTGCACTCTTAAATGACAATTACAAGATCGCGAGCATAGGTTCAGAAACATACTGTTTATCCACGGCTTACTAGATGTTTATCCACGGCTTACTAGATGTTTATCCACGGCTTACTAGATACTTATACAGGCTAGCCGAGTTTTAAACAATGAAAACCCTTTGACAACTTTTCCCGCTTGGAGCGCTACAAGACCTACCTATATCACCCACCGCCTTCAACACTGTGGATATGCTTTGCCAGTATTGCCATCTGGATTTGCAATGATTTCCGTACTCGGCTAGCCTGTATAAGTATCTAGTAAGCCGTGGTTTATCAAACATGGCGGTTGGAAACACTGTTATTCCTAGGATTTTTTTGTAGGAGTAAAAACACTCCTCTACTTTTTTAGGAGGAGTGAAATTCAATTATGAGAAGTGAAGTCGGAAATAGCATAAACTACATATACAGAGACAAAATTTCTATTAAAAACGCTTACTTTTTAATGGACAAAATGAAATTGAAATAAATGAGAAGCTATTTTGGGTTTCAATCAATCAAACTCCCTAATCATCAGAACAATAAATGAAAAAAATTACTATGTATGAAAACCCAATGAAAAAGAGTACGATAATTAGGATTCCGTGGCTGAAGGTTTAAGCTAAACCTCTGTGGAAAAATTCAAAGCGTGAAAATACTCCTGTCTAGTTTTTTAAAGAGTATTTCCGATTTTTAAGGAGTGAAATACTCTCTAAGAGGATTTAAAAATATCTCTGGTTGCAAAAATAAATTTCATGGGGGGGATCTGGAGAGATCTATTTAGAAAAAAAAGTAAAATTTTGTCGATTTGAGTTTAATTTGGAATCGGGGTTCATACTCTATCCAACAGAGTAAAATTCAGGAGTCTTTAAGGAGTATAATATCACAAAAAATCAGGAGGTAACGTGAATAATTATTAACCTTAGAGTACTTTAAATATTACAAGCAGAATGAGTTCCTAATCAAGTTTGGAACGAAGAAATGCGATTAAAATTTCAAATTCAAACGGAATTTTATTGAATTACTTCCACCAAATCGGTAATAAAACTTCGTTTTGCTCTTGGATAGATGTTTTTTTAGGAGTTAAGAGAAAAATTCAGGAGAAAAAAAAACAATTTTCAGGGGTTTTAAGGGCCCTTAGAAAAATAAAGCCACATTTCAGGAGTTTTTCAGGAGGCGTACGAACCCTGTGGAATAGGTGAGGGAATGTGCCCTCCCCTTAGGAGCCTTAGGAATAAATAAATCTACTCACTTATGTTTCGGGTGGTCCTTCTTGACACTCAAGGTCTATGGTGTTGACACCTCTCGGGTTTCTTCCTTTCTATTTTCATAATTTATGCAAGGTTACTTCACTTTTCTCCAAATGACGTTTCCGTTTGAAGACGGGAAAAGATCATGAAAAGAAAACTCAAACAAAACACAATAAGAGAATGAATGAGAAATGCATTAAAAAAAATTGCAACAGTTTGTGGTTATTATGGGAGTTCAAAATTAAAAAGGCACTGGTTATTATTTCCGCGAAAGTAACAACTCAAATCTAACTAATCCCGCTACTTCTGAAAAATTACAAGTTAAATAAAAGCATAATAATCAAAAGTTGTTGTTGTTCCTTATTCTCCCTGATCTAGAACAGACTAGACCAGGTCCAAAAGATTCCACACCCTCAAAAAGTCCATGACCTGGAATGGATTCTCTTTTAAATCAGCCTTATCCAGCCCCAGCATGCAAGAAGATGACTAGGGGAGGCCGGGGCCGAGCTGCATTTTCTACATGTCAAAAAAGTCTTATCAAAAGTAGCAGCCAGGAATCGAACCGGGGGCCATTGGGTTACTAAGCTGCATGCTATACCACAAGGCAATCGGTACTGATGCCAGGATTGATCAATAATGTAATTTTAATGCTATAAAACACGTAATAGTACAGTTAATACAAACTCCTATTACTGCGCATGCATTAATTTCGTGGAAATAAACACTGTGATAAAAAAGGGGTTTACTTAAACCTAAAGAAATTTTTCAGGAAGCATTTTGAAATTGAGGTAACAATTTCTCTAAACCTCCAATGAAAACTTCTTAAAGTACCGTAATGAATCCATACCTGCCAACATTGAGATTATAAAAAAGGAACATTTTAAAACTCAAGATACCCACAGCCTTTTTTACACTAATAAGTCAGCACGGGTGCCTACCATGCTCTACCTAACTCAATAGGTAGCATAAATCTAAGGAAAACATAAATTTTTAACAAAATATGTATTTTTTAGTCCTTTCACACCCAACTCTTTGTAATTTTGGAGTCTGGAAACATTTTTTGAAATAATTATTCAGCATGATCAGCACAGCTGAGTGGCAAATAATAATCAATTATGAAAGCTGTCAATAAACATTCTGCATTGGTAACCGCTTTCTCATGCAATTCATTATTTTTTACGAAGAGATCTAGCTATTTATTATTTCCAACAGCAGACCAACTGCTTTTAAGCTTTAATCAAGTCGGATTAGTAACTAATGAGAAAAAAAATCTTTTAACTGAGCAAAAAACGGAAGAAATTGATTGAAAAACGGATGACGGAAGATTCTCTATAAAAACGGAAGATTCTCTATAAAAACCGGGGTCACAGAGTACTAGAACAGAGAGTCCACGGCCATAGGCCATAATGGAAATCGAAAATCATGACATCTTGTTACAGGTTGGGAGAATTGTGGCGCTGGGATCGCACTGAACTCACTAGCGTCTGGATCCAGTCTGAATCGTTCGCCGGCTGCCTATGGGAGATCGAAAACACCTTTTTGCGCATGCACTGAGTTCTAATTTGGCGAGAAATTTAAGCGGCCGGCATACGTTCTAGAATCTAGTGTGGCGCCCTCACATCAGTAACGCATTTGAAAATAGCCTCGTGGACCCTCTGTTAGGATATTTCTCTGTGACCGGGGTCTTCCGGCTAAAACGGAAGAGTTGGCAGCTATGTGAATCCCATAATCCGGAAATTTAAAATCCAAAATTAACCCCCATTCGGCAGGTTTTCTAATTTTTTTAGGTAGCTTGTCTTGGAAAACGTTTTTCTTTTTTTTTTTCAAAGTTATGGATGTATTCCCCCACACACATCACGAAATTAACCTCGAAAGCATGATTTTGAGAAAACCCTGACATTTTATGGTTTCTGACTAGACAAATTTGTACCTTTTCTCGTTTTAACCTCTTTCCTATTTAGATGAGACTAGTTTCAACTCCATGGGGGAGCTCCGTAAGAAAATGCGGAAAATAATTTTTTATACGGTCCCCTAAGTTTAAAATTTCCCAACTGTCCAAATTTTCTTTATTATTTTCTGAAAAAGACACAAAAAATTCTACCTCAATATCTTCAAAACTCACTGAAATATGCATGTTTAAATTTTTATGGGGTCTTCAAAATTTAATTTTTTAAAGTTATTCCTATCACCGCATATAAAAACAGGTTCAACTTATATTTGCGGATGAACCCTATTTTGCTCCCAAAAAGAGAGTTATAAGTCACCAATTTTTAATATCCCAGTGAGTTTTGAAGAGATAAAATTTTTGTGTCTGTCAAGAAATAACAGTAAAGAAAATTTTGCTGATTGGAAATGTTTAACTACGGGAGCCATTTAAAAACTTACTCTGCATGTTCTAAAGTAGACCCCCATGAAATTGAAACTAGTCCCATCTAATTTTTCAACTCTTTAAAATGAAAATATGCAATTGGAAATATGTGTCTAGGGGGGAAATATTTTAAGAAATAGCCCATTGTTACACTCTATTTAAACACCTTGTATACAGAGTGTTTCAGAACTACATGAAAAAAATGACAGGGTGGGTAGAGGCAAGCATATTTCGAATAGGAATGGAGGGGCGGAGATGCACTTTGGAGAGCTAAGAACACAATGTATAGCAAGAGAGCGCTACAAAAAGCGATTTTCCCAAAGCCTATTTAACTAATAACTAGTTAATTAAACATAATTCAGTGAAAATATTCATTGCATATAAATACTACTTTCTGCATAAATTTGATAGAAATTGAAACCTTGTTAAACCGTGGCCAAAGTGCACTTTTGAGAGTTCAGCCAAGAATGGTGTCCCATTCGCCTGATGGTATTCCAATGATCAGACGAGAATTTCTTTAGGTGCAAATACAGGTGGAAGTCAATGGGAGAAAGTTTAAGACTAAGGTGTGAATGATCAGAGAGATCCCAGAGAATGGAGATGATGTTTCTCAGGAACTCCATTCTTAGGCTGAACTCTCAATATTGTACTTTTATAACTCCTCCCATGGTTTGACAAGTTTTCCAATTTCAATCGAATTTATGGTGAAAGTAGTATGCATACAAATCTTCATTCAATTATGCTTTGTTAAGTTAAACGGGCCTTGAGAAAATCGCTTTTTGTAACACCCTCGTACAACATTACGTACTACAGGGTGTACCAAAAATGATCGACACATTTTAAAAATCATTAACTAATAACTCGAAACCAAGCCACGTATTTTTGTCTGTTTTAGTTATTAGTTATTAATTTTTTTTTTTAAAATGCGTCAGCCATTTTTGGGACATCCTAGCTCTTTAATGGTGCTTCCGCATCCTCTCATTCTTATTTGAAATACACTTTTCTTCTCCAGGTCCCCTCTATCCACCCTATCATTTTTTACACTTAGTTCTGAAACACACTGTATAACTGAGGTGGTCAGTAACCGATACCTTGGTCAGATGCACTCGTATATATGAGGGTTGGTTTTTTTTTCAAACTTCGTTTTGCTCTTGAACAAAAGTAGTAGGAATTTCGAAATAATTTAGGTCCAGGTAGTTAGGTACATCCTTCAGGATTAATTCGCATCGTTACTGGAAGAAAATCGGACATTTTTTCTATTAGTTATCGAATTTACAACCGTCCTCCTCGAACTTATTTACCACCAACCCATAGGGAATTTCGCTTTCCCCTCCTGCTATTTTCACCTGCTCGCCCATTCTTTAATGTTAAATTCTGGGCAAACGGAGCTGTAGCCTGAAGGAGAAAGCAAAATTCTCTATGGGTCGTCGAAAAATAAGTTCGAGGAGCGCGCTTGTAAATTCGATAACTAACAGAAAAAAAAAATGTCTTATTTTTTCCAGTAAAGATGCAAATTGATCCTGAAGGATGTACCTCACTACCAGTACCAAAATTATTTCGAAATTACCACTAGTTTTTTTTTTTCAGGAGCAAAACGGAGGTTAAAAAAAAACAACCCTCGTATTATGTGTATCCTCCATATTTTCCCATTTCTGAATGTCACATGGGTAAAAATCACAATACACGAACCACCTCATCCCTACCAGACGAAACGTGTGGGACATCGGTTTTCCCAGACGCATCGGCCATTGCCTATGACGACGAGCAAAGAGTCTACGGGTGCGGTGCAAGAGCGCTTTGATTTGCGACGCCGACGGATTCAGGCTTTAGGGAGCGGTGGGCGAAACGGACCACGAGTTTCCGACGTCTGCGGGGATTCGCATGCAACGTTTTCAGGCGATAAACGCGATCGTTACGTTTTCCTACGTTTGGCGAACCAATCAAATCGAAGATAGAAAAGCGTAAGGATCGCGTTTATCGCGTGAAAACGTTGCATGCGAATCTACCCTCTGGGGGGATGGAGAAGGAACGACGAGGGCGGCCGAGACGAAACGATTGCATCGCGGGTGCACGAAATTGAGAAATCGGAGAAACATAGTGGAAAAAAGGATGATTTCGGGGACCCCTGCTTGAGTATGGTAAAGGCTCATTCAGACTTTCCGCTTTTGATCTTCGTTTTCAAGGAATCATCCAAAGTGAATTGGTGTTTCACTTTTCTATGCAATCTAGCAACTCTCACTCAGGATGAACAAACAGTGAAAGGGGAACAGTGTGAATGAGCCTTAAGACTTGCAGCAAGAATGATGATAGAGATTTCACTCAAATAGTGTCACAGTACACAGAGTACCAGAACAAAGGGTCGACGACCATATTAGACGATAATTGAAATAAAAAAACATGGTGTAATAAGCCTTGCGATAGGGGCTCTGGTGGTGCTGAGTTCGCATCCAATACACATTGCGCACGAGAGGCGGAGAAAAGGAAGCTTGATCCTCTAACTGCCTTCCGTAAGGTCTGATTGAATGAACACGTCACAGCCAATCAATTGTACTGCTTACCGCTCCATCAACCACTGACATTTGCAGCGCTGCCCTCCCCCATGAGAAATGATTTGAAAACACAGGGACCTTTGTAGTGTCGTGGTAGGTGAAGACAAAAAAGCCCAGTGGCATCTCGCTGCCATCCCACAGGCTCAGTTTTTGTTCCCAGGTCGGGCAAGGCCTTTCATCCCTCTGTGTTCGATACAATGAGGACCAAGTTCGTTTGGGGAAACATGGGGATTAGTCTCAGCTGACTGTGACTTTCAGTCACACGTTCTGAACCAGCTCTGCTCATGGCCTCACCCAGTGTGGCTGGTTATACTGCAATTTGAAGGTCTAAGCACTCACTCAAGTACCCTAGTTTAGAATAGGTGAAGATGGCAATCTACACTTTTGCAATTGGAGTTAAATGCATGAAACAGGTGTTGAGTGGAAAGCTTAGGCAATATCGCCCGGCAGATTTATATTGAAGTTTGCAGATTAATTAACAAACAGAAATGAAAGAAATTATTTAGCATATCCAAAATTGGATGTTTATAGAGAACTGTAAGATTAATGCTTTTCCTCATCTTCAGTAAGTAACACAATAAAAAATAACTTTCAAAAATTTAAACAGTTTTTAAGCTAATTTTCTTTACATTCAAGATTTATTAGATAGGTATTACTTTTCCCTTCACTAACTGCAATATCAATTTTAAGCTGTAATAAATATTTATTTCTATTGGTATCAATCTACCATACATAAAAACACAAGTTTTGTTTTAACAGTTTATATATTCAGATATACTAAGCTTGACCTTGCTTCTTTCGAAGTAGCATTGGCTTTTGAAACTGGTGTTGTGGGATATGAAAATTCTGCTACTAAGGCCCCATGTAACCATACCATAAATGTCAGTGATTTTAGTTGAATATTAATTTTTGGGAGACTATTTTTCAGGTTCATTAAATGCACATTTATTGTAAAGTTTTTTTAGGGAAAAATATTCCATTCATACATCACATTTCAGTTTAATCAATTTCATTCCATAAATTCTTCCATTTTGTCTATGTTTATGCCCAAAGCAGGATTAAACTGATTTTTGTCCTCTGGATGAATAATTAGTAACTTAATCATTTTGTGAATTTAGAAAAACAAATTCAACCCCTTAACACAGTGCTTGTTATCAACTTTTACTTGTGTGGGGGTTCTAACAAAAAATGAAAGCATAAAAATCCATGACACAAGGTTATGCAAAGACATAAAAATTAAGAGTAAGAATTTTTGGTTTAACCTATTAGTCTTTTTAATTTAACTTCTTTGAATTCACTCTTTCCATCATTACATTTTCAAAAGGAAATTTGTGAAATTGTAAGTGCAAAGAGGAGAAAGACCTTTTTTGGAGACTCTATTAGTACATTTTAGTTGAGGGAAATTTTACAAAAAAAAAAAAAAAAAAAAAAAACACCTCTGTGGATAACCTTAACTTTTAAGAATATTTTTGTAAAAAATATATTTTTATAAGTATGCACTGCATTTTCCAATAAATATCAGTTATTCGAACTAATTTACAGATGAGGTTCCAAGCTTAGATTGATGTATTTATTTTAATCTATAAAGATTATTTCAATTCCACTAGACTTTATAAACCTCCAGTACCCAATACTTAATCCCAATGATTATAATTATTGATTTTTTTTTCAATTATTTTTAATTCAATTTCTACTTATTTTGCCAGAAATTTTGATTTTTCAAATAGAAAATAGTCCAAAACAGAATGAAGTGAAGATAAAATAAAATTTAATTAGTGATATATTTTGAAAACAATATTGTACTCAATAAGTAGTAAAATTTCTATTTAGTATTAAATCCCACTTGGGGAACACAACTGATACTTAAAATTAAACGTTAAATTGCCGGACCTATTTAAAGTTTAAAATCGTCTACATCATAAAAGATTATTGTACTTGAATTTTAATAACTATAAAGAGAGAAAAACTAAGGATACTGTTTCAAAAAATTTATCATGGCTTAACACATCAACAAAAGAGGCAAACAAGTTATCCAAAAATTCCTAACATTTCATTCAGTCACACTTTAAAAAGATTCTAATAAGTATAATAGTACTTACAACAAAAGAAAGTAAAACGGTATTACAGTAAAAAAACTATTATTTAATTTTTAATGTCCTTTAATAAAAACAATTAGTGTATTTGTATCATTTCATTATTACTGAATGCATCTCACATGTGATTGAATTTATTTTGGTCATATATATGATTAATATTTTGTAGTAAGGCTGTGTCAAATTGATCTTAAAATTTCATACCAAATATATGTTGAAAGTTTAGTTAACATGAAAGTGGCATTACATACCACACAGTAAAAGCAGAACAAATAAGGCATGCATGTGAATAAATATTTTGCATTAATGCATTTTAACAGTAAGAAACTAGGGAAAATTCAATGAATCAAAACTTAACAGGTCCCTAACAAAGATTTAAATTAAGAAAATCCAGCAAATTCCTTAAAAGAGATTGATTTAAAACATATTTCTTCGAAAAGGGTTAAATTTTTCACACTAGTGATCTTGCCAATGAAAAAAACTATACATGATTTAACAAGCTGCAAGATTGAAAGGAAATAGTAATATATTAATTTAAACAAGACAAGATTATATCTCAGTATGAAAGATAGCTACTTATTACTTAGATAGCTACTTATTATTACTCCTTTTATAAATTTTCAAACAATAATTAAACATTGACCCAAGCATATAAGTTTTTTTTTTCATTTTTATTTTGCTCGTTATTTTTTCTTTCCTAATCTGTACAAATGTTCAATACTTTACAAATTTGTGAATAAAATGATTTGATTTGATATTTTCCAATATACAGAAATACTCCAGGTTTTTTTTTTAATGTCACTGTTTTTAAACACATGTTTGAAAACCTAGATAGCTTAGTTATATTATTTAAATATACTAGGAAAGAACTCCAAAAAGCCACTTTAAATAAAATGTGTAAGATCACACATTACCTGATTTCAATGAAAACAACCTAAACCACATGTCAATTTCCAACTTCCAATATTTTTATTCCTTGATCATTAATTTGTTTTAATAAGTTCTTAAGTATGGAGTTAACTTATGTTTAATTCATAATGAACTTAGGCTGTTCAATGGCAGCTGGTTTGAATTTTACAACTACATTTTTCATTAAATATACATTTAACAATTAATTTAGTAATCAGACAAGATAATCGAATAATTTAAGGATGTAGAGAGGAAAAAAAACCATTTTGATTAGGAGAACTAACTATAAGAGCTGTATTTTAACTTTTTTTTGTCTTATTGTAAAACATTGTCTTATTTTTATTATTATTATTAAAAAAAATTTCATCCAACTTTTTCTTTTCATTTGTAGAAAAACACATTATTCTCACTCTAACAGGTTTCTGTCTATTTCTGAAGAATTGAAGACAAGGTGCACAATAAAACAAGATAAAACACCTTTGATTTAAGACTATGCACAATTAATTACTCATTATTATTTTAAAACTTTATATAAGCACTTATTGATTAACTTGAAAAACTCAAGAAAAAAATTTCACTGCTTATTCAAATAGATTTGGCATTATTTTCATCACTTATAAACCTTGAAAAGCATTGTAAAAAATCCGTAATCAAATCTCAATCACTGGATAAGAGGTTTCACTGTTTGATTAGATTTTTTTTAAATAAAGGTTTGCCCAATCATGACCATTTTCTAAAAAACAATTGCTTCAGTTCTAGAGATACCAAACTCCAATGCCTTCAGTTTGAAGAACAAAGTCAAAGAAATCTATTTTCACCATGTATGTTATAGGTTGATCAATCAAAATACATTGACAACACACAACACACACTTCACTGCATCACAACCCAATTTATGTCATGTGTATGGCCAAATTTCGTTAACTTCTAGTTGAAGTAACGTAAACATGACATATGAGCCGTGCTACTAGGAAATACGAGGATGGGACTCCGACGACTGGTCAGCGAGGTCTTCCGGATTTCTACGAAGACAAAAAGATACTCAACCTCACCGACCATGATATGTCCATCGGCGTCGCACCATCCTCTATTTCTCTTGAATGATGGTTGTCATTTCCCCAGGTACAGCGTGCCGACTCCCCCGGAAGTAGGAGCCGGACACTATATAACCGTCCGGCATTGCGAGGGCAACCCGGAGGCGTCCTGGGGAGGTCAGTGGTATATGGAACAGAGACCCACTGACCAATGACAAGACTGCATTTGGTCACTGACAGACCGTTTGGATGAGGCAGGCTCGGGAGAAGTCAAGGGTTGTTTTAAGTAATGTTTTAAAAGATGGATGATGGTGAAAATGCTAAGTTTAATTTTTTTTTTCAAATTTTTAAATTTAATTCAAGCATTAGAGGTGATACTACTCTGAACAGTCCGCAATCGTTTATATCTTTAGAAACAACCTTTCAGGTCATTCCTATATGTCATGGAGCAAACCTTGAATACATACATTGCATTGTCAGTGCAAGTATTATTTATTTACTAGACACCGAAAACTATGCACTTATTTTCCAAGGTTGAATAAGTGATAAAAATTATAACAAGACCTTAAAATAATATATTTAAGGCACCAACACAAGGAGAATGTCCTTAAGGACTCCTGAAAGGAGACTCCTGATACCAGTTTCTATTTGAAGTGTTCAAAATTCCCTTTTTAAATTTTCAAACAGAAATGTATTTTGATGATAAGTAATGTTATTTCCAGACAAGAGAAAACAGTAATCTCTCAAGAAAACATTATACTGACTACTGAGAGAAGTTATTTTTAACTTAATATTTTTTTTGAAGATTTGCACTTAGCTATTATCTTTGCTATGTTTTGAAATTAAGTTTTAAGCATAGAAATCTTCAAAAAAGACAGAAACCTCATATATTGAATGAAATATAGTTACTGTTTGTAAGTGTTCTGATGTAGAAACTGTTTTTAAGCAGCAACAGAAAACTCAATCCTCTAGGGACATGTTGCCATTGCTTTAAAGTTAAAATATGTTACACCTTATAATAAAATTGCAATGAATACAATCACAATTATACCTAATTTTCATTACATAGCTGCCAACATTTGACCATCTCTTTCATACTAACACTTGATTTATCAATTTCAATGTTTCTCACAAATGAATTGATGAAGAGTTTCTACAATATAATTGAACATTCTCTCTTTATGTAAATACAGGTATTGATTAGTTCTCATTTAGAAATGAGAGATTTTTAAAATAAGGTGTGTACAAGGCACAGCCTTCAGGGAGAAGTGGAAAAGGTTTCGGCCCACCCCTGACAATTCCTAAAATTTTGAATAAATTCAAGCTTTCAAAGCAAGAACAGACAAAACTTAAGAAAGAAATTACTGGCAAAGAATCTCATACTATCCCTTAGTAATAAGGAATAGTATGAGATTCGGAATAAGGACCAACTGTTTAAGTAATATTCAACCCACATATCCACTTGTCCCTGAAATATAAGTTCTTTATGTATAAGGATGAATAGGATTTATCCCATTCTTTTGTACTAACACTTTACTAGGATGTTTAAAATTTCTCATATTCAATGAGACTGTCTCAGATAGTTCAGCATGAGGAGTAACAGGATTTAATCCTATTTCCCTGCTAGCAGCCAAACTCCTCAACTTTCTAGTTTTGAGGATTAAACAGTCCTTTTCAACTGCATCCACACATAGAAAATCAGGTCTCTGTGTAGCATAGATCAAGTCCATAGATAGTTCAGGGTTCGTCTAAGGACACCGGGTATTTCTAGCTCAGACTTCACAAAACAAGATTTTTTTACAGGGTGGGGTTGTTAGGCCCCACGCCCAACCCCCAAGCTGGAGGTGCCCGGATATACCCCCGGACGCTGGGTAGCTCAGGGTCGACACACCCTGTACCCACTCGAAAATGAGCGAGCCCCAAAAGGGATTTTTACACGAATGTCTTATCAAATTAAGCACACACATTACATTATAATTAGAATAAATTTCACAACATAATGTCTCTAAGAGAAAGCTGTTTGTAAGTTTTCCTCACTTAGAAATGAGAGCTCAAGAGAAATGAGGTAAGGAATATGACGCTTTCTGTCTCCAATTGGAGGTAAGGGATTTTATCCCTTAACATTTTTATCTTAAATAGTTTTAATTAAGATTTGAAGCTTTATTATTTCACATGAATAAAGAAATATCTGCAATATGACAGCAGACTTCTCAAGTTAAATATTTGAAGCTTTTTAAATTTAAGGGAGGATTAAAGAAACAATGACAGTCTCATTTCAGAGAATTGCTAATACATTAAATTTATCTCCATCAACATTGAAAGATGTTTAATCATGTGGTGTGTTCAAAGCACAACTTTCAGGGAGAAGTGGGAATGGTTTTGGTCCGACTGCTAAGTCTCTAAAATTTGGAATGAATTCACGCTTTCAAAGCGAGAAAAATCTTATGAAATGCTATAAGATTTGGAATATTAAGACCAACTGTTAAGTAATATTCAACCATGATATCCACTTGTCCCTGAAATATATTTACTCTTCAATGACAGTTCTCCATAAGGAGTATTAGGATTTGATCCCATTCTTTTCTACTTGTTCTTTAATAGCAACATTTAAATTTCATGTATCACACATGTATAAGACTGTCTTAAGACAGTTAGTTCTCCATAAGGAGTTAAAGGATTATATAAATATCTGTCAGAAATTAGACTTAATAGCTTCATGAAATTAAGTACACTGCAATAGAAATAAAATCTGCAATATAATTGTTTGCAGTCTCTCAAAGAGAGCTATTAATATATTTGTGAGAGATGTTTAATCATAAGTTGTGCTTAAAGCACAACCTTCAGAGACCAGTGGAAATGGTTTTGGTTCTACTGATATGTTTTTAAAATTTTGAATAACCTCACGCTTAGATGAGTATAGAAAGTTTAATAAAGTAGTAAATGAGATTTGAAAAAAGGACCAATTGTTCAAGAAATATTTAACCACAACATCCGCTTCTCTCTGAAACATGATATTTTCTCTCTTAAGTCTGAGTCTCTCATCTGAGTCTCTCTTAAGTCTCTCATCTGAGTTTTTAATATTAAGTCTTAGAATAAGTAGATACAAAGTTCATATTCTCACAGAGTTATTAAGACTTTCCTCAAACTTCCAAAAGAAGATAGAGGATAATATTATCAATATTCATGCACTAATATTTTTAAAAATTATATTTAAAAGTTGATAAATATTAAATACTTTTGAGTGACAATAACTTGTGCAGCATAACAGCAGAATGTCTCTTAAAGAGAGCTACTAATAATTTTTTCTTATTCAGAAATGAGATGTTTCATTATAAGGTGTGCTCAAAGCAAAACTTTCAGAGAGAAGTGGAGATGGTTTTGGTCCAACTGATGTCCCTAAAATTTGGAATAATCTCATGCTTTCATGAGTAGAGAAGGTTTAATAATGAAGTACTGGCCTAGCCTTAAGAGTTAAGAGGATAAGGACCAATTGTGTATGAAATATTCAACCAAGATATCCACTTCTCTTTGAAATATTAAATTTTCTGTCCTAAGACAGTTTGACAAGAGCAGATATAGGATTTCATCCCTTTTTTTATCAAGTCTTAGAAGTAGATATACAAATAAAGTAAAAACATATTTCTGCAACATGATAATTGTATACTGTGTCCTTTCAGACAATACAATTTCTGTGCTAAGACAGTTCTACATATTAATAGAATTACATAGAATTTCAATCATTTTTAGTTGAATGATTTTTGGATTTTGTACAAAAATTTAATTTGGAATGTTGGAGACCTTACAATTTCTGTGCTAAGACAGTTCTACATATAAATAGTATTACATAGAATTTCAACCATTTTTAGTTGAATGATTTTTGGGTTTTGTACAGAAATTTAATTTGGAATGTTGGCAGCTATGTACTTATAAAATCATACTCAGTTGGAAGTTGTTTGAAATCAGGTAGATGTGTGATTAGCATATCATTTTTTTTTACTTTAGTAAAAACACATTTATATGCAATAAGACTAAACTTTGTTAGTTCATAGCTTTTTTTACTTACTAACTTTACTTTTAAAATACTTTTTGATATTGGAAGTTAATAATATTGGGATAATGCAATAATATTTTATAAGTATCAAATGACAGTTTGAGAATTGCATACTGCATACAGAAAACTGGAGTGATTTCAATATTTCATTCAATGTTGTAAAAACTTTGCTTTAAGAGTTTATTTCGGTATTTTAAAGTTCCGACTTCAAATCCTAATAAATACATTTTCTTTCAAATTATTTATTTAGTAACTAAACACTTTTTATTGGGTTTGTAGTCAAAATTAAAACTAGGTTTTTAAATCAAAAGCACTAACTTGAGAAGAAATGTGAGACTCACAGTAAAATTTTAAAGTAAAATGAGGATCAAAAACAGCTTTCAATAAGAATACATTAACTAAATTAACTAACTTAACTTAAACTAAAATTTCAAGAGAATTACTTTCTTGCAGCAGGAAAAACACAAAATGTCTCAATAGAATGGTAAATATGTTATCTCCATTTAAGTACATCATATTTTAACTATTGCAAACTTAGTTTTTAATTATCTAAATCAAAATTTTAAAGGAATTTGCAGGCTTTCTTATAACAAAAAAAATAGCCACAATTGCCATTTTTAAAGCTTCTTATATTTTTTTAAAGAAAGGTTACATTTTTTACAGGCATTAAGAAAATTTAATCATCATATTAAGTCAGTGTATTACATAAATGTTTGTTGCTTACTATTAAATAAAAAATCTTGTAGGTGTTTGGTTATTGTTTTATGGTGTGAGAATCAAATAAGATCATACTGTGCCAAGCTAGATGTGTGGGTGTGATTAATAAGTAGATTAACACTTTTGTTCTATATAATTTCACAAGACCCCCATCTCATTTATCATTTTATAACTAACTGCCTAAAATTATTCAATAAAACTAAACTAATTATTCAACAAAATTTTATCACCCAAGTTCTTTAAAATCCGTTATTTCCCCTTTTCTCTTAAAGTGTGACTGAATGATTTTAAGTTTTTAGACAGTAAAATTTCACGTTTTTTTCAAAGCAATCATAAATCTTGAAACTCATCATTTTTCATAAAAAAAAAGTTATAAAAACTTTACAACAATTGCAATTAATCTCACAAATGTTTTTTGCCTTGAGCCATATAAGCTAAGTAAACAACATCTATGCAATATAATAACTTCACTACATATACTTAATTCTTTTTTTTAAGTTATATTTAATTTTATTTTCAGGAATGTAAATGTAGTAGTAATAAAAAAATCAATCAAAACTTGGAACCATCTGTATCAATAAACCAATAAGTTTTTAAGTTATCAAATATTTATAACTTTAAAGCAGTAGCCAGGAAAAAAAAGAGAAATAATAAAACCATAGGAGTGTAAAATTATTGATGAATTTCTGAATTTTCCCTTACTATTAAAGTAAAAATTACTTTATAACTCTTTAAAGGTAAAGGAACTAAACAATATTAAATTTGGGTGCTTTTGGGTTTCAGAGGAAAACATAATAGTTGATTTACAATATATTTCTCCCAGTGAAGAACAATTTAATTTGATTTTGTCAATAAAATCTATCATCTATGAAAAAAAATCACTTTTAAGATAATAATTCATGTATCCATATGAAAAAGGTCAATTGCATATTTTAAAAGCATGGGTAACTAGCTCTATGTTTAGAGAACTATTGTTTTTTTAGGGTGTTTCAATATGGAGTGTTTGGAGTTTTATAGCCGTTTTAGGACATTCTGACCAAAGCAGGTAAAGGCACCCTATCCATTTAAAATGCAGAGTAACTATGCATAGAGGTAAAAATGAGCAAGACATTTAAAATGACGACAGGTAAAAAAAATATGGTACTTATAAAAACAAGAGTTTCAATAGTGATCCAATAAAATGCACCATTTAACCCATTTTTCTAAGTTCTTTTATAGCTGCCTCATTTGTATTTAAAAAATATTGTTTATTTCTGAGCAATTTTTCGCACTGCATTCTGGGAATATGATAATTATTTTTACCAAACTCAAACTTAATGACCTCACGCAACTCTTTCTTTGATAATAATCTTACAACAATTCAATTAATATTTCCACTGATTTTCAATTAAAAGAATTGAAAGCTTAATAAAAATATCTTTGAGCTTAATTTATAAGTTAAGAAACACAAGCATAAGCATTTGGGATGGTATTATAGGATGTGAATTAAAAATTGTCTGTTGGATCAAATATAAAAACTTGATCAAAACAACAAAGTTTGAATAGAAGCCTAACTGTCATTTCAAAAGAGCCTACAAAATAACTTCTTTTTAAATAATCTCCAGTTAAAAATGGGTATTTAAGTAAAACAAATTTGTCTCTAGCAAGGCATCACCAAAATAACATGAGCATTAAAAGAGTTTCATGCATTTAACTGCAATTTTAACCACTTCCTATTTCCCAAAATCCAATTTATTTTAATCTAGGATCAGAATTTTGCGTGTTTGTTTGATTATTATTTAAAAATTAAAGAGCTCTATCTTCATGTATCAGAAAATGTATCTGCCGAGTTTATATGTATAAAAGGGTCTGGAAAATAATTTAACTTTTAGAAAATAACTGCAGGAAGAGTAATGATTGTTCCCTTTTTATGATAAAAATTAATTAAATCAGACATGAAAACCAATAAGAAGAGACCTCTGGTTTTCTTGAGAAAGAGTAAAGAGAAAACTCCAGTATAACTATGTTTAGATCAATGATCAAATAGATTACTTTGTATAACCTTTTCAATATATATGAATCATAGTTTGTTCACATTCTTTATTTATGAAATCGCCTTGTCATTCTGATCAATGTAAAATATAACCCTTTCAATTTTTTCATAATTTATTACAGAATAAATTATGTAAATCTACAATTCCCTTTTGCATTCCAATGCTACTATCAAATTGCAAACTATGAAAATACTTTCTTAAGTTCTCTTTTTCAACATTTAAGTACATAATAACACAAATGGGTAAGAAAATTAAGATCAACTGGGAGGGTCAATAATGCAGTTACAATTATGAGGCGGCCCAAAAGTCACTAAACCATTAAAATTCTGACACATTGAATGAAATATTTTAGGTTTGTAGATCTGATTTTAGATTATCAAGAGAAGAATTCATGAATGAACAATGTGGTAAATGCATAGTTTTATCAATCTTCTCATTCTTAAAAATAATTCAGAAATTGAGTGGAGTTAACTTAGATCCTTACCAAAAAGGGAAACAAAACTTTCAAAAAGTATTTCTATTTTGACTCTAAATTACAACCTGCTCCAATAATGGAATGTTCCTTCTAATGTCCTCTTTGATGACACTGACAATCTAACTTGTCATTGCAAAAGACGGATGATGTAACGGCCTTTCACAATTAGACTGAATTTTTAAATAACTGACATAGAAAAGAAAGCTATGTTGAAATAGATTAGATGATGATCGATTTTGATAGCCCCATTTAACCAAGAAAGTTAAACATTAATCATAGTTTTAAATTAATGTCAGATAATAGGTATATATTTGCAGTACACAAAAATCAGCTATTTATACCTAACCAAGTCTAATGACATAAGGGCCACACTGTATACTGATTGTTCATTGGAAATCTTGAACCAAGAGCACAGAAAAAAATCATTCTCTCAGAAAAACAGCCCAAGGCCTACAATGCTCATCTTCCTTTTCATAACCGAGGAGCCTGGGGTGCAAAGCAGATGTCCCGGTTAGGTGGTCAGCCAAACGCAAGAACAGCATAGAAAACTTTCTATCAAGCAAATGAACCCAGAAAACATACTTTTTTCGATTACGTTTCCCAGATTTTATGAACCTGAGACACAAGTGCTTCACCACAATCGCCCCTGTAACTCTTTCTCGACCCCACAACAGTTTGCGCAGACGACGAAACTGTAGCACATTTCGCCCACTGCCCCCGAGAGACGGGCCCGCCAGCTCGAAACCAAAGCACCCTCACACTGCACCCGTAAGCCCTTACCCGGTCGTCAGAGACAAGACCGAGGGTCCAAGAAAACAAACGCCTCGCAGTTCCTTCTGATAGGAATGAGGATGACTGATGTATTGTGATTTTCACCCATGGACATCCGTTAAGGAAAAAATATGCATGACACACAAATGAAATTTTCCATCTAAACATAACATTAATCTAGGCAATAAAATCTAGGATATAATTTTAGTAAGGAATAGATTCCCATAACAAAATATAATGATCCAAAGACATTTACAGCCCTATTCACAACCATCAGTGTCTGTGTTAAATCCTTGGTCTTAAAAAAGGATTCCACCAATCAGAGTAAGCAAAAAGCTAATTTTCCTTTCTTTACCTGCTGGATAACACCAACACTAATGGCTATTTAGAGTTTATAATAATATTTAGAGACAAATTCACAATTAGTTAATAAACTATAAACTATAACTAATTAGTTTAGAATCATCCATATAACACTTAGAATAAAAATAAAGTATTCTTCTAATCAATTGAGAGTAAAAAAGGATCGAGAACCAATGTTTACATGGTTCAAAATACTAAAATAGAGTCGGCCCAGCTTTGTGCTTTTTGGTACCACAAAGTTATTTTCTGTGTTTTTTTGTTGTTGGTTTAATTGTGTATGGTGTTTGATTGTGGATGTTGGTTATGACATCTGTTATAAGAAGAGATGTTTGTTGTACATTTTTTGTATGTTGTTATGTCCAATAAATTATTTTCTAAAATTACCTGAATTCCAGTGAATCAGCCAGGATGATGACACTTGAAGAATATGATGAAATGACACCATAAAACACTGGTCCAACAACACTGTTTTTACTGAAGGAAAAGAACAAATTACAATTTGGAAAATCACATTTTAAAATTATGGATCTACCTAATTTTACAAACATACTATCTTTTTATTTGAATGATTAGATCAAATCACCGTTATAAAAATATGAACTAACTTGAATCATGTTTAGACTTTACACCTAAAGTTTTAAAGATACCTTATAATTACATCATGAATGCATTAATTACATTACATTAGTAGCAAAAGGTAGTCTCATCATGCTTATTATTAGTGTGTTCACTATATTCCAAAATGCAAAGTCCTTCTTTTGATTAAATGAGGAGCCTAGAAGCCAAGGGGTACAAGTGCAGTATTTTTTTAGTATTTGATATAAGTGCACTTAAGTAGTTGCTGTGGGGTCAAATATTGTTGTGGTAAAGGGATACAAATGAATCACTGTATGGTGAAAAAGTTTTTCATATGTATAAAAAAATTACTTATAATTTTTAAATGAGAGTTTAACTTTAACCTTGTTTTTCTCATTATCAATGTGCAGTAGGGTGACCCTTAAAAATCGAAAGTCGGGGAAACTTTGGCGGCACTCCCCAATTTTTTTCCTTTTGGTACCCTAAGAAAGTGTGCAAAATCTTAAATCGATCAGAAAATATTAACACGTGCCCCAAACGGCCTAAAGTTTGAAAATTTAGGCATTTTTTTCACATTTTCAAAAAATTTTTAAAAATTATTTGAATTTTGTATGGTTGAATATTTGAGCTCTAATGCATCGAAAAGGACACATACAATAGGGTGTATCGAAAAAAACTTTTTTTGATTTTGATAAAGTCTTAGCAAAAAAAAGTTGTCTAAGGTGGCAGAGTACCTGTGAATTTTTTCAGAATTTTCGGATAATATCTAGGGGTGCCGCAAAGCCCCCGAAGGTTCCCATGTTAATCCTATGGAGCGCCAAGCCAAAAAGGCCGAAAATCGGTTTTTCGCCCCTCATTTCTACCCTAATCACACGACGAATGTCTTCACTCGAGTTATGGACCCTATATGATCTAGGCTATCCGACAAAACTTGAATAGCCTAAATATCTATATTTCGTTGATTGTGGGCTCTTGGAAATACGCGATTTTCAACGAAATTTGAGCACACAAAAAAACGTAATATAGATATTTAAGCTGTTATTCAAGTTTTTTCGGGTAGCATACTTCATTACTTCATATAGGGTCGTATATATACAATAGTTAAGAAGAAGAGAAAATTAAACTCAAAATATTATAGAACAAGAAGGTTTCAATGTTTACCACAGTCTCGAATCCAGCGCGAAAATTTCATAAACATAAACAATAACAAATACAGCAGAATAATAGGTTGAGTTGAGTAGTTCCTCTCTTCTGACTGGAGATGAATAGTTGCCGTTACTTTACCGATTTGTAGTCACCCTTAAAAATTATTTTTGAAAATTAAGGGGCTCATCATAGGGTTACGTCATTTGAACAAAATGTATTTTACAAAAGTTTATTTTTTTTAGTTTTAAATAATTCCTTCTGACCTGATAAATTTGAAAACTACTCAACTTAGGAAATAAGCTACTAATATATAAATAAACAAACCATTTTCGAAATCTTTAGCGAAATAGAAATAAAAAAGAAAATAAGGTACGAGGCGAGGGCATATATAAGGGCGCTTGAAGGTAGTTTTTGAGGGTAAAATTTTCAAAAATCAAATTCTCTACCAAAAGATAACATTTAAAGAGGATTATAAGCCATGAAATTTTCAAAGAAAAAGTATATAGACATCAAAATGTTGAAGCGGGTTTGGGTTCTCCCTAAGATTAGAAAAATATTCCATATCTGACCATTTAGTGTAGTGTTTTAACCAAATTTGAAAGCCTTAAGGTAACAACCAAAGAGAATTACCCCTTGTAAGCCTCAGAAAGGAAGAAAAAACTATAAAATAGAGATTAAAAAATAAAAGTAAAGAATTTGATGTCAAAATATTTCATACCATTCTTGGATACCTATGCAAAATTTTAAGGGGAGGGTCAGACCTCTTTGGTCTTAATATTTAAAAGCATGTGTGCCACTCTTCCGTCTTTCTAAAACTCCTGTGAAAGGAATTCCGTCCCGGGTTCATTCTGAAACACAAAACAGCTGACCAATTTGCAGCGATTTGTACTAAATTTTAGTACTTACTTCACACAATTTGCCAACAAATAAGCCTGTTTTACTCAGTTATAGCTTTGAGTTAAAATTTAAGGACCCAATTTAATTGTTCATATGATATTTTACTAGTTTTTATGCATTTTTTAAAAATATTGCTAGATTGGGGGGAAATGAAAAAAAAAAAAGGTAGTTCAAAGTTCAGTCTTACAATTTTCGAAGAGTGACACCCATGGTAAAAGGAATCTTTCCCCTATCTTCCTTTGGAAATTGCCACCTTTAAAGGTCCAAACAAATTGAGAGATGATCAGTGCATTTTAGAGTCTCCCTTCAAAAGTTAAGAGTTTGCATGTAACAAAAACTTAAGTATTCTTAAACAAGGGTCTCAATTTATTGGGTCATTAACATTATAAGAGTACAGGTCAAGACAGGGAGGCATATCTGAAAGCCAGGAAGGAATTTAAAAATATTAGTAGGAAGCAAAAGTTGTCCTTGGAGGAAAAACTAGCAAGGGAGATAAATACAAACCCAAAGGAATTTTTTGCATATGCAGGTGGTAAAAATAAATTTAGTACCACACTGGGCCCATTTGAGGGGAGGGAAGATGACTTAATTCAAGACGAGGAGGGAATGTCAAATGTGTTCAACTTTTTCTGTTTTTTTTTTAATGGTGAATATGAATTAAAAGATGATCATAGGGATGGAGCCTTTGCAGGGGGTACAATTAATGATTGCAAATTTAACAGGGAAGACAGTACATCAGTTGAAAATAATTAAGCCAACTAAAGCACCAGGACCAGACAGATGATATCTATCCAAGAGTACTAGTGGAATACGTTGAAGAACTGGGGGACGTCATTCTAATGGTATTTAATACAACATAGCACGGGTTGGGTACCAATGGATTGGAAGTTGGCCAATATAACTGATCTTTAAAAAGGGAATAAAAAGTGATCCGGGCAACTATAGACCTGTAAGTCTAACTTCAGTAATATGCAAAATATTTGAATCCTTGTTGAAAAAGCATATAATGTTATACTTGGAGGAGGGGGACTGCTTTCTGTTTATCAGTATGGGTTTAGGAGGGGAAGATCCTGTTCTACAAATCTTTTAAATTTCTATGTGAATATTACTGGGGAGCTGGACAATAAGAGAAGTGTTGATATCATGTACATAGATTTTTAAAAAGCTTTCGATAAAGTACCTCATGAGGCATTACTGTTTAAATTGGAAAGGCTGGGGATTCAGGGGAAACATTGGTATGGATAAAGAATTGGTTATTGGGTAGAAAACAGGGAGTGCAGGTAAAAGGAAATTATTCACAATGGACAGAAGTAATCAGTGGGGTACCTCAGGGATCAGTTTTGGGACCAATTTTATTTATAATTTTCATAGATGATATAGGTCAGGGGATCAAGAATAGAATCGGTATATTTGCAGATGTCTTAAAAATAGGGGGGGCCGTGGATATCAAGTTACAGATGGAGAATTTACAAGGTGATCTTGATAAGATTTCTGAATGGGCTGTAAAATGGGGTATGTCATTTAATTTAGGGAAATGACAAGTTCTGCATATGGGTTACAGGAATAATGGAGCCGAGTACTGTCTGCAAGGAGTAAGGGTAAAAGAGGGAGAAATGGTCAAGGATCTTGGGGTGAAATTGTTGGGCTTTGACAACAAATTTTTCTGACTTTTATTAATATACTAAATAGTTATTGATCTAATTAAACATTTTAATTCAGGAGTTTGAAATTATTTATGAATATTTCTACTTTTTGTTGTCTAAAAGAACCGGGCTATATTTAGCGGGAACTCTAACGGAGTTATACCGATGTGTCTATGAACATTTTAGGCAACCAAGTTCTAACTACCCTCTGGCAATTTTATGATGTATTATATTTCAATTTGATTTTATTACCCTTTTGTAAGTGGTATCCTCTTAAAAACAACACAAAATGGTGCTTGTAAATAGTTTGTAATGCAAAGAATATTTTACATCTAGTACCCTGGTTGCTAAGACTTTTCATCAGGCTTGCATAATTTTTGTTTAAAAGTTCCCTTTTTTTATCAGTGTTCTTATTACAGTCATATGTCCTTTTTGAGTAGGAATGATTATCTTTACTGTTTTTTGGATTGTCTTTACCTTTAAAACCTTTGAATTTTTAAGCTTCATCATTTTACATTCTTCTTTGAGATCCTCTCAAACAGATAGAAAATCTCATATTCAAAACTTTTCCAAAAGAAAAATATTAATTTCAACATAAGATACCAGCTTTTGGTAAGATTTTAATGCAGCTTACTTTTTAGTAATGAAATTCCTTGTCAATAGTTCATTTCATAAGATCTCTTTAAATTTAAAAAGTCTGGGTATTACTTTTTACAAATTGAGTGATAATTGTAAATATCTTTAAGGAAAATTTCTTTTTGATACACTTTTAACAAAATTAGTTATATTTTAAATCACTATAGTGTGTATTAGCTTCTTTAAATGTTTGTTACTGACATTTTTATCCCAAATTGTACAAATTGTCCCCCCAAATTGTTTTTTTTTTTTATGGTTTTATAAATTTTTCCTCATTCAGGTAAAAAAGACAAGAAATTTACAAAATAACTGCTATATTAAATATTGTGTGATGTTAAACTTTTTAAAAAGAACAATGCACTTCCCTATTTTAAAAATAAATTGTCTTTTAAAGGGTAAAAACAGCCTGCTTTGTTTAACATCATGAGTAATTAAATTATCAATAATTGATGCTAGTCCTTTTGTTCCTTGAGTTCCTAATGCATTTGATGCTTGGTGTTATATCTATTAATGGTACTAACTCTTGATTGATTTGAACTTTTAGGAGTGCTGTTAGATAATTCCTGTTGTCTGGAGAAAACCTCCAACAGCCATTCCTTTCCTGCAGTTACATTTCTGTGCAATTCTGAAGGAACTTTACTTAAAAATTAAGCATAAAAGCCAACCTTGTTTAGATGAAAGTTGTAAGTATTAGCACATTATGTATTTGCATATAAGTTTGAAACATAAAACAAGTTAAGTTTTTAACCCCATTTTAGTTACCTTTTCAGAAGTAATTAAAGAATTATAGACATTATAGAGAGTTTACATTTATTTAAACAAATTTGTGCATAACATTGTATTTTACTAACACTAGGATTCCCTAAAACAAAAAAGCTATACAGATACTCATCTTGGGATTCATAGTTACAATATTTAAAGAGTTATTTTACTTTAAAAAATACTTCATTGTTTTTTGTTTTACCACGGCTTACTAGATACAGGCTTGCCGAGTACGGAAATCATTAAAAATCCAGATGGCAATACTGGACAAACTGTCAAAGCATATCCACAGTGTTGAAGGCGGTGGGTGATATAGGTAAGGTAGGACTTGTAGCGATCCAAGTGGGAAAAGTTGTCAAATGGTTTTCATTGTTGAAAACTCGGCTAGCCTGTATAGTATCTAGTAAGCTGTGGTTTTACATTACTTTAACTGTTTATCAGGGCATGGATAATCAAGATTTTACTGTACTTTAATTGCACTGTTTCCAATTCATTCGTGTTTTAGTTTAAAAGTTTATGGCCATGTTGAATTTTTTTTCCATTTGAAGTGTAAACTATACTAATATAACTACATTTTCAACATACAGTAAAATTGTTAGCTTTAGTTAAATTATTTCTTAATAAACTCTGAAGTAAAACTAAAAAGCTAAAGTTGTGTTAATGAACACAACTTGTTGAATAGGCTAGGTACTAGTATCTTCTGGGTGAAATACCAAACATTTAAAAAAAGAGTTACAGTATAAGAAATTCAGTTGTCCAATTTATCCCTACTCTCCCCTACTTTTATGCACATTTTCACAGACAATTAAGTTTTAAATTTTAGCTCTGCTGTACAAAATGTGTGTAATTAGTACTTGCCTTTGAATTAGATTAACTTATGTCATGAGTACAAGAACACATGAATGATAGAATAACACACTTTTGCTTGCCTCATTGTTATCTTAATCTTCAGAGTTATCATAAATTTTTAGAAATGCTTATTTTATAGTTCTTATGTAGAAGTATTTTTTGGAGGGTTTTTACTTTTATTTAAACAAATTTGGTGCATAATATTATATTTTTACTAATACTAGGATTCTCTAAAACAAAAAAGTTATACAGATACACATCATGGAATTCATAGTAACAATAATTAATGAGTTCTTTTACTATAAAATATACCTAATTGTTCTTTGTTTTACATTACTTCACTGTTTTTTGCAATAGTGTTTCATCAATTTATGTATGTAACTGGATGTTAATTGTATATTGATTACTGGGTTTAAGTGAAAACTGATGTTCAGAGCATGGATAATCAAGATTTTTCTGTACTTCTTCAATTGCACTGTTTCCAATTAATTCGCATTTTAGTGTAACAGTTTATGGCTCATGTCTGGCTGTTGATCCTAACTACTGATTTCGGCATTGTGAAACTCGACAATGTAATCTTTTGATTGATTACAATTTTCCCATTGGATCCCGTCATTGAAACACACAAAAAACAATTTGACAGTAAATGCAGTTGCCCGTAATACAATTTTTGCGAGTGTGTAATACAATTTTTGCAGGGTTGCGAAGTGCTTTCGAAAGACATTGCGTTTAATTTCTTTACTTCCTTGGCTTAGTATTGAGTTTACCATTTTCTATCATTAGTTTGTGTCCGCATTATAGACCAAAAATTCAAACTGAATAATGTGCCACTCTGACCAGCTAAAACACAATGTTAAAGTATGAACCCTTCAAATTTATAGAAGATCAATTGTTATGTGTGGAAACTTGTCTTTGAAGTATGTGTATGCTTCTTTAAGTGTGCAAAAAGCTAATCTTTTTGAAATTCCTGATTTGGTTCCATTTGATTGAAATATTGTCACAATCCTTAATACCCGGGTTTGCTCAGCTGATTGCATCACTTTCATAAAAAGAATAAAGATTGTTCTGTTTTAACTATCTACTGGCAGGAATTTTCCAGGTTTTGGTTAAAGACTTTCCAAAATCCCTTTTTCTTTCAAAATTTTCTTTGCTGGGCAGGCCATATGGTTAAAGGCTTTAAACTCTTTCATAACTTTTCTCACAATATTTCTTACTGTGAGTCTTTGGAACACCTGCTGTTTTTTAACAGCTTATTAAAATGAAATTCTATCGGTCATTCACGAAAATATATTTGGTGAGGAAATGAATCTCACAGTCTTTTACTCTATAATCCCCAAGTCAGAGACGTGAGGGTATCTGATGATACCAGCGATATTGCCCTTTGACCCTGACTGGATGGGACCCCCTTTTGGTGACCTTTTTTTTTAAAGGCACCAATTGGGGGCCCTTTTCAGTTTGACCACTCAACCGGAACCGATGAGAAGGATGTCCTTTCAAGTCCATTCTTCTTGAAGTGTAACCTCAACTTCCGAGGCTTCATTCGGAGTGGCAGGACAGCTGAGGAACAAGATTCATTCGATAATGCTACTGTTATGCCTCACTGGGCTGCAAATTGGCCGTACCATGTTTGTCTTTTAATTTTCAAATATTGTGTGTTTCTAAACACTCAGATTTTAATCTCTCACAAATTTTTGAAGTTTAGTTATATTGTTGGTTTTATCCATTGTGTGACACTTTTAACTTTGCTTATTTCATCCTTACTTACTTTATATTGCTCATTTTTTAACTGACAATTTTTGTATTAATTTTACTGTAGATGTATAGACTACATCAATGAACTATTTGCTCACTTTATTTTTAAATATTGACATGTTTCTCTCGATCTTCTTTGGTACGAAGTTATCTTATCAGGCTCTTCTGCCATAAATAATAACTAACCAACCAAATTTCAAGGACCCATGTTACATAGTAAGGGGTAGGAGGGTAGGAGTTCTGTATGCTTGGCACAATGTGACAAGGTGGTAAGGAAGTTCCAATTTTGTGGCCCTAGGCTTTTAAAAACTTTCTAATGGATTAAAGTACCTGAAGCATGAAAATTTTTTTTTTGTTCAAGTTTGGTTTTGATCACAATGGAACAACCACTTTCAAGTAACAGATGCTGATCTAATATTAGTATAATGTTAAAATATAATTTTATTTAAAATTTCAAAAGTGTAACATCCTTCAATTAGTGGAGTCTCTCGTGTCGAAAAAAAGGCTCTTGTAAAAATTTTTTGTAAATTGTGTACACTAATGTTTTTCTATTAGCTTAGGGTACAAGGAGCATAAAAAAGTTTGGTGCCAATTTTTTATTTCACTTTTATAACTAAATATGCAGGTTTAAAGGTAAAATTTTAACTTTTAAGGATTATTGATTTTTTAACGTTACACACTTATTTATAATCATATAATGATAAAATTTGGCACATATAAGTAAAAATGTATAGGTATTTGAAAAATATTAATTTTTTTTTATAAAAAACTTTAAAAAAAAATTTAATTTAAAAAATTTAATTTTTTAAAAAGCATATTTTTTTGAAAT
This sequence comes from Tetragnatha montana, assembly GCA_963680715.1. Taxonomy (NCBI): domain Eukaryota; kingdom Metazoa; phylum Arthropoda; class Arachnida; order Araneae; family Tetragnathidae; genus Tetragnatha; species Tetragnatha montana. The sequence goes on from OY796677.1 coordinate 5,853,025, forward strand.
ATATATTCTTATTTTTTACTATGCCTTATTAATATATGTTCAAAAACACTGTTTTAACAAAATTAAAACATTATGCCTATAAACTAAAATAGTTGTTGTTATATGATTTTTCAAAATCTCGGTGCACTGAAAATTTTAGGTAATGAACAGTTTTCTACATTAAATGGGAGAAAGGAAACAAGGATATTTGAGTATGTTTAAGTAAAACATTTTCATGTGTTTTATGACATAATTAAAAGTTTAAATTGAATTGTTTTTAAGTTTAAATTGAATTTTTTTTTAATTTAAAATTTTAAAATATATATACTTATATCTAAAATATAGTATTAATACTCTTTAGAATACCTTATAGTTAGTTCTATTATGCTTAGGTAGGAACAATTATCTAATCAGTTTGTAACACATATGAAATCTATAAATTCAATTAATGAGTTTTAAATAATTTCTCATAAACTTCAGTGCTTGGATAATTTCATACATTAGCAGTTTTACATATTCAATGGGAGAAAAGAAACATATATAAGAATTTATTTTATAAGTAAAAATGTATAGATATTTAAAAAAGGATCAAGTTTTTTTAAGTTCAAAATTTTTTATTTAAAAAATTAAATTTTTAAAAATATTACTTTTTACAGTATATTTGTTAAGGGCAGTAACTATTTGAAGATATTACTATAACTAAATTTGAACGTTACTCTTCATCACAATGAGGAATCACTATCGGATAAATCCACTGAGATTCAATGGAATTCATGCATTTTTCTTCATCCCCTTCACACCTACACATTTCAGTACATGGTAGCTGTGCAATAACACAGAGGAACCTTTTCCATTCTTGCATTTACTTGTACCACATCCACAGGCTGTTAGTTCTGTTATAGCTAGTGCAAGGGGCAAATCAGTTACCTCTTTAGAGAGTATATGAATCGTTTTCTTTGATCCAAAACCATACATTTCTGGTGAGGGGTGTTCTGGCATTGGATAAATATCTGTGTTCCATACTAACGCTTAATAATGAGCTCTTAAAATATGGTACTTAAGAGCGGCCTGGGTTGGAGGTAGGCTCTCAGATTCATCTTGCCATTTCTTAAAAAGGTACCAACTCAAATCTTTAGTATTTGTTATTTCTATGGGTGATCTGTAAAACTTACAAACGAATTCCTCTAGGAGGGAACTCATGTGCATATCCAATTCTTTCTCTAGGGAGGCAAATGCTTGAATAATATGTGTTTCAACTTTCTGGAAAACTTTCCAACAAGTTAGCTTTCCTTTGCCATTAAATCTTCAAGTAGTAACACAGCCAGTAAAACTATGAAAGCCAGGATGTGCCTCAACTACTGTTGTGCTTTAAGATTGTCATAAATAGGTTTAACAGCAAAAATGAGCTTATTTGCACCTATCCCAGTAATGACGCATGATTTCACCCAAAAGCGGATGCCGTCTTAAAGCTAGTGTAAATACATCAGTGTCTGGAGACAAAATATGGACCTGATATCTCAATTGTGAAGCATACATTTCATGGTAAATGATTATTGTGTCTGCTTCTTCATGATTGGTTTTTAAGTTATTGAGATTTGTGATATTAGACCTAACTGCTGTTTCTGTTGATACGATTATTTATTTTTTAAAGCTTTATAAAAATCAATTACCTTCATTGAAAGGAGTATTCAGTTAAACATGCTTCAACCTGTACGAGGACAATATAGTAGAAATTACTAGGGCTGGGGTTTCTGCCCATGGCACTATTTAGTTACAGACAAGACTTGTCTTGAACATGACATCACCATCATGCTTTGGTTTTAGTATTACTCAAAAAATTAGATAGTCCTGTTTTAATAGGAGTTGTAGCAGTGCAAATAAATGCTCTACTGTCATATTGTTTTCCCATGCGTCCCCTACAGTTGCTGCCTTCAATGACATTTCCACTGAATAGTGGTCAAAATCTAAGTGAATGGTATTATAATTCTTTGTTACATTATTTAAAATCTGCAAGTTTAAAAGTTGCAAGTCATTGCGTGTATAAATATTTCCACTCATTTGTTGGACTAACACTATTCCATCTATAATAAGTGCAGTTTGGCCAGATATTTCAGAATATTCATTCTTACTTAAAAAAGGATTAACTTCTTCCAGGAGGGGCAGAAGTTTACTCTTATCATTACAAGGTAATAATGATCAATCAGTTGCAAAAAATACTCAACTTATTGTAGAGAATTCATATATTCCAATAGCAGCTCTTATTGATGTCTGGTCTGGTCTGTATTTAGCAGCAAGAGCCATTCTAGCAAATAACGACCTGTTCTCCTTTAACTCCAAAACTTTTTTGTTGATTTCCGTAACAGATACTTTTCCAGCTGATTTCCAATTTAATCTTCATCATTTTAGCCCACACGTTTGTACTACAAGTTGGTCCATATCAATCTACTTATATCATAAAAGTGTATACCTATGTTTACAAAATAAACTCTTGGTTTGCAAAGGCCCTGTCCGGTATGTATTATGGGCATTGGAACGGATAGTGGCGGTTCGCTGGTTTCGCGTTTTCTGCGTTTTAATTTTCGCCGTTCTAAGGAAGACAAGACTGCAAAATTAACTCCAAGACTTTTTATATCATTACTCAATATATCAATAGAATTTACTATGCAAAAAAAAAGATTATTTTAAAAAAATTATGAAAAATGCAAATAATTTCTAAATTTAAGTTTTTTAATTTTTTTAAAATTTGGTTTTATAAAATGAAAATCAAAATTGCTTACAAACATATATACACATTTCTTCACTTTTTCTGACTATTTACTTTGATTATTTTTTTTATTAACATGCCCAAAATTCAAATAATTGAAATGCGAAATATGACCTTTGATTTGACCCCTAGACCACAAAAGTGAAAAGAAAAATTGGTACCAAACTTTTTCTTATTCTCCTTAACCTATAGAACCAAAATAACCTTGGTGCCAAAAATTTACACGAACTTTTTAGTGATTTACACGAGAGACCCCACTAAATGTGGGTGGGAATTTCCCTACATACGTATTCCCTAAACTTGTGAAATGGAAATAATGTAAAACCCCTAAAATTGTTTACATAGTTTGTGAATTGCCGTAAAACATTTTTAATGCAGACCATGGATTTAAAATAGAAAAAAAGAACCAAAGTTCATCTGTTTTTCCCCCTGTATCTTTGGTAATGATAGAAGACTCATTCTACACATGAGAAACATAATCAATGTTAGTTTATCTCCTCTTTTTTTGTGTGCAAACTTAACTTTTGGAATTGAAATTCATGTGATCAAATACTTCAGTACCTACTCAATATAATTGGAACACATTACCAAAAGAGCTATCTTGATTTTTACTATTTTTGATGCAAAATCTGTCTTGCATGTGAGACCTTTTGTAGCAGTATAAATTTGTTGTTGTGAAATTAGACTGCCTCAAAGTTTTTTCAATACTCTGCCAAGTAGATGTTTATAGTTTTAAAGTATTGATAAAATTGTTGCATATTTAACTTAACAAAGTATTATTTATCCTTGAAAAAATTTCTTGTTGTGACTCTCAGTGTAAAAAGCAATTTTTATATTTAAAAACCTTGAAGGAGTTTTAAGAATGAAACTTAGGTAGCTCTAATTTATATAATGCCAGTTGGTGCTCCAGTGCTAAAATGCTAACTAATATGTAGTGTTCGGCACTAGTTAACTAGAACTAGTTGCAACTAGTAGTTAACTACTGATCAACTACTAGTTAACTATAGTAGTTTAACTACTTTTAGTTTAAAGTAGTTCAACTACTTTTTTAATTAACTACTAGTTAAAACTACTTTCAACTTTTCAACTACTTCAAAAAAAAATTTATTTAAAATTTAGATACTTAAAATTTTTATCAAAGGTAGAGTACTCAAATACCATAACCAGAAATAAAGACCATTTTTGCTCGAAGTGTATACGTTTTTTGTGACATCGATAAGAACGATGTATTATAATTTTGCGAAAAAGTAGGTTATGAAATTAAATAGACTAGTTAACTACTTTGATAAATAGTTAACTACTAGTTGCATCTAGTCTCAAGAAAAAATAGTTAACTACTATTTACAACTACAATTTCCCAGACTAGTTAGTAGTTGGCAGTTAACTATTTTTTGCCCACTAGTTGCCGAACACTACTAATATGGTCTAGTTGGTATTCTGTTATTATTTGTGCTTCAGCAATAAAGCTACAGCACCATGATATTGGTGGCAGATAGAGTACAAGAAGGTAATTTCTCCTAAAATTTCAGTGTGCTACAATTTATTGATTTTACACAGATTAAGGCTCCTGTATCAGAGGTTTTCTCACTGGTTAGTTATTTTTTAACTTTAATTTTTTTAGTGAATTCTTCCAGCGAATTGAAGCATTGCTGATGTTATGATTTTACTGTGGTTCCTTTCATGTGTTAAGCAACCTTAAGGTTCCAATGTTTGAGATTGTGTGGAATCAATTTTGCTTTATAGCAATGTAGAGTAAGTGAACAAGAACAGCTGTATGTTCTCAAGGAAACTTTACAGGAGAAAAATCCTCTAAGACAGTGGTTCCCAATTAAGGGTCAGTTGATTTTTTTTTTACAGTTTTAACATTGACTTAGTCTTAGTACTTACTAATCTAATGAAGCCAATAAGGAAGGCAGGCAACATCAGAGGTAAGTGGAAATTTGAAACTGTAAAGAGGAGTGAAACTTCATTGCACTCCCTAACTCTTTCAACTACTGCCTTTATTCAGATACCAGATTTTTTGTTGTTGAAATAATACTCAACGCAATGTAAATACTATGTATCTGATGTCATCTCTTTGCATTTTACTGTAGGAGTTTATAAAAATTTTGAAAGGCTTTCCATTATTTCCTCAACTTCAAGAGAGCAGCTAAATTCAACATTTCCGTTTTTTTTTACTTCCTTGTTTTATTTTAAGTTATTTATTCATGTCATACTATTAATTGAGTGTTGTTATTTGTTTCAATTATAAAACGATATTTGGTGCAATATCGTACAAATTTCACATATGAAGAATTATAAAAAAAACTGTCAAAGCACTGTTTAACCTGAACCTGAACATTTAAAATCAATCATTTCCAATTAAAGAATACCACCCAAAGTATTGAATGAGTTAAACAGTGTAATATGACTAATTTTTAAAAATAAGGTCCCAGTCAGAGTCAAAACACTATTCCTTTTAAGGGTAAAAGTTCCAAAATTTACAGAACCCCTAAACCTCTCAAGCGTTTGAAAACTATTATGCACCTACTGTTTCTCCTTGAAAATCATGTGACAGGAGTGGTCCTCTTGGGGTATAACATTAATTCTGAAAATATGGTAAAGCACATCTTTTAAGGGGCAAATTTAAAAATTTTTGGAGGAGGGCCGCCTAACTCCCCCTCGGAATTTTGCCGTTTATATTAACTATACTTATACTGTTATTTCATTGAAAATTCTGCTGCTTACAATGAGCAGTGCTCTTTGGGTCAAATGAGCTTTAACACTATTTTGAGAGAAAAGTTTTGAAATTAAGTGCACCAAAATTAAAAACTGTGTATAAATGATTTAAAGATTGATATATAAAAGTAATAGTAAGGAGGTACCTCAGAAATAATGTTGAGTCAACCCCCCCCCCTACGAAGAAAAAGTATGTGTTACCACCTTGCTTTACAATTTTATTTTGAGTCATTTATTCATGTCAAAATATTAATTGAAGTTTTATTCTTTTTAATTGATATAAAACGTTAAGTTCAATGTTGTACAAATTTGACTGTGGAGGAATTAAAAAACCTTTTGCAAATCTCTGGATACCCGACCGTTTAAAATCAATAATTTCCTTCAAAGAATACCTCCCAAAGTAATACTTAATTAAAAAAGTTACGACAAATAGTTTTTATGACCTATCGAATGCTTCGAATTATGTTTTTCATTTTAGAATATAATAATTTGCACTCTGTAATTTATCAACCCAACTTAATTTTAACCCAACCCAACTTAAATTTAACCAAGGCATAGCCCGGTACGATGCTATTTTACCATCTAACTGGAGGAGACCTCGGGCTATATTGAACGAGATCTCTTTTATGCACAGACATATTGAGTCGGATGTACGGTGTTTCTCTTTATGTAAGCTTCTCAAGATATTACCTTGTTAATCAATTACTCTTCATTGTATTTGTATTTTTTGATTTGTGTTGATTGTTGATCGGGGATGTGGGCCCGGGGGGCCTAGATACTGATACAAATATGTAGTGTTGGTTTTTATTGCATTTTTCTTAAAATTTTAAACCCATATTTTACTATTTTAACTTATTCTTGTCTTATTTTAAAGTTTTTTAACTTGTCAATCAACGTGTTTTTGTATCCTAAGTTGTGTTAATTGTTGATCAAAGATAAGGGGCCTAGGTGCTTTGTTTTCAATAAAAAAAACCCTTAATTTTCTAACCTATATAGGTTTGCCGATTACAGCAATAAACACGAACACAATCTCTCAAAAAACTACACCAACTAACCCCGGTCTCCACATACGGACAACTACCGACCCGCGGAACATTCCTTGAATGGAGCGAAAATGAAAGAAAACATGGTGAGAAAGGGAGCAAGGGCGATGAAAGAAAATAAATTATGGAACGTACCCATACTACGTGCAGGGGCGCCGACTAAAGTAGACGAGCTTAATAAAAAAAGCCGAGCTTAAATAAACACACTACTTTTAGAGACAAATTTTCAAAAAATTTCTGGGGGTGGCCCCCAGACCCTCTTTTTACTTGGTTCTAACATTAGAAAATTTTTACTTTATGAGGCAAGACAATTCAAATACTATTTTTTATTATCTAAAATACTCTTTAGGGATACTTTCGTTGAGATAACCCGACCGCCACCCCCGAAATCTGGTTACTTCCCTGACTTTCATAAAGTGAATATGAGCAACCCCATTGATTCTCAAAAACCCGGCGCCCCTGACTACGTGACCCATTTTTTTTTTACTATTTTTGACCCCCCCCCTCCCTCCCCTTGGTGACCACCTGTAGTACATGCCTAAACACCCCCTTCCTCCTCTAGTTTTCATGTAAGTGATTCATGAAAATATGGTTTTCAATCATTTGTTGCACACATAAAGTTTAAAAATTAATTTGGCTTAGTTTGTCTTCAGTTTCAGTAATAGCGCTTGCAGCTTGACGCCAAGAGTGCGAAGTAGAAAATATATTATCAAGAAAAAACTTATGCAAAAGATATTGTAACAGGAACTTAATTTACAAAAACAAGTCCATTTGCGCGATTTTTAACTTTTTGTCTTGTTTTGCATAGAAAGTCCGAAGATGAACCTTATAACTGTGCTATAAAATCCCGAAAAACCATCCTTCATCAAAGAAATTGAAATATTCTCCAAGTTTAATTTCCTTTTGCCAAATTAATTTCTGTGCACATTGATTTTTTTACGAGTTACGAGAGATTTTCGTGCATAGGTATTTGACACAAAAGCATCTCCCTCGCCCATCCACAGCAAAAAGATCATCGACGAAAAAGAAGCCGGGGAATCCCCTTCCCTGTTAGGTGCTTATGTACTTGAATTTCGTGCGATATTTCTCTTCTCCTTGCTACCCTGCTACAAATTATCCGGCAACCCTGGTCGAAATTCCAAGGTCAGTTCTTTGTTTCGGTTTCATTTCTCTCGTTGCAACTGATTCGATAAGAGCACGTATGACTCGGCTCAAGTTATTTGTTCCAACGTTTTCTGAGATATGCTGCATCGGATTTTCATCGAATGATGTCGGAAACATCCAATGAATGTTTGCGTTTTTTATTAATTGACTGGTGTTGTTTGAAATTTTCATTGCATTCCAGTCGGCTCTCATGGAACTTATTCGCCTGCTGCACTGAAGTCGAGCATTGGTATTGGACTTTTTAACGGCATTTGTGCCAGTGCGGAGGGCCGGAATGGACGAAGAACGTCGGGAGTGTATTCTCCTGGCAGGGTCCCCCAAGCCACCCTCTTGCCGAAGCCAACGGGAATTACTTTGTTTGTGGTGAAAAAAATGGCTCTGCTGTGGACAGTGTTGTATTATAGAAGTTGGACATTGGAGGTATGGCTTCGAAGTAAAGTATACATAACCATTATCATGGACTGCAATACTATTTTTGCTTTTCGTTGAGGTTTTCTTAACTGCCTCAAGACTATAAACAGTGCAAAATATTGTAGAGTTATTGTAAAGCACCATCCTCTTTGAACTGCGTCCTATCTGTTTCGCTCGCCTCTGTTGATGGAAATAATTGCGCTGTCGTGTAGCTTAATCTCAGTTGCTACTGGTGTTGACAGGAGCTTTTGGGGACATTTAGGCAGCTTGAGAGGACAACGTCCGATTTGGAGACCGGGCTTCTCTCTTGACCCCCCAGCACGATTCACGAGTTTATCGTTCCTAGTCCTACTCACTGACTCTCAATTCGAATGTATGCGGCTAGGTGTCTGTTTTTTTTAATTATCCTCTTATGTCCTGTGATATAGATCCATCCAAACACCAACTTGAGTGAAGTACTCAAAAGAGGGCAAAATTTTAACAGAAGGCCATTACTTATAGACAGTACATATTTTGAGCTGATAATAAATATTGGGTGGAAAAAAAATAATTTTTAGTGCTGATACCTCAAGAGCCATAATGCTATTATAGATAGTGTCACCTATCCCTTATAATTCTTAATTAGTATATCAGAGTGTGCAACTGTTCCAAATTTTACATTTCTAGCTTTGGTGTAAAACATGCTTTTCTAATTATGAGTTATATTAAGTTTGTAGATGATCTCCCAAGTTAGGATCTAAGAGTTCCTGGTCTTATTTGGTGCAGAATGGCCTAATCTGGTCCTTGTGCCTTAAGAAGTATTTTATCCAAATAATGCTTTAAGTTTTTCTATTTGTTAGGAAATGCTATACACCTCTAAACATCACAGTTAATGAACAAACTATTCAAAAGAAAAGAGTGATAGGAACTCAGTGCAGATTCTGATACTCAGAAATGTCAATATCAAATTTCTTATTTAATGCTACTTTTTCTGTGCCTCCACTGATCATTGAATGTAATGGCATCTTCTCTGAACACTGTTGCAATGTCTGCTTTTTCAGGGTAAATAAAACTGGAGGTAAATGCATCAGATCTAAAAATTTCACAGTTAATTCATACCCAATTACTTTCTCAACTAAACCAATGTAATGCAGGATTTTAGATTTGGTTTCAAAATTAGCTATGACAAAATCTCTTATATTTATGGAAGAATATCTGGGAAGTGAAAATCTTCAGGTTCACTGTCAGAAGACTAACTATATCTGCCTTGTTCTTCTTTCTTTCTTCATATTCTTTAAAGGCATCGTTACCTTTTTCATTATGGACCTATCTTTAATTTCTGCAATGAAAGGGGTATCAGTCAAAATTCTTGATTTCATATGTCTGCCTTTTGTTTTCTTAGTCCTACTCTAGGGAAAGGACACAGCTCCTCATGTGTTACTAACTGTGCTGGTAAATGTGAATTGCTAGAAATGGTAGATGGAACAGGTGAATCAGAAGAAACCATTTCAGGGAAACTTACAGATGTTGATGAGAAGAGTTGTTTCATTGTTTTCTTTTTTAAAGGAGTTATCACTAAAGTAGAAAAATGTTACTGTGGTCACAAATTTTGAAGAAAAGGGTAATACTTTCATGATAAAAAGGGTATTTTGTTATTCAAGGTGCAAAATATAAAATCAACATTTAGTGAGAATCCAGTTTTAGTTAAATTTTAATGTGTATAAAAATGATCAACTATTTAAAATATTATGTCCCATGGAATCTTGAATGTTTCTATAATATATTTAGTTTGGTAATCCAGCTATTCTTACATTTTTTGTAAGAAAACTGATTATCAGGAGAAACTTGATAACTGGTTACTTATGTCTATGAACTTAGGAATGATAATTCTGTATTTTAATGCCATGGGTCCAATGGAGTCCCACATTTTTTTTTGTTTCTTTCAGGGACTCTTAAAAGGCCATATTTTTTATGCCAAAGCAAAGCCCTGTTTTTTATCTAAACCCTTGACTTGTTTTATTAGGGTGAAGGGAACAAGATTAAGTTTGAATTTCAAATTTGAGTAACTCCAAACAGTTGTCTTTAAATGTTCTAAAAATATAGCTGTAAAATTTCATTAATTCTGGACAACTGCAGGGCTCTACCAAGGCTTTTATGTTTCCTTACAATAGGATATTACTATAAAATTTACACTGTTCATTGGCAAACTCTTCTGACATTTTTGTATTTTTAATGCAAAATGTAATTTCCAAGGCCATTAGTATATTTTTTAAGTAAAAAAGTTAATGGAAAATGCACAAATAATAGTACAATACAGTTGTTATTTATTTTTGAAATTATAGATATTAAAACCTTATAAATATACAAGATTCAGACTAGAAGAGTATGTCAGAATGATAAAATAACATAAAGAAACACTAATTACCTATAGAAAAACAATATGAAGTACAGACAGATATAACATCAAGACTGGAGGGGGAAAAAACTAGACAAAATGGGGGAAAAAAGAACAGTTGTACATTAAAAAGACTAAGAGAATGTAATTAAAAGACTAGAGTAAATGTTATGAAAATTATATAAAAAAGGCCTTACTATTCAATTTAGTTGATATTTTAGTATCAAAACTAGACATCTTTCTAGATTTAAGTTTTGGCCTTATGAAATCATCTCTTTCTTTTTCTCCCACTTCAGCTATAGTGATCCTTTAGTGAGATTAGTATCACTTATCCCTCCACAGCTTCTGTGGGAATTTGGAGAATTCAAAAGACACATCCTATCTGTTTAAAGTACCATTAAGAATTGGAGTATAATAAGAATATAAGATAATTGGAGTAGGTTGTTATACTCTACATTGAAAGAAAATATCTGCAATCTATGATTTTGAAGCTCATTTTATTGTAAGTAAAGAGTTAAAAATTTTAGTAATATAAGTGTGAATGTGGTATCTCTCTTAGTGCAAAATGGCAAGTGTGAGATTATAATGCGTTTGACATACATGACGTAACACTTGATGACGTGGAGGACAAAAACAACGTTGCTAAGGCCGTTGTAAAGTCTGAGTCATGTGATTGAAAATGCTCTATTTATTACCGCAATTTTATAATCTGGATTATACATGTTGAGCAAAGGAATAAAAACAAATAATTTCAAGAATTTTACAACATGTAACTTCTATAAATTAGTGGATGTTTGCTTACCTTCTATACGAAGATTAAATATACTTAAAAAATATTAATTACAATATTATCAGAATTGATTTTTTTTTTAGAAAACTTTTTCGGCCAAAAAGTATTGGTGGCAACCGCTTATTATTTGAAATCAAATTATCGTTTTCTTTATTTTATCACTTTTCTCTTCGAAACGGACGAAAACACACGAACGTGGATTATTTTGGAAGATTTATTCTATTAATTCTACATTCAAAAAAGGTTTTTCTCTTATTTTTTATTCATTAGTTTCTTTAGTCTTTTTAAATAATTTTGAAATAAATTAAATTGTATATTATTATCTAATTAAATCTGTTAACCGATTTACCAAAGTACTATTTTTGTTTGTTAATGAAATTGGTGGAATGTTTTCATTTGTGAAATTTTGATAAGTTTTTGCAATTTTTATTTTTTGCTTGTGAACTACATCTGTGGATAAGCCTCTTAAATATTGATAATATATAAATGTAAATAGATCTTAAGATATAACTATATGAACAATGAATTAATGAATAACATATGTGCAATGCTAAATGTACTAGGAACTGAAAGATTAATCTAATTAATACTGGTTTTGAACTTTGAACAATGTTGGTTTTTGTTTGAGTAGATAATCTAGAATGAGTTTTTTTTCTCTTTTCGAAATGATATAAAATGACGAAATCCCAATAGGATGGAAACTATTCCTTTTGCAATAGTTTCAAATTTGATTAACTTAAGTATCAACGACATGAAATAGGAGTTGTATTAGAACTGCAGATAGCAAGTTTCTACAAGTTACATTACTAGTTTCATTTTGAATTTCTCCAAACGCTTAGAAAGTGTCTGACCATGGTTTCCAAGGGCATTGCTTCTGAATCGTCCCTAATGCTTTTGAACATTTGAAATGGGTGGAATAAACTTATAATGTACACAAGTCAGCTAGCATCTCACAAAAGTCCTCTTAAGACCTAAACATGGAAATAACAATTATATTTTTGATGATAACAATTATATTTTGATTTCAAAAATAAGTTATGAAATGATAACAATGTGAATGCACAGAGTGAATAATCAAGACTTTCTTAAGTCTTAAAGGTTTGCCCTGTAATTATTCGCCTAGAGACTTTTTGGCGCTTCAGATCGTTCTTTGTCACTAATATAAAATCATTGTTCTTAACACTTTGAAACCTTTCTCCGCATGTTGATTTTGATAGAGCATGGTCGCTGTGGGTCTTAACAAGAATTATAAGCAGTTCAGTTGGTTGAAGATTTTTTTTGTAAAGTAATGCTAGAAATACCCTGTTGTTTACACAAAATTAAGGCATAAATTAACACTTAAGAAGTAGTTTGCACTTCATAAAATTGACTCACACTGGATTTTTAGCTTGTTTATTTCTTATGTAAAAGAACATCTGAATCTTAAACTGTATAATTAGGGCCTCGTGACACAATCTAGTACAAAAACGCAGCAACTCTTTCAACCTCTAAATGTTTTTGTATTATCACTTAATTCTTTAACAGATGGAAAATATATTAAGTTTAGCAGGACTAACAACTGCCACCTCAGCTAAATTGAACAAACTTCCTAAGTTTCAGGATGATAATCTGAAATTAATTTCGGCGTATCCATCTAAATGCTGAGTGAGTTTACTCTTCATATATTTTTTGTACTCTCCATTCAATAATACAGAGGTTCTCAAACGGTGGGTCGCTACTATCTTGCACCTTCTCTTCATATTATCAAAGAAACCATCTATACTTATATAAAATTATTCAATACTTTATTACCTGTCATTTTAAATGTCTTGTTCGTTTTAACTCCATGTACAGATTGCATTCAACAAGGGCACTATTGCCTGCCTTTTCTTTTATTGTGTCTAGTTTGGCGCAGAATGTCCTATAAGTGTCCTAATGTGCCATAAAACTTTTAAACAACCAACCCACTATTAGTAATGATCTAGTTCAAAACTAGGTACAACATCGTCATAAATCCATCATTGGAGATCATTTCTACTGAAACTGATATTATTTATGGGGATCAGGTTTCTCTTCTAAAAAAGATTAGAGTTAGTCTAAAAAAAGCTAGAACAGTGAGATCTTCTTTCCATGTAAAATAGAACCACATTTATGTCCTGTATGGGGCAGTATGCCCACATTGAGCTAAATAACCAACCAAATAGTACCACGACTGTGAGAAATGGTTGGATAAAGAATAACTATCTGGAAAGACACTTTTGTTTAAAGGGCCTTGAAATCTAAGGAATTCGAGGTGTTAGTGGCAGACACTCGGGCTCTTGTTAGATTGTTTAGAGAGCTTGAGGCGTTGGGATTACTTGTAAGATGCACAGGCTGTTTTGAGCCCTTGGAGGTCTGCAACCAACTCTGAGATGAGCTTTGAGGCCTTGGGTGGCATAAAATGCCTGGTTACACGATTCTCACCTGATCAGTTTCATGGTGAATCTGGGTCGGTGTGGAAAGTCCTTGCGAGGGGGTGGGATGACAAGAGGAGCAGATTTGACTCGTAATTGCCTCCAGTGCCGGACCAACAACGTTTCAAAGGTCTGTATAGACTTTGGCGTAACATAATTCCTCTTTAGTCGCCTCCACATTACATCGCTCTTTGCATTATCTGTTATACTGCATCTCTAATTGAATCTCTTAAGACTCCCGGAAGAAAAGTAAAACTTCTCTACACGACTTAAACACTAGCGTTTTCGGGGGAATTCAGCATAATGAACTTTTTCACGCAGTCTGTAACTATGAATTTTCGGATTAAAGGACTAAAGATACCTAAATAGCAAGATAACCTTGTACAGAAAGATCCAAGAAAATTATATACTATATGTGATTTAATCGTTCTGTAATTTCTGATATGTGTCGTCGAAGGTCGCTGGCAGAAGATAGCTTCATTTTGCATATTTGGCAGGATGGTTGGGCTTTCCTAGCTTCTGCCTTTTCTGGGGGGTGGCATCTCTGGAGAAGAGAGACCGGTCGACCTAAGGAAAAATTCAAATTCTCAATTTGAATGGCACTCAATATAATAAGTAAAAGTTTTAGAAATTAACGATTCTTGCTCTAATCATCGTCATCAGATGAATCTGCCCTCAGTTTACTGGAGCTTTGGTTGAGGCTCTAGTAGAGGAGCTATAAGAAGCCCTAAAACTTCTGGGGACATTGTCTTCCTGCTTTCTTATTCGAAGGCTATTTATGAGAGGATCCGAAGTTAAAAATAACATGGATAGAAGGTGGCCGTGCGCGAACGTTTCCTGGTGTTGAGCTTCCGGAACCTCCGACAACTGTCCTCCTTTGCCTCTTCTAAAACCTGGCCAGTGGGAACAATTGCTGAACTTATAACCTCAGTACTGTGTGGATTAAAAATATTGTGTACTGTGGAAGGCATATGGTATCAAGAGTAAAGACTAAGGTGTAGTTTTGAATTTATAATAAATTAATGTCAAAACCACTGATGACAATGTTCCGAGCAATGTATCAAACCTTTTTATGAGCATAGCATTAATTCCTATACGAAAACTGAACTCTGAATTGCTAAAGAAGCGTTGAGCCTTGTTTCCATCATTAGATGACCCCGAGTTGCGACTAGGGAACTCGGAAATTCAATTCATCTTTTACACATTCCTTTGCTCATTGCATAATGTCCTATAATGCATATAAACTTTTATTGCACTTGATGTATAGACTACATCGTACTAAGGCTTTTTGCTCCTAAATTTCATGTATAACTTGTCTTGTCTGGTGCTCTATGTCCTTCTATGGGCTTTGCGCCATAAAAATCCAAACAACCAATCTATAATGCATCTGTAAATGTATCTCCCAGACTCCCGGAAGAAAGGTAAAACTTCTCTACGTGACTTAAACTAAACACTGTATCGGAATTAAGAGTATAAATGGACTTTCACACGCAGTCTGTAACTATGTGTTTTCGGATTATTAATTCCCAAGTTTCTCATAATTTAATAATAATAATAACTTTATTTACAACACAAAATATTTTTTACAGATTACAAGGAAAAGAAACATTTGACGCCAAGGGGAAAATTGACAATTCCCGTTCAGGGGACAGAGAATGTATTTTACATTAAGTACAAAATAAATTAAAAGAAAAAAATAAAACAACTTAAAAAATGAGTAAATAAATAATGGCAATAAGCTGGAAAACTGATTATAAATAGATTGCTTCAATTGAGGGAAAAATATGAGTCCAGGTCGTCGATAATTATGAAGTCAAGTAGTTTTCTTTTAAAAGTGGAGTATTTAGTAATAGTTATTAAATTTAGAGGTAAACTATAATATAATTAAGGTGCAAGATAATAGAAACTTTTAGAAAATATATCTTTTGAAAATTTTGGAATCTGATAGCTTGCAGTATTGTAACTTCTATTACGCAAGTTACACAAAGATTTATGTCGAAAAAGGTGAAGTAAAATACGGAAATATCCATTGTGTCGAATTGGAAGTCCCATTGGATTGTGCCATTTTTGTGGTGAGCACGGTCATTTTGAAAACTGGAGACTTTTGAAGATTGTATATACATTGGTTGATTCAATGAAGTCAACCAATTATGAGATAGATGATCCATATACACAAAATTATGAATTCATTTTGGGGTTTCCTGCGCAGGTTTTTCTTTTGTAATTTATAAATTTTGTTAAATACTGAACATAACAGGATTTACGATATTTTGCTTCCTGTGCAACTAGGTCTGCCGAACACAGTTTGGTCCGAATTTTTTTTTCTCAAGTTATTGTGCTACAACAAAACAATTGATTGGACTCTGTTGCTCCTTTCTTTAATGATTCTATAAATACTATTGTTGTTAATGGGTAAACCCCCCCCCCAAATATGAAGGAAATAGTCAATAGTGTATATCATTCTTTTCTAAAGCAACAATTATTGTTTTCAGTGTTTTGCAAACTGTTTTGAATGATGGATACTGCCAGTAAAAATTAGATATAGGTTCTTGCAAAAAGAAATTTATTCAAGAAGGTAAAATTTAAATTAAAATAAATACATCGAGAGAGAGATCATATCTCTGGCTTGCCAGCTCTAAACTATCTTCAAAAACTAAATTTAACCCAAAGAAATACGAAATAACTAATCGTGCGAGCAACAGTTTGGCTTCTGCTCTTAGTGTCCGGTTTACAAGTCACTTACCACTAGAAAAAATACAAAATTCTTACACTGCCTATTTCTAATATTACAGACGGAAGCAAAGGAAAGTGTTCTTTAGTTATCGTTTCTTCTTCCCGCATGCCGTATTACATTTAATTTTACAAGCACAAGTCGGCTATTCATTCCAAAATGAAGAAACGAGTGGTGTGTGTTTCCACGCATGTGTTCTAAGTTTTCGTTTGTTTGTTATTGTTATTTTCCCAAGACAAACCACGTAGATGACAAGATAAATTAATTAATAAAGTATTTAATTTAGAGCACAAAAGTTACATGTTATAATGTTGAAGAGACATAAGAAGTACATTAAATAAAATATCAATGCATTAACTATAGGTTTTATAAACAGTGGTGGCTGATATTGCTTTTTTTAATTTCAAGTTATGGTCTCTCTTATTTTAAATTCCGATTAAATCATCTCATCTTCTAAGAACCAATGGATCCTTCTATTAATATATGTATTCTTGAAAACGATCATCAGCATTCTACAACATCCCTCGTTCACGGATATGGCATGAAAACAAAGTTATATCAAAGGAAGAGAATTCCTTAATTTATTTCGTTGTATATTCCTGCCGACTCAATCCGGGCCTTCGTGTTTGACACGTACTATAATTTCAATGCACTGTTTATTAGATAATGCAGGCAGATGCCTATTCCCTATTGCATCTAAATTGGAATTTGACTGTCAAAACTGAGGCTTTTGTCATTAACTTTTTACCACTTTTAGATTTTGTTGTCGACAAAATTTATCCCTGCACATCGGAAGATGAATTAGAGACATTCTCGAAAATTTTGGCACAGTTTTTTTTTCATGTGAACCTTTTACTGCCAAATTCATTCAAATATTCTCATGTCATTTGTGGCAGAAAAGAAATCAGTTTCATACTTCTATAAATAAGAAGGACGTGTTCATTCCAGTTAATGTAAAGTATGTCCTCCATACCGGTTTGAAGAATATTTTTGGTAGAAGAAGTTTTAGATAGAAGTTGTATAGAAATAGTTTAGATAGAAGATAGAAGTTTTGCCCTTTATGTATCACAGAATAATGGTTGGTTGGTGAGGTTTTCTGACACAAGGGCCCTATTCGGCCGTACCGCGCCATGCATAAGCCTAATATATTTCATTTAAATTTAGACGCGTTTAATCAAATTAATATCATATAGAAGGGAAAATATATTTTTATGGTACTCGTCCCCGAGAATGTCTGATAAGGATGGATATGCCATGCCAATTCTCCTCTGCCTCATTTGTCGAAACCGTGGGCATTCAGATAAAATATGTTTCACAGATAAAGGAGTATTACAAATTGCACAGAGTGGCCATGGCTCATTATGAACAGAGAATATTGGACTGCCTCAACATTGAAGAAATTAAGGTAAACCAACAGCAATAAGCTTTGTCTGATGATGAAGATTGAAGGGAAGTTAAACTTTTAGTGGACCACAACAGTTGGCATGAAATATCTCCTTTAGAACAAAACGCAACAATTTAAACAAAAAGTTAAAAAACAAAGTTACAGTTAGACCAAGATGTCAAAATAGCAAAAACTCAAATGCAGAGGCGTTATGCCACATTATCCCCCCCACAGTCCTAAACACGGTTAAAGGACGTTTACAGCCGAGAAAAAAACTGATACGAAACTTTAAAACTGATACAAATGATTCATTTACTGTATCAGATATTGTAGAAATACCAAGTTCTTCTATGTTCTATGGCAAGTATGGATAACTTGATATTCATTTTATTGCAAAGTTAAAAATTTTAAACTTAATGATATCAATATCCATTTTTGTGTTTATTGCCATATTAATTAAGGGTCGGTCTTAGAAGTGGGTTCAATCGCCAAGCGAAGTAGCAGTGCTAAAGTGGGAGCTTCGAAGAAATCTTTCCTGACATAAGTACAAGTTTCACACACACGTACGAAGTTTAGAATAAACTAAAGTCATAATGATATCACAAGACTACTAGTACTACTGCACGCAGTGGTTCACCACACACTGCTTTGTTTTATATTATTCCAGTAAACTAATCTTAAAACCTGTGATATGGTGCAGTATAATCTATAATGATTCTTGCGCCATGAAAACCTATCCTATCATCGGAGGAGTTTTCATCAGCCTACCCAAGTACAGCCATGTCTTTGCTTTTTTTTTCTCACATATTTGCAATCGATGGGCTTACCAGAATGTGGCAGAATTCATAGTTGATGTGAGAATTGAAAACTTTTTAAAGAAGAGTACATTAGGTTAATAAATAAAAACATGAATGGCTTTTGGAGTTCCTTAAATTGTTTTGTATTACCGCATTTTCATGTGAGGGCATCACCCTTGTGCAAGAGGTTCATTGTCGCTCAATTGTTCTTGGGTTTTTTTTGCTCTTAAAGTTGTCAGAAAACCTGGAAAACTTTGAGTACATCGAAAAAAACCTATTTCTATCTAGATCCTAAACCTAGATCTATTAGTAATTTAATTTTTATTGTCTCTTATGGGAAAATGTTTTAAATTACACTTTAGGTGAACAAGATTCTTCATCCAGGTTCCTACTACTGCCTTTTTCCTTTTGCCCTCCGGTTTTTACTAAGATAATGTAAAATTGTCCATTTTGTTATAAGAAGCTTCACTACCAACCCTTTTACCACGGTTTCTATCAGTTTTTCATCATTAAAAATCTTTCTTTTTGAAAGATTAACCTTGATCACCTTCACTTGTAGTGCGGTATTGGTCTTTAGCAGCGCTTTCAGGTTCTGTTGGATCCTTCTTTTTTCGATTGTCTTCTCTTTTTGATCTCGTTCATGATATAATATGATACCTACACCTTATGATTGTGAATTCTTGTTTCAAGGTGTGCATGACATTAAAAAAAAATTCCTTTTTTTGTGAGACCTTGGTGGATCTGGTGGAGAAATTCTATCGATCTTTTCATTTATAGACCGAAGGGGTTTACTAGTCTTTTTTGCTGCAGCAATTGTTTTCAGTGTTTTGCAAACTGATTTGAATGATGGGTGCTGCATATTCCTAATATTTAAGGACTTCATGAGATAACGTTGTCTTCCATGGTATATATTTATTAGCTGAACAATTCTATAAATCGTTACTGTTGGAATTGAAACTTTATCAAACACAGATTTAATTTGAGAGGCAACTAAGTTAGAAATTTGAGAAAAACTTTCTAACCGTCTGTTCATTTTTAAGGCCAAGTTTCATGGAAAAACCATTTCAGAACGCTTGCATGCTTTCCTAATATTAAAGAAAGAAGCCGTGATAAAAAGGAAAGTGCTTTTATGCGCTTGCAAAGAGCACTGCTCATTAAAAAATATGTAGCTAAAAATTATAAAATTTAGAAATGTAATTGATTTTTGAAAATAAAATGTTTTATTTCAGTAACTACCAGCTTAATGACATTAAATCACAGGTGCTGAATTGTAAAACTTTTTGGATGGGATAAATTCGCCTTTGAAAAATCGAAAACTTTAAAGGCATGTGTAACTTTCTTCCACTGATACATTTCTAAATTCTATCTTAGCTAGAGCAGCCGTTGCTCTATCTGATAATCCAAAGCGATCACTAGTCAGTGCAGAATTCTTCAATTGAAGTCGCATCTGCCACTGAGTTTTAATTTCAGGGATGAATTCTTCGATATCTTCATAATTGTTATCTTCAATCTTTTCAAAGAAATCATAACTATTGGTAGGGGAGTTTCTGCTGTGGTTGATTTCAGCACGACGGCTGTGATAATGAATCTCTGGTAAAATGAATTGTTTTAACCAACTTCCTTTCATGTCTTTGGATAACTGGGTATCTTATTCATAGACAAGGCCAAGTTGTAATGTTCATGGGGGAAAAAACATTTCAGAACGTCTTCATGACTTGAAAATTTATTCAACGGTAACTTTTTAGGTTCACATTATAATATTAAAAGAATGTCTAAGTGTTACCTTAAGAGGTTCCTAAGGATTTCTTTGTAGACTACATTTTTAGTTTTTCCCTCAGGCTGTAGAATTACCAGACTATTAGAGGAACTCACTCTAGCAGGCTACGTGAAGTTGACCATGAGAGAAACAGTCGTTCCTTATAAACTCTGGCCTTGAGCTTTGTTTATCGACATTGTATAGCAAACCTTTACTGGAAATTGTATTCTCTTGAACTTAAAGATGTAGTCCGATGGAAAAAGGAGTATTCTTGGTATTGAAACCGTTTCCCCTTGGCCAACTCCTGTAAATATTGTAGCTTCAATAACATGCTTGTAAAGAGATTTCACCTTTAGTCTTGTTCCATCGCATAGAGTAGGAGGATTTAAATTTCTCAAAAGCATTCTTCCAAGCATCAAATTCTTGATTAAATTAATTATGTAATTAAAGCATAGGTTGATGCTTTCGGCAATTAAACTCGGTTCGAGTAATTTTATGGTTTATGGTCCGTATAAATGATGAAAGACCTTCCTTCTAATACATATCTAAGATGCTTTATTGCAATGCAGATCGATGAGAGCTTCCGATCATACGCACTGTACCTTTTTCTGTGAATCAGTTAAGGAACGCGAGAAGTAGCTTAACGGATGTATTTCTCTACTTTCATCAATTTGATGTATGACAGCCCCAATGGCGGTGTCAGACGCTAATCTTTAATAAAAATATCTTTTACATCTGCTCTTAAATTTTTGAATACGTTAGGCAGTAAGCCAGCCAAAAGAAAACAATCTATTTATGCTTGTCAGATGGGCTAAAGGTCCCTTTGGACGAGATTTTTTTATTTTGTTTTTAATGTTTTTTACCAATGCAAACTCTTCGAATGCAGGTGGCATGTTCAAATCTTTTGTCACATCGTTCTTAATGTATCTTTTGTTTTAATTGCAATTTGCAAAGCTGCGAGAAAAAGGGTACCAGGCCTCTTTTTGTGCTACTTTTAACAGGTTATTTGTAGCAGTTTTAAGGGCTTCTTCTGTGACCTCTATGGTGTGAGGAGTAACATTATAACCTATTATTATTGCCTATGATCCTGCATGTCTGTAAACTTTTAGATTATTGGCCTTTAGAGTTTTACCATCTTCCATACAGTATTGAACAAGATAGTTATACAAGTAAGTTCAACGTTTTTGTCCAAGGTAAAGTCTAGGCCTGCGGCAATAGTAGACATAGCTTCTTTCATTGCTTTGTACATTTTGCCAAGCATTTCTGGATCCGTAACTACTTTGGCTTTCGGTATATGACCTAATGAAACAGAAATAGTATCCATGTTTCAAAAGTTTTGACATTTTCAATGTTGCCTGTTTCTACTAAATCCAAAACTTTTGAAAGAAGTCGTCCGTTGAGGTGTAGTGGTATATTCATAGACTAACTTCTTCAGTATAAAAATATCTTTATTTACATCTATTCTTAAAGTTTTGAATACGTTGCCAGCTGGATACATTGTGGATACTGGGCTGGATACATTGTTTAAAGCTTGAAAAACTTATTGAGGAAAAGCTTCAGGAACAAAAGGTCGAATTCTCCCCGTAGATATATCACAAAACAGTTCAACCTCAGTGTTTGGCAGTGTTAACTTTTTAAGTTTCAGTTTAGGGTTATCATCTTTAAAATGGGATATCAAACTACTTTTTGAAACTTGTAATTGATAGAGCTAAGACAGGTGACGGCGTCTATCCTTGAAAGCACGTCTGCCGGGATGTTATCTACACCTTTTATGTGGTGGATATCTGTTGTAAACCTCCCTATAAAGTCTAAATGTCTTAGCTGCCTTGGGGAAACTTAATCACTTTTTTGAGCAAAGGCATAAATTAGGGGCTTATGATCAGTGTAAAGCGTGAATTCCTTGCGTTCCAGCATGAAGTGGAAGTGTCTAATAGCTGCATAGCAAGCTAGCAGTTCCCGATCATACGCTTAGTATCTTCTCTCTGAAAGTTTTCTAGAGAGAAGTGCGAGTGGTTGTACTTTAATAAGATAATTTGCTGGATCTTTAAGAGGGTTATGAAGTTGAAAATAAAGATGTGACAATATTTCGAAGTTAATTAAACATAGGTACTGTTAACAATGTATTATACCTACTTGGTATTGCTGAACCAAATGCTTCAAAAACCTTTTGAATGATAACGATAACTCTGCTTTTGGACCACCGATGACGGATTTGAGACTCTCGCCAATTACTTCACCACTGAATAGATAATATATTAAAGCTTGTTTATTTTATGCTTGCAAAATCACACTTAAAAAATTAAAATGAAAGGAGGCTATTTTTTACGTGTTACTTTTATATTGCAACAATCCCCAGTTCATGTAGGGGAGAACAAAACGAGCCTCTTCCAAGATCACTTCAAGAAGGTAACCCCATACAGGTATGATTTTATTCTTTTCGATTGGGCAGATCTGCGCACGAATAAAGGCGCAAGAGTCGGGTAGTGTTACTTTTCCCCACTCCAGCAGATGACGGATTACTTTAAGCCATTCATAAGCTTGCAAAGGATTTAGCGTCGACCACATCTGGCCGATGGCTCTCGTGCAATGATGGCGTTGTCATCCTCGTGTTTCCTCTCTGGAAAGATGAACGAGGCGATCAAGTCAGTTTGGCTTCTTGCAGGATAACCATCGTAATTATAATATCCCAAGAAGCAAATGTTCCTTGGATTCTTTGTAAGGATAGACTTGTTGAAGTTCATCTCGAACCCAAAGTGTCGTTTGGCCAAACTGGCCCAGTTTTCAAGGTTGACTATTCCATCAACCGTCAAGAATCCATCGTCACCTTTTAATTGCACCACACAGTCGCGCAGCAGGCCTCTACATTGTCACGCAGCGGGCCTCCATGTTAAGAGAGTCTTCCACCGCAAAACAACCTGTCGCGTAGCAGGCCCCAATTGCACAACTCACGGTCGCGCAACAAGCCTCTACATTGTCTCGCTGCGGGCCTCAGTCCAGTTAATTTCCTTATTGGATTTATTTGAGCCCTTTAAATAATCGCAGAGTAGTGCCTGTACTTTAGCTGCGTTTGGAATGTTACGACGATAATAGTTTAAAAGTCCCAGATACCGTCGGAGAACTTTTACAGTTTTGGGTCGTTAAAATTTCAAAATTGGGTCTACTTGATCTGGCAGAGGCTTAATACCCTCTCCTTTCACCAAATAACCCAGAAAGGGGAGTTCCGAAACACCTAAAAGACTTTTACTAGTAATTAATCGAATTCCGTTATCTGAAAGGCGTTTTGAGCTGCACATGATAGCCCGAACGGCATG
Organism: Tetragnatha montana; assembly: GCA_963680715.1. Classification (NCBI taxonomy): domain Eukaryota; kingdom Metazoa; phylum Arthropoda; class Arachnida; order Araneae; family Tetragnathidae; genus Tetragnatha; species Tetragnatha montana. The sequence goes on from OY796677.1 coordinate 5,876,679, forward strand.
TATAAAAAATCAAACAAGCCAAAGAGGGTAGTGATGGCCGTTTTTGGAACATCATTGGGGTGTACAGAAATTTGGTGATAAGCGCGTGTCAAATCAATTTTAGAAAGTATTTTTTTGCGTGCAAATTGTGAGCAAAATCTTGTATGTGAGGCAGAGGGTACCGATCCCTACGTGTCTGCCGATTCAATGCACGATAGTCCCCCGTAGGAGGAAACTTTGGAACCATGTGTAATGGATTTGACCAATTGGACTTGCTCGGATTACATATACCCATTTCCATCATCAGGCTGAATTCGCGTTTGGCGATTTCCAATTGTTTAGGGTTCAGACGTCTAGGTTTGGCAAAAACCGGCTGATCCGATGGACAGTGCTATGTTTAGGTTTGGTGCTATGTTAGGCATTTGTTTTTACTTTTGAACCTCGAGGATACACTAAACAGGAATTCTTGAGATCGATCACCAGACCATAGTGTTTCAAAAAATCCGCCCCTATTATTGGTTGACTGACGTTAGCTATAAAAAAGTTCCATTTAAATGTCCGTCTTAAGTTGAGATCCAAAGAAACTACTGTGGTACCAAATGTTTTAATGGGGGCATTGCTAGCGGAAAAGAGTTTCAATGAAGTAGATGAACAAAAAGACATGTTTGTTACGTATGGCAAAACACACACGTCACTACCACTGTCGACCAAGTAACTTCGTCGAGAACTAGGATCATAAATGAAAAGGTGACTACTGGTACCATCGCATTGCGCCACTTGCGATTACGCTATTAGTTTTTTGAATTTTCATAGTGGCAAGGTGATACACACATATGTGCCTTCTCGCCAAATATAAATAACTGGAGAATGGGGGATTCTGAAAAGAAAGTGTGGATATGTGTATTACCATATCAAAAGATGGTTGATGCAAATAAAGGTCAAAAACAAAAACAGACCAACGGTCAACAGAAGTTGACCAAGGGCCAAAAATAACCATAACACCGATTCCTTGGGTTGAAATTTCATAACTCTTAAAATTTCATCTTGAAAGTACCAAACGCACTTTTTGAAACATTTATATGTAACACATATTCGTTTAACCTTTTAAACACTATACGTAAGTGCTTTGGATGTGTCTTTTCATCTGGAGAAGGAATAAAAATGTCTAAATAGCAGAATCTAAAATCTAATCCTGATAAATAATTTTAAATGAGAGAGTACATCTGACATAGGCTTTTAGCCTTCTCAAATAGTTTTAATTTGTTTTGTCTGGCGCATAATATCCTAATGTGGATCATGCGCCATTGAACACAACCCAGTTTAAAATTTATGCTAGTACAAGCAAAGAAAATATGCTAGGTATTATAGTTTTTAAGCTAGTTCTTGCTAGCTAGCATGAGATGGTCCCTAACATGGGCATAAAATAATAATTTGTTATTTGAGTCTAAAAATTTAATAATCTTTCATCCAAGTGGTCTGAGCAAAAATTCACTTAAAAACTATATAGATTTTAAACAGTTCATTATTTGATAAATTTATTTTCACTCTTCATAGTATTATCCTTCAATGCGTTTTTGGTATCCTGAAATGTGCCCAAATTAATGAAACAAAAATGAACAAAGCTATTCATAGCCTGATCTCTTGTATATGGACACAGGAACAAATGCCCACTGAGTGGGATGAAGGATCTGTTTGCCCTATATACAAGAAAAAAGGAGACAAATTGGAATGTGATAATTACAGGGGAATCACCCTTTTAACTATAGTGTACAAGATATTCTCCATTTTATTCAAGCGATTGGAGACCTACAATTCAAAAATCATTGGAAGTTACTAATGCGGATTCCAGAAAGGAAAAACAACGACTGATCAGCTGCATACTACTATAAGGCATATTTTGGAGAAAACTAAGGAGTATAACATCGACACGTATCACTTATTTATTGACTTTAAGGCTGCTTACGACAGCGTCAACAGAGAAAAATTACTCGAGGCCATGTTAGAGTTTAACATCCCAAAGAAGCTGATCATCAGTGTGAAGACAAAGTTCATCAGGTGAAGACAAAGTTAAGCATATATAAAACTTTAACACTAGAACCGGGGCATTTTCGGTATAACTAAAACCGCGGGCCTGGGTCAAATTGACCCCGGCTTATAAAACTGAGCTTTTAATGGAATATATCATATTATTTGAAGGAAATTACTTTAATTTACTTCTTTGTTCTATATTAAGGTCAATAAAGGTAGACATTATTATAATTAAAGTATTAAAATACCAAAAACGTTTAGAAACGAAACGACTTAGAACTTTTCAGGGGATGATTATATTTCTGAGGATAAAAATTTCAGTAAACCCAGATAACAATAATTTAATATAAATTTACTGTAAACATCACCGGCATTCCATAATTTAATGGCAAATATAGCTTTAAATTCATAATTTCAATTCAATTTTCAGGCTTTTCTGCCAAATATCGTGTAAAACTACTGCTGGTCAATTTTCCAAAAAATTCGTTTCTTTTTAAAAACTAATAAAATTCCCTATACTTTTATTTTAAGTTTCAGAAATTATTAAAATAGTATCGGTTTGAGGAAATTTTTATCGTATTTATTTTTATAATTGCAAATTCTCATTTTTCCACAAAAATAGGCTTTTGAGCAAAGAAGCGCAGTAGATCGGTGGTTCCAAAAATCATGATTACCCTGAAATTACTAAGTTCTAAATTTCTTCTGCTGTAGCTACCTCTAGATTATGAAATTGTGTGTTCAGAGCTTCAAAAAAGATAAATTTATGATTTTTTGCATTATTTTCTTCAAATAAAAAAATTAGACTGCTTTCAGGGGAAATTTGGAGGAAAACTAACAGGATATGTATCTAAATTGCATTTAAAACATATTTTACCTTTGAAAAATGAATTACCCTCAAAAAGTAGGGAATGGACAGAGCTCTTCCATGATTTTTTACCGATCCACCCATAAGTATTCAGAAGAATGCAATTTGCAACTTATCTGCTCGAAAAACCTGTTTCAAGCATTCTTTATTACCCCAAACTGGTCTAGTGACCTTGACCTTTGTGAGAAAAGAGGGTAAAACTGATAAAACAAGATTCTTCAAATTTTTGAGAGCACTTTACTATGATTTCATAAGGGTAGAACGCTTTGGGTCAGGATGACCCGCCCCGCGGTATTAGGTATACAAGTTTTTTACAAAAAAATGGTAAAAGCTAGAATCCTCATTTTTTCACAGTTTACTATTAACAATGATTCAGGAAAAGTCACAAAATTATTTAAGTCAGCGTTTGTAACTTTTTGAGAAAAACGAAATCAAAACTCGTTTTGGGTCAAATTGACCCACTCCGCGGTTCTAGTGTTAATCAGCCCTATAGTTATGTATGGAAGCGAGTGTTGGACCCTCAATAAAACAGAGGAGGAAAAACTGCTGATCTTTGAAAGAAAAATATTGAGGAAAATATTTGGACCAATTCAAGAAAACAACGTGAGGAGGATTCTTTACAATCACGAAATTTACAAAAAATATGACAAATTTGGTGGGACCGACATTGTGAGAACTATTAAGGCGTCACGTATTAGGTGGCTGGGCCATCTCTTCAGATATCCCGATGCCGCCCCTACCAAAAAAGTGACTTTCTCCAGAATTGAAGGGATTAGACGAAGTGGAAGACCACCTACAAGATGGATGGATGATGTTGAGGGGGACCTCAAGCTACTGGGAATTAACCGATGGCGGGCCGTCGCACCAGATGGAGGAGAATCTGCGAGTCAGCCTTGGCCTGTAAAAGGCTGTTGAGCTTTTGAAGAAGAAGAAATGTGCCCTCCCAGAAATCCGGTCCTGCTTGCCAGCATGCCATGCTATGTAACAAGCATCTTATGCCTTTTAGCTGTTCTTGCTACTTTCATAGCATGGAAAGCTAGGTACCATGATTTGCTAGTTTATGGTAGCTGTTTGCTAACTTAGGTGATCAAATATAAGAGGCCCTGGAGGTATAAAACCGATTTGGGGTTCTTAACATGGTCTAAAAATAGTGTGCAATGGACTCTAACCGTCTGACGTCACACGGAACCAACACGTGACCTACTGAGCTTGCAATTGGTTACCACACAGATACTACACTAGTAGATCTACTAGTGTAGTATCTGTGGTAATAAATTGCAAGCTCAGTTGTAGGTCACGTGTTGGTTCCGTGAAGTCTCGAACCAGATAGGCGGTTAGAGTCCATTATTGGTTATTAAATTTAATTACTAGTATTAGTAAAAGTTAAATGTCCATTGAATATTCTTGCAGTAAAACCAATTTTTTAAAATGAATCTTGAATAATGTTAAAAATTTTCGTGTAAAGTAAAAACCAGACTATATATGGTAAAAAATGTGTAATTCTTTTTTTCTACTATCACTTAAACAATGAATAAAAATTCATAAATTATTTAAACTAGAAAAGTTAACAAAAAAACAAATTAACAGCCACACATATAGATGAAATAACATCAACAAAAATTATGTACACAGTTCATGGGTTTGAGGAACTTTGAAAATAGAAACTCTTCCAGTGCTGTCAATATATTTCACACACTTACCAATAATTTGGTTGGGATCAACAATGACATAAGTTCCTGTGTTTTTTAAACATGTTTGCATTTTTGTTTGGTTTCATAATTACATCATATTTTAGTACACAACTTTTAACTGTCGAACTTATATGGTCTAGGGCAGGCAATAAAAACAATTTTTCCAATTATGGATTCTGTGTATATTAAATCATCTGAAAATTTTGAGTGCTTTTTTTTATTGAAGTTGTAATTAACATGTTTGTCGCGTTAGCGACACAGATGCCACGGTTAGCCGAGGGTAGACCTCGGCCGGGCATGAAAATTAACATTAAATTTAGAATAATAGGGTATAGGGCGCATGTGCTTCGGAGCATGGAAAACATGAATGTCCTAAGTTATATATGCAAGTTAGGAAAATCACAACCTTACACACATGTTCTGCAAAGTGACCGCGGGACATTTAAATACCACACATTTGAATAGAGAGAACGCCTAGACTTACCTCTGGTCAGCACGCTCCATCCTTGGGTTCCGCAAAACTCAGCCACAATAACTCAGACTCAGAATTAAGTTTTAAAAATGACGATCTAGTTTATTTTTGGACAAAAAACAACTATCTAAAATGGACTAACAACTCATCAGCACTCAAACTGAATTTTGTTTAAATGTAACATGAAACGTGCTTCACTAACATACGTGGAGGAAAGTGGCATGGCTCATCCCGGTAGCTACACAAATTTCACAAACTAGAGCCAGCGAAAACACAAGTGTATATCCCAATCTCCAACACAGTTATTAAGTGTCATTCTTTTAAAAAATAATTATCATCATTAAATCCATTTTGAAAAATAAAGTTAATTGGGAAATAATCACTACAAACATTTTTTTAAGATGTTGGGGCACCATTTAAAACACAATTACAAACAGAAATATATTTCTTATTGTGTGGAAATTTTGTGTTAATTTTTCTACTTCAGCATTTTTACTAACTCCATTAGTGTATAATTCCCGGTACAGTGAAAATCTTCTCACTGATTGGGATTTGATACCCATAATAAAGGACTGAATAGTGGCGTTAAAACCTTTAAAACCGAACATAGAATGACGCCAAACTTGCAGTGTAATGAAGGAGGAGATGTATATTGCGAGTCATATACTCTACCCCATACCTTTTTCTTTTGAACCTTTGTTACAAATTTCAAAAACAATTTATCTGCATATTTTAAATTATCTAAAGAAATAAGAATTTTTCATTAGGATATCCACAGCTCCCACTAAATAACTTATGTGTTTTAGGTACTGTTTCTGTAACAGACCTTCCATGCAGGGCAGGCACATATATAATAAAAAAAAGTTTCCATTCAGTGGCTTTGTACAAATTTCGTTCTTGTATAGACCATAGGGATTCGGACAAAATTGTGGGGCCAAACAATCCGACGTGCCCGTTCATCTATAACCTTTAAAACTGCTGTAGAACCTAGGTAAAATTCACTATGCTTATTCCTAGCATCACACCAAGAATTAAAAATGGTCTTGGTAACTCCTTCAAAGATCCCCTGCATGTAATGTGGTACAAAACGTGACACCACATTAAAAAAAGGTTGTGGAAGCATCGCACAGGGGCCTTTAACTCCAAGGACACCTTTATCAAGACCCATTGCGTCAAACATAAGCTTGATTTTTTTCACCCTCAGTTCTATCAGCATAAAGTAAGGTATCCTTATATCCATATTTTACTGTGCCATTCACTGCCAATCCAGGGAGCTTGCACCAGCTACAACCGTAGTATCCATTGAACTGGGTTGTATTTTGAATGCATGGTCGTGCCACCGAATCAGCACAGCAGCAGGCTGGAAAAGCTCTTATAACCTGTTTTGACTCCTCTAAAATGATTCCCTCATTAGCCAGCTTTACAGCCTCTTCTGTAAAGGGAGGTTCTTCTTTTTTCTATTAAACCCACTGGGTAACACAATGTTGTTGTTTCCAGTGCACCAAGCTAATCCTAATGTGCAACATAGATTGGTTGGTGTCCATGAGACACAAGTGGCTACAAACAGCCGTGTGCAGAGATCTACACATCTGGCTTTATCATTGACAGCAACATAGGTGTCATTGTCTAAGTAATTTTGTTGACCTAATGCGTCGATAATTTTGTCTCTGGAATTGAGAAAGTTCCTTCAAAAGCTGGTTTTGGATTTTCCACTAAATGAACAAGTACACCATAAAGAGAAAGGAATCCTATCAAATCATTAGCTTTCTTCTATCCCAAGGTTTCACGCATCGGAATCTATTCTATTTGTGCTTTTTTGAGGTCCAGTCCAAACAAATGTGTTTCGTTCGTTATCGTATGTATGGTATTCAGAAATCTATAATAAGAAAATCTGTGTCAAGAGAAATTATCGCAAGTTTTAGATTTCATATCTATGTGGAAATACTATATTTGGTGTTCAAATTTTTGTGATGTTTTGTAATTTTCTACAAGAGCATTATTTGACTTCACAATTCCACGTTAAGACAAGTAGCTGTTTTTCTCCCCCACAGCAATCTTGGAGAGGAGTACCACAAAAATATACATCCCTATATAAACTTGATAAAGCGCATCTAATTCTGAACTTTTACTTACAAACGAGATTAAATAGTCTTGTGTCTGGCCCAGAATGGTCGAATATTGTAGAATTTCTTCGACAAATTATTTGTTCACCGGATGGAAGCCTTTGAAGTTGAGGACCAAGGTTTATAAAAATATGCTATTGTTTATTAGAAATTTAGGTTACAAAATATCAAAAATTATTCTATCACCTATAAATACTACCACCAAATCAAAACCTATATAATCTCTACCAACTATTTCTCCTTTTTACCTAAACCCAATTCAAAACCTTTTAAATATAATCATTTTCAATATGATGCCAAATAAAGATAGACAAATAATAAATTTCACTAGATCAATTAACCAGTCTCTGTAGATACTAGCTCCATTTTTCACAAATATGGTCCTTGCGCCATAAAACCTCCCCAACCTACTCCTCCACAGATAATCCCTTAGCTTTTAATACAGGCCGTTTTCAGACCGTCGAATGTGTTCTGGATGAATGAACTCTTAATTTCGTCGAATCACTTGGTTCACATTTTGCCATTTTACTTTCTTCTTTGTAATGGTTTCTCTCTTACTAGCTTTGGCATGACTAACATCGTCCCGTTCAAAAAATTGCGAGATATTCCTTTTCTTTTAAAAGTGAGGTATTATTACATATAGGTCCTACAGATCGAGACGGCACTGGGATAATTATCAGACTGTCCACTTTCTTCAACATCCAACCCCTCATCTGGACCTATGAATCATCAACACAATAGGGGGTTAAGTTCTTTCCACTTTTCTTCCCCCAAGTTTCATTCTTTCTTCAGACAGAATAGAATTTATTTTTTTCTTACCAGTTCGCATTTTGTCTGCCCATTTCTAAATAAAAATACACTTTTAATATAACCACTGAATTGAAATTCTCAAAGAATATACAGAACACTATTTTAAAAAGAAATATTTGCGCCATATGTCCTTATATGGGTCAGGTGCCATTAAATCCTAAATCTACCAACGAAAAAATATGTTTATACTACATTAGAGGTTGTACCAGGGATAAAATAAAATTCTTAATTTTACTTAGCCTGTCAGGCATGGTATTCTAGAAATTACACACCGTTAATATCTTATTACATTTGATGTAAAAGGATAACATGCACTCAATGCTTTTTTTATAGATAATTTAGTTTTTTAAAACATTGTTACAACACAAACATAACTTTTTGTAATATATATGAAAAAAAATCATTTTTATTAGTACGAGTAAAAGTATTTAAACATAGTGAAGTTTTGAAATACAATTATCAAAACCTTAGTAAAAAGTAAATTGTAACCTAAAATTACATCAATTATTGTAGAATCATATTCTTGTGGCTTAAAATAAGATTCAGTACTTTTTGCTATAAAATAACATATTTTACAGCTCCTTCAAAACTGTTGAGCAGGTTGAGTTGAAACTCTTGAACTTCCAGGGATGTTCAGTGAGGTAGGATCCTCTAGTAACATTATCTTTGTTTCAATTGTCTTTTCTCCGATTTTTGGATTTCCAACTTCACAACATATCTCTCTTAGAATGGGATTTTCTATGTGTTCATAAACCTGTTTCCACCACATAGGGATTTACACAAAGGATCCGGAAATCTGGCTATAAAGAAACGAAGAAGAATATTCCCACAGACTCCACCCACACTTGGGTCTTTGTATAGTAATCGAGTGAAGAACTTTCCCAGAGCAATAGGACTTCAGGTTTCGAACTTCACAGGATCCCAACCAAGCAAGGGATTAACGAATGAGAGCAAAGCAGCACCAAAGAAATAGTACTGTTTTATTACGTCAAATGGATCTATGCTGTGTTGACAGAGTGTTCAAGTACTTGTGACACAACTTGCTATCGAATTTGCATATGAAGGTATTTGGTCAGTTGTCACGAAACTAACACGTGACCACCTTTTCGTCTATAGGGTGTTAATTTTACCTCTATATATAGGAATCTTCCCATATATCAATAACTCGGATAAAGGGACAACTTCATCATGGTTTATGATGGATAGACCAAGTGATTCAGTAGCCTGTGAAACTCTTTTCATTATTGCTCCGTTATTTGCGATTATTTTGTCTTAATTCTCGACTAGTAGATTTTTGTCCTATAAGATGTTGGTTACCAACAAGAGACAAGATAGTTGAGAACACTTCAACCCTTATGCCTCAAACCCTCCTGCCTGGCCATTTCAAACTACACACATTGTTGGGTCGGTATTGATTAGAGTACTATCTATCACCTCCATTAGGTCAGGCCTATCATTTTAGTACATAAGACTTTGTTTGTGTTTGGCAAAATATGCCAAGTTTTAAATACCAAAAGAGCACAGAGCTCGTCCTTTGTGCCCAATAACTTACTATGTTTGGGCACGGCTTACTAGATACTTATACAGGCTAGCCGAGTTTTAAACAATGAAAACCATTTGACAACTTTTCCCGCTTGGAGCGCTACAACACCTACCTATATCACCCACCGCCTTCAACTCTGTGGATATGCTTTGCCAGTTTGTCCAATAATGCCATCTGGATTTGCAATGACTTCCGTACTCGGCTAGACTGTATAAGTATCTAGTAAGCCGTGGTTTGGGTAACGAAGCTGCGCTTACTCTTTCTAGTTAATTTAAATAATAATTCAATATTATTGTGTCCTGCTATAAAATTATGAAGTCCAGATTTAAATTTAGTTTTATTATTAGTGGTTTTAAGGGTTTCATTTAGTTTATTAAACAGGTAGGGCCCCAGAAACCCGTGAGATTTATGAAAGATTTCTTTATTAGACTTGGTAACTTAATCTGCACTGCTTTCGATCTCCATATCCTCTACCAATCCATTGTCAATGGCATTATCTCTTTGTAGCTGATTATCACCTTGATGTAGCTGCTCATTTCCTTGTAGCTCATCATCTCCATGTAGCTCGTCATCTCCCATCGGTCTGGAATGAATTTGTAAATAATTAAATAGAGGCAACTAAAATAAGAAAAATCTCAAATATATGTTTACAATTTTTAAGCTGCTGCCCTTACTTCCTTATGCAATTCATCCAAATCATGACATATTTTCGGGTCATTTAAAAGATATAACCATTTTTTCATACTTTAACACTAACCAGTTACAGACACGTTTAAGAAAAAGACGAATTTTTTTTAATTTTACAAAAATAAATCTTTACATTTTATCACTTACGTTTTGTATAAAACTTGTTTTGAATTTGGGGAACATAATTTATAAACTTTACATGAATTATAAGAATACTTTACATGAATTATAAGGTTTATACATGAATCAATAAGAAAAGTTTTATAACACAGCCCTTTTGTTTTACTTGGAAATATTAAATGGAATCTTAAAATATTAAATAATAAGAAAAACGGCTTAATACAAGTACATAGAAATGAAATTATAACCTGGAGAACGATGTATGGGAGTAGGGGAGACTGGGGACAAAAGTAACACGGGGCAATTGTAACACTTCGTATTCCTAGAAAAGTGTAGATGCCAAGCTGCTACAATGATAACAGTGTGTGCAGGGCTTGTAAACAAATAATGTCCGAGAGCGCCAAGACTAGCAGTTGAGGTATAGCAGTGTACTTGAGAAAAGAGTGTTTTTCGAGCATAAAAGTAAATTTTTTACTTTTGAGTTAAATTTTTTCTCCTGCACTACAGGTATGTAGCACAAAATAACTTTTTTTACAAAATGAACCTACAATTATCATAGTTATATTCTGTTTAGTTTTAAGTTAATATTGTTTTTAGTTTCTTTGAAAACGAGGGTTGAATTAAAAATGGACACATGGGGTCAAATGTAACACTAAATCGGGGTCGATTGTAATATGTGAAAATTGACTTTTGGATGCCGAGATCTAGTACAAAGACAACTAAAAGGGGTCAGATTAATCAGGAAAGAATGGAGGCAGCGGCTGCTGAGGTTTGGGGGTCTGGAAAGTCAGTGAGAAGTGTTGTTTGTGAGCAGGGTATTTGTTATGGGCCGTTATACAGATTCTGTCAGAAAAAATGAAAACCCTAAAGTGGGTTGTAATTAATTTATACGTTATCGGCACGGGATCTTAGAAAATTGTTACCAGCACACAATCACCTGTATCACCTACACAATCTCTTAATAAAAGATAACCAAATTCACTGCCATCACCACAAATATCAAAATGCTCACCATCACCACAGGCTGTTCTGCCAATACCAAAAGTGGTACAATATGACAATGCAACTATTAAAAAGGAAACTCAAGGAGAAAGAGCCCCATCTGCACCTATAAACCCAGTGTAAAAGAGAAGAAGTCTACACAAAAAAGAAATTTAAATATTCAGACTGTGAAACCTCATCAGACGATGAATATGTGTGTGTTGTTTCCATGGACAATTTCAAAAACAATCGCCCCAGTGAAAAATGGGTTCAGTGTGTTTCGTACTAAATATATTGTTAATAAATTTGTATAATTTTCCGTATTTCTTATGAAAATGTGTTGTGTTACAATTAACCCTCATATGTGTTACAATCGACCCCACTTCAAGGGTCGATTGTAACAATATTCTTTGGCATATTTTTTATTTACTATATTGTAATGAATGTTCACAGGACAGTTTTCATAACGCAATTGTAATTGGGATGTTTCAACCTATTTTCATACCAATTTTCATAACTCTAACATAAAAAATGGCTTGGCTGGAGATCAATTTGTAAATTTTGTTACAATTGTCCCCAGTCTCCCCTACTACTTCTAAGGAAGGTCCTCCTCCAAAAGAAAAGATAAATCTAAATCCATTCTTTCAACAATAACAAGAATTTGAAAAAAAAAACTTCTGACAAAAAGTGTTCTACGTAACTATTTCTGCATTTTCAAACAAATATTTACTTAAAGACAGTTTTTATTTCTATGAACACTTTTAATATATTTCTGTTTCAAAAAATCTAGACAAAATTCTTTTTAAGTTTGATGTAGGTAACTGAATAAATATAAAAAAAGAATCATAGGGGATATTTAGTTAACTTATGTATCGAAAAGTTATTAATCACAAAAATTTACATCAGTCTGTCTTCTTTAACGGGTCTTGATGTTTCCAGCTTGGCTCTCTTTTTCTTTTCTCTTTCCTCACATTTTCTTTTCATCTTCTCGTTCCTCTCTTTTTCTTTTCTCGTTCCCCTCTTTTTCTTTCATCTGCTCGTATCTTCTTGCTTTTTTCAATTTCCTGCTTCTTTTGCATCTTATTGATGTAATTGTCTTGCCATTGCTTAGACGTCACAGCCCCTGAACCTATTCCACTGTTGCTGTTGAATTTCCTCTTAATACAATTGGAACTTGATGGTATCCAGTTTAAACATTTTTTGAATGGTCTTGGAATAGAAGGATGTGTTGTGCTGCTCGAGGTGCTAGGATAGCATTGAAAAGGCGTGTCCCATTTATCATTGATTTTACAGGGCTGGACGCTGGGATCTGTACCTGCCACGTTATTCGGAGGGGAAGCTATTGGTAAATTAGGACTATTTAAAATAAATCATCATGGTTATTCTCAGCCATTTCAGCATCAACACTAAATATTTGGGAACATACTGTTGGGGAATCTCGGGTTGAAACTTCATTAGATTGAGATGCAATAGTCGTGATGTTCCTCCAAACTTCGTACATGGATTTATCCTCCAATTTACCATCGTAGATTTCATTTTGTCGTTTAAGAGATTCTATCTCTTGTACTGATAGCTGTTCTTCCATTACTTTCAGCGTTATTTTGCACAGTCGATCATTACTTTCAGATGTGTTTTCTAAAGACACAGTCTAAACACCACAGTCCATATAAAAGAGTTCTTATATTTTCCCCCTTGCATAGTAATTCTAACTCGCAAGTCATTGAATTTCCATTAAGACTTCGCGCCCGCTCATTCTGTAGTGTCTGTCAATACGTTTCTAGCCAAATACCACATCCCAGAGTAAAATCTTCCAACTTTTTCACCTGACCTTGCCCCATGAGACTTTTACCTAACTACCAAGCCTAAATCTGAGCTTAAAAAACAGGATTTAAGTGTGTTGAAGTTGTAAAAGAAAATCAGGAAAGTTATAAAGGAGTTCACGTACGAAGGCTTTCCAATTTTTTTTTTCAAACAATAGAAAATTCACAAAAAGTGGTCTAGGGTTAGAGGGGGGATATATATTAATGTTAATGATAAATAAATGTAGTTTAAGAAGAACCTGATAAAATACTTTAAAAAGTATCTTTCCAGTGGTATCCCTGTTGGAAAATATGGAGAACAGTAGATTGTGAAAGGATATTCTTCAATTCTTGAAAATCTGCTATTTGTGCAGCTCCAAAATGAAATACATTATTGTCTGGAAGTAGATCACTCAATGGTCTTGCTAAGCAAGCATAGTTTCTGGTGAACGTACGGAAATATCTTGTTAAACCGAGAAAACTCTGCACTTGCTTAACAGTTGTTGGTTGCGGGAACCTCTGAACAGCATGTGTTTTAGGTTTCATTGTCCCTTCTTCGATAACGTAGCCCAGAAATTATATTTGGCGTAGTAAACATTGGCATTTCTTTAAGTTCAATTGCAGCCCATAGTCTGCAGCAGTTTTCAAAACAAGGCGTAGTTTTTGCAAACCTTCAATATCATCGTGCGATGGAATCCATGTAGATTAGTAACGTGTTACTGCGAATTAGGTCTCTAACCACCGTGTTCACAAAACGCTGAAATACGCTTGGTCTATTTGACAACCCGAAAGGTATTTTCAAAAACTCACACTGGCCTTCATGTGTCACAAAAGAAGTATATTTTGTGCTCTGAGGATCCATTGGAACATGAAAAAATGCATTTTTTAGGTCAAGTGTGGTAAAAACTTTGTTGCTCTCTAGTTTATCCGAAACATCTTCGGTCAAAGGTAAGGGAAATTTGTCCTTCAGCATTTTTTATTGGTTTGACGGTAATCAACACAAAGTCTGTATTCTCAGCTTTTTACACAAAATTATAGGCGAAGCGTAATCAGAACAGCTATTCTTAAATATTCCATCCCTTAACCGTGTCTGAATTTGATCTTCTACCATCTTTTGTTCCAGAAAAGAAAGTCTACGTGAGTGTTGACTGACTGGGATATCATCATTTAACAATATCGTCATATTTAGCTGAGTATCTCTTATTTTATGAGGTTTGTAAGACAAGACAAGGTTTTTAACACCTTCACGAACTTCGGTGTCCAAATTGTGGGAAATTCAACTGAGCAGGTATCAAGGACATCAGCAATACTTCCCAAAATGTTATCAGAGGGATAATCTATACTAATAAAATAGAAACGCCGGAAACCCCCGTTGTTTATTTCTCCCCACTGTCCGTACGACGTATGTGATTGGTCCAAAGCTCTTTCTCCTACTCTCGGAGTGGTTAGGATTCGTCCTGTCAGAATATCATAATGCTAAGAACAATCGTGATCTAAGCGTAGCCATTTTCTCTTTGAAACCTGGCAACAACGTTCTTCTCATTCTTCGGTCTGTTTACATTATTCAATGAAAATTATCTGTATAGGTGGTTTGCATGCCCCGCCCACTCGCCGTCTGCTACCGGAAGTGAAGCACCAAATGCAGCACCAGTCCCATAGGCCGCAATGTTAAAGTTTTCTTTAGAATTTTTATCTAAAAATATGGGAAGTTTTTAAACATAAAAGGCTGCACATATTATTAAACAAAGCTTATTCTTTCTTTTTATAAAGTTTTTAATCATAAATTATATGAAATATATTAATAAAATCACTTTTTTAAAATCGGAACCAATCGCGGAACTGAAGCAGACGGATGCAGCCATGATTTGTTTACATTTTCGGTAGCAAAACCAAAACACACATTAATCCAACTTTTCATTTACTGTTAATTTACTATATTTTTAGCATTTTATCAGATTAATACTCATTCACAGGGTTGTCCAACTTTATTTTTTGCATTTTGCATGCAAATTATGTTGATTCTTTTAACGATCGAGAAAAAAAGGGTATTTGAAAAATAAAACTATCAATTGCTTATGAATCATTTAAAGTCTTGTCATAAATATTACTCATATCTTTTTCCTTAATTTCTTATATTTTTAAAATTACGTGCAAATAAAAGGTCAATCTTTGTAACAGTATGCCAAATGTTATTTAAACTTCATTAGAATACTACATTACTTGTCTTGTTATTTCTTGGTTAAAGATATAACAAGTAAAAGATATGACAGGTGCTTAGATATGTTGCAAGTAGTAGTTTTTTTGCACCTTTCTGAACTGAATGAGGACAGAACTATGGATGAAACTTTTTTATTCGCACATCAAGAAAAGTCTTCGAAAATAGAAAATTGTGACATATGGTAATATAGTGCCATAAGACATCATATAGTCTGTATTTCTTTGCTAGGTGGTTGGGAACGGGGAAATCCAAGTTTGAGTAGAGGTGGGAGGGTTTTCCATTAGGGAAAACATTTAATATAACAGACAGATGTTGTTGGGCTTAACACTAGAACCGCGGCATTTTCGGTATAACTAAAACCGCGGGCCTGGGTCAAATTGACCCCGGCTTATAAAACTGAGCTTTTAATGGAATATATCATATTATTTGAGGGAAATTACTTTAATTTACTTCTTTGTTCTATATTAAGGTTAATAAAGGTAGACATTATTATAATTAAAGTATTAAAATGCCAAAAACGTGTAAAAGACTTAGAACTTTTCAGGGGATGATTATATTTCTGAGGCTAAAAATTTCAGTAAACCCAGATAACAATAATTTAATATAAATTTACTGTAAACATCACCGGCATTCCATAATTTAATGCCAAATATAGCTTTAAATTCATAATTTCAATTCAATTTTCAGGCTTTTCTGCCAAATACCGTGTAAAACTACTGCTGGTCAATTTTCAAAAAAATTCGTTTCTTTTTAAAAACTAATAAAATTCCCTATGCTTTTATTTTAAGTTTCAGAAATTATCAAAATAGTATCGGTTTGAGGAAATTTTTATCGTATTTATTTTTATAATTGCAAATTCTCATTTTTCCACAAAAATAGGCTTTTGAGCAAAGAAGCGCAATAGATCGGTGGTTCCAAAAATCATGATTACCCTGAAATTACCAAGTTCTAAATTTCTTCTGCTGTAGCTACCTCTAGATTATGAAATTGTGTGTTCAGAGCTTCAAAAAAGATAAATTTATGATTTTTTGCATTATTTTCTTCAAATAAAAAAATTAGACTGCTTTCAGGGGAAATTTGGAGGAAAATTAACAGGATATGTATCTAAATTGCATTTAAAACATATTTTACCTTTGAAAAAAGAATTATCCTCAAAAAATAGGGAATGGACAGAGCTCTTCCATGATTTTTTACCGCTCCACCCATGTGTATTCAGAGGAATGCAATTTGCAACTTATCTGCTCGAAAAACCTGTTTCAAGCATTCTTTATTATCCCAAACTGGTCTAGTGACCTTGACCTTTGTGAGAAAAGAGGGTAAAACTGATAAAACAAGATTCTTCAAATTTTTGACAGCACTTTACTGTGATTTCATAAGGGTAGAACGTTTTGGGTCAGGATGACCCGCCCCGCGGTATTAGGTATACAAGTTTTTTACAAAAAAATGGTAAAAGCTAGAATCCTCATTTTTTCACAGTTTACTATTAACAATGATTCAGGAAAAGTCACAAAATTTTTTAAGTCTGCGTTTGTAACTTTTTGAGAAAAACGAAATCAAAACTCGTTTTGGGTCAAATTGACCCACTCTGCGGTTCTAGTGTTAACACACCATAATGAGAGCCTTGCACTTTATGAAGGTTATGTGCCAATTCTTCAAACACAACAGAATCATCACCCGCAATGTAGTGATACCTATATGGGGAAAATGAATTTTTGATTTTTATAAGTTTTTTTGTCTTACCAAAGGTTCTAAAGAAGTATTCAATATAAGAACAGAAACTAACGTAAGGGGACATCCATAAATTACGTGAGGTGTTTTTTCCAAAATCTGGACCCCCCACCACGTGAGATTTACCTACAACTTTTTGAAAATGATTTTCCTTTCTCATACTTAAAAAAAAAGAAAATCGTATAATTTCTAACTTAAAAGTTGACGTGAGATTTTAATCGACCCCCTCGGTGTGATTTTTCCAAACCCCTCCCCCCCTTTTTGACCTCTCATAATTTATGAATGTCCCCTAAGGCAAATTCTGTATGTCCAAAGAAAGAAATGGAGGTTTTTGGTATGATGATGTTAGTCATTGAGAGTATATAATACTGTCTGTAACAAATTGAATTCCCAAAGAAAACACAATACAGTAGTTCTAAATTTTATTACAAATGAATATCTTTAAGAAAAACAGTAATGAACAAATATAAGGTGAATGAATATTACAAATAATAAGGAGTTAAGACATAGGTAGATAAATATTTTCCACATGATGTATCTATTAACCGGGAAAAGTTTGTAATTGATGTTCCAAACAAACATTCAAAAACAAACCTCACCCAGTTTTATGTTAAAGCCGTCAACCAAAAACTTGTTTGAAGGTTAGTAAATTTAAAAGTGGCATCCAGTTTCCTTCTCCTGAAATCAACACATATTTCATAAAAAATAACAAATTATAACAATATATTGATAAAAAAAAACTTAAATTCAAATGGGAATTTTACTAAGACTAAAAAATATAATTATTATTTTTCAGTTTTGAACATGTCTTATCACACTTTCTACTAAAAGTTCTCGCAATGCAAAATAAAGTTAAAATACAAGTACATAAAAATTTGAGTACTACTTGTTTATTAAGGCGTTGACCAATTTGCCAACATAAACTTTAAGAAAAGAACTTCAATAATACACAGATTTACATTTTTTTCTGGCGATAGTTTTATTATAACACCAGATAAACAAAAATTTAAGATTGAACTTTGAACAAATTATAGCAAAATTTTGGTACAATATTATGTCATCTGCCCCGCTTAATATCGTAAAACTGTTTGGGATACCAAATGTTAGAAATATCACAACATAGTTATTTTTCAGTTGAACCCTCTTCTGATGAACCGGTTAACCGAGAAAAGTTTGTAATTGATGTTCCCAATAAACATTCAAATACAAACCTCACCCAGTTTTATGTTTTCCTACTTCTGAAATCAAACATAGTTCACAAAAATTAACTAGATAATTGTTATAATATTGTTGAAAAGACTACCTTAAATTCAAACAGGAATTTTACTAAGAGTAAAACTTATAAGGACTTGTAACTGTATAAATTATGATAACAATTACCAAGCTGTTGTAAGAGCTGTGAGACTGAAGCTCAATTTTATATTAATCATGGCACATGAAAGACCTCCTACTACAAGCATTTATTACCAACAAATTCTAATATAAAGTATACTAATGTGTGCTTTAGATTTCGCAAAACTTAAAAACGCCAAAAACATAGCATAGGATAATAGTTTTGTTTAAGCAAAAACATCAAACTTCTCTAACATGGTTGAGATTATAGATAAATATCATAGAGGTTACTGCCCAGCAATTGATCATTCAGTAGAAATTTCTTCTAGTTTTACATTTCTTTCTATACTAAATATAGAGAGCATAGCGATAAAATAACAATGTGCTAGGATTAAGTAAAAAGTGAGAAGTTTTTGTGTACTTCAAAGACAGACTGAAAGCTATTTGATCACTTTATTTTGTTCCATGTTGAGGCTTAATTTATAAGAACATTGTGTGCACAACCGTACGAGAAACATTAATCAGATAACGATATAATTATAAACAATGAAATAACAAAATGAAAAGTTAAGTTAACTTACTTATTAGCCGCCAAAAACTGTACACAAAACATAAACAAACAAGACATGGCCAACATGGCTGCCTCGTCTTAGTTCCGATTTAAAAATGAGTGGTTTTAATAATATATTACGTATATTTAAAATTTAAAACTTTGTAAAAAGCACAACTGAGCTATGTTTAATATCACAAGTACCTTTATTTTACTGTAAACGTTCTGTATTTTTAATAGGAATTTTTTAAAGAAAACGCTAACATTACGGCCTATGGGATTTGGGCTCCATTTGGTGCTTCAGCATTCCGAAACCAAGCTTTTTTCGCCGGAAGTGACGTCACATGCAAACCACCTATATCGAGACTGATTTGACTTTCGTTCTTTTTAGCTTTTAATAGCAATCTGTGGTGGGGATTGTATAGTAAAGCTTTTTCAGTTATTGCTTTTTATTTCTCAAACGTACTTCTCGGACGCCGATTGTTAAGCAATATGGCTTTGGCTGTTTACATCCGAAGATGGCTGAGAGGCGGCGAACGTTTTCCCCCTTCATTTTGTGAATGCTTCTTACTATTCTGATTTATTACTTTTGTTCAGTTTTTTGTGCATAGATTTCTTTTTTATTCTATTTAACTCTGTATTTTTTGTTATGTTTGGCTCTTGATGATGTTCGTCGTTAATTCATTAAGTGCTTTGTGCTATCCTGAAACTGATTTTCATTTTATTCTTTGAATCTTACTTAGTAATTAAGGCTTACTTTTCTATGTGCATTTTTAACACTAAGAAAATCTATGTAACAGTTTACATCAGTTTGATTACAGTTGTGCATTTTTTCCACACTTTCAAATTCACCATAGTTGCTTTTGTTTTTAAAGTAGTTTAGTCTTATTTTTGTTTGAGAATTGTTTGTGTTTAGTCACATAATTACCTAAAGTTATTTAAATATTACATTAGTGGCATTTCATACACTTTTTCTTAAACATTAGCTACTAAAACAGCTTGGCAATATTCATCGGGTAAGATAACAATTGAACGGTTTTGGTTTTGAGGCAGATGAGGCTTCCTTTTCTTTTAGGTTGTTCGTCCATTTGTTACACATGATTTAAATTGGCACGGCTTCGATAAGAGTCCTCCAGCCGCCATATTTATCCACAGCAATATGCTTATGTGTCATATTTGAGCTTATGGCTAAACATGGCAGCTGAAGGACTCTTATCAAAGCTGTGCCTTTAAATTACTCTGGCTTTTTATACATTTACTGATTTTTGTTTAATTCTTCGAATAGATTCATTTAACTGTTTGAATCCATTTTTATGGACGGTAATGCAGAGGGCCTCTGTATGGTGCAGTCTATGTAATGCTAAATCTGTTACACCTTAACTTTAAATATTTTTTAACAAATATGACTTTCCAACTACTTTAAAGTGTATGAGATTCTGTCAAAGGAACTTAGTACGGGCGCAGCCCGTCATTTATGTCTGAGCAACGCCGGGATAGCGCGTGCGCCATAGGTATAAATATAAAGTTTTACTGGGCCCGGGCAACGCCGGGTCTAGCGCTGAAAGCGCTAGTTTATTCTTTACCATATTGTTTACCATCTTTATCAAATGTAAACTTCACGTGCTGTAGGGCATCCATACCTATTATACAGTCCATGGGAATTAAATCATCTTGTAAGACATAGTAAAAATTAGATGTAGGTTCTTGCGAAAAGAATTTTATTTCAAAATTATAAAATTTAAATTAAATAAATACATCGAGAGAGAGCACATATCTCAGCTCTCTAAAACTATCTTCAAAACCAAATTTAAACCAAAGAAATACGAAATAACAAATCGTGCGAGCAACAGCTTGGCTTTTGCTCGTAGTGTCCGGTTTACTGTCACTTACCACTAGAAAAATACAAAATTCTTACAGACATGAATTTCAGCTGGGATGGCGCAATTCTGAAAAATGATTGAATCTTGAAAATACTCATTGGTTTGATACTAATACCAGAAAAGGTTATTTGAGAGAAAAGCAATGGAGGTGAACCAATTTTTTCGCAAATCGTTTCCTTGCGAGCCAGTATCCAAAAGCGCAATACCTTTAACTCCAGAGATATCGACGGGAGTATGCATTAAAGTAAAAAAAATGGTCAACTCCGACACTTGATTAACAGTTTCTCCAGTATAGGTGACATTTTGCTGAAAGACTCTTGGACGTTCCGTGTTCATGGGACAGTCGGCCTGAATATGACCAAATGACTTGCAGTTGTAGCATTGTCGGCCTAGTTCCCTATTCCTGCACTGATTGCTTTTATGACCTCTCACACCACATGAATAACAGGTTGGCTGAGAATTTAACATACCTTTGGGGTCTATTTGAGGATTTGTGGGATATTTTCCAACTCGAAAAAGCTTCTCAAATACCTTCAGTTTCTCTTTAAACTCTTTCAGGGTTTTGCATCCATATAACAACAGCCTATTGGATGATTCGGGTATTCAGTTTATTACCTAATCAATTAAGGATGAGTCGTCTATGGGCTATTTCTCTCATTGATAACAAATATTGTTGTAAAGTTTCGGTGGGTTTCAAATGTCTTGATTCATTTATAATCATAGCATATGAACTCAATAAACCTATACCAAAACATCAAATTATAAAAAATTAAAAACATGAAGATTATATGCAAAAACACAACCAGCATAGATAAGAGAGTGAAACATTTATCACTACATACAAAAATTGGTAACATAAAATATTAAAAAATATATTTGCACTACAATAATAGTTTTAAAATCTTAAACATTTACAGAGACATTACCATTTAGAGAGAGCGTTAAGAATTCTTTAACTTAAAGAATTAACATTCTTTAAAATCTTCCACAGCAGAAGTGATAGGATGTCTGGAACCTTGTCACATGAAGCCACAGACGCATTTAACGACAAACAACACGACAACATTTATACAAAAGTTGTGATAATACATGAGGATTAGAAGATATACTGAATTTATTTCAGCTATTAACAAATCTACAGAAGATCAGTTTTATCTAAACAATCTACATCTTGTTGAATAACTCATTAGATGGAATTATTTCTTTTCCTGTAGTTGAAAGAAAACCCATCACTAATGGTTCATAATTCTTAATAACTAATAAAGACTTGTTTCCATGTTTCATGATCATAAGGTCCCCTAGTCTAATTATTTTTTCACAAGTCTTCCATTTGGGGGGATTGTCCAGTTCTATATGTTCTAAGATGATATATGCTGTCATTACATTTAACCTTTGTGAAAACAAATCCTAAACAAGAGGGGAGCATCTCTGGTTAAAATAAATCCTTTGGATGCCGAATAAATTATCACTGCTCTACTAGAGTAGACAAAGAAGATGTCTCTAAAAGACTATCTGTGGAGATCCATGCTTTAAGCTATAGGACACGATCTTATAGTCTGACATCTGCTTCCTGTTCAAATTTCCACCTCTAGTTTGTTTCTAACTTGCCCTCTCAATTGAATTGATGCATTTTTCTCTCTAAATATGTCCTCGATAGTAAAATTTTCTGGCTTAGAAGACCCTATTCATGGAAAACTAGACTGAAGGTTGTAATTGTCAATGCAACCAACCAGTCGGAAATCTCATCATTATTTGCGTAAAGCTTAGAAGAGGATTGCACATCACACATATTCAAGGACCCTGTGATTTGCTGAACAAGCTCAAGAGTCCTTTAAATCGCTGAAAAGGTGTTGGTTGACGTCTCCTTGCAAAAGGGGTCTCGATACATGCATGAAAGGCTTTTGGCATTGCAATCGCCTCAAAAAATTTTTATGTATTGTGCAAACATTGACAAATTGCTTTGTGAAAACTTCTAACATCGCTTATTCCAACAATTAGAGGCCTTATTTAGGAAAATTTAAAAGAAAATTAAATTTTTTTTGTCTACTTTGATGTTTCTGAGATAAAGAGGAAAATTCAATTTTTATTCGCATTACTCTTAGTTAGAAACATCCTGTGTCCAGCATTTTTCTTATATTGGGCATATATGTACTGTTTTTCAGCCATCATTGCAATGAAGGTAGCCAATATAATATCTTAATTTATTATTTCAGAAGCACTAAAAGCTTTCATTTCTAAATCCGTAATGGTGGATTTTGGTTTCAATTCAAGCCTTTTTTCCATAGCAAAGTCAAACAAATCTCGGAGATAAAAAAAGAACAGCATCCCTTATCATTGCGTATGCGAGGGGATGTACTTCGATATTCTCTACAGCTCCAACAGGCTTGAAATGATTTTATGACTTAAATTATGGCGCACATAGTCCTGCTGTGCGCCTTGCGCCATAAAAAAAACAACCAATCAGTTTCAACAGGGGCAAGAATGTTATAAAGCTGATAGAAAAAAGCCTCCAAGTGGACCATCAAACACACAGGCTTTTATCTTTTCAAATGACAGATTAGGAAATGCCGAAATGAGATGCTTGAAACAGTCTCCTTCAATTGACAAAGCTTTCACAAATTGCTTCATGAGACCCAGTTTTATATGCAGAGGGGGAAATATTATGTTCTTTGTGTCGACAAGTGGCTGATGAAGAATATTTGGATCACCAGGTTTCAGGTCATATCTTGGCGGCTATTTCGACTGCACCCAATGCTTCTCACGAGCGCTCTACGGTCCCGCATGCACAAAAAACAGGGATACTTTGTATATCCACGTTGCTGGCCAAAGAGGAAACAGGCCATTTTAAGATCAACATCCATTATTTGGTGCATATGATATTGCAGCAAATCAATGACTCCCTCTTTATGTCTTCATATTCCTCACGCAAACATACTGAATGACCTATTGGGACTGAACCAAATAAATTTCCATTGTGGAGGAATACACACTCTAAGCTCCGCTTTGAGCTATCGATGAACAATTGCCATTCATTTGCGTTTATAGGCTGAAATTCCCAACACTTCCATTAAACTATTTATGTTATGGCAGTATACATACCCATCATCACTTCGAAAGTATTGCAGAAATGCACTTTCTCGTGATCGGAAGTAGGATACTTAAACTCCTTTTTCAAGCAATCTTTTTTTTTTTGTGCAGTCTTGATGCTAACAGTTCTGAAGCTTTTTTGAATAGTCCCAAATCTCGTGCCAAATCATTTAACTCATGCTGCTCAAATCCCTTACAAACGGGAATTTCAAAATCTTCATCTTCCCCAGACTTATATTCTTGTACAGTGGAAGCTCTTATAACGTAATTAATCCGTACCGAGTTTTTTGTCGTTATAAGAGCAAACTTCGAGTGATACACTCGAGTGTAGAATATCACTCGTTTAAAAGTAATAAACTCGTTAAACTAAACTATCAATTTTGATGCTTTTCGGGAAAGTGTACTCGATTCCCTCAAAGATATATTTTTAGTAGATTAGTTTATAAACTTTGGAGGAAATCTAAACCTGAAAACGATCACCAACCTTCAATCGTCAAAGGCAAAGGGATGGATTATGGAAATTGCAGTTATCCCTAATACGTTTTTTTAATCAACTAACTGAAACCCTTGGTTGTATATTTTACCATTATATCCAAACAGTAGGATACTAGATCGTTGGGATTTAGAACACAGTTCGAATCACCCAATTGATTTTTCCTCATTTTAAGCAATTATTTATTATTTTATGAATTCTTGATACTTTCAATTTAATGTTATATTACCTTATTTTTTGCTATGAAATTTAAGATCAATATTTTAGAAAGTATAAATATTTGTGTTTGCTATTAAATTTTTATTTTGATATTAATTTATTGTGTAGCTTAGCTTCCTCAGAATGTTTGGATGCTTACATAAAACTAAAACGCTAATAATAATAATAAATAAGTCTCAAATCAACAAAGGCATTGGGAAGCGCAAGATTTCGTTTTGGGATTGTAGCTGGTTACCCTGGGCGAAAGCAAGCGAGAAGAAGATGCGATGGTTACTTGGTGCTGTTTGTCATACTCTGATATTCGTTTATTGGCTAATTCATGTGTGACGCAAACAAACCGATCCAGAAAAGTATTCGATAAGCTGAATCGATTCGAAGATTAGTCTTTATAAGAGCACTTTTGTGCTCTTATAGAGACTAATTTTTGGGTCTTTATAAGAGAGGATTTTTATAAGAGCAGGTCGTTATAAGAGCTTCCACTGTACTTCCAAAGAAGGTAATTCTTTGAAAATTGGCACAGGGATTTCAACTGAATGAGACACTGGGCGTAAATCTGATGGTAAACTAGGATACTCAATATAAGATTTGTTTTTCTTGTTTTAACAGTACAAAAGTAACAATCAATATCTGGCCTCGCCAAATCATAGTATTGGAAAGTATTACATGTTCGTTATTAACTAAAACTGTTATTTACGTTTTCTATTGGTTCTAAGATTGGTGCTTTACAGTATGATAAGAAAAATAAGTTTAAATATAGTATTAAAAAACATTTTCTCCCCTCTCTTGATAGGTTTAAAAATAACCACCTTTCTTCAACGCTTCAAAGAGTACAAAGAAATAAAACCAAACCGAGATGTGAGTAGTAATAAAATTGCTCTAATAATATACAGTACAAAGATACTTTTACCACGATGAATATTCCTAATCACATAAATCTTTATGCAATATTAAAAAAATCACTTCTTTACTAATCAAAATAGTAATTACAACGGAGTAATAAAACATCGTTTATGATATCACTTTTCAGACTACAGCAAAGGACTGACGTAGGTGGGAAAAGTTCTTTCCACGCTTATCTAATTCATAGGATGGACAAGTACCACGGAGGCTAGCGCTTAGAGGTCGGGGTAAGATATTTTTCTGTCTTCCCAGAATGTCCATTTCTCGAAGGCATCTCTTGCATGATCTTCTAATTCGACCGAAATTTCTTTGGTCTTTTCCTTTAACTTAGAGGAGATAATAATAACTTTATTTACTGCACAATTTTTTTTTTAGAGAAACACAAGAAAAAAAATATTTGACGCCAAGGGGAAATTTGACAATTCCCGTTCAGGTGACAGAGAATGTATTTTACATTAAATACAAAATAAATGAAGAAAAAATTATAACAACTTAAGAAAATGAGTAAATAAATAATGGCAATAAGCTGGATAACTGATTTTAAATAGATTGCTTCAATTGGGGAGAGAAAAATATGAATCCAAGTCGTCGATATTTATTATGAAGTCATGTAGTTTTTTTTTAAAAGTGGAATATTTAGTAATAGTAATTAAATTTAGAGGTAAACTGTTATATAATTTAGGTGCAAGATAATAGAAACTTTTAGATCCTTTCCAGCTCTCGTTGCCTTACGAGCTGATCGATTTGATCTTCGTCCTCCAAATCCATCACCCGGGCAGTCACGTTTCCCGGGTTCTTAAGCCATCTTTCCTATCATTTCCAGAGTGCTTCCAGGACTTTGTTCCAATCTTTACTGATGGATCAAAGTCGGACACTCATGTAGGGGCTGCTGCTGTTTGTCTCCAAGCTTCAGTTCACGATGCCTTGCCTATGTATGCATCAACATATACAGCTGAACTCCATGGCATTAGAATGGCTCTAGAACATCTTCAACGTTCCCATTATTTTAAACTAGCTGTTACGACCCGGCAAAGCCGGGTCTTACAGCTAGGCTAGCCTTTTATGCGAGCTTCGCTCGTTACTACTTCAAGTTCCTATTAATTATACATTAAATAAGAAGTTTAACTTTAATAATTTATTATTGTTGAATTAGAAACCAACTTCCCTAAAAGTAACTTTTTAACCTTTATTAAGTAAACCAACTTTCTTGAAAGATATTTATTTAAAAGCTATTATATTATTTTAAAATTTTAATTACTTTTATTTATTTATTTTTCTGATTATTGCGAGATGGCATCGAGTCAGTGAGTGACGTGGGCTTTTATATTTTTCTGATGATTATGATTATTATTGCGAGATGGCATCATAGTGTGCGAGCGTTCCAGAATCAGTCAGTGAGTCAGTGAGTGACGTGGGCTTTTATATGAGAGAATATTATTTTAAAATTTTAATTACTTTTATTTATTTATTTTTCTGATTATTGCGAGATGGCATCGAGTCAGTGAGTGACGTGGGCTTTTATATTTTTCTGATGATTATGATTATTATTGCGAGATGGCATCATAGTGTGCGAGCGTTCCAGAATCAGTCAGTGAGTCAGTGAGTGACGTGGGCTTTTATATGAGAGATTTATTATTATTATTTACTCAGACTCACTCTCAGCCTTACAGTCATTGACTTCATATGAAGTTTCCGTTCATCCCATCCTCATAGACATTCTTAACAAATTGATTTATTTGAACAGACGTGGGTATGAAGTTCGCTTCTGTTGGGTCCCTGGCCACGCCGGAATTGCTGGTAACGAAGAAGCTGACGTGCTGGCACGTACAGCGACTGGTGCCCGTAATCGTTTTCCAGTACCTTTCTCTGACCTGAAAGCATTTTTCCGGCGGAAGCTTCGTTCCGAGTGGCAGGCCAGCTGGGATACCCAGCTGGGGAACAAGCTTCATTCGATTATGCCACTGTTAACTCCTCGCCGCGTTCACTCGCTGAACCGTCGGGAGGAAGTTCTAATATGTCGGCTTCGAATTGGTCATACTCGGTTCACCCACCGTCATCTGCTGATGGGGGAGCAGGCTCCTGTGTGTAATGTATGTCAAGTCTCTTTTACAGTCCGTCATATTATTTGTGAATGTCCCCATTTTAATGCTGAAAGATTTCATGTTTTTAAACGTAGAAATTTTAATATGTCTGATGTTTTAAACAACAATTCTGATTTTAAACTTGTTCTCAAGTTCATTCATATCATCAATTTTACCTATCATGTCTGACATTTTAACCGGTTTTGTTTCATACCTCTGTTCAGATTTTAACCTGTGTTTTTAAGGTTTTTAACTTTGATGTATAGAGTACATCCAACAAGGGCTTTTCGCTCGCTTAATTTTTAGTAATTTACTTATTTATTTTGGTCTTGTTTGGCGAAGTATGTCTCAATAGGGGCCTTGCGCCATAAAACCCTAAACAACCAACCAACCAATCCTATCATTTCCTTTTCTCTGACTACGCCTGTCCTGCCTGCTTATTTTTTCTTCTTTTCTGATTATGTCTCTTTTGGCGCAATATGACCTAACTTGGTTTTTGCGCCATAAACATTACGTTAATTGACAGGCCTCTTCAAAGCTTTGATCTAGATGGCAGGTTGAGAAGGGGATTGAAAGGGTATGAGTTGTGAATAAACTCAGCTAGGTATTAGATGATTATCTCGTCGAAGATCTAATGTGGAAAAGTTGTACATTCCTCAAGCTGGTGAGTGAAATCTTGAAGGTGGTCATTGAGGGCTCAATAATCTCCACAAGGCCTCCATGTCCCGTCTTTCTTCTTCATCAGTTGTTAAGGACTTGACCACAGGAAAGACGACAGATGCCTTGTTTCATCATGTATATTCAAATTCAGCTCTTGCTATTTTTAACGTGTCTGGAGGCAACCTGCGAACTTTTGGAGCTACTGGTGGTCCTTTAGTTATGACTGAATGGGTGACGTTATGTTTAATTTTAAGTTGATTAGCAGCCAAATGTTCCGTTAATATGCATTTATATTGACGATTTCATGATCAAGACTAGTGTAGAAATTAAAGATCACTTCTGCTTTCCCATAACAGCATCATCTGCCTGAAATCTGCACCTATTATTGGTTTTGAAACATCAGCGACAATGAATTTCCAGTCATAATTTCTTCTCAATCCGAGATCTAATTTGAGTAGTTTATATCCATAAGTTTTGATGTTGAAGAATTTGCTGCATAGAGAGGGAACTCTAAAGGAATTTTCTTGTTTTTAAGAGGCTGGAATAACCGAAACGTCCGCTCCTGTGTCTATTAAATAACTGCTACTGCTGGATTAATCAAAAAGAAAGAGACTTATCATTGAAATGTTGCAGTCGCTTGCCGCCTCCAGCGACAACACAGTTAAGGATCATAACTGGTGAGAGCAGATTTCATATTTGAACCTTGGTCCGTTACAAATGTAGTACTTTTAAGTAAATTTAAGGAAATACCTAGGCTATCCATGTTTTCTTCTATTTCCCGTTTTATGTTGATTGCGTCTATTTTTTCATGGCCAGGAAATTCCGAGGTTGAGAGAACATACGATTGAAGATTCCAACCATCGTCAATATGTTGAGAAGTTATTGACAAGTAATTGGTTTTTGTGTATCACACCACAAGGGCACAGTACCCTTTTTCCATGTACTTACGCACTTCTAATAAAAACATTTCCTCTGTTGTTCGGCAATTCGTCGTGATATAGTTGTTTTATGCGGTAGAAGTTGGCTTATATCCACATGCCCGTTCGCAGCACCTATATTTGTGCATTCTTGCATTACATTTTGAAAAAATTTTCCATTCACAACATTAAAAGGACGCAAATCACTGCCACACAGCTTCTACTAAGGTGTTCCGAACTTCATCCGGAACAAAGCGCTTTTCTCCAGTAGGAAGTTTCTTCTGTTTGTTTCTTGAGCAATCATGATTTACAAGTGTTGACGGGGATGGATCTTTAAATAACATGTACAAAAATTTGCACGAAACATAATGGAAGTGTGTGGAAGACTTTGCTACTAACACAAGATATCCACAGTTGATCCCAGCCTGAATTTCATCTCTACTTAGAGTCACTACTGGATTAATAAGGGACTTATTCCCCTTACTGGATCTATTTGACATCCTGACTAATTTACCAGAGTCGTACTTCTGACTTTTTATTCTTAGCAGCAGGTTCATATAAACAAACTTTCAAACGATAATGTATCAGGCAAAAATATTAAAAGTATTTTATTATTCTGCCGCAAACGATAATTTAAATGTTACAGAAAGATAAGCGTAATAAGTCTCGTTTCAGCCTCACATACGTTTATTTTATTACTAATTAAGACGGGTAAATATAAAAATAAAGTAAAACTTTTTTATAATTAGATTATCGAGAAATAGCAATAAATCACAGGGAAATATATTTTTAATTACTATTTTGCCTTATTATTTTTCTTCCAATTATTTATTGCACTTCCATGAATTTATTTTTTTTGAGGGATACTTGAAGAATTTCCGTGAGTTTTGTGAGGGTCTTGGTGATCCACGTACAGATAGATATATGTTGTCTGCGAACACAAATATTTCGTTTTATCATGAATATTGTTGAATATGTCATGCATGTATACTAGGGTGCATCAAACGCCCCATGATTTTTAAATTTTTATAATATCGCTTTGTACCCAATTTATTTTTGTTCCAAATACTTCAAAACTGATACGTATGAAGTTACAGCCTCATTCGGCGCATGCGCAAAAGACGACTTATTATACTCATGCGACCACTCGGCGTAGGGATTCTGCGGCGATATTGTGAAATCTGTACTTGATCTCAAGGAGGGGGCTGAGCGGCCTGGTCGGTTTACACGCTGCCAACCACGCTAACAGTCTGCGCACTGTATCAGCCGTCGGTTCGATTTTCTCTGTGTCAGTAAAAATTCTATTGTGTCTGTCTTTCTTGACGAAGGTTTATAAGCGGATCCTTGAGATCAAGCACACAGACCGGAAAATGTATGTACCCACAATCCAATCCAATCCAATCTCAAGGATCCTCTTATAAACCTTCGTCAAGTAAGACACAAGCATAACTTTTACTGGCACAGAGAGAGAAAATACACCCAAGTAAAGGGGCCGAGAATAGAACTAAACGCAAGGTACAGTGCGCAGACTGCTGGCGTATAATAGTGGGTAGCACGTAATCCTTCTAGGCCTTCCCGGCTCTTTTGTTTCGGTGAGACAACATTAATATGCAAGGTTTGTAGAGAGAGAAGGTTGGCTCTTCCGTGACGTCACCACATGGGAAGAGGGTGCTCAGCCAATGGCAATGCTCGTACAGCTCTGTACGAGCATTGCCATTGGCTGAGCACCCTCTTCCCATGTGGTGACAAACCTTGATTAATATGATATGAATAGCAATTTTATTTTTTGTCCAAACCTGGCATCGAGAGTGCATCATCAACCTTTTCGTGATTGGTCAACTGAAATTGACGGATCTCGTGACCTGACCAAGAAAGTTCATAAAAGCAGCCAAAGAAGGTCTCGGCTTACAGAAAGCGGCCAGGTGTTCGCTGAATATCATTAGAGCTAATGGCCTTCTTTCATTTCGCCGAGCGCTACGTTCACTCAACGGAGGAGGTTCATCTGGAGGAGCGGCCGCCAATTCACCGTCGGCTTCAAGTTTGAAAAACCAGACGGTGACAGACCCACTTCTGTCCACCCGAGCAAAAGGGTCGCCGAAGCTCTCTTGGAGGTCCAGCGTCGTCCACAGACGCCACTACGAAAATAGGCTTCAACTGGTAAGAGGTTTTGTATATCGGATTACACATACTGACATAGCACCTATAAGTTAAATATTCTTTTAGGTACTTGCGTATAATCCCGTTCACTGTTCAGTGTCCTTTAAACTTAGCGGCAAAGCTAATATTATACAAAAGTCAATGGGGTCTCTCAGATTCAGAGGCACGGTCGACGGGTTAATACGCAAGAACCGTATTTTAATATTGGCTTCGAAACATTTTGGAGCTTAGAAATTGTATCGAAATTCGTAATCTAGATTGCATTCAAAAGCCACACTTAAGACAGCCTATTAATTTTAAAATTCTTGGCTTCCTTTTGCTTAGGTCCGCTCATGGATGGGCTTAATCCTAGTATACGTAACACGGTTGATTCGGCGATGTTTGGAGACTGACTCATTTGGAAGGGCTTATTGCTTTATTTATTATTTATTTTATTAATGTTATTGCTTTTTAACCATTTTGCATTTACATTTTGGAATTCATAGTGTGATTAGCGACATTTTTCAAAATCGCAGCAAGCGTGTTACGTATAGTAGGATTTTACCCATGTATGGGGTACCTCGACTTGTGTTAAAAATTAACTTCAACACCAGTTTGCTCTACTTCGGAACACACGACCATCGCGTGTAAGGTTACCTAGAGGTTTAGTTCTTCCGCCACGAGAAAAGCTTTTGGCATCGTATTGTGGCGATTGTTATGGAAACGGGCAGTTTCTTGGGGGTGATGGTAGTTCATAAACGCTGTAAAAACAGTTTTGGGCCAAATCTGTGCGACTATAATTTAGATTTAAACATTTCAAAGTTTGTGTTTCATCTGTCAAAGTTGTTCTCGTGGCGGTCGAATTATAGTCAGCATTGTACTAGTTCTTCTGTGGTATTCTTGCTGTTTGCGATCTACCAGTTTAGTTTGCTGGGTTTGGTGAAGATACCGCAACTGATGTTTCTTGAAATCTCGTGTTTTCGGCCTTCCTAATTGAGAATATTTGATTAAAAATTTATCAGTTGCGGTGTAGCTATGTACCTTGAATCCAGCTAACTAAACTGGTAGATCGCATACTGCAAGAATACCTCTTCTGTTAATAGACTGTTATTATGTTTATATTTCCCTATATTTATATCGGTACAATTGAACTGTTCGCTTTTTATCAGTTAAATCGATCGGTACTTTAGGATTAGCCGGACGCAAATCTCACAAATCGGACTTGGAAACTTAAGAAATTCCCCATCAAAATGTATCTCATATTAAAAACAATCCCGCTGGTTGAGGTATTGCAATGTTCCTTTATTTTGATTACTTTCAATTTACTTGCTTCAGGCTAATCCTGACCAAGGACCAGAGATTTCACTGTCATAAAACAGGTATATGTGAAGCACAATAGGAAAAAGTATCTAGATATGAGAAGCTTTTTGTTCACGTTCACTATTTGTGGGGGATTGGTTTTCAGCTTGGTTATTATCAGGTGGGGGAGGATTTGGGGCCTACCTCTCTTGCCTCTTAAGGGTCGCGTGTGAAAGGGCAGATGTCCCGATAGGGATTCAGATTTTGTAGCGACAACCGCTCCGACATCTTGTGTCCCGGCGTATCCTTTGTGAACTGCTGGTGTTCAAACTGCGGGTGGATTCAGGATTTTGTGGGGGATTGGTTAGCAGTAGGTTATCAGGTGAGGTTGGATTCGGAGTCTACATTCGAACCGGTTGGAATGCGCTTGGCGGCCTGGACGCCACTTGAGGTCTTGCAGAGTACTGGGCCCCCGCGCGTGGTATGGGTAGAAAAAAAACTTCATTAGAGATCAGCTCACGGTTAGATTGGATTTCTGGCCATATGGCTTTAATAACGCGTATAAAAATTTCAACTCAATACGAGAATTCCTTCTGCTGTCTTGCGCCGTAACACTCTGAAAATTATTTTAAAAAGTGATTTATGTTTCGATGCTTAAAAAATTGTAATTAACTTGCGGAGGAGTGGTATCCATTGTAACCTCCCCACTCGCTTCGTCCACTGTTGACAGGACGTCCGTCTGACAACTGGTGTGAAAGGAAAAAAATAATAAAACGGGCTATTCCATTTTACCCGGAATTTGATTCTGAATGTAACTAAGAATATTCAGCCCTCTATATCCCCTTACTTCTCCTGCCGTTCGATCTGTGCGCAGTATGATCTTCCCGATCCCGTAAAACAATAACCTAACTAACAATATCGTAGCTCTGTCTAGTAGTAGGTGGCGAGTTCCTCCTCCCGCTGTCTCGCCGCTTCCATTCGTCTCACCTCCGCAAGAAACTGTGCGTGTGCGGCCTCTTCTTGGAATCTGTGCATGAGCATTGACTTACGGCGGCGTTGTATACATGGTGGCATCGTTCACAGTGCTCAGATCTCATCGGGCAAACTGAAAGGAGGGGGTTTAGGTAGCTGCTGGTGGGGTGGTAGATATTTCCATTATTATTTCTGTTATTGAAGGGGAAGCTGTCTTGAGGTCTGTTTTGTCCGTCCTGTCCGGTGGGGGCTGTCTTGATGTGCTGCTGGAGAGGATTGTTGAGGGGGCTGTTGAGCTGGTGTCCGAGACGATGCGAGGGTGAGGTCTATGGGGCTACCGTGGCGGGGAGGTTGCAAGATAGATGGTGGTCTTGGGGGAGCGCTCGGACGGCTGATGGGGTACGCCGGCATTCTCCCCAGGGCGTCAGCGCAGCGCTGGAGGGCCACGGCGTGCGCCTCCACCTCCTGCCGCATCACTATGGCATGAGCTGCCTGCGCCCTCATCGCAACCTCCCGCCTCTCCTCCTCTATCCTCATGTGGGTGGCGTGGGCCGCCTCCTCCAACATCGCCTCCCTCCGGACGGCCTTAACCTCTCTGTCCAACGCCCCCCAGGAAAGGTCCAGCTCGTCCAGCGACCCTATGGCTGGGGCTGAGGAGGGGGCGGAGATGGCGGCAGCACTCACGTCCGGGAAGGGGGTGATCGGGGCAGCAGTCGGAGGCAGACTGAAAAGGAAACTAACATTAAGGAAAGAAGTTTTTATTCAAAGAGCCGATTTCACGATATATCTGTTTACATTCAATACCGATTCCACTTATTTCCCAGTGGAGCTCACTTTAATGGCACCAGATCCACATAAGGATATGTAGCTCAAAACAAGACATATTATAAAATGTTCAGCTTAGAGGCCGTCAGTTAATGATGTCACGCTTAGAGGGGAGGAATCTGCGACACTTCACTTTGTGGCAATGGGGAAAGGGGGAGTTTCAAGAATTGTTGTTGTTGTTACAGATCCCCTCGCTTTATTGCTAGACAATTGTCTAGCAAGACAACCCTAACAAGTCCTAAACCCCCTCCTTCTTTCAGTTTGCCCGATGAGACCTGAGCACTGTGAACGATGCCACCATGGATACAACGCCCCCGTAAGTCAATGCTAATGCACAAGTTCCAAGAAAAGGCCGCACCGCACACGCACAGTTTCTTGCGGAGGTGAGACGAATGGAAGCGGCGAGACAGCGGGAAGAGGAACTCGCCACCTACACTAGACAGAGCTACGATATTGTTTGTTAGGTTATTGTTTTACGGGATCGGGAAGATCATACTGCGCACAGATCGAACGGCAGGAGAAGTAAGGGGATATGGAGGGCTGAATATTCCTAGTTACCTTCAGAATCAAATTCCGGGTAAAATGGAATAGCCCGTTTTATTATTTTTTTCCTTTCACACCAGTTGTCAGACGGACGTCCTGTCAACAGTGGACGAAGCGAGTGGGAGGTTACAATGGATATCACTCCTCCGCAAGTTAATTACAATTTTTTAAGCATCGAAACATAAATCACTTTTTAAAATAATTTTCAGAGTGTTACGGCGGAAGACAACAGAAGGAATTCTCGTATTGAGTTGAAATTTTTATACGCGTTATTAAAGCCATATGGCCAGAAATCCAATCTAACCGTGAGCTGATCTCTAATGAAGTTTTTTTCTACCCATACCACGCGCGGGGGCCCAGTACTCTGCAAGACCTCAAGTGGCGTCCAGGCCGCCAAGCACATTCCAACCGGTTCGAATGTTGACTCCGAATCTAACCTCACCTGATAACCTACTGCTAACCAATCCCCCACAAAATCCTGAATCCACCAGCAGTTTGAACACCAGCAGTTCAAAAAGGATACGCCGGGACACAAGATGTCGGAGCGGTTGTCGCTACAAAATCTGAATCCCTATCGGGACATCTGCCCTTTCACACGCGACCCTTAAGAGGCAAGAGAGGTAGGCCCCAAATCCTCCCCCACCTGATAATAACAAAGCTGAAAACCAATCCCTCACAAATAGTAAACGTGAACAAAAAGCTTCTCATATCTATACAGGGTGTCCCAAAGCGACCGCATAAACTATGCATAGCTATATTCCTTGTTGGGAGTACATAAAAACTGCCCAAAGATGTGCCCCTCCTAGATCCATAGCTTTTGAGTTATAGGAAAAACAAAGTATGGCTGTTACCACTGTGGTCCCAGGTCAATCCGGCAGTAGAAAAATCAGGAACGTTGGTCTCTTAACGTATGGGCCGGCATACTCGGGGATCGACTGCTTGGACCATATCTGTTTCCTGAATGGCTCTCGGGACAGTCATACTTGGTGTTTTTCAATGAGGTCTTAACAGAGTTCCTCGATGACATACCTTTAGCGGCAGTACAGGGATTTTGGTTTCAGCATGATGGGGTTCCGGCGCATTTCTGTGCTTATGTACGTGGTTGGCTCAATATGGAATACCCCGGCCGCTGGATCGGACGTGGGGGGTCCGGTTCTATGGCCGCCAAGTGGTGTAACAGCCATACTTTGTTTTTCCTATAACTCGAAAACTATGGATCGTAGAGGGACACTTCTTTGGCCATTTTTTATGTACTCCCAACGAGGAATCTAGCTATGCATAGTTTATGCGGTCGTTTTGGGACACCCTGTATAGTTTTTTTCCTATTGTGCTTCACATATACCTGTTTTACGACAGTGAAATCTCTGGTCCTTGATAGGTGGGCAGCCTACTAAGTTGAGATATTCCCTATTTTAATTGGTCTACAAAGTCCTGACTCTGTAGGACAATCAATTTGATTCTTTTAGTTTAATACCGTGCCTAATGCAATAGTAGTTGATGTCCTTTCAGAAAAGTGCTCCTTTCGAGTGCTTTGAGAGGGACCGTACCTGACCACATTATCCACTCCAAGGGCCGACCACAGCCCATCAAACTGTAGCATAAAGGAAAATACACCATGGTCTAACAATAGCCCAGTCCCCTTACAGATATTAATAGTTAAAAATTGTAAATAGTGAAAAAACAAATTTCACTCCTAGAGTAAAGGAAGGAAAAGTGCTTAATATAGCATTTCAGTATAGCACAATAGCACAGAATAATTATATCTCTAACAATAGTTCATCATATAAAAATTGTTAAAAAAATTGTGAAGATTTTATCTTTGTTTTTTTTTTGTCTGTTTTTCAAAAAAATGGCTAAAAACTCAAAACTTTAAGGCGTTTGAGGGTCGCCTTAATATTATCGGATTTGGCTAAAATTTTGCAATTATCATTATTTTGTCCATTGGCACAAAGTTAGGGGGTGGGAGCAGCATATTTTTAACTTTTAAAAATCCCCATACTGTTAAGGGCCACCGTACTACCCACGTATGCAAAGTTCATCTGGTGAATGCTCGGGCGTCGTTTACTGGGCTAGGTGATTTCTCCTCATTTCGAGGACATGTTTTATGGACGTTGATTCTGGTGAATGGGCTGGACAGGGTAAACTTAGTGGGATAAGAAGAAGGCTTGGAAACATGTGGTTGTGTCATACAATCATACTCAAAAACGAAAATATTCTTAATTTAAAATAAATGAATTTAAAACATAAACAAGCTAAGTGTAAACTCCGACTCTCAAAAATGAAAATTTCTTCAAGCATACAAAACATGGATAAAACATTTAATAAAATTTAAATATTTCGTCGCTGTCATACATTAATTTATCGTTATTTTGATGTAAATTAAAGCTGTGTGTTTCGCTCTTAGATACAGAAGGTTTGTATAGTATAAAAATTGAAGATGTAAACAAGTCACATCTTTGCAAACCAAAATTGCCAAAATTAAATATTAACAATGATTTTGCGTTGAATAAGTCATAAGCTGCCTTTCATTCCCATTGAACTGGCTGAGCGCATGAAAGATTCTTATAAACATACATTCAGAAGCTTTTAAACCTTATTCAGTTTTTGAAATATGATTTGAGTGTTTGTGATCACTTGAAAGGAGTACTGTGTCACTCACCTTCAAAGTGCCTTATAAATCTTGTCATATTATTTGTGAATAATTAAATTTAAAAATAATATTTGTGTTAATAATTGTGTAATAAAATAGTAAAACATTATTTGTACATAATTTAAAATTCGGAAATATTAAATTTTGGGGCACAGTTCAGCTTTGGTAGTAAATTGTTAGAGAAACTGTTGAAGTGTTTTGGGATGGAGTCATTTATAAAAAAAATCCTATTCGAAATACGAGAATTATAACTTCCAAAAGGTTTCTAAACGTATCCTAGAGATCAAGGACACAGACCGGAAAATGTATGTACCCACAATCCAATCCAATCCAATAACTTCCATACACTCGCATTTTTTACTTTTGGATTTGAAAAAAATATTTTTTTTTTAGATAAAGTTTTTATTACATGAACGCGATGTACCCAAACAGCACAAACGTCCAAGATTCGTCCAATTTTGTTAAATATAGCCAAATTTCGTTAACTTCTATACTAGACAGCAACGTTAGTTGACCCTATGACGTCACTAACGAAGTAGGTCCCATCGCGATGTCTGGATTTTGAGTGAAATGAAAAAAGTCAATTTAAAAATATAATTGTTTGGTTAAATATACAGTGTCTTTTTTATCACCATTTGCGTACCAAAATTCCTCGTAGCAACCCAACAGGCTTTATGTTTACTTATTTTCTCCTTCCGCGTAGTGACGTACTGGGATCAAGAAACGTTGCTGTCGAGTATAGTTGCAGTTACGTAAACTTGACATATTTGGTAGTTAGCACTGTAGAACTGCAGTTGAAGGGAAAGTATATATTATTTTTACTTTTAGCCTCGGAATAATCCAAGTTTCACTTTATTTTGAAAAAAGTTAATATGTCGTTTCGTCTATGGTATGAACTTCTTTCTATTCGTACACTATTTAAATAGCACTGATTTATTTTCAATCAAATACCTTATAAGGTGCTTGAAACACTTGGAAATTTGAAGGATACGAGTTTAATCCCATAATTTTCGATGTCTAATCCATTTAAGTAATTGGAATTTTTAAGAATCAGAATCTTGAAAGAAAGGTAAACTTTAATTTTAACCAATTTTCTGAAGCTTTCTTTATTTCAAGGCACCTATTCTTGGGTGTTATTAGACTGTCAAAAGTTTCGAAAATATTTATATTTTACTCTAGCCTGTTAATTGAGACAAACTTTGATACAATTAAGGCCAATCCGGTATTGCGGTGAAAGAAATTACGTAGTACTATAGTATACTAGCTGTTACGACCCGGCAAAGCCGGGTCTTACAGCTAGGCTAGCCTTTTATGCGAGCTTCGCTCGTTACTACTTCAAGTTCCTATTAATTATACATTAAATAAGAAGTTTAACTTTAATAATTTATTATTGTTGAATTAGAAACCAACTTCCCTAAAAGTAACTTTTTAACCTTTATTAAGTAAACCAACTTTCTTGAAAGAATATTTATTTAAAAGCTATTATATTATTTTAAAATTTTAATTACTTTTATTTATTTATTTTTCTGATTATTGCGAGATGGCATCGAGTCAGTGAGTGACGTGGGCTTTTATATTTTTCTGATGATTATGATTATTATTGCGAGATGGCATCATAGTGTGCGAGCGTTCCAGAATCAGTGAGTGACCTGGGCTTTTATATGAGAGATTCCCATCTCATCAATGTAAAGCATGCTTTTCCGCATGCTAAGTACTTTAAAGGAAAAAAAGTTTTACAGGAAACTGAAGCATTGCGGTTAATACGCAAAAACCGTATTTTAATATTAGCTTCGAAACATTTTGGAGCTTAGGAATTGTGTCGAAATTCGTAATCTAGATTGCATTCAAAAGCTACACTTAAGACAGCCTATTAATTTTAAAATTATTGGCTTCATTTTGCTGAGGTCCGCTCATGGATGGGCTTAATCCTAGTATACGTAACACGGTTGATTCGGCGATGTTTGGAGACTGACTCATTTGGAAGGGCTTATTGCTTTATTTATTATTTATTTTATTAATGTTATTGCTTTTTAACCATTTTGCATTTACATTTTGGAATTCATAGTGTGATTAGCGACATTTTTCAAAATCGCAGCAAGCGTGTTACGTATAGTAGGATTTTACCCATGTTTGGGGTACCTCGACTTGTGTTAAAAATTAACTTCAACACCAGTTTGCTCTACTTCGGAACACACGACCATCGCGTGTAAGGTTACCTAGAGGTTTAGTTTTTCCGCCACGAGAAAAGCTTTTGGCATCGTATTGTGGCGATTGTTATGGAAACGGGCAGTTTCTTGGGGGTGATGGTAGTTCATAAACGCTGTAAAAACAGTTTTGGGCCAAATCTGTGCGACTATAATTTAGATTTAAACATTTCAAAGTTTGTGTTTCATCTGTCAAAGTTGTTCTCGTGGCGGTCGAATTATAGTCAGCATTGTACTAGTTCTTCTGTGGTATTCTTGCTGTATGCGATCTACCAGTTTAGTTTGCTGGGTTTGGTGAAGATACCGCAACTGATGTTTCTTGAAATCTCGTGTTTTCGGCCTTCCTAATTGAGAATATTTGATTAAAAATTCATCAGTTGCGGTGTCGCTTTGTACCTTGAATCCAGCTAACTAAACTGGTAGATCGCATACTGCAAGAATACCTCTTCTGTTAATAGACTGTTATTATGTTTATATTTCCCTATATTTATATCGGTACAATTGAACTGTTCGCTTTTTATCAGTTAAATCGATCGGTACTTTAGGATTAGCCGGACGCAAATCTCACAAATCGGACTTGGAAACTTAAGAAATTCCACATCAAAATGTATCTCATATTAAAAACAATACCGCTGGTTGAGGTATTGCAATGTTCCTTTATTTTGATTACTTTCAATTTACCTGCTCCAGGCTAATCCTGAAGTACCTATCAATCATTCTGTATACAGGGTGTATCTGAAATGATGCGACAAACTTTGAGAGGTGATAGTACTCATCAAGACTAACAAGAATTGGTATAGAAAGGGGGTCGCAGATACGCCGTTAAAGAGCTAGGACCTAATGTAGTGCGAGATGCCCCCTAGAATAACTGAAAATTCCTCAAGTACCCTTGATCTTGTTATAGCTTACGGTATTGTTCACTCTTATAAAAGTAATGTAACAGTAGTGACTCTTTTTTTTCCTTAAAATACGCCAACACCAAATCTCTCAGTGGTAGGTGAACTCTCACCAATAATAAGGAGGGGATCTTAAGGCTCTGTGTTGATATATTCTGTCACCTATAGTTAAAAAAATTGATTAAATAAGACTAAAATAAAAAAATAGCAGGTTTCCGCCTATCGGTAATTATCTCAATAATAATCTCAATTAAAAGGGAAAAATTAAAGGGAAAAATATTTTTGAATATAAAAATAAAATTTTTCGCTATAACATTGCGGAGAAGTCATGAAAACAGTTTGGGGGACTTTCACAAAAACTAAGGTTGGTGGGAGGTAACTGATTTCATAATCGGATTAATTTTATATAAAAATCGTCCGGAATTGTTTCGTAAACATTTTTCCTTCCGGTCCAATGTTATTTGCTTCTAACGTCTGTAATATTACTGCATAGATAGTCTACTGACGAATTTTCACGAACTATATTAAACCCTTTTTTTTGCTTGATTCGAATATCTAAATTTGCTTATATTAAGCCATAAATTATTTAAGCCATATTATTATTTGCCATAAAATAACTTCGGGATAGTTTAGAAACTAGCAGGAAAATTTTAAGATTTCTTGACATTTTTCATTCTCTCAAAATTTGACTGAAAAGCGCGATCTGAAGGCATGATCCGATCAAGTTGATATTTTTTATCATTGGTTATAAGGACCACAAACTTTGAGCATTGGCCACTGAGTGATTTCGATAAAAGCTTTTCCGTTCCATCCTAATATACTGGATGTATTTACAAATTTTGTAAACCCAAAGCAAAGATTAAAGCAAAGCTAAGATTCTCCATGGTGCATTAGAAGTGAATACATTCGTAATGATCTAAAAATATCTTCCCTCTTGTTTCCTTCGTAGAAAAAAGGCCACCACATTTCCTAACAATTCAAATTCCCTTATCATTCAAAGACATTTATTCATTCTAATTCATGGTCACCTTTCAAATCACACAACATTAACTAGAGATTCCATCCCCTTGTGATCAGCCACTTTACCAGATTCCAACTTTTCTTCACAATGAGCGGAAGAAAATCTGAGTTACCAGATCGTCTGTGAGCTCTCATTGGCTGACGCGTTGAACTCTAAATGTATGTAATTTGACATTTTGCGAAAACTATGAGCCCCAAAACGCAATAATATATGTATGGGTTTAATAAACTAACAATATTTATAAGTTAAGTTCTTAATTTCTTTCTGACATTGCTCTCTAGGAACTACTTCCTTTGTTTGCTCTCAGTATATTCTTTATTGTCAAGAAACGTTAGTCTATAGTCGACAGCAACGTTTCTTGAACAAAGTACGTCCCTACGTGGAGCCTGTTGGGTTGTTAGGAGGATTTTCGGTGCGCAAATAATGATAAAAAGACGCATATGCATAGGTTTAGCAAAGTAATCATATGTTTAAATTGACGTTCTTCATTTCACTCAAAATTCAGACACCGCGATGGAAACTACTTTGTTAGTGACGTCATAGGGTCAACTAACGTTGCTGTCGAGTCTAGTAAAGAGTATAACTCAAAGTACTCCCATGATTCCTGGCTAGGAGCCCCCCTTCGCTTGCTGGCTATCCGCCTTTAAATCAATCTTTTAAAGTTTCTCCTTCGTTCTATTTTCAGATGGCCCTTGCACGTGACTGTCCTCGTGTTTCGTCACTCATCTGGAGTTTCCTCTGTTATGCGTCTCGTCTACACTGAATGGAAGTTGACTGCACGTTGGTACTACACGAACCGGAGCTGTTTGAAGAGTGGACTTGTGACCATGCAGTTGGATACAGACTGATTACTGCCCAGGCCTTGGGCCCAACATCGACGTGAGCATGACGCAGCGCCGGAGGACCTCGGCGCGCGCCTCCACCTCCTCCCTCATCAGTTGAGCTTGCTCAGCCTGCGCCCGCATGGCCAACACCCGCAGCTCCTCCTCCTCCCGCATCGCCCGCATGGCCAACACCCGCAGCTCCTCCTCCTCCCGCATCGCCCGCATGGCCAACACCCGCAGCTCCTCCTCCTCCCGCATCGCCCGCATGGCCAACACCCGCAGCTCCTCCTCCTCCCGCATCGCCCGCATGGCCAACACCCGCAGCTCCTCTTCCTCCCGCAATACTCGAGCACCCTCAGCCTGATCCCGCCTGGCCAACGCCAGCAGCTCCTCCTCTTCTCTTATCTGTCTCCTAACTGCCAGGAGCTCCCTCTCCAACACCAGCCTCCTTTCCAGCAGGTCCACTGCGGCTGAGGAGGGGGCAGCGCTGTGAACCGAGAACGTGTTGGCGGCGTGGATGAGAGGAATCTTCATGAGGTATATTATAAAGGTTGCCTTGGTTGCAGTAGGGGTGGCTGGTTCGTCTGCGTCGGTTGGAGGCTCTTGTTATTCTAGGCGATGATCTCTTAAAAAAGGTCTTATTTTGTCTTGTCTGGCGCATAATATCCTAGTGTGGATCGTGCGCCATAAACAGGGTTCCCACTGTCCTTGAAAGTCCTTGAATTTTTTTATGCCAAAATTAGGTCCTTGAAAGTCCTTGAAAAACAGCCTATGTCCTTGAATTTTGAATCCACTCTGGCCGCCTTTCACTAATTCATCTAAATTTCCTTCCCGCAGTTACTGGCGATTTTTGAATCGCTCCGAACATGAAAATACGATAGTAACACCCTCTACAACGGTTCCACAAATGAACCAACAAGGTAGAGCCAGTTTCTGGTTGAGTGAGAAATGCACAGAACTGTTTTCTCAAGGGTTATAATTTTTAAATGTCTGCGAAAAAAGTCCTTGAAAATTTTGTTGAGGGCCTTGAAAAGTCCTTGATTTTCAATGTTTTCAAAGAGTGGGGGGAAC
Organism: Tetragnatha montana; assembly: GCA_963680715.1. Taxonomy (NCBI): domain Eukaryota; kingdom Metazoa; phylum Arthropoda; class Arachnida; order Araneae; family Tetragnathidae; genus Tetragnatha; species Tetragnatha montana. The sequence continues at coordinate 5,920,283 of OY796677.1, forward strand.
CATGCATAAAACACCAACCAACCGACCTTGCGTAAACCCTTTCCCTCTTTCGGCGGTTTTATAACCTTTACCAATCCCGTATCATATCACGTGCATTCCAATCAGAGGAAGGTCTCTGAAGGATGCCAGGTTGGATATGCCCCTTGCTTGCTACATATCCCACCTTTACTTCTCCTGCCATTTTATCTGTGCACAGTATGATCTTCCCGATCCTTGTGCCGTAAAAAATAACCAAACCCATATGATTCAAAGTCGTTTGTTGTATTTTTCCCTATCTAAGTATTTTTTTCCACTTAAGTAGTTAATCCCCTTGTGGTCGTGTACAAATCGTGAAGTAAAGCCAAGAATATAAATTCTCTAAACATTTCATCCCATATCTCCGTCTGTTTGTTCAGAACAGATTACGTTATCCAATCAACCGAAAAGTAATGGGAGGCGGCTTGTTCTTGCAGAGGATATATTCTAGCTGTCTTGTAGCTTTCCCCGTTAGCAAGTATTTTCAAGTTATACTTTCGTATGCACCCTGTATAATTATGCTGTGCTATACTGAAATGCTATATTAAGCACTTTTCCTTCCTTTACTCTAGGAGTGAAATTTTTTTTTCACCATTTACAATTTTTAACTATTAATATCTGTAAGGGGACTGGGCTATTGTTAGACCATGGTGTATTTTCCTTTATGCTACAGTTTGATGGGCTGTGGTCGGCCCTTGGAGTGGATAATGTGGTCAGGTACGGTCCCTCTCAAAGCACTCGAAAGGAGCACTTTTCTGAAAGGACATCAACTACTGTTGCATTAGGCACGGTATTAAACTAAAAGAATCAAATTGATTGTCCTACAGAGTCAGGACTTTGAAATAGGGCATATCCCAACTTAGTAGGCTGCCCACCTATCAAGGACCAGAGATTTCACTGTCGTAAAACAGGTATATGTGAAGCACAATAGGAAAAAAGTATCTAGATATGAGAAGCTTTTTGTTCACGTTCACTATTTGTGGGGGATTGGTTTTCAGCTTGGTTATTATCAGGTGGGGGAGGATTTGGGGCCTGCCTCTTAAGGGTCGCGTGTGAAAGAGCAGATGTCCCGATAGGGACCATGCGCCATAAAACACATTATCCCCCTTTCAGATTTTGGGACTTCTTGTAACTGACGATTCATTTATGGATGGTTCCTTATAGGAGGTTTTAAAAGCCCCATCCATATTCGGCCCATTCATAACCAAGACCCCCCTCAATTAAAAAGTAACTTACGGAGAAGTGGTATCCATTGTATCCTCCCCACTCGCTTCGCCAATTGTTGTCAGTGGACTTTGCTGGAAGGAAAAAGAATTCTAATAAAACGGGCTAAAAAAAGAAAAAGTAGTGGGTGGCGAGGTCCTCCTCCCGCTGTCATGGGCGATGAGCGATTCAGAAGTATGGACGATGGCTCATTCCGAAAGTCTTCAAAACCTGCTGAGTCTGGCGCTACTTGCCCCACTGTGGGCCTTGCGCCATAAAAAATCAATCTTCAAAACCTGCTGGCAAGGTGGTTTCAACGGTTACAGATAAATAGAAAAGACATCGAGTTAAAAAAAAAAGACAGAAAAAACATCCAAATTGCACTATATTTTATAAAAACTTAAGGTATGATCGAATTTTCTATTAGTTTCTCCCCTTGTGTCTGGCGCAGAATGGCCGAATAGGGCCCTTGCGCCATAAAACCCCACCAACCAACCAACCTATTAGTTTCTCCTATCCTGTTAGTTTCCTGACCCTATGACGCCATTACGCGAAAGATGAAATCATGTTGGGTTGATAGGAGGAGACGAGAAACTTACTTTGAACATTAATCACTGGAGGTGGATGGGTATGATTGTTATTGCTGTGTGGATGAGGGGGTTCTTCATTGTAAAAGTTGCCTTGGTTGCAGTAGGGGTGGCTGGTTCGTCTGCGTCGGTTGGAGGCTCTTGATATTCTGGGTGATGATGATGATGGAGAGGATCTAGGAGAGGGTTCAGGGTGCGGCGTCCTTAAGTCCAAAGGATGGTCTTCAGGCTGCTGGGGCGGCTGGCCTCCTTTCCATCTGGTCAACGGCTGTTGATGGACAAAACAAAGCTCGTCTAAGGTGACGGTCTTATTTTGTCTTGTCTGGCGCATAATATCCTAGTGTGGATCGTGCGCCATAAAACACAGACCTTGGCGTAAACCCTTTCCCTCTTTCGGCGGTTTTATAACCTTTGCCAATCCCGTATCATATCACGTGCATTACAATCAGAGGAAGGTCTCTGAAGGATGCCAGGTTGGATATACCCCTTGCTTACTACATATCCCTTTACTTCTCCTGCCATTTTATCTGTGCACAGTATGATCTTCCCGATCCTTGTGCCTTAAAACAATAACCCGACCCTTATGATTCAAAGTCGTTTGTTGTATCTTTCCCAATCTAAGTATTTTTTTTTCCACTTAAGTAGTTAATCCCCTTGTGGTCGTGTACAAATCGTGAAGTAAAGCCAAGAATATAAATTCTCTAAACATTTCATCCCATATCTCCGTCTGTTTGGTCAGAACAGAGTACGTTATCCAATCAACCGAAAAGTAATGGGAGGCGGCTTGTTCTTGCAGCGCATATATTCTAGCTGTCTTGTATTGAGCTACTGTAGAAAATAATTGTTATTTCGAGCGTTATATAGCCTAATAAAGGATCTTGCGCTTGAAAACATCCAATCGGTTATCACCGAATTAGCCCTAGTCTAGCGGGAATTTGCTCTTCTGGCCATTGCTAGATTAATCTACTGTGAAAACAATTTTGACTTCTTTTGGTGTGATACAGTCTAACTATAGGCTTCACAATACTTATTAAATAACACTACACACAGTTTTCGATTATAATAATTGCCACGTTGGAATATTATTTCAATCGCCCATAGACGACCAATTTTACATCGTTTCTGATATAAATCATATCCGGATTCAAGCTCCTCCTTCGCGTATCCCCAACCAGGGAGATTCCACCCTCTTAATTCCCCCCATGAGTCACATTGTATATTTCAGTAATTTAAAATAAACGGTAATTTTAACAGTATCCAACACTACAGGTTGAGACAAAATTTGGCTTTGAGTTTGGTTAGACAAGCTTTGCAACAGTGCTAATCTGAAAAATGATCGGGTTTTACCAGTTTTTTATAATCATTAATTATCATGTAATCAATATATTATCAGTTTCTTCATAACTATCCAAAATTTTCAAGCACAACTTTCAAAGATTGTCCAAACCTGGTTTACCGTAAATATATCGGAGAGAAATTTCTGAAGAATTCTAGAATGCTTTAGCAATTTTGGTGAAATTGCACACTTACATGTAATTGTGTATCAATTATCTATATCAATTGTGTTCAAACATTTCCTTGTATTTGGTTAAAATAAGGGTTTGTCACCTTTTGTAAAAAGAGAAATTTTTGGTTTAAGCATTGTGTAACTGATGCATTTTGTTTAAATAATCAGTTAATTACTGATTAAATGTAAACCTTTCACCAGAGATTAAAGCTAGTCAAAATCGTGCAGATTAACCGAAAATGTTTAGAGCTTTTCACGCAAGTTTATCTTGAAATCTTTTAAACAAACCTTGCATTGCTAGAACTATTTTCCTAAGGGCATACTTAAACATGTGGTTAATGTTCTAAGTATGTTTTTATGGTACTTGCGTATTATCCCGTCGACCGTTTAGTGGTCATCTAATTCAACGGCACAGTTATAGTAAAATCAATGAGATTTGATAACGTTTTCGGATTAAGCGGCACGGCCGACGGGATTATACGTAAGAACCCCTTTTTATTTATTTCTTTGTTCTCCATCATGAATTATGTACTTTTAAATTTGAGAAACTTTTTTTCCATCTTAAAACTTGTTTTCAAAGTACTCATTTTAGTTTAATGTGTTTTACAAATTTGTCCTACATTCTTTATACTAGTATAAAACTATACATATGTATTTACTGTTAAGCAGTGATAATTGATTTGAATAAACGATTTTGTTTCATTCTAACAAGTATTTTTTATTTGTATTCGAAGAAAGTGAAAAAGTACTGTAAATACTTATGCCGTATCTAAAGACATTCGCAAAGACCCTGGAAGGGGAGGGCGACGAAGTCCAAAGGTTCTGGAGAGCGGATAATTGCTAAAAGCAATGAAATACCGTAAAGCGGTTGGAAGTAGAAATAAAACCTCAGTGCCAATTATTTTTAGCTTACTTAAAAAAAACTGCAAAGCTCTTGCATATTTTTTAAGTTAAAACGTAATTGGCTCTATAATTAACCAATATTTTGTTGCTTTTGACTACTTAAGTTTTGCTCCCCTCCCCTCTCCCTTCTATTAGAATTGGAACGACAATTTTAAAAGGGAATAAGTTCTATAAATGGCAAATTGACTGTTTGGGCTCAATAACCTCAAAGCTTCACTTTACTCATTAGTTGGGAGAAGTATCTTCCTCCTATAGGCAAAATATAGCCACCGGAATTTGGTGAAATCGATGTCCATTAGGGTAATCACAAGAAATGAAAGTAAATAAAGTCGGGGGCACACACAAAAGATAGGTGCCATTTGGTATAAAACTTTCAATTCAAAATATTTTAACCCCGCTTTCCAGAGCGTTAAAATTTACTAAACTCTAAATTTTGCACAATTTTAGCAGTAAAATCCGAACCAGTGGTTGTAAAAATGCAAAGTGGAACTCCTTTTGTATTTATTTATTTAGTTTCAACTTTTATAATTGAGACTTGTTTGTAACACTTGCAGATTAAAGGGTTTTACAACTCTTCTCCAGCAGTATTAAGTTTTAAAGAGTAGCGGTAAAATTTCTTTTAACTTGTCAGTTAACGTAAAATGGTTCAAAAACGTGCTAGAAATGGTTTTTGACTGCATAGGAATAAAATTTTAGAATTACAAAGGGAAAAAAATCGTGCATACCTGTAAATTTTTTAATTGTAAAAACTTAACACCCCTTAAATACGCATCTGGCCCATGACATTTAGGATTACTTACGCACTTCATGCCGTGCCGTATGGCGCATAAGACATCCATCCCACCCCTCCATACTCCCCGATCCCCTGCTCGTGATCTGGCCTTCCAATCCACAGATCTTAAAATCGGCCAGCATCTGTCTCTGCCATGTCAACTTAGGTCTTCCCCTTTTCCTCCTGTCATCAGGAGCCCAGGAGAGCGAGACGTGTGCCAATTTTCTTTCGGTGTTCTCAAAACATGGCCAGTCCATCGCCACCTCCTTTTGTTTATTTCCTCTTCTATTGCTGTGATGATGGCTTTTTCCAAAATTATTTCATTTCTCATTTTAACAGGCCAGAAGACTGTTCATAACTATAAAATTGCGTCTGAAAAATGGAGTGTTCCGAGGTGCCCCACTCTCCCCTATTCTTTGAGCTTTCGCATTTATTCTCATTGTTTGGGTTTTCTTATTTATATTTATTTATTTTATTAGCATATTTATTATATAAATGGGTTTTCTCTTCAAGGTCAGAGTACCTTGGTGAAATTAACAAGATGTCCTCCGCAAAATCCAGATCTTCTAGGACTGTTAAATCTCCATCTAATACCTCTTTTCTGGATCTCATTCGTGTTTCTCATAATCCAATCAATTACAAGGATGAACAGGAACCCTGACAGAACACATCCTTGTCTAACACCAGGTTTTCCTTCAAAAAATTCAGTCAAAACTCCATCCACTTCCATACTTGATTTACTCTTATGGTATAGATCTTTTATTACGTTAATGAACTTATCGGGTAGACATTGAAGATTCCCCCTTATAAATTTGAAGAGTTTAACAAGCAAAAAAAAAAACACTTTTCAGACACATTTAAGTGGCTTAGACGTCCTCTGTTGAGTGGCTCATCATAATTATAACACCTAAAATAGGGTCTAAAAAGTTTCATGTAAGGCCCAATGGGGGGGGGGGGTTCGGACCCGTAGCCCCCACTTGGCTACAACCTTAAAAGGGAACTTATTATTCTTACTATCATAGAAAACAACTTAAGAAGAGTGGGTCTGGAGGTCCTCCCCCGGGTAAATTTTTGAATTTTATCATGCCCAAAAGTGTTCTGAATTTAGTTTTCGCCCCCTCCGTCCCCCTTTAATCCGTCCATGGGTGAATTGATTCAAAATTCAGCCTTCCTTGAAGAAAAGAAAATCAGTGAGGAGTGTGTTGTCCGAATGAGATGTTGGAGATAGGAAAACCCTTCTGCCTCCCCTCGTTTATAACATCTTAAACTTAAATATTTCACTCCTTGCCAGACTTGCAGTTTAAAGCCCATACCTGGCAACAGGCAAAGACATGCATTTTAAGGAAACAATGATTGGAAGTGTATTGCTAAATTGGCGAATTTCACTGTGAATAAACTTGGCTCGAAAGCGGAGATACCTTGCCCCCAACGGCCTCAATTCTGGAAAATAAACAACAGAACACCAAAGCTGAAGAAAACAAGCAGGAAATGCCTTAACCTTCAGTTACTTTCTTTTTAAAAACTATCTAAGACTAAAGAACTAAGACTAAATAACTAAGATTAACTAAATAAGACTCTAACTTAAAATGGAAAACTCATGTAAATGAATTAATTAAGAAGTTACGCTTTGTATTGGTTAAATTTTATCACCTAAAAAATAAAAAAGATGCAATATTTTTAAAAACACTTTATTATTCTTGGTTCCACTGATTGTTAAATTATGGTATTATTTGGGGAGGCGATTATAAATGTAATTTACTACCACTAATTTCGATCCAGAACAAGTGCTTCAAAATTTTAAAACCATATCAATCAAATGCCTATACTTTTAGAAATTTGAACTTACTACCTCTAAAATATGACTTCTTCCGTGTAGCCCTTTTTGTATAGAAACAAATCAATATATGACTTAAAATTAAATGTATCTCTAAGAAGACCTAATGAAATATATAAAATTCCTCATTTTTCTAAAGAAATATTTCGGAAGCATTTTTACTTTTTAGCACCCAAAATCTATAACCATTTGCCTTCTTATCTTCAAAATATTAAGATATATTCAACATTTAAACGTAAACTTTTTAATTTCCTAATAAATTTGGACGACATAGACCATTATTTTCATATTTAAATTGAAGCAACTATAACTAAAATAACCAGCCTCTTGCCAATTTTTTTTTCTTTATTAAACTTTTGTTATTTGAATTTAAATTTTTATATTCAACTTTAAATAAATCATGTTTTCAGTGCCTACTGCTTTGCAATAGGTCTTTTTATTTATATGAGTTTGTGCGTATATATGTATATATTTGTTAAATTTATTTTGTTTTATTGTGTTATTATATTTAACATTAAATCTATCTGTCACCTGGGGCTCTACTTAGATGCCTTTGGAATTATTCCCCTCCGGAATATTTCCAACAACCGAAATCTGGAAATTCCAAAGGCAAGATTCCGGAAGTAAGCGAAAGTCGTACTTAGATACCTCCGGAAACCGGGTTAGGAATCGAAGAGGGGCATTTTGGGTTCGAGACTACTTTATTTCCCACTCCGGAATAGCGGCAACCAATCAGAGCTTTTGTTGTGCGCTCTTGTTTAGTAAACAAGAGATGATAACGTGTCGTTAGTTGACAATTCTAGATTGGTATAGGTCCACATGGGTGTCAAAAGACACTTTAAAGGATGGCAGAACAATTAAATAATGTGCGCGACTAACAATAACTCGCCAACGAACCAGCAACTAGAAGCGATCCGAATTTTGATTGCTGTGCGAACAGTGTTAGGGGACTGTGTTATTGAAGTTTTCGTTTTGTTTGTATTTCATACAGACATTTATGTTCATTAGGGAAAATTAAAAATACAAATTAAATTCACTGTTTATGTTTCATTGTCAATCTCATAAACTAAGTTAGATTCTTTTAAGATTATATCTAGTTTTCAAATTTCTACAGATTTTCAGTTTTCTTATCTTCACACTGGGGGGGGGAGCCTTTTTCATAGATTTCAGGATGCTGAATTAAACATGTCAATCATCTTCCAATATTATGAAAATGTTTCTATATTTTATTTTCTGCTAAAAGGTTTTGTATTTCACAAAAGTAATTGGGAAGTGATGAAGTATTTGTCAAAACTAAGAAACTTTACATTAGTTCTGCACCACTTCTATAATCTAAATTTCTTAAAATTGGAGGATGATAGAAGTTTTTTCTTGCTTTTTTTCTACCCATGATGAATTGATGACATTAAAGAGGAGAAAATTCATAATAATTTCCTTTTCTGTCTACAAACAATAAATTCTCAGTAAAGGGCAAATGCAGTTATTACTTTGATAAAGTTTTTTTACTTCATGGTATTGCATCAGCCTTTTGCTTATTTTCTTCCTGAGAAAGGCGAAAAGTTTCAGTTCAAAATTTCCCTTGAAGGTCATCCTGCTTTCTCCTTGTGTTTGATTGGTTGTCAATTGTATGGTGTGGTTTCGCTTCGTAAAACGATGAGGGAAGTCTAGTGAAAGTGTTTAATAGTTCCTGATTTCCCATGGCTGCGGGCTGCGTATGGTCTGGGAATGTTTTCTTATAGTATAACTTTTTATTAAAACTCTCGATCCATAGATTTGCTACTCATTAACTGAACGTAGCAGTCAAACCCTCTGGTAAGGTCCCATTTTTTCATTGAAATGTATTTTTATAAATTTTCAAAACAGCTTTATTAACAAAATATATTTATTTCAAAATATTAACTTTTCTTGAAATGCAAGTTAAACCCAGTGGCGAAGCATGAATTGCAAAGAGGGAAAGCGTTGAAAGTTGATTGTTATCTATCATATATTAAGCTGATTGTAATATTAGTGTTTATAGTTTGGTTTCATTATACAATAGGGTGCCACTTGTTTTTTTGTTTGTTATACTGGATTATAATGCCAACAGATTTTTGAAATTTGTATTTATGTCATGTTTAAGTAGCGCTTTCTCTATTTGCAACTTATGCTTTACCACTGGTTAAACCTAATTTCTCATAATTAACTCTCAACCCAAATCACACAAAACTGACAATTTCTAACACAATTATGTGAGGTGAGTGAGAGATTTTTGACCCCTCCCTCCCCCTTGGTGATTTTGCTAGACCCCCTACCTCCTCAAATTCTCATGGAAGATTCATTCCCATATGATCGAGCCACATTTGTTTCGACTTGTCATATACAGTATACACATTACAAAAGTTTTGATACAAATCCATGTTGAAATTAAATTATCATGACTGACTAGATAAGGATTTGCTGTTTTGACTAATGTGGATATTTTTCTTAAACTTATGCTAAAAATCTTGAAAGAAAAAGTTGACGTGTGATTTTAATAGACCCCCTTTCCTCTTTTTGACCTCATGATTTATGGATGTCCTCTTATGGTAATTTCTCAATGACGAAACCATTAGCTCGCTTTTCAAAATCGAAATTTGCATTTAAATGTTAGCCAACTCAAGCAAAAGTAATGGTTGTCAGTATTCAATGACACTTTGTTTCTATCCTTATTCCTACTGAAGTATAAGATTTAAGCCCACACGTGGCAGTATGCTATGAAAATTCAATTTGATAGAAACTTCCAACTATGATAAATCAACTTAGTGATATTTATTAGTAAAATGCTGCCAATAAGTTAAATAGGGAGAACCCAGCTAATCTTAGAGTACCATTTTCATTAGCTACAAGAAATGAACACATAGTAATACTACTAAAATAATATATATTTTATTAAAATAACATAACTTTATTCAAAGAAGTTATTTGAGCACTATCAATATTTTTAGAATTTCCATTTGGGCAGCTTTTTTAATCTACATGTTTAATCAAATCACATTCCAAGACATGCCAGAGTCACAACCTAAGTCCTTTCAGTTTTAAAATGATCTTGATATGAAGATCCATGCACATTCTAAAGATGAATTGTTAACTGAATCCTTCGCCGTTGTTGTAATTGGGATTCCCCAGCCATGGGTTACTCGAGTAAGAGATGTTGCCTGTATAAAAAAACAAAGAATGTTATAAAAGTTGTTCACAATAACTTAATACATTTCCCATGTCCTTTTCATTCTTGATATTTCCCCCTTCTCAGAAAATGGTTAAGATTTTACTCAATTTATAAGTATTCTTCACTCCACATTATTTGCCGTGTCAGGGAGTGAAGTTAAATTTTGACCAAAACTTAAATGCAGTTAAACAATTACTCCAAAATACACATTCAGGCTGTTGTACAAAAGTCTGTCTTGAGGAATTAAACATTAGTTTTACTATAGCAATCACACCTATCTCATCAAAAGCCACATTATCGAGAAACTTTCAACAGACAAATTTCTCCGTTTCATTGAATGGCCTTATTACACCAACAGACATTTCCCCCAATTTCAGTACACTGAAAATCTATTTCACTGACAAAATTTTTCACTGAATTCCATGACACTAACACGCCTTAATTAATTGACCATTGGCCGAAAAGACAGGTGTAATGATCAATTCGCTGAAATGATCTGCCGGTGTTGTAGAATTCAGTGAAACTTCTTTGCAGTGTACTGGAATATGGAGAAGCATCTTGTTTGGAACACATTCTGTTAGTTCAATGGCCCATTTTGAGAAATAATTTGTTGGGGAAATGTGAAGATTTGTCAGTAAATTGGATTTCGGCGAAATGAAATAGGAGTATCGTGCTATTTTTTACCATTTCTTTTCTATTCTTACTGCCATAATTTTTCTAAATCTCAGACAGGTTATGGTTAGCTAAAGTTATGGGTTTTTTTTTTCAAATTATTTGGTTATGCGGCATGTAACTGTAAAAAAATGCTATTCTACTGTATTATAATAAGCGAGGAATCAAAATTAGCATACTTCAAAGATAATTCAGTTAATAATGAAATGGGTAGGTTTTTTGGGTATTAAACAGTCCACTTTTTTCAGTAATGTTAAAACTGTCACAAAAAAAAAAAACAGAAAATGATATATAGATGAGTAGAGCATTGAAGATTTTTTAGCAACTGTTTTGATTTTGGCTAATTGTTCAAATCAATTGTTTATCAACATTCTTTTTTGACTAAAAAACATGACTAAACTTGATGATAAAGAATGCAAATAAAACTAACAATGTCATCAATGTAACCATTATCTAAACTAGAAACTCATAACTAGAAACTAAAACAAAACTAGAAACTCATTAAATATTTTCCTATTCCATGCAAAGTACATAATTATATTAAAAGCATTCTACTTATTCACACTCTACATTACAATAAAATGTTATTTTACCTTTCAAAAAAAATACTTTGTTACTTCTGCAATAGTTTTAATAGGTCTGAGGTCCAATACATTAAGAAAGGCTGTGATAACAACCACATGGAACCTAGAATGGAACACATGCATTTACTAGCAGATAATTTTTTTTAAAACAAAATAGTACATTTCATAAATCAATTACTTCTATTATCACAAATAATAAGTAAGAGTTCAACAGTGTTGTCAAGTAGAAAATCTTTTCAACTTGCTTATGTGTTTTAAAAATTATAAACCAAAGTACTCTTTAAGAGCATAAAATATGATTAAAAGATACCAATTTACTAAATATTTCAATAACTTTTGACTAGCTAGATATTGTTCTCCAGAGTTGGGGGAATAATTGTGAAGACATCTACCAAATTAAGTAGAACCGTAATATTTGTCTCGAGTTACATTTCAATAAATCATGGTTAAATTGATCGAGACACATTGTGAGTTTTGAGAATTCAAAACTCCTTATAGAATAAGTAATCAGACAATAAGACTTTAAGAAATTCAAAAATAGTTAATTTTAACAAATTAATTAGAAAAAAAAGCTTACCTTGTTTTTCTTTCACCACAGAATGATATGTTGTTCTGATGGCTTTATGCTGTTCTTTTCATTCTTCTATTTTGACTATTTTAAAAATTCTAATTACATTTAGTCATAAATTAAGAATTAATTAGACCTTTTGCAGTCACTTCAATTAAAAAAATACAGGGATTGAATGATTTAATTAGATAAGATGGCCCTATTGAAGTTTGTTTACTTTCGTTTTCTCGTACGGGAAATAATTTCACCAAGCTTTCTCCCGCCGAAAAAATTCCCGCATTGCCAACAACTTATTCCTCGAAATTCCGGAAGGGAGATGTTTTCGGTTGCATCTAAGTGCCGCTTTTGAGTTTTTGTATCACGTGACTCCGGAAAGTCACGTGGTTCCGGAATTTTTCCAACGGGGAAATAATTCCGGAGGCATCTAAGTAGAGCCCCTGAACGGGACAAAAGTCCCCTTGGTGATAAATATGTAACTTTCTCACTTGTGTTGTAATTTTCGTTATCTATATCTATAAAAGCGAAATACCACTGACTGACTCACTGGTAAGTGACAAACACTCAACACGGAATCTCCGAAACTACTGGACCCAGAGGCTTGAAATTTGACAGAGACGTTCCTCTCTGCTATGCGACGCGCACTAAGAAAGGATTTAAAAATCCAACGACTCCTTCCCTGTTTTTCGGCGCTTTTTCGACTCCGTTTTTCCCATTGAAATAACATTGTGCATTGTTGAAATGCATAAATTGCAGTAGGTTTATTTCTCTCTTGAGTTTTCGTCTGGCCTCATTTGTTAAAATATAATTTCAAAAATTTCATAATTTATAACAAATTAAGACGAAAAACAGTGTAAATTTCTGTTTAAAATTATAACAAGTTTCAAGAAACATATAAATTGAAATAATTAATTTTGAAACAACATTTTCCTTTATTTGTAATTTTAATTTACTAGACTTATTCACTAGGTTTTATTAAATTTTTATTACTAGCAATCCGTTTTTATGGTTTTTACTTTTTCAAAGTAATAGCTTTAAAAGAAGTTGGCTATCATAACAAAATGAAAATGAGATTTAACTATTTATTATTTTGATAAAAAAATTTTTTTAAGAAGATGTATCATACAAATAAAAAGCGTATTCTTTATCATTTTTGAATTAAAATTAAATTAGATTATGTTTAATGTTTTGCTTTAGCGGGAGTTGTTGACTAAATTACTCATCGGGATTATATTTTTTGATTAAGTTAATATCCTTTTTGGAAAACGATGAAAAATTTCATAAGAAAGAATACGGTTTCTAACATCCGGTAGGAAATTATTCCCAAGGCTTTAAGAGGGTTGTAATTTTTACTTGCTAAGTTATTATCGAGTGATTTATAAAAACATATGCGGAATTTTGAAAGGACACCAGAGATACTTCATATAAATTTTGTTTAAGGTTTTAATCACTGGATTTCAAAAGACTGCTGATTTTAATAGGATTGTTGTTTTACAGCCAAAGTTAAATGCGGGACGGGATGAGTTGGGGTATATTTTCACAGTAAGGAACAGGGATGAAAAAGACGACGGGGACGACAAGTGTTAATTCAGAAAAAGTAAAGACATATAACTCGATAAATCTTTGATAACTTGATAAACCTGATGATCTCAAATAGATTGTTCTTTTACAACCAAGGTAACAGCCAAAGTTAAATGTGGGATGGGATGCGGGTTAGGGTATGTTTTCACAGTATCGAACCTGGATGAAAAAGACGACAGGGACAACAGGATGATTAGTGATTGCTAACCAGGAAAAGAAAAACCATATAACTTGATAAACCAGCAGGACGGGATGAATTAGGGTATATTTTCACAGTAAGGAACCGGGATGAAAAAGACGACGGGGTGTTAAGTGACTGCTAATCCAGAAAAAGAAAATACATATACCTTGATAAACTTTTAAACAATTTTTATTAATTAAGTCAACCCGTGCAAGGCCGGGTAAGTCAGCTAGTCTATATCTATAAAAGCCAAATACCACTGACTGACTGACTGACTCACTGGTAAGTGACAAACACTCAACACGGAATCTCTGAAACTACTGGACCCAGAGGCTTGAAATTTGACAGAGACGTTCCTCTCAGCTATGCGACGCGCACTAAGAAACGATTTTAAAATCCAACGACTCCTTCCCTGTTTTTCGGCGCTTTTCTACTCCGTTTTTCCCATTGAAATAGCATTATGCATTGTTGAAATGCGTAAATTGCAGTAGGTTTATTTCTCTCTTGAGGTTTCGTCTGGAATCATTTGTTAAAATATAATTTCAAAAATTTCATAATTTATAACAAATTAAGACGAAAAACACAGATCAAAAATTATAACAATATAGACCTCTTCAACCGGAACTTGGTGGCGCTACGATCCGGGCGCTTGGATTGCTTCCGGGTTACTTCTTTTGGCGTTGTATTTGGCTATTCTTTGATCTGGCTATTATTGGCGGCCGTGTTTGTTTTTGTTTGTATTCCGTCGTGTGTTGTTTTTATTATTCTTGGATTTAACGAGCATATAGCTAATACTTATTAATTTATTCATATTATTTTCTTTAAATTAATCAAAACCGAAATCTGGAAAGACTACTTTTACTTTATTTCCCACTCCGGAGTAGCGGCGACCAATCTGTCTCTTTTTATTTACCCGTTTGATAGTAAACAAAAACCCAGCTACAGATATATTGTATTATAGTATTTCTGGTAGTAATAATACTACAGAAGATACTACATCAGGGTTTATTTTCATTGCCCTGTGAACTGTAAAATCAGGTTTTTAATTTCCCTATTTTTTTAATTCTCCAATTCCATTATTAATGTAGCGTATCTGGTGGTATTATATAGGTATTGAAGTTTCTTTAAGTCTGTATTTCATATGGGCATTTATGTCCATTTAGGATTGATTAAAAAACAAATTAAATCCACTGTCTGTGTTTCATTCTAAATAACAGTATTTAAGTGTGATTGTATTAAGATTCATTTTTCTGTCTTTCAAATTTTCTATTGACACATTGAGTTTTTTTTTTTTTTTTTCAGATTTCAGAGTGCTGAATTAAGCATGTCAATCATCTTCCAATTTTAAGAGACTGTTTCTAGACTATTTTTTGCAAAAGGTTTTTATTTCACAATAGTAATCTGAAAGTGATGGAGTATTTTAAGACTCCTCAAAAGAAACTTTATATTAGATCTGCACTTTCTTTTTTATATTCTAAATTTCTTAAAATTGGAGGATGATAGAATTGTTTTCTTCCTATTTTTTTACATGATGACACTAGAGAGACATAAATTAAAACAATATGCTTCTCAGTGTCAAAAAACAATAAAGTTGGAGGGAAAGGGCATTCAGTTTTCAAATTATTACTTTGATTAGGATTTTTTACATCTTTGTACTTTCCTGGATCGACCATTAAACGGACATGACTTCATTACCAATCATTGGATGATTGGTCAAGTGTAATGGTCGATTCTGTGAAATGGCTTTTCAGTGTATTGGAATTCGCTAAAATGTAGTATAAATGTTGATCCCCTCATGGTATTGCATCATCCATTTACTCATTCCCTCCCAGGGAGAGGCAGAAAGTTTGTTTGGAATTTCGCTTGAAGGTCATTGCCTTCTCCTTGTGTTGGATTGGTTTATTGGGTGTGAGTCATATGGATTGGTTTCACTTCGTAAAATGTTGCAGATAAACTAGTGGAAGTCGATCCTTGCTACTCACTTAACTAATCGTAGTAGCTTGTGAGAACAACCTCAATCCCTCTGGTAAGGTCCTATTTTTCCATTAAAAAATTTTTTTAGAAATTTGCATTGCAAATATATTTAGTTTAAAATATAACTTTTCTTGAAATGCATGTTAAACCCAGTGGCGAAGCATGAATTGCAAAGAGGAGAAGCACTGGAAGTTGATTGTTATTTTGCCATATGTTAGGTTGATTGTAATATTAGTGTTTATAGTTTTATTTTGAAATTTGTAACTTCTTGGATGTTTCAAGTATAATTTTTGTAAATGTGTATGTCATGTTTACATAGCGCTTTTCCTGTTTGCAACTCATGCTTCGCCACTGGTTAAACCTAATTTCTCATAATTGACACTGAACCCAAATCACACAAAACTGACAATTTCTAACACATTTGAGGATACCCATAAATTATGTGAGGCGAGATTATGGGGCCCTCCCTCCCCCCTTCAAATTCTCATTGGAGTTTACTCTATAACTTAAATTTTAAAAAGTGGTCTTATGTTTGTAATTATCATGATTGACTGGATAATGATTTGTTGTTTTGACTAATATGGATATTTTCCCTAAACTTGTGGTAAAAATGATAAAAAAGCTTATCTCCAAACTAAAAGTTGACATGAGATTTTAAATAGACCCCTTCCCTCTTTTTGAGCTCTCATGATTTATTGATGTCCTATTATGGTGATTTCTCCAAGACAAAACCATAAGCTTGCTTTTAAAAATCGAAATTTGCATTTAAATGATAGTAAACTCGAGCAAAAGTAAAGGTTGCCAATTTTCAATGATACTTTGTTTCAATCCTTATTCCTACTTAAGTAGAAGATTTAAGCCTACATGTGGCAGTATGCTTTGAAAATTCAACTGATTATCAAATATCAAATATTTTGAAAAAAATTTCTCGGTACTCTAGGATAAGTTGGGGCGCAAGCAACTTCCAAATATGTTTTTTTTGATAAATCAACATATATTTGCAAATATGAAAATAAATAACTAAAATATCTCAACAAGCAGTGCTGCTTTAAATATTTTTATTAGTAAAAGTCTGCCAATAAGTTAAATATAGGGAGAACTCAGCTAATCCTAGCCTAGAGTACCATTTTCATTAGCTACAAGAAATGAACACAAAGTTATTCTAAAATAAATATTTTATTAAATAACATAATTTATTCAAAGAAGTTATTTGAGAACCATCAATATTTTTAGAATTATGTGGGCAGTTCTTTTAATCTACATGTTAAATCTAGTACACACAATAGCATCACATTCCAAAGATATGCCAGAGTCACAACATAGGTCCTTTCAGTTTTAAAATGATCTTGAATGAAGATCCATGTGCATTCTAAAGATGAATATTCATCTGCATGAAAGAATGAATGAAAGAACAACTGAATCCTTCGTCGTTGTTGTAATTGGAATTCCCAGTCATGGGTTACTCGGATAGATGTTGCCTGTATAAAATAAAACAAAGAATATTATAAAAGTTGTTCACAATAACTTAACACATTCCCCATGTCATTTTCATTCTTGATATTTCCCCTTAGCAAATGGTTAAGATTTTACTTAATTTATAAGTATTCTTCACTCCATTTTTTTTGCCAGTTCAGGGAGTGAAGTTAAATTTTGACCAAAACTTTAATGCAGTTAAACAATTACTCCTAAATCCACATTCAGGCTGTTGTTCATAAGTCTATCTTGAAGAATTAAACATTAGTTTTACTATTGCAATCATCACACTTATCTCATCAAAAGCCACATTATCGAGAACCTTGCACCAGACAAATTTCTTCGTTTCATTAAATGGCGTTCATTAAATGGTTCGTTTCATTTAAATTATCGTTTCGTTAAATTTCGTTTCATTTTCCCCCAATTCAATTACACTGAAAAGCCAATTCACTGACAATTGTTTCACTGAATTCCATAACACCGACAGGACTTAATAACTGACTGTAAAGACAGGTGTAATGATCAATTCGTTGAAACTCTTTGACAGTGTTGTGGAATTCTGTGAGACTTCTTTACAGTGAGTGTACTGGAATATGGAGAAGCATCTTGTTTGGAAAACATTCTGTTAGTGTAATGGTCCATTTTGAGAAATAATTTGGTGGGGAAATAGTCTTTCGGTGTAACAATTTGTCCATGAATAGGATTTTAGCGAGATGAAATAGGAGTATCGTGCTACTTTTACCATTTCTATTCTTACCTCTACAATTTATCTAAATCTGACAGATTATGGTTAGCTTGAGTTATGTTTTTTTCTTCAAAATATTTGTAAATGTGGCATGTAACTATCTAAAAAAATGTTGCATTTTAAATCAAATTTATATAGGCTCAGAATATACCTCAATCCAACAGTAAAAGTCTTCAAGCTTTAAATACAACATGTTGTTAGTATTATTAAGCTAAAATATTTACTGTTTTTTAATCAATTTGAAGGAAATAATGGGAAAATGATATTTGTAAATAGTATTGAGTACAAGGAAAGCAAGCATTAAATTGAAAAACATAGTTTGTAGAAACTTAAGCAACATACAGAAAGAGGGGAACCAAGTTAAAGAGCTCTAATTTAATTTATCTGAAGATTCATTAGTAGTATTATAATAGTAGCTTGTATTATTATATTAGTACATTAGAACCTATGATGCGACCTGATAAAAGTACTGATTGTTTTATCACAGTAATAGTTTAATTCGTTAAGTACAATTCACTTCTTTTGTTAAAACAACCATGTTTTTGGTCTCAGAAGGGGGCCGCTTTATTTAGGTTCTACTGTATTATAATAAGAGGAATAAAATTAGCATACTTCAAAAATAAATTAGTTAATGATGAAATGGGTAGATTTTTTGGGTATTAAACTGTCCACTTTTTTCATTAATGTTAAAACTGTGACTGTCACCAAAAAAACAGAAAAAGATATATAGATGAGTAGAGCATTGAAAATTTTTTAGTAACTGTTTTGATTTTGGCGAATTGTTTAATGACTTATCACGTTACCTTAAAATGTTACACACCAAATCAGTTTAATCCTTGATTAAAATTTTAAATTCACAATTGTTTATTTTATCAACAGTCCTTTTTGACAAAAATACATGACTAAACTTGATCAAATATGCAAATGAAACTAACAAAGTCATCTTATCTAAAACATAACATTTAATCATTGTAATATCTATCAGCAAAACTAGAAACTCATTAAATATTATCCTTGTGAAGTACATTACTATATTAAAAGCATTCTACTTATTCACACTCTACATTTCAATAAAATGTCATTTTACCTTTCAAAAAATACTTTGTCACTTCTGCAGCAGTTTTATTAGGTCTGAGGTCCAGACACATCAAGAGAGGCTGTGTTGCTGTGTTAACATCTACATAGAACCTAGAATGGAAGAAACGCATTTACTTCCAGATAATTTTTTTTAAAAACAAAATCGTTTATTTCATAAATCAATTAATTCTATTATCTCTCATATAAAAGCCCACGTCACTCACTGACTCACTGACTCACTGACTCACTGATTCTGGAACGGAACGCTCGCACACTATGATGCCATCTCGCAATAATAATCATAATCATCAGAAAAATATAAAAGCCCACGTCACTCACTGACTCGATGCCATCTCGCAATAATCAGAAAAATAAATAAATAAAAGTAATTAAAATTTTAAAATAATATAATAGCTTTTAAATAAATATCTTTCAAGAAAGTTGGTTTACTTAATAAAGGTTAAAAAGTTACTTTTAGGGAAGTTGGTTTCTAATTCAACAATAATAAATTATTAAAGTTAAACTTCTTATTTAATGTATAATTAATAGGAACTTGAAGTAGTAACGAGCGAAGCTCGCATAAAAGGCTAGCCTAGCTGTAAGACCCGGCTTTGCCGGGTCGTAACAGCTAGTCTCAAATAATAAGTAAGAGTTTAAATGAGTTGTCATGTAGAAAATCTATTTTTAGCTTGTGGGATGTATTATTTATAATTCAAAGCACTCTTTTAAGAGCATATATTAATATGCTTAAAAGTTACCAATTTACTAAAAATTTCAATTACTTTTGACTAGTTGATCACAGTTTTATTTCAGCAATTTATTTTATAAACTGTATATATATTACGATAACCAAAGTTGGGGGAAGAATTGTTAAGGTATCTACCAAAATAACAAAGTAGAACCGTAATATTTTTCTCGAGTTACATTTCAATAAATCATGGTTAAATTGATCGAGACATTGTGAGTTTAGACAATTTAAAACTCCTTATGGAATAAGTAATCATATAGTAAGACTTGCTTAAAATCAAAAATAGTTAATTTTTACAAATTATTAAGAAAAAAAAGCTTACCTTGTTTTTCTTTCACCACGGAATATACTGTTCTGTTCCGTTTCCGTTGGCTTTAGGCCGGTTTTTTTTTTTTCATTCTTCTTTTTTTACTTTGAAATTAATTTAGTCAACTTTGGGATTAAATAAGCTTTTGCAGTCTCTAAAGTTAAAAAAAGATTCACACATTAAACGTTTTATTTAAAAATAATAGTCCGATCGGGGTTTGTTTACTTTTGTTTTTATGGGAAATAATTTCAAAACCATACTTCGTTACGTCGCCAAAAGAGCGAAAACACACGATTTTTGGCGCCCATACACAACCGGAAGCTCGCAGCCCACCCTTCCGGTTTTGTTTATTTACTTTAAAAAGAGGTCTATATAATTTATAATATTATAACAATATATAATTTTTCAAAATTATAACAATTTTTAGGAAACATATAAATTCAAATAATTAATTTTGAAACAACATTTTCCTTTATTTGTAATTTTAAATTTTTTCTAAAATAAATATATTTATGGAAAGGCTAAAATAAATGGTTTCCATGGAAACAGAGCTGAAATTATTTAATTGTTTCATGGGGCATGGTTTACTAGACTTATACATTCACTAAATTTTTATTGTTAAGTACTAGAAAACCGTTTTTACTGAGAAGTTGGGCTATCATGATAAAAAGAAAATGAGGTTCAGGTGACGTCACGACCAGCTAATTTCTTTTAACTGTTAACCTTTGTAGGGCTTTTAACTGTTGCTAAGGTGGTTGCTAGGTAACGAGGTATATGTTGCTAAGGCGGTTTTTAAGTATAGGGTCACGTGATTGCAAATACTCCAATAGAAGAATTCCACGGCCAGTCATTTTCTGTAACTGTTAACCTCTGTAGGGCAAAAAACTGTAACATTTCTGTTGCTAAGGCCGTTGTTAGGTCCGAGTCATGTGATTGAAAATGCTCTATTATTTTGATAAAAATGTTTTTATTTTTGGAGATGTAGGATCATAAAAATAAAAAATGGATTCTTAATAATTTTTGAATATAGATTAAATTAGGTATAGTTAAATATTTTGCTTTAACGGCGAAAGTTGTTAACTGAATTACACATCGGGATTATTTTTTGATTAAATTAATATCATTTTTAGAAAACGATAGAAATTTCATAAAATACGGTTTGTAACATCCTGTAGGAAATTATTCCCAAGGGGCTCAAAGAGGGTTGGGATTTTTACTTCCTAAGTTTTTTAAAGTGATTTATAAAAAGGTATATAAAATATTTATAAAAGTGATTGTTCTTTTACAGCCGTAGTTAAATGCGGGACGGGGTGAGATAGGGTATATTTTCACAGTAAGGAACCGGGATGAAAAAGACGACGGGGGTGACGGGATGATAAGTGACTGCTAATCCAGAAAAAGAAAAGACATATAACTTGATAAACCTGATGATTTCAATTTGATTGTTCTTTACAGCGAAGGTAACAGCCAAATTTAAATGCGGGACGGGATGAGTTAGGGTGTATTTTCACAGTTAGGAACTGGGATGAAAAAGACGACGGGGACGACGGGATGATAAGTGACTGCCAATCCAGAAAAGGAAAAGACATAACTTGAAAAACTTTTTAAAATATTTATGAATTAAATCAACCCGTGCAACGCCGGGTAAGTCAGCTAGTCTATATCTATAAAAGCGAAATACCACTGCCTGACTCACTGACTCACTGGTAAGTGACAAACACTCAACACGGAATCTCCGAAACTACTGGACCCACAGGCTTGAAATTTGACAGAGACATTCCTCTCAGCTATGCGACGCGCACTAAGAACGGATTTAAAAATCGAATGACTCCTTCCCTGTTTTTCGGCGCTTTTTCTACTCCGTTTTTCCCATTGAAATAGCATTATGCATTGTTGAAATGCGTGAATTGCAATAGGTTTATTTCTCTCTTGAGGTTTCGTCAGGCCTCATGTGGTACAATGTAATTTCATAATTTATAACAAATTAAGACGAAAAACACAGTGTAAATTTCTATTTCAAAATTATAACAATTTTCAGGAAACATATAAATTCAAATAATTAATTTTGAAATAACATTTTCCTTTATTTGTAATTTTAATTTTTTTTCTAAAATAAATATATTTATGGAAAGGCAAAAATAAATGGTTTCCATGGAAACAGAGCTGAAATTGTTTCATGGGGCATGGTTTACTAGACTTATCCATTCACTAAATTTTTATTGTTAAGTACTAGAAAACCGTTTTTACTAAGAAGTTGGCTATCATGATAAAAGGAAAATGAGATTTATCAAGCATTTTATTGTTTTGATAAAAATGTTTTTATTTTTGGAGATGTAGGATCATGCAAATAAAAATGGATTCTTTATCATTTTTTAATATAAAATAAATTTGGTATAGTTAAATACTTTGCTTTGGCGGCGGGAGTTGTTGACTGAATTACACATAGGGATTATTTTTTGATTAAATTAATATAATTTTTGGAAAACGATAGAAACTTCATATACGGTTTGTAACATCCTGTAGGAAATTATTCCCAAGGGGTTCAAAGAGGGTTGTGATTTTTACTTCCTAAGTTTTTATCAAGTGATTTATAAAAACCGAAGCGTAATTTTTGAAAAGGACATCGGAAATACTTCATAGAAATTTTGTTTAAGATTTTAAACTATAAATTTCAAAAGACTGATGATTTCAATTGGATTGTTCTTTTACAGCCACAGTAAAATGCAGGACGGGATACGTTAGGGTATATTTTCACAGTAAGAAACCGGGATGAAAAAGACGACGGGATGATAAGTGATTGCTAACCAGGAAAAGAAAAACCATATAACTCAATAAACCTGATGATATAAATTGGATTGTTCTTTAACAGCCAAAGTTAAAAGCGGGGCGGGATGAGTTAGGGTATATTTACAAAGTAAGGAACCGGGAAGAAAAACACGACGGGGGTGATGGGATGACAAGTGACTGCTAATCCAGAAAAAGAAAAGACACATAACTTGATAAACCTGATGATTTCAATTTGATTGTTCCTTACAGCGAAGGTAACAGCCAAATTTAAATGCGGGACGGGATGAGTTAGGGTATATTTTTACAGTTAAGAACTGGGATGAAAAAGTCGGCGGGGACGACGGGATGATAAAATCCAGAAAAAGAAAAGACATAACTTGAAAAACTTTTTAAAATATTTATGAATTAACTCAACCCGTGCAAGGCCGGGTAAGTCAGCTAGTGATATAATAAAGCTTATTATTGAAAAACATTCACTCTAATTTTGATTTGAAATCCAACCAACTAGACCAACCAACGAAAGTATTCATGACGCACATTAATGTGAAAGACTGTTTCTTAAGCATATTATTACCATAAATACACAGTACAGTCGACTCCGATTACTGCGATCATGGTTAATGTTATTAATGGGATTGTTCGCGCTGGTAACTCAAAATCTCACACAAATCACTTTAGATAGCTGGTTCTGAAGATATAGACACCATTTCGTTTTCATCGCTTTTATTTCAACCACACACACACACCTCAAAAACGTACACACTTTCTTCACAAAGGAACCACATCACAAGTTCTACTCCCAGGGGGCGCCACTACACATCGGACGACACTGAACACTCTCCCCCGGGTTGAATGACACATTCAACTACTTAATTACCTAAATTTAAATATAGGTTCAAGATTCACAAAATAACTCAAAAATACACAAGATACAATTCAAAGTAAATTATACACAATTTGTTCTCATTTTTCTTTGTTACCTTCTATGGGTAAAATACACACCTTAGTGATAGGACGTTTAAACACACCATTTTTAGTAAGCACTGAAACCACTCTAACTTTATTATCTTTACCATAGAACACTTCTAAAATACGGCCAAGTGGCCAATCACACACAGCTAAATTACTGTCCTTTAAAATAACCATGTCACCTATTTTCACATTATTTTTCTCAAAAAACCATTTATTACGATTCTGTAATGTACTGAGATAGTTGTTTGACCACTGTTTCCAAATTTGTTGGACAATTTTTGTTAACCTTTGCCAAGCTTTTAATCTATTACAAGGCACTTCAACTAAACTTGGCTCTACAATAGCTGTGATGGGTCGACCAATCAAGAAATGGCCTGGAGTAAGAACATCAAAATCACTAGGATCTTCTGATAACGGATAAAGGGGACGGGAATTGAGTATCCCCTCTATCTGATTTAACACAGTTACAAACTCTTCATATGTAAACTTTAAATTCCCCATAACACGTTTGAGGTGATATTTGACGGATTTCACTGCTGCCTCCCACAAGCCCCCATGATTTGGAGCTCTTGGTGGAATAAATTTCCAGTCTACACCCTCTTCATTTAAAAATTTACTTAAGCATCTATCACTATTACTGAGGATATTTCTCAGTCTCTTTAACTCTTGGTGCGCACCCACAAAATTCGTGGCATTATCAGAAAAGATGCAACAAGATTTACCTCTTCTACTAAAAAATCGCTTTAAGGCAGCAATGAAAGCCTCACTAGACAAATCTGTAACAACCTCAAGATGGCATGCCTTTGTAGCCATACACACAAATATGCATACATAAACTTTATTTAGAACTCCCTTTTTTTGGTTAGGATATTTTATCCAAAAGTACCCGCAAAAGTCTACCCCCACATTTTGAAAGGGAAAACCTTGGGAGATTCTCTCCCTCGGTAACTGGCCCATAATTTGTGAACACGCTACTGGTTTTGCTTTAAAACACTTTACACAGTTGTTAACCAGTTTTCTACACATATTTCGACCGTTTAATGGCCAGAATCTTTGTCTTACAATGGCCAATAAAGTTTGAGGACCAACATGCAAGTTTATCCTATGAGTCATTTCTAAAATTAGGTAAGTTAATTTATGATTTTTTGGTAGAATTATTTGGTGCTTCTTATCAAAGCTTATATTACACAGGTTTAATCTACCACCAACTCTTAAAACATTGTCGTCATCAACAAAAGGCGAGATATTTTTTAGCTTACTTTGAGGATTCACTACACCCTTACTACTCAGGTCTTTTAATTCTGAGCAGAACTCCACTCGTTGAACCAACTTCACAATCGTTGTTTTCGCCTTTCGAACCTCGTAAATCTTTAATGGACCTACCTCTTTGTTGGAAGGATGTCTACAGTTATAAAGGAACCTGAAAAGATAACTCACAACATTTTCAATTTTTTCAAATTCGTTACTAATAGCAAGAATACCGTCTATGAAATTATTGTCACAAGTTATTGTCAATGCATGTCTCTGAGATGGTTTTAGTTCTTGATAAGAACTGTCATCACTCACTGTCACACAGTCTCCTTCTGGAATGGCAGGTTCTCGGTGAAGGAAACTCGGTCCCTTCCACCACTTTTCACAGTCCACCAGTGAGTGGGCACTGATGCCTCTGGTCAGCAGGTCAGAAGGATTGTCCTTCCCAGGACAATGACGCCAATATTTGATGTGGGTCAAGGATTGTATCTCCTTCACCCGGTTGGCTATGAAGATTTTCCATCTGCTGCTGGAACCCTGAATCCAATTCAAGGTTATCGTTGAGTCTGTCCAGAAGTGGTTTGTTGTAGGTAATTTTCGCTCGAAGACTCGCGTTACTTCTTTTGCCAATCTCGCAGCCAGCAGCCCCATAAGTTCTAGCCGAGGCAGAGACAACTGCTTCAGCGGCGCCACACTACTCTTAGATGCCACAAGATGCACGGAGACTCCGTCCACCGTCTTCAGTCGGACGTAGGATACAGCTCCGTATGCCTTGATACTTGCGTCACAAAACGTATGAATTTCACACCATTCATCGAAAGTCTTACAAATATCTGGCGGTAACACATCGTCCCAGTTCATCTTTCTTTGCCAGATCTCTTGAAATAAGATTTTAAATCTTATCGTGAAAGGTGACACAAACCCAATCGGGTCGAATATTCGTCCAGCAGCCATTAACAAAGACCGCTTGGTATCTTTTTTATGATGTAGAAAGTCCAAGAGACTCTTAACACAAACTCCAAGAAAGTCACTTTCAGGATGCCACAAGAGTCCCAACACACGATGAGGATCTATGGAATTGTCTCTTTTTAAATGTTCAATATTGCTCTCTTTCCACATATTCATCAATTCACTATCGTTAGATACCCATTTCACTAAGTCCATACTAGCGTCCTTCATAATCCTAGTTACGACTTCAGACAAGTTAAACGCGGATGACACTTCACCCGAAATATAGTCATCAACATAAAAACAAGAATTCAACGTTTCAACAGCCTCTGGATATTCTTCCATATATTTCTCGATATGTGTCTTTATGGTTGCGGCAAGGAGAAACGGTGAGGAATTTACCCCAAACAACACTCTATTGAATCTATAAACTATAACTTCGTTTTCCCCATCCGCAACAAGAAACCTAACCGCATCTCTATCCTTTTTATTTAAGGAAATTTGTAAGAAGGCCTTTCTAACGTCCGCTACGATAGCCACCTTGTTCAGGCGAAATGCTATCAAAAGGTTGAAGATATTGGGATTCAAATTCACTCCTTGGAACAAACAGTCATTCAATGACAACTGTCCTACTTCGTGGGCACTCGCATCAAATACTATACGTAACTTAGTCGTAAGAGATTCATTTTTTATTATCACTTGATGAGGTAGATAGAACACGGGATTTTTTATAGGACTGAAAGGATTTTCCACTTTTTCTATTATCCCTTCACCTAGATAACCCATTAGAACCTTAGTATACTCAGAATACAACGCCTCATCATTTCTCATCCTCCTCATAAGACTACCTAGTCGTTTCATTGCTACATTAAAATTATCACTTAAATCCCCACTATCTCTTTTCCATGGTAATTCCACCTCATACCTATTGTTTCCAAAACACACAGTCTCTTTAAATCTCTCTAAACTAATTTCTTCCTCATTCCCCGTCTTAGTACCCTCGTCTTTTATCCCAAGAGATTCTAGGTCCCAAAAGCTCTGCAAGGTTGTATTTATATCATTTTCCCGCATTAAACCACAATGAATTCGGTTTTTCAAACTCTCCTCCCCAATACTACCACTTGTAATAAACCCAAACACTGAATTTTGTAACAGTAACTGTGGATCTCTGGTATGAATTTTGCCTGGCCTGAGTAGATCATAAAATATTTCCACACCTAACAAAACATCTACTTTTCCCGGGACACTGAAATTAGGATCAGCTAAGTTGACTTCATTTAGTACATCGCCTGAAACATTAATTTGTCTCGATGGAATCAAATCGGTTATCTTTTTAACAACCAATAAATCCAATTCTCTTTTATAGCTCGTATTAGCATTACTTACTGCAGTCCTGACACACCCACTAACTGTCATAGATGAATCGTTTAAACAGGAAATCAACACGTCTATTCTCTGAGCTTTTAGATTTAACCTATTTGCACAATCCCTGGTTATGAAATTAGCCTGACTCCCAACATCCAATAAAGCTCTCACTTTGTGTAAATTTCCATAAAGATCTCGCATGAAACACTCAATAGTACTCAATAAAACTGTCGTTCTATCATTAGCAAGAAAGTTGGAAGTGACTAACTGTTTATCTCCATTTCCATTTGCTTTCCCCCCTACTCCTGGTGCGAAGGCATGTGCACTTGGATTCAAGGTCGACTTTTCAACTGACTCAGCGTTTTGCTGCGAATGGCGAGGATTTTGAACTGCCGTTCTTGGATAATGGATTAGGTTATGGTGGGGTCTTCCACAAAAACAATTCCTCCCTGTGCACTTTTGCACACTGCAATTTGGCAACAGACACTTGTAACACAACTGATTCGCTTTGACTACCCTTACTCTATCAAAAACGCTCATATTTTTGAATGAATTACACCCATGCAAAGGATGGTTTTTTTTACACAAAATGCATTTAGTACTTTTAACAGAAGACAAATAAACATTTGAAACACTTTTGTAGTTGGGTTTAGAAAATTTATTACCATATTTTCCCTCATCTCTTCTATGCTCATTACCCAAAATTGATTTAGCAAAAGGGGATTCTGGTTTTGGTTTACCCTTTGATGACAAATAGATATCACATTCCCGACCTAAGATTTGAGGTTCGAACCATGTCTCTCCCTGTTTAACAGCAATGTGGGACTTTAACAACTCTATTTCCTGCTCGATTTGTTTTAGTTTCAAGGCCTCAACTTCCGCGTTAGGAATCTTCATTTTTTCTATCTCTAACCTCTCGCGTTCTAATATTAGTTTTTCTGCTTCCTCCCTCTTTTCTACTTCCGTAGATTCCTTTATAGACTCAATAATGTTTGTAACCAGTTCCGTTTCGCTTTTAAAAACCTCACTCTGTTCTATTAAGTTTCTAATCTCAATCATTTTGTCCCCTGTTAACGTCAATCCTAACTCCGACGCTAACTTTATTAACTCGTCCTTCTTTAAAGAATTGATAGAAGTCGCCATCTCAAATACTCAGAACTAAGCAACACATATAAACAACCGTAATCAAGTAACTGAATACTTCTCTCAACCTGATCAACACTAATACAACCAACAAAACTCAACCTAATTATTCAACTCTGAAAACCTCTATAATTCCATAAACAACTCAAAATTCCTGACACAAATACCTATACAACACAATTCGAATTGAACACTACTTCATCAATCCTATATCACAATACTTCAGAAAACACCTTACTCAAAAGACACACTACTTAAGAACACGCTATACTTAAGAACACATTATACTTAAGAAGGAATCGAAACAACCGCACTAACAAAGAACCGAAACTAACTGCACTCACCCACCATTGAAGCCGCCACACGAAACCGAAACATCCACAAACCTCAATGTTCACAGTTTATCTTCAGTCCCGGCCATCTCAGGCTCCGACGGACCATGTTCGCGCTGGTAATTTAAAATCTCACACAAATCACTTTAGATAGCTGGTTCTGAAGATATAGACACCATTTCGTTTTCATCGCTTTTATTTCAACCACACACACACACCTCAAAAACGTACACACTTTCTTCACAAAGGAACCACATCACAAGTTCTACTCCCAGGGGGCGCCACTACACATCGGGCGACACTGAACAGGGATAATGTTATCAAAACCGACCGATCCCGACAACTCCTCTTTACCTTAACGCAAAATGTATCGCGTTATGTGATCAATATATCGCTTAATGTTATCAAAAACTGCTGAAATCCCTAACAGCATCCTCTGTTTCCCGTTTGAAGGCCAATTTTAATACATAGTCATACAAAATGAGTAATTAATTTATTAGTGTTATAAGTTCCACTCTCATATTTTTCTTTATGAATTTACATTCATGAAGAATAAAGTCACAAAACACAAACACATAACTAAGGTAATCGTTTAAAATACTTCAATTAGGACTACATAGTTGTGATTTTAATGCGAAACTCTCTAAATATCAAATCGCTTTTTATTATCAATCGGATATTGTTATCATTCTACTCTAGGGCAAAAGTGATCACATTAAGCAGAGTCGACTGTATATCAAAAATACTCGAATAGCTAATCTCAGAACAGTTTAGAATAACAGAAATAGGAATTAAAATTTTAGCTTTTTTTAAATAAACATATCGCAAAATCAAATGCAATGAATCGAAAAAATAAAGCTTTATAATCCTTGCGATGAGAAATGAAGTTCAGGTGATCAAATATCCAAACCGCAATTTCGGAAAAAATCCTATTTTATATATAAAAAAAGGACAGCCACATTAAAACGGTCAAACGAACTAGCGAAAAGAGTAATACTTTGCTCTTTAATTACGGGTGATAATAAGTGGAAATTGAATGCTTACGGAAGAACACCTAAAACCCACCAAATGAAATATTAAAAGATTTTCCTTGAAAATTATTAAAGCTTTCAAAGTAAATTTAGAGCAACTTTTTTTTTAAGAGAGAATTCGTATTACGAGTCTAAAGACTATTAGTTATTAGTCTTAAAGACTAAGTTTCAAAATTTGGTTATCCTACCCTTTCACTTGTTTTTACCGCAATGCTTCAGTTTCCTGTAGAACTGTTTTTTCCTTTAAAGTACTTAGTATGCGGAAAAGCATGCTTTACATTGATGAGATGGGAATATACTATACTATGTAATTTCTTTCACCGCAATACCGGATTGGCCTTAATTGTATCAAAGTTTGTCTTAATTAACAGGCTAGAGTAAAATATAAATATTTTCGAAACTTTTGACAGTCTAATAACACCCAAGAATAGGTGCCTTGAAATAAAGAAAGCTTCAGAAAATTGGTTAAAATTAAAGTTTACCTTTCTTTCAAGATTCTGATTCTTAAAAATTCCAATTACTTAAATGGATTAGACATAGAAAATTATGGGATTAAACTCGTATCTTTCAAATTTCCAAGTGTTTCAAACGTTTTAAAAGGTAAATTTGATTTAAAATAAATTAGTGCTATTTAAAGAGTGTACGAATAGAAAGAAGTTCATACTATAGACGAAACGACATATTAACTTTTTTCAAAATAAAGTGAAATTTGGATTATTCGAGGCTAAAAGTAAAAATAAGATATAACTGCAGTTCTACAGTGCTAACTACCTTAATAGCACAGCTCATACCAAATATGTCAAGTTTACGTAACTGCAACTATACTCGACAGCAACGTTTCTTGATCCCAGTACGTCACTACGCGGAAGGAGAAAATAAGTAAACATAAAGCCTGTTGGGTTGCTACGAGGAATTTTGGTACGCAAATGGTGATAAAAACTGGTGGCATTGCTGTTTATGTTAGAAATAATCTAGACTTTATTAGTGTTCCGTTTGTTATGAAAACTGGCGAATGTGCTTCTATCTACTCAAAGGCTAACGACTTACAAATAATCGGTATTTATAGGTCTCATCAACACAAACCTATAGAATTTCTTGAGGAACTCGAGGAAATTCAAAAATCAAATAAAGTGAAAAATATTTATGTAATTGGTGATTTGAATATCAACATTTTAGATGCATCTAACCTTTCTGACCATTATCTTAACACTATTTCAACGCTAGGGTTTAAGCTTGATACTTATGGGGTCACTAGGATAGTTAATGATTCAAGTTCTTGTATCGATCATATATTTTATCGGATAACCAATAACATAAAGGTTAAATCTGCTATAATTAACTATCCCATAACTGATCATCTCCCTATTTGTTCGAGTATTTGTTTGAAGACTAGGGTTTCATGTCAGTCTGAACCAGCTAAGAGGAAAAATATTGATGTTAGAATATTTAAAGATCTTGTTTGTAAATGTGATCCTGGTTTTCAATCTGCATCTTTGTTAGATATTGATATTTCTTTTACCAACTTTATGTGTAAAATCAGTAATACAATTGCATTGTCAGAAAATTGTTCGGTATATAAAATGCATAAAACTATAAAAAACCCTGGATTAACTCAGAAATATTGAAGCTAATTGACGAAAAGGAAACTTTATATAAATTATATCAAAAGAATAAATTTAACCAAACAATCAAAAATCGATTTACTTCATTCCGTAACAGACTAACGCATAGATTAAGAAGGGCGAAATCTGAATATTTCCACAATAAATTCTTAACGGCAACAAATAACATAAAAGATCAATGGAAGATAATAAAAGAAGTCCTTAACGAAAAACAGCTAACTTGTTTACCCTCCTCTAATAATTTAAAAGAATTGGCCAACAATTTTAATAATTATTTTTCATCGGTTTTTAACTCGTGTAGTACTGATATTAACCCTGGTTTTCATAATCCAAGCATACCAACTAACCTCAGAAGTATGTTTCTTGAACCTGCTACTGTTACTGAAATAGCTAATATCATAAACTCCCTTCCAAATAAAAAATCTACTGGGTTAGACGGAATTAACAAAAGTATGTTAATCATAATTTTCAACCACTTTTCAGATTTCTTAACAAAATTGTTCAATACTTCCTTTGATCAAGGTATTTTCTTTTCTACCTTAAAAAAATCTTTAGTTGTACCGATATTTAAGCAGGGCAGTAAAAATGACCTGAATAATTATAGACCAATTTCTCTATTAAGTATATTTTCGAAAGTTATCGAAAAAATACTGCATACCCGTTTAACAAAATTTTTAGATAAGAATTCCATATTAGCAGAAAACCAATACGGTTTTAGAAAAAGTAAAAGTACAGAATTAGCTTTGATGAAGTTTACAAAAATAATCTACTCAAATGAAAATAATAACCTAAAATCTGCTGCTGTCTTTTTGGACATAAGCAAAGCTTTTGATACCGTAAATCATAAGTTGCTTTTAAGTAAATTATACTGTATCGGAATAAGGGGTAATATCTACTCCTGGTTTGAATCTTATTTGAGTGATAGAACGCAATTTGTCAAAGTTGATGATGTATATAGTTGTGAAATTCCTGTTAATGGTGGTGTCCCTCAAGGTTCTATTTTAGGACCTCTTCTGTTTCTTATTTTTATCAATGATTTTTGTCAATTAAATTTAAATTGTGACATTATAACATTTGCTGACGATACTGTTTTAGTATTTTCGGCTGACAATTATCTAGATCTTTATAAAAAAATTGAACTTGCACTACAAAAAGCTAATATCTGGTTTAATAACAATTTATTAAAGCTAAACGTTTTAAAAACTAAATTTATGATTTTCAATCAAAGAGTTAGTGAAACCACTATTGACAGTCTAAGAATTCACAACCCCTCCTGCGATCTAAAATGTGATAATGCATCATCTGCATGTAATAAAATTATGCGCGTTGACTCTATTAAATACTTAGGACTCCAGTTTGATAGCAATTTAAAATGGAAGACTCATATAAATTCTTTGTTAAACAAGCTAAGGTTTATTAATTTGAAATTTTTTAGGCTGAAACGTATTATTGATCATAAATTTCAAACTTCTCTATATTTTACCTGGGTTCAATCTTCAATAAACTATGGAATAACTTGCTATGCTTCTGATTATTATAACAACATAAAACCTCTAAACCACCTTCAAAATAAAATCTTATCTCACATAAAAGGTAATTCTTTAACAAAACCTATTTTGACAGTAAGAGAACTCTATATTTTTCGACTATTACTTTTCATTTTCAATAATAGGTCCTTCTATCAATTAAAAACTAGTAACTATTCTCTTAGAAACATTCAAGGAAATTATTTTATTCCAAAGTCTAGCAAAGAAATTTTTCATAAGTCTCATGTCTTTCTAGGTCCCTTTCTATTTAATAAATTAAACGTAACTCTTAAATCATCTTATAATAGAACTGAATTTAAAAATGGTCTTTATGATTTTATAGCAAGACATAACAACATCGAGAATTTATTTAATTTAATCAAATAGAGTCAGCGCAGTTTCGTTGCCAAGGCAAATAAATTATAACTGTAGTACCATGGACGAGCTATGAGCTCTTTTGGTACTCATAACTATATTTTTTTTTCGTATGTATGTCTGTGTTTGTCTCCCCATTTTGGTCTTTTGTTCTTTATGTATCTTTGTGTTAATATTAAAAAAAATAATCAAAAGACACTGTATATTTAACCAAAGAATTATATTTTTAAATTGACTTTTTTCATTTCACTCAAAATCCAGACATCGCGATGGGACCTACTTTGTTAGTGACGTCATAGGGTCAACTAACGTTGCTGTCTAGTATAGAAGTAAACGAAATTTGGCTATATTTAACAAAATTGGACGAATCTTGGACGTTTGTGCTGTTTGGGTACATCCCGTCCTTGTAATAAAAACTTTTATCTGAAAAAAATATTTTTTCAAATCCAAAAGTAAAACATGCGAGTGTATGGAACCGTTATGTTTAACGTTATGTTTTGAATCAATTGAAGTTGTCTACCTAAATACAATAATAATTTCTGAAATTCAAAAAGCATTTGTTTATTTAAGAACACTCATTTATAACTTTCGTTCTCAAGTATTCTGTGATTTTAATTAAGTAATGAACTGTTTTGTTGGAGGTTTATCTAAGCAAAACATTTATTTTAGATAAACCTCCAACAAAACAGGCAGCTAAATTTTTTTTCCGAATCCCTGGGTCCGGGACACAAAAATATTTTTTTGCTCTTAAAAGTTAACCCATTTTCTTCTGCTTAAAATGATGTTTCTATCCTAAATAGAACCAGAGATACAATCCTTTATTGCCGGCTGCTTTGGTTAATCTAGCATTCTACGTTCTACATTCAAATGCGTTTTTCTCTATGATGCATTTTTACACTGTTTCTCAACTTCAAATTGATATAAGTGAAGAACCGTTCAAGATTGAAATTTGAAACACATATATTTTGAACACTTTAATTTAATCGTGATTCAGAAAATTTGAAAATTTTGTTTACTTTTTAAAATATGAATTTTTAAAAATAATTAACATGAAAATTTTAAGAATTTTTTACTTAATTGCTCATGTTTTTTAAGAATATTAATATTTCTTAAAATGCTGAATCTTAATTAAAGATAATATGTTTCTGTTTGATTTGGTGAAAAAATTTTGAAAATTGATTACTAATATTTTGAGTTATATCAATTCCCCTCTTTTTTCAACAAAAATTGAATTTAAAATTTTTCAAAACATTTGAGAAACGTTTTGAGTAGTAATTTTTTCAAAGAATTTGATGCTTAATCTTCAAAAAAATTTCCGAAATTTTAAACTTAAAAATAAAATTTTTTTTCTGAAGTGCCCCGGACCCCCTTAAAAGTCAGGTCATAATTAGTTTATGTGAATCTCTGGTTTTAATTAAGATTTCTGGCCATTAAGAACTATACGAGAAATGAGTTCTATTTTATGAAATAGAAAGAGTCTGAAATGAGGAAATTGCGCACAACAATAGTCAGTCCTATTTGAATTGAATTGTAAACGTTTTCTTGCAAAATTGCCAATGGTAGGATCCTTAGACCCCTTTTCGTAGAAGATATTTTAAAATTGAATATATTTGGAGGCTATAGTTTTTATTTTACAGATATTAAAATTAATGTTATTAAAATTTATTACTTTAATAATTTGTTTTTAAATAAAATATTTTTGTGACAACCATTCTTTAGTAATTTTAAAGGTTCGATCATTGCTTTAACTTTTAGAAAATTGATTAATTTTTTAAAACTATTCACAATATTATTTATCCATTTCTAAAGATTTTTAAGAAACTTAATTATTTATTAAATGTTTTGAGTATATATTTTTCCTTAACATATATTCAGTTTTTTAACAGCGGTACGTAATTTGGTATTAGCTCTAATATTTTTACTGTAGCTGTAAAATTTTTCTGGCTACGCGACTGATCAATGGTTTTTCAGGCCTTTTTATTGAACACACGGTTCTTTATTGAGTAAGGGAACCACTTACCTTGAACCTAAATACTTAAACGTTAGGTTCTGATATTTCCTTTTCCCTCACTAGAGCGCAACACCAGAGATGGCACCGCTGAGCTGCTTCTCCGTCGAGACGCAGAGTGATGCTTTGCGAAAATTTTGGTCCTTTACAATAAATATTGTAAGCCTGAAATTAATGATTGTGCCGAACGCCTTTCGAATTTTCGAGTTCTGGACGTATTGCAGAGAGGAGGTGGGATTTCTTAATATGAGAACCTTGATAGAGAAATCACTCTGAGACCAACAACATACAGCTCAAAGAATAAGAGAAAGTTGTAAAAGATCTTTGTCTTTAAGAACAAACAATACTTTATTCGTTCCTGTTCTTTGTAACACACAAAGGGGTAGCGAGGTATCGTTGAAAAAAGAGACTATTAATAGTCTCACTTTTCAACGATACACAATACTTTCAAAACAACTTTTAAGTGAGACGAGCAAATTTCATTTATTTGAACACACAGAAACAAATTGCACAAGCATTTATAAAAAAATAATGGAAATTTTGCTTTGTACACAGGAGTCTTTCACACTTTTTCTTTTTCATTCCTTTTGTCTCTGGAAAAAATATGCATAGTAAATACTTTTCTGCTCAACCCAGTTGGAGGCGCTTAAACTTTTTACTCTTATTAACTACAAATTCATTGGTGTTATTATTTGGTTAATTTTTAAGGGAAAACTATTTAAATTACTTCTTTTTCGTTTGATTACCTAGTTTTTAAAATAAGTTTTTAATTGATACATACAATAGAGCATTCGCACATGACGTCACAGGCTTGTGACGTCAGAGGCTTGGATGACAGACAGTATGATGGAAAACTATAGGATGCACATCGTTTATTTGTTTACTTTTGATGTGAATTTTGAAAAATAACGATGTTTTATGTTTTTCTCCAAAGTTTACTTTAAAGTAACCTTTATTTACTCTAAAATGGCATCTCTGCATATTATAAGTCATTCAATAATACTACATTTTATATTTAGCAGTGTTGTAATTGCTGAAACCATTTCTGCCAATGTTCTTATTGCAAGTACCATTCGCAATGCTACTAACATATTTTAAAATTCTTAATTATTTATTAATTATTCAGTATTTAGTTCCAGTAGCATATTATAAATATTTTACAGATGTATCGGACTCGCATATTGTTCTAACAAATGTAAACAAAAACATGTCACCTCGTAATAAGTCTTTTTCTAAATTTAGCTTACCACTGAAACGCAAAAACTTATGCACTTACCTTCAATAACTATTATTCTTTCGTTCCGGTCTTTAACCGTGCCTAAAGAATCTTTTTAAATAAACTTTTTTTATAAAAACTAAATGCAGCGCGTATTCTCTATGGGAGCCTAATGTTAAAGAAAAGTTGTCTATCCTCCAAGCCAGCTTGATCACGTGATCGGAGACACGTGATTGAAAATGCTCTATACAATACAATTTATTTACATTACAGTACAGGTATAATACAGAAATTAGGAAATAATTATATTTGTCACCAAGACGAAAAACAACTTGTTTAGGTGACAGCAATAAATTGAGTATAATATAATTAATTTGGAACAAAAATTAAATTATTAAAAAAAACATTAAATTACACAAAGCATATAATAATAAAACAATAACATAAAACATACATAATAACAGGCACAGCTAGGCGTTATATAATTACTATTGCTTTACTATAATGAAAATAATACATCTAAATTATCTATTTCATTTAAAAAATTATGTAATAATCGTTTAAAAGTGGTTACATATGGAATACTTTGAAGATTGTAAGGTAGTCTGTTATATAGTTTGGGGGCAAGATAAAAGAAATGCTTACGAAAAATTTCTTTGTGTACGCGAGGGACTTGAAATATTTCAGATGGTCTTCTAACAGAGATATTGTTTTTAGTTATACAAATATTTTTATTTCGATGTAAAAATAAAATTATACGAAAAAAAGCAATGTGACGAACAGGCAAAAGACTAAGACTATTTTGATCCTGGAGATAAGAAGAACTAAAATTTAATATTCTAAAGCATTTATTTTGTATGGAAATTAAAGGCTATAAATTTGTTTTGTAGTCACCACCCCAAACAATAATACCATAGTTTAGCAAAGAGTAAAACCATGCATAGTATAGACTAATTAAAAATGACGTACTGACTTCATTTTTTAGATGACGAAGTTTGATCAAACTAAAGCGAAGTTTTCTGCATAACTCTATTATATGAGTTTTCCATTTAAGGTTCGAATCTACAAAAAGTCCTAAATATTTAAGACTGTTTACCTGTTGCAATAATGTACAATTACAATTTGATACAATTCCATTGCAAGAGTTTGAGTGGAATTTAATATTTACATTGTATATTATTGGTCTTAGATTAAAATATAATAATTTACATATTTTAACATATTTTAACTTTTCCTCAAATGAGAGTTCAGCACTAAAAAGTGGCCCAATAAACATGCATCGTAAGTCGCAATCATAATTGAGATGAAGGGGTTATGTATAAATCCCTAATATAGAGTAATTTAGGTTGAAAGTTTTATTGTTGCAGCTTTTTTTCGTTTTCTAGTTTTGTCATTGAGTGAGTGTATGAAATTAGTCTAATAACATCTATTTTTTAATGTACACAGGTGTAAAAAAATCAAAATGAAATCAATGTAACAAATGTGTTTTCAAAAAATGTAACATCATCCACCAAACCCTTCAACTATTTTATTTATTTATTTGTTGAAATTTTCATTTGTTTTTATTTTTAAATTAAAAATTATTCATGGATTAAATTTGTCCGATTTTGAATGTAATATTATTGAGGTAATTTCCAAGTAAAAACGGTTGGAATTATTTCTATTTAATTTCTCTTATCAGGTTCTTACCGTATAACCGTACCGCGACCATCTAGAATCATGAGGCCATAGAAGCTCAAAATAGTGACGCGAAATAGTAGGTAAGACGTCACTTTGCAACAGCGCAAGGTAAAAGATTTCAGACTGGAGTTGCGCTGTTGTCCAAAAAAGCTATGAAGAGTGACGTCTTGCCTACTATTTCACGTCACGATTTCGAGCTTCTCTGGCCTTATGAGTCGGCCATGGATCCACTGTTATTCTGGAATTAATGAAACTAAAAAACTTTTTTGGCAACAGCTGGTTAACTCGGCTGCGTACCTTTTTTTCGCTGCTCTTGATATTTACAAATTTTTCTTTATTTACTAAATTGATTGCTCTATTTTGGCTTGCTAAGCTTAAATTAATGTTATATTAGTCATTAGTACACTATTTAGCTTCAAATATCAATAAAATGTCGTCGTGTAGAAACTGCAAGGTATGCAACAAGGATTTGGCTGCTAAGGAAGACATCTTGATTTGCTCCGGTGTATGTGGTGCTGGATTTCACGCGATTTGTGCAGGTTTTACCTCTCCACAATTCAATAAACTTTCTAAGACTAACAAGGCAAAATGGATATGCATGGCCTGTACTCAATCTACTAGCACAACGTCAACGAGCTCACCCAGCCCTGTCGCTACAACTATTCTAAACAAAATCCAGGAGCAAACAGATGATCTTAAGAACCTCATGAATCGTAAGTTTGATGAAATCACTTCTTCAATAGAATTCAACAGTCAAGTTATTGGAGATTTAAAATTGAAAATTGAGGCACTTCAGAATGACAACAACGATCTGCGAGGTAAACAAGACCAGCTAAGTTCTGTGAATCGTGAGTTGCAAGGAGAGATCCACAATCTAAAGAACGAAATCGTCGATCTAAAACAGTACACCCGCCGTTGCAACATGGAGATTTCTGATCTTCCTGAGGCTGATAACGAAAATATTTTGGATGTCATCACTAAGATACAGGATATCACTAAAGTCAATCTTGTTGAAAACATTAATGTAGTGCATCGGGTTCCAAGATTTAACAAAGAGAAACCTAAACCTATCATCTGCCAATTCAAATCGAAAGCAATTCGAGATGATCTTTTAAAAGAACTCCGTGCTTCTAACCTATCTGCTCTTTCAGTGAATCCAAGATTTTCCGACTCACCTGTGTATTTCTCAGAACATCTAGCACCCGAATTGAAGCAACTATTTTTTCAGGCACGTAATTTTAAGCGTGAGAATCAATATAAATACTGCTGGACTCGAGATGGAAAGATTTTTATCCGTAAAAATGAGGCCTCCAAAATATTTCGTATAAAATGCATAGAAGACATTAATGCTATTTCCGATTAATAATTTTGATGTGCCAGTTCCAGAATGTCGTTCTATAATTGATTTGGAGGACTTTTTCAAGTTTTTTCTTTCCTCAAGTAATGTTGATTTTAATATAATACATATAAACATTAGAAGCCTACGTGCTAATTTTGATTCGTTTTTGTCTTTGATTTCCAATTGTATTCAAAATATATCAGTTGTTATTTTATCCGAAACTTGGATTTATAATAGTGAATCCTGTTTCTATTCTTTAGATGGTTTTGATTCTTTCTTTTGCTGTAGAGAGGATAATCGTTCTGGTGGCGTTGCTGTATTTACTAGAAGTAACTTAAATTTCACCAAACTGGTTACATCGTTTACCTCTGCTGAAACTATTTTATTACATTCAAAGTCATATAACATAACTCTATTTTCGATTTATCGCAACCATGACTTCAATATTGATTTTTTTAATAGTGAACTGAGAAATACAATTTCTACTCTAATTCAACCTAATATAATTTTAATAGGGGATATTAATATTGATATTTTAAATAATGAAAGTAATACAAATGAATATTTGAATATTTTATCTCAATTTGGATTTTTCAGTTACGTTAATAACCCCACCAGATCGGGTTTACACTCATCTACTTGCATAGATCATATTTTTGTTAAAACAAGTTCTCTTAGAGTAATGGCTGGTATTTTTCAATCTGATCTAACTGATCATTATCCTACTGTTTGTAAGTTACGGTTTCCTGTAGCACCAAATCCCCTTAGTTTACCTGAATACTCTTTATCTTTAAATTACTCTCAGTTTTATGAATATTTAGCTTCTTACAAATTTAACTTTAATTTTGATTTTGGTCTTGATCAGCAATACCAAAGATTAACTTTTGAAATCAATAATATCAAAAATAACTGTAAGTTCCGTAAACCTTTACGTAAGAAATGCAAACAAATTTGGATAACTACGGAAATTCTGGTGCTGATAGGAAGAAAGGAAACACTTTTTAAAAAATGTAAAAAATATCCTTTTGATCTCATGTTTAAAACGGCTTATAAAACTACAGTCTCCGAACTAAAGCGTGTAATTAAGTATACTAAAAATCAATTCTATAAAAATAAATTTGATTCTTGCATTTCAAGTAAACAAAAATGGAATTTAATAAATAGCATATCTAACAATGATGGTAAAAAGATTAGGACACTCCCTGAGACGTTAAATGACTTTGATTTAGCATCTGAATTTAATATCTTGTTTATCAATACAAATCAAAGCTCCTTAAATATTGAAAGAGCGAGGTACCAACGATATTTAATGCCTTGTACTTCGTCTTTTGTATTGTACGAAATCACTAGTTCTGATGTTTTCGACTCGTTAAATTCTTTCTCTAATTTAAATTCTGTTGATTATGATGGTATAAGTTTGAGATACTTAAAGCTAATTGCAAATATTAATATTGATTTTTTGACTAAATTTATAAATTCTGCTTTTATGACATGTGAATTCCCTGACTCTTTGAAGCGAGCTACGGTAACTCCTATTTTTAAATCTGGTTGCAAAAATTCTCTTTCAAATTATCGCCCTATATCCATTTTGCCCTCCTTTGCTAAGTTGATTGAAAAGATTATATCTAAGCGCATCTATAAGTTTTTAAATTATACTAATTTCTTTGCCAATAACCAATACGGCTTTCTTGAAGGTCGCTCTACTGAAATGGCTCTTCTTGAATTTTCCAAGTTTATATTAAAAAGTATAGATGATAGTAGACTTACAGTAGCAATTTTTTTAGATCTAAAAAAAGCTTTTGACAACGTAAATCATTCTATATTAATAGATAAACTACATAATGCTGGATTTAGAGGAGACTCTCTTAAATGGTTCATTTCATATTTGACAGGTAGAACGCAAAGGGTAAAGATAGTAAATAGTTTCAGTGATTTTTGTCTAACAAGTCGGGGTGTACCACAGGGGTCTATTTTAGGTCCCATGTTTTTTCTGATTTATATTAATGATTTATGTAAATTAAACATAAATGGAAAAATTTTAACATACGCTGATGACACAGTTTTATTGTATTCCTCCACTAGCAAAAATGACTTACTAAACCAAATAGAAGTTGATTTAATTGAAATAGGAACTTGGTTAGAAGCTAATGATTTAACATTAAATTTAAATAAAACAAAATACATCCATTTCAGTCTAAGACCTTCAAATTTAAACCTAAATCATCAAATCATTATCATCAAATTTCATTCTTTGCCTTGTAATGGAAATACAAGTAATTGTTCATGTTATACTCTTCAGCCTGTACAAAGCATCAAATATTTAGGACTATATATAGATTCAAACTTGAAATGGAAAACTCATATCAAGGAGTTGGGGAAGCGATTGCGTTTTGTTCTTTTCAAGTTTTACCATCTCAAAAATAAGGTTAGTTCAAATTTTTTAAAATCCTTATATTATGCTTGGTTTTATTCATTAATCAATTATGGTATTATTATTTGGGGCGGTGAGTATATATCCAATCTTCAACCGTTAATATCTATACAAAATAAATGCTTCAAAATTTTTAGGCCCCAATCTAGCCCCCTTAGATTTAGATCCCTTAAGTTGCTACCATTTCGACATAACGCTTACTTTCGTATTTTACTTTATATTTACCGGAATAAATCCCAATTTAAAGTGAAAGGTATACAATATAATACTCGATCCACAGACACTTTTGAAATTCCAAGTTTCTCCAAGGACATATTTTGTAGACATTTTTATTACCTTGCCCCTAAACTGTTCAATAGTCTACCTGTACACTTAATTAGTATTAGTAAATATTCAACATTTAAAAGATTATTATTTGAATTTCTATTAAACATTGACGACGTTGATATATATTTTTCACTTTGAAGCATTTTACTTAATAATGTTATCCAGCTTTTTTGCCATTTTTTAAGTGTTTCTATATAGTGTCTATTATTTTTTTTTCTTTATTTATGTTATGGGTCATTCCATGTCAAATCAACCAATGGTCCGAACCGTTGGGTCTTAGATTTTCGCAATTTTTTGTATGCTTGTTGTACTCATCCATAGGAGTATAACAAGACCAATTTCAGATTTTTGGGGCCGGTAGTTTTTGAGAAATCGACTTTTAAAGAGGCAAAAATCGAGCGATTTTGAAAAAACATGACATTTTGAAACAGCTGATGCTCAAAACCTATTTGACCCAAAATCATGAACAAGGTGTTGTTTTCTTCTGTTTTAAACAAGCTTTTAAATTATGTAAAGCATGATAATTAAAAAAAAATTTTTGAATATTTTTTTTTAATTTGAAAAATATTTTTTTTGCTAGCAAAAATACATCCCCCTTCGATTTTTTTTAAAAAAATATATGTTATAAAGAAGCTATCCAACTACACCTGTGCAAAATTTCAGAATGGGACCGCCATGGGTTCTTGAGAAAAAAAATATTTTGTAAGACGGAAATTCGAAAAAAATCGTTTTTCGTGTTGAAACCCTATAAAAACTCGAAATTTTTCTGTTATCATATTAAACTAACTGGTTGAGACGCTTAAAAACTACATATATATTTAATTTACAATAATTATGAAACAATATTTCGCTATCTATAGCAATATTGGGTGGTAAAATATCTACAGGGTGTTTCAAAAGTCCATGTCACTGCTTTTATTTGGAACCAATATCTCCTAGGGAAGTAAGGTGTACCCCTAGGTAATTGACCATGCTGAATCCATTGAAATGGATTACAGCGCCCCTAGCGGTGAAAAACTAAAGTTTAAAAAATTAATTAAAAAACTAAAAGAGATAGAACAAATACTTCAATGAGAAAATTGTTGCCAATATCATGACAAATGCATAGAAAAAGGTTTCGCAAAAATATCTTTAATATTCGAAGAGATGTTGAAACCCTATAGAAAATTGACATTATTTTGCAATATTATTAAGCTATCTGATTGAGACACTTAAAAACTGCTAATATATTTAATTTGCAAAAGTCTTTGTATTGAATTCACTTTCAATCATGATCTTTAAGTTTTTCTAAGAGGAGATCTGGCACCTATTAAGAGATGTAGTCTTGCTTAAGATATAAATGTTTTATTTTATTTAGCTTTTATATTCAATAAACAGTTATTTTTAAAGAGTCAGTTTAGTTATTTTAGTAGTTTCAAATAGTTAAAGAGAGATAGAGAGAAAACATGTCTTAACTTTGTAAATTTTGTTGTTGTTGTTGTTGTTTCTTATGCCACTTGGAATATCCAAGCTCCATCCGCAAAGTTGTAAATTTTAAATAGTACTTGCAATACGCATTTAGTTTGTAACATGTCATAAAAATTGTTATATAGTACTTACGATACCACGGCGATTACAGGATTTTAATACTGATGGAGTCCTTTCCCATTAAAGAGGAGTGTGTATATTAGAGTTCACGGGCCCAACTGGCCGTAGTTTGGACTCAAGTGAATTTCAGAAAAAAGCCTCCTTCTTCTTTGGGCCCGAGGTTTTTCGGAAAAACAAAAAAAATTTCTATGGTTCCTGGTATATGATTGGTAGTCTGGGGGTGTGGCTGGGATTGTTTGTTTATATAAAGTGTGAGGGTCCCTAACCCCTCCACAGTTTTCAACCCGATTCCCGAAGAACAAGATCTTGAAAGTGACAGGGCAATGATCATGACCGCATTAATAAAAAACGGTGAGACAGCACGCTTAAGGGCTGAGAAAAAAACCTAATTTTTACTAGGAAAAACAAGAAAACTCCTATAAATTTTATATGAAACTGGGCTAAAATTTTCCAAAGATTCAGAATCCTTTTGAAGTATTTTGCTATCTTAATTAGTTAAAAATTTGCATCTTTTGAACCCACAGGGTCTAGTACCCGGTAGGGGAGAAGGAGATATTCT
Organism: Tetragnatha montana; assembly: GCA_963680715.1. Classification (NCBI taxonomy): domain Eukaryota; kingdom Metazoa; phylum Arthropoda; class Arachnida; order Araneae; family Tetragnathidae; genus Tetragnatha; species Tetragnatha montana. The sequence continues at coordinate 5,964,694 of OY796677.1, forward strand.
CATCTTGTGGCGGCGTGTGCCGGCCCCCACTGTTTGGATTCAGTGGTTGATGGTTTCCTACTGAATCATCCAGAAATCGTGAACTATAAATGGGACCTGATTATCACCAGACACCTCCAAAAAAGGGATATAATCGCGCCGAAAGCGAATTTTGAGGAGTTGGGAATCTAATCGAGACAAAGGCATGATAATATCTCTTCGAATATTAAAGATATTTTTGCGAAACCTTTTTCTATGCATTTGTCATGATATTGGCAACAATTTTCTCATTGAAGTATTTGTTCTATCTCTTTTAGTTTTTTAATTAATTTTTTAAACTTTAGTTTTTCACCGCTAGGGGCGCTGTAATCCATTTCAATGGATTCAGCATGGTCAATTACCTAGGGGTACACCTTACTTCCATGACCCTAGGAGATATTGGTTCCAAATAAAAGCAGTGACATAGACTTTTGAAACACCCTGTAGATATTTTACCACCCAATATTGCTATAGATAGCGAAATATTGTTTCATAATTATTGTAAATTAAATATATATGTAGTTTTTAAGCGTCTCAACCAGTTAGTTTAATATGATAACAGAAAAATTTCGAGTTTTTATAGGGTTTCAACACGAAAAACGATTTTTTTCGAATTCCCGTCTTACAAAATATTTTTTTTCTCAAGAACCCATGGCGGTCCCATTCTGAAATTTTGCACAGGTGTAGTTGGATAGCTTCTTTATAACATATATTTTTTTAAAAAAAATCGAAGGGGGATGTATTTTTGCTAGCAAAAAAAATATTTTTCAAATTAAAAAAAAATATTCAAAAATTTTTTTTTAATTATCATGCTTTACATAATTTGAAAGCTTGTTTAAAACAGAAGAAAACAACACCTTGTTCATGATTTTGGGTCAAATAGGTTTTGAGCATCAGCTGTTTCAAAATGTCATGTTTTTTCAAAATCGCTCGATTTTTGCCTCTTTAAAAGTCGATTTCTCAAAAACTACCGGCCCCAAAAATCTGAAATTGGTCTTGTTATACTCCTACGGATGAGTACAACAAGCATACAAAAAATTGCGAAAATCTAAGACCCAAAGGTCCAAAATTGTACTTTTTTTGGTTGATTTGACGTGGAATGACCCTTATGAATATATTTCTCTTATGCCTGTACGGGAAGAGCATTTCCCCTTGGCATATCACATGTTTCTTCTATTACTTGTATTTCTTTTGTAAATAAAATTTGTTTGTTTGTTTATAAAAAACTACTCACTCGCTCTTTTCTTTTTCGGTAGAGAAGCACAACATCCGATCCGATGAATCCTTTGGACATCTGATGCAAGACGGTGAAAGCCTCAGGAACTCGTCTCAGCAGTTTAGAGAGGAAATTTAGAAAAAGCATTAGAAATAGAGCAAATTTCAAGTCTTATCCTTAATGTAGCATTCACTAACCAATGCCTAGGCTTGCCACAATATTTCAAAAAATTCAAACCTTACTGATAAGAATTTTCCTAAAAGGGTATTTGCCATATTTAAAATACGAAATTCTTCTTAGGATTTTTGATACGTTATAAATATAGAATAATTAAATTATATTTCATAGAAAACTGCATTTATTTATACCTTTATTATCTGAGAACAATTGTATTTATTTTTTATCATGATTTTCAAATCAAATTGCTTGTATTCAGTTAAAACTATTAAAATTGATCTTCATCATACAGCAAAATGATAAATGAATTGTAAGATCAAATAATCAAGCTTTCTAAGAATTTTTTCTACAACATCCAGTCACAGAAAACCGCAAAAACTCTGTTTGTAGTAAACTCATTTCTGATGGCAAAAGAAAAGGGTGAACTAAAACCTAAAATATGAAACTTAAATTTCAAGCAATATAATGTAATTTCTTTTTTTTAGAAGATGGAAAAGAAATCCGGTACAAAATCTTTGATAGTGATTTCAAAACAAAATCATATATTCTCAAATTGTTTCGTACATAGAATACAAAAATCGCATAAAATTGAGCAGGAAGGTTTCAGAGTCACTTACTAACTTCAGAGTTACTTACTAAGCTTATAAAGCTTTTGAACAAGCAATTTTTACGCAGTTAACACTTGGCTTAAAAATGATTGATTTTGCTATTTTCAGTCAAATAAATTCAAGTTTTATTTTAAGACATAATTATAACAGATTTTTTTTTGGTTCGGTTACCCATACTTCAATTTTTAATCAAGAATATTTTTGTTAACTAAAAGGGAATGTATTACTTGACTAAGTCTCAATATACTAATTAACGTTTATCCCGAAAGAATAATCTTTTTAAAAAAATATGTGGCAAGCCTAATCAAGAATAAAAATGAACAGTATGGTGCATCAACTAGCCAAGAACCAAATTTTCCCTGCCATGATTTTTATTATGAGCATAAGAATGCTATGCGTATGCTTATGCACTTCGTTGCTTTTATAAAAAGTAATTTTCGAAAAATTTAAAAAAAAAAAAAAAATAAAAAAAACCACTGTTATCCGTGTAACTGATGAAAAAATATAAATTATAAATGTAATCGATGCTCGAGAAGTTGATGCACGACCACCACAAAATAGACAAAAACATGCATTTACAAAAATTGAAACACGAGTCTTCAGAGCCGAACGTTAAAAATACCAGTGTTATATGATTGGCTTAAAATATACCACGTGATAAAAATATACCTGGTGTTTGAGAACTTGTGTGTTCACATGTTACCTTTAAGCCAATCAGGTAGATTTGGTAATTACGGACGTTCGGATCAGAAGAAACTTCAAAAATTGAATAACTTATTTTATGTCCAGAAAAGAGTCACGCATATTTAAAATGAGTAGAAAAAGCTCAAAATATTCAATCTCCTAAATAATATTAAAATGCTCCAAATTAAAGATAATAATTAAACAAAGATAATGTACGAAAGTATGCAACCATTGCCAGTATGTAATTTCAACGTTATCTGTTGCTGCCCTCTTTCAAAAGGTTGAGGGATTTCCAATCACCACCAATATTCAAGCATTAACCCCATAAAAATTTTCAGAAAATACTTAAAAATTAGATATTAATAGTGGCAATGAATCACCTGCAGTCGAAAAGACTTAGATTATACAGGGTGCATAGGAAAGTCCTTTTAACCTGAAAATACTCCCGAACGGAAACAGCTACAGCAAGTTAAGTGACTGTACCTACCTACGCTCATCCTAATGCAAACAGTGGCCCTAGTGGCTAAATAAGAAAGTTAAAAAATAATTTAAAATTGAGATAGAACAAAAACGTTGATGGGAAATTTGTCGGCAATATTATAACAAAACACACAGAAAAAAAATTAATGTAAGTATCTTCCATAATCGAGGAAATATTAGCAAGTGAAAATATCACTTTTTAGGCCTAAAAAAAGATAAATTTCGCAAATTGGCAAGTTTCCTTGATTTTTTAGTTAAAATTAACTAACTCAAAAGCTACAAAAAAAACACTGAAAGATTTGCAAACTTTTTCTTTTTTTGTGGCTTAAAAAGTGGTATACTTTGAATTGCTAATATATCCTCGAATATTAAAAATATTTTCATGAAAAAAAATTTCTGCATGTTTTTTTGTGATATTGGTTACAAAATTATCTTAAACGTTTTTGTTCTATCTCCTTTATTTTTTAAATTATATTTTTTAACTTTCTTATTTCGCTACTAGGTTTGCCATTAGGTCAGGGTTACCGTTATCTAACTTGCATAGCTGTAGCAAGTATTTTCAGGTTAAAGGGATGCACCTTGTATAGTAATTACAATAAATTCTGCTGCATTTCGATCTAAATTAACACTCTATCCCGAGGGTTCCTCTCTGACATGAATCAAGGCCGATCCAGTGGATAAACCCCCACATTCTCCAGCAGAAAACAAAAGAACAAAAGCATTTTCTCAGAAACAAGGGTGGAAAAAGACATTCACAGATGCTTTCAAATTCTCACCCCTCCATTTGTGCTGTCATGCTTATTAGATCCCAATACTAGTTCCAAGATTAGTCTTTGGGAAGTAAGTGTGTACCAGTAAGGAACAGTCGACTGTGGAGCCGTTCTATGCACCCCCATGCACGATTGAAAAGCTCAAAGGAATCCAGTAGGAATCGGGAATGGTTCCGGGATGAGATTCCCGCTTCCTCCTTTCTCGAAATCTGGACAGCGTCTTCAGATTTAGATGAGTTTCTCTTTTATTAGTTGGACATTTCTAAGAGTCAGTGATCGAATGCTCCAAAACATATTACAGTTTTTCATTGGATTTAATTCGAGTACACGCGTGAATTAAATCAGGGCACTGTCTATTTGGACCACTAAACTCTACACTTATTTCCACGACCACGGTTCTGATTGGAGATCACACTAAGCGCCGGAGTGCTATGTAACCGCGAGACCTACGGCCCATGGGCCAACAGCCGTTTTGGCCACTCCATTAAATCAGTGCCACGCGAAGACATTGAACAATTTGTGAAAATCATAATACGACATCATCAATGAGACTTTGAATAAAATCTTAAGTGTTCATGTGGCCAGGTCTCTTTTCAGGTGTCTGAAAGATAGCAGCCTATCCACTTCGATTATTCTAACTAATACAGAACCAGCTTTATCAAATAACTTAAAATCTTGTATGGTTTCCTATGCTTTGATTTCTATTCTGCAACCTGTAAGTAACTTTTTCCAGTTTTGGGAATATTTCTCAAGTTATTGCTTCTAGTAATTTTCAAAATATTTAGTGATTCAAAATGCTTTAAAAGTCCGTATTATGGGAGAATTCCTTAAATTTTTCGAGGAGAGCACCCTTTATGTTATTTTAAATCTCCACTAAGTAAACTTACATGAAAACAAAATGTTTTATTGGCTTCAAATTCCCACCATCAGTCTACAAACGAATCATAGTTTTAATTTTTTTTTTAATATTTCTTTTTGGCACATTTCAAAAAACTACCAAATTATTGCACAAGCATAATTTCCGCTTCCGTAAAAGGTTGGCCCCATGTTGACGGCATATTTGGGTTAGTCTGAGGTTCGGTTTTATTAATGACATTTCTCAGTCGTCAATATTAAAATTGTGAAAAACATACTGCAGTTTTGCAGTTGAGTTGAGTTGATAGTTATTTGAGACTTTTGCAGACAAAAATCTGTCGCTTCGTCTTCACAGTTTTGCAGTTGATAGGAATTAAGATGTTGAATTTAAGTTCTTCCTCTTAAAAGGGGATTGTTACTACAGCCATTGGGGTAGGCATAAATGTTTTCGGAGGTTGGGGCATTAGTATTTTTGAAGCGGTATTAGGTAGTTTTTGTTGTTTTCAATGGTCAAAAAAGGAAATTTTCTTAGTTTCAGGGGATATAAATCCCCCCCGTCGCTACACCACTAAATACAGCAGATCTGGTTAGCAAGGAAATTTAATTTCTTTTAGGATAATTTTACACTCAATTCCTGATTCATCATTACTGATTACCTAGAGGCTCCTAAATTAACTCAAAGCAAGAAAAAACGTTTTTCAATATTTATTTATCAAACATTATTATTACAATTTATTTAGCACTATGTATAATTCGATTTCCCTTCCGATCTTTTGTTTTAATTTACCAAGAATTTTACGTAATGTGACGTTTTTCACATTTGGGGTCCCATTCAAACGGTCTCCTGCTTAATATGTATAAGAATTATGCTAGTAAAATAGTGTTGTATAATTAGTTCTTATAATGAACTTATAGAATTGAGGGGTAACTTCCTGCCTTTCTTCCTGCCACTGTATAATATTGCCTTGTTCAGAACATTTACACAAAAAGGAATGTTATCTTGCTTGAAATTTTTAAACTAAAAAAAATCGTTTTATTATACTAATACAGATTATTTTCGAGGAAATGTAAAAGTTTACACCAGTTTCATCCATTCTATTCATATTACATTCTAGATACAAAAGAAGACATCTTAAAATTCCTAACAACGATTATTTATTAGTTTTTTCAGCGAAAACACCTTTTAAAACGATCCCTATAAGTATCTTCTAATATCTTGCGAATACATACATTTAATTGTATGAATTCGCAAGATTAATTACTATATAATGATTAATAAACATAAGACCGAGAGTATTTTTTGTTAGTACACTTTACTGAAAAGTGAAAAATTCACATCTTTAAAGATGCTTCCTAAAAATGTCTTCATGTAAAAGTTTATACTAAATGAGTGACAACTGAAAAGAGTGTACACTGTACAGTCTCTTAAACAGAGACTAAAACAATTCAGGTGTGTACACATTGTACTGTGTACTGAAAAGAGAGAAGTGGAAAAGATATAGTCATACTCAAATTACTCATGAAATTTTGACTAAAAAACCTATCAAAGGTAATTTAAGGAAGTTAAAAACAGAAATTGACCTAACTTTATTCCACTGCTCTCAAGGAGGAACATTTATGTTACTTCCAAAATAAAAATTAAACTATTGCTGAAATTTAATACTAGTACCTTTCAAAGGCAATTTTATGAAGTTAAGTGGAGAATATTCAATTTGGAAGAAAAATACCATTTTTCTGAAATAACGGATCTACTTCCACTGCTCTCAGGGAAGAAGAGCTTTCCTAGAGTCAACATTCAAGTTGGAGATCTTCCCTTTTTGGAGAATCTTCAACGCTTTCAGTCCCCAAATTTACCATAGGATTCAACGGCAATCTCGGGAGGTACAGGACTGAAGAGATTCTTTGGTGTGCATTGAGTGAACTTTGAGTGTCTATTAATGGATGATGCAATTGAATATGAATGCAAAAACACAATCAATGAATCAGTACACATAAAACAGATTATGAAGTCTTTATATAAAGATTGAAAGAGTTAATTTAAATACAAATCATACAGCTTACGAGAGATTCACTCTATACGCTTTGATCAACGCTTTTGAAGGTGATTCTTCGGAGGGTCTACTTAACTGCTACCTGCAGTTTAATACACGAGCTTATTCTAAATTAGATTTTAATGGTAGTAAAATAAATAAAAATTTTTATAGAGAAGCCCAACAATAATTCATTGAAGTAAGATACCATAAAACGAAAAAAGCAATGGTGCAGTAAAAATAAATCTAAAAGACTCTATTAATCAGAGTCTATTTAATTAATATATTTGCAATAGTACATGTCAAGAGCCATTTATGAATAAGTTGGGTTGAACTAAAACAAATTTGCAGTCTCTTTTAACATAGACTCAAAAAATATCTTGAGTACACATTGTGAGGATAAAGAGAGCAAAGTTGCAGACTCTTTAGAGTGTCCATTACGACTTGAAACTTTTAGTATGAACTCATCCTTAATTTGGTCTGGAGTACCAATAGCGAGAACAAGCATGACTTTTTCATAAATACTGAAACCATTCATGTAGGTTCACGTTATACATAAAACGAGAGTAAATTTATGTACATAATAGCATAATACATTTATGAATAAGTTGTGTTGAACTAAAACAAATTTGCAGTCTCTTTTAACATAGACTCAAAAAATATCTTGAGTACACATTGTGAGGATAATGAGAACAAAGTTGCAGACTCTTCTAGAGTATCCATTATTACATGAAACTTTCAGTATGAACTCACCCTTAATTTGGTTTTGAGTACCAATAGAGAGAACAAGCAGGGAATTTTCATAAATACTGAAACCATTCATTTAGGTTCACGTTATACATAAAACGAGAGTCACTTTATACATAACAGCTTTGGAGACCACGTCTTGGAGTGTCTATTTTTAATTGATACATTACATAATGCATATAATGCAAGGAATAATTATAATATAATTTTTTTTTGTAAAAATGAAAGGATTTTGTCATTTTCTATATACCAAAATAATTAATTTATAAATATCTAAGATAGACAGAGAAAGAGAGCAGTGAACATGGTATGGTTACACTCAAACTGTTCATCAAATTTAGTCTATTACCTTTCTACAGAAATTCCATGGAGTTATTAATATGATCCTATTTAGTAACCATTTCTTTAAATTAAGTAGAACATCTTATCTAAATGAATAACTAATTACAAGTAAAACTGGTATGCAGTCGTATTCCATACAGACAAAATAATCTTAACCAATGAAGTCAATTTTACAAGTTCATTATAAGAACTAATTTTATAACACTATTTTGCTAACATAATTCTTATACGTATTAGTAGTAGAGTAGAATTTAAAAATGTCTTTTGTATCTAGAATGTAATACGAATCGAATGAATGAAACTGGTGCAAACTTTTCCATTTTATCCTAAATAATCTGTCTTAGTATATCAAAACGATTTTTTTAGCTCCAAAATTTCAAACAAGATAACATTCCTTTCTGTATACATGCTCTGAACAAGGCAATTTTATACAGTGGGCACACAGGCAGGAAGTTACCCCCTCAATTTTATAAGTTCATTATAAGAACTAATATTATAATACTATTTTACTAGCATAATTCTTATTATATTAGAAAGGAGACCGTTTGAACGAGACCCCATATATGAAAAACGTCACATCACGTATGAAATTCTTGGTAAATTAAAAGAAAAGAAATCAAATTATACATAGTACTAAATAAATTGCAATAAAATGGATATTTATTGTTTGATAAATATATATTGAAAAACGTTTTCTTCCTTTGAGTTAATTCAGGAGCCTTTAGGTAATCAGAACTGATGAATCATGAATTGAGTGTAAAATTATCCTAAAAGAAACTAAATTTTTCCATGCTAATCAGAACTTATGTATTCAGCGGTGTAGCCACGGGGGGGGGGATTGGAGGATTTATATCCTCTGAAGCTAAGAAAATTTCCCTTCTTCACCAGTGAAAAAAGAAAAAACTACCTCATACCGCTCCAAAAATACCAATACCCCAACCTCCGAAAATTTTTATGCCTACGCCACTGGCAGTTGTAGCAAAGTAATTATTTAAGAAACTTAAATTCATCATCTTAATTTCTATCAATTGCAAAACTGCAGTATGTTTTTCACAATTTTAATACCGACTGAGAACTGTCACTAATAAAACAGAAACTCGACTAACCCAAATACGCACAGCTAGATCTTCCAGTTTTTTGTGAAAGGAGAAGGCTTGATTCAAGAGAGAATCCAATTCAAATTCCCTGATTAATCAGAACTGCTGTAGTTACAACAATAAATCGGTAATTATATTTAAACAAATTTTTCACATTTTCTCCCACACACAGCTTAATAGAGTGCTTTCAGGTGACCTCACGACTAGTTATTTTCTGTAACTGTTAACCTTTTGCAGGGCTTTTAACTGTTGCTAAAGCCGTTGTTAGGTCCGAGTCATGTGATTGAAAATGCTCTATTCAATTACTCAAATGAAATCAAATGAAAAACTATAATATGTTTTGGAGCACTGACTCTGAGAAATGTCAAACTAACAAAAGAGAAACTCACCTAAATCCGAAGACGCTGTCCAGGAATCTCATCCCGGAATCACTCCCGATTCCTACTGGATTCCTTTGAACTTTTCAATCGTGCATGGGGGTGCATAGAACGGCCCCACAGTCGATTGTTCCATACTGGTGCACACTCACTTCCCAAAGAATAATCTTGGAACTAGTATTGGGATCTAATAAGCATGACAACACAAAAGGGAGGGAGAGAGAACTTCAAAGCACCTGCGAATGTCTTTTTCCACCCTTGTTTCTGGGAAAATGCTTCTGTTCGTATTTGTTTTTCTGCTGGAAAGTGTGGAGGTTTATCCACTGGATCGGCCTTGATTCATGTCAGAGAGGAACCCACGGGATAGATTGTTATTTAGATCGAAATACAAGCAGAATTCACTGTAATTAATCTATAATTTAAATCCCGTGTGTCAAACTATTTTCGACGGACGGCGAGTGATCATCACTGTTTGATTGTTTAGTTAAAAGTTAACTTTGTTGAAAGTTTAAATACATTTCAAATAAATTTTTAAGTGATTAAAATGTTTACATTATACCTTTATCTTAATATAATGTTTATACTTAATTTTGATTTAATTGATACTCAGCTCTATATTGATCCTATATTATAGTGTTTTCATTTAGAATTGGCGCCTGAAACAGGATCAAAAACGCTCGATAATGCTTCATAACGGTCATCACACAACTTCAGTGACCGATTTTTTTACAGTATTTTAACTACTTCTGTTTCGGCTGCCTTGTCATTGCAGAAGAAAATGCTTTCGATGATAATTACAATAGTAACTCCTTCTAATACATTTCGTCTCAGGCGCCAGTTCTAAATGAACAGACTATGGTTTCATGCTTCCCCGATTATCCGACCTTTATACGGGCACCGTAGAGTTTTCCACTGGCCGTAATAAAACACTTATCTCCAGGAAGAAACCTGAGTTTATGGCGCCGGTTTCTTTGTGTGGTTAATTACCGACCCCTCTACGGGCGCGAGTGCGAGGGTACATACAAAGAGATTGGGGGAGATAACTGCTGGTGGCCCGGCCGCAAATTGGTTTATCTGTGATAACTTTACGGTGACCCTTAGCGTTCGGACCGGTGCCGTAATCAGACTTTTGTTTAGGCAGGTAAACTCAACCTTATTTATGAGGTTCCATAAGTTTCTAGGGGACGGCCCCTAAACCTCCCCTTGGGAAGGTGACGAATAATCACAGTTCTACAAATTTAAGCTAAATTTACGGTCGCATTAAATTGGATCCCAGGATTTGGAAATTCAATAAGCATGGCATAAATTTAATAACAGCAACAAATAACCTAAAAGTTACATACTACACAGCTTAAAAAACTTAAAAGGGCGAGTCTTGGCCCCAATACAAAGCCTAAAAACTTCAACCTGATGTTAACTGTGGTTAATAATGGTTTTCAGCATACAAGAGAAATTAATTTAAAGGTGGATCAATACACAATGTTTTTTAAATACAAATTTAACTTGTTTCCACAATTAATAAGTTGTTTTAAAACTGATACATTATGAAAAATATCTAACTTGGAAAATGTAAAAATATTCTTAAAATAAAAACGGTGGTTCAGTTGAATAAATGTCAGGTGCTATTCAGAATCCGAATAGATACAATTAGATCAGAGGACCTAGATTTTTTTATTCATAAACTACACCAAATCTGATTTTTAAAAATAACTGCAGTTAATATGATCATCGGATGATTTACCTAAATTGATCTGATATGATCATACTTGAGCCAGAGGAAAATTTAACCTCTTTGAACTATCCCTTTTTCTAGATTTTAATTATCTTTTGAATATCAAAAATAAAATTTCACCTTTCTTTTCATAAAATAAGGAATTCATTTTTACAAACAATGAATATTAGAATAACAAATAGTTGTTAACAATATTTTGTAAGAATAAAATTAATACTACTATAAATATTACTTGGTACCATAATACTACTTTTAAAACACCTATAACCATTCAATAACTAACTGTGTGGTACTGAATTTATTCAGAATTTCACAATGACACTGAATTCATTGTTTTTAGCATTTTTCCTAAGGAAGTATAAGTTAAATCTTTGGTCTCATGTTTCTCTTAACTTTAACAATCCTCCAATGAACATAATTCTAATAATTTTGTAATTATATATTCTACTTCAATTTAGTAGAAGTTTGTATTACATCATTAAAAAGTATTTTGTACAGGATTTAAGATACTTTTAGTTTGTAAGATTCTATGAGAATTCAATTAATTTTGTTTGGAGAATTAAATACAAAAAAGTATTGAATTTTGCAAACTTTTATGCATTAGTACTGAAAACATTGGTTAATTTTCAATTTCTAAAAATATACAGGACTTTCATATCCAAAAGTTTTAAACTCATGGATTTGACTTGAGAGTAACATAAAAGAGCAATAATAATAAAAGGGTAATACAAAGGAACTTTAAGGTAATATAAAATTCTTGATTTTTAAATGTGTTTGATGTTACATCTTTTAGTGGGAACTTAATCATAAAATTAATATGTAGACATTTGTATGCCCTACAGGAAAATGAAACATTTTTTGTTTTCAAGTCTTCTAAGCTAATCATTACTAGTAATCACAACAAAGAAATAAATTACTAATTAAAATATTTTGAACTCATTTCTTTCAAGAGCACTGTCACAATACATTGAGTACCCCTGGATTATTAAAATGGATCTAAGCAAATATTTCCACTTACCTACTATATTAAAATAATCCTTAAAATGAAAGGTTCAGCTTGGCAATCATTGTTGATAAATATGAGAAAGCACAAGCAAACCAAATCATAATTGTAAAAAGTTAAAATTATGAGTTAGTCTATGATCTAAAAGAACATTTATACAAGAAATATTCCAATGATAGGAAACATACATGAAAGTGAAATAAATCAGCTTTCAAATGCTATTGAGGCAACATGGTATTTTTTTCCAAAATAAATTTAGTAAGTACCAGACTCAGTTAATAAAATCATATAAATGTTATTTTAATGTAAATATTCTTAAACCAGAGGTACCATGTTTATTTAAATCCAACTAAAACTTTAAAAAGTCACTGTAAATACACCAATAAATTGAATATTTACTTTAAAAAAGGGCTCAGTATGAGCCATCACAACAAAGAAACAAAACACAAAATTATAATATCCTGAAAAAATATTTTTAAACAGCTTGAGTTCAGTACCCCTGCATGTTAAGCTGGGTCAAAGAAACAAATTTGTATTTACTCTATTTACTTAAAATTAATACCCTTACAAATGAAAAAAAAAATCAGTTTAGAAATGATTGTTGATGAACATGAGAAAGCACAAGCAAACCAAATAATAATTGCAAAGAATCAAATTATGAGTTAGTCTATGATCTAAAAGTACATTGATACAAGAAATTTTTAAATGATAGGAAGCATACACAGATGTGAAATAAATCACCTTTGAAATGCCAATGAGGCAAGATTATTTTTTTAACAACGCAAAAACACAGATTTAATGAGTACTACTGTAAGTCTGAAATCATATATTCCTCACTTCATAATTCAAATATTTTCAACTAAGGGGTACTAGGTAAATTTAAAATGAACTAAAAACTTATTACATTCAAAGTAAAAACATCAAAATGAATTTTTTGTACATACCTTTGTGTTAAAATAACTTGTTGTTTTGAATTAATATTTGTTTATTTACTTTATTTTGCAGTCTAACTGCCACTAAAAAAAAGCAATTGAGAACCACTGTTCGAATTATTGCATAATTCAAAAAATATTCTCATGTATGACACCTAATGGTATCAAGTAACAAATGAATAGTTTTTCCATAATTAGTGGAATTAATTATTCTCAAATTAGTATAATTAGCCCTATATATTAATTAATGGTTAATAACACAGGTCTGCAACGAAAAAGCTGTTTGAGTAATTTCATCGAATTCCTATTTATTTTGGTGTGCTGATTATGGTAAAAATAATGAAAAAAATCCTATACGTCAAGATTTTCACAAAACGCATAATTATTTCCAAATTTGACCTATTTTCCCCAATTTTAGGTGTTTTTTTATCCGAGGGTTTTCAAAGAAATTTTTAGCTCGAACTATTTTTATATAGTTCATATCAGTGCCTTTAAGATACATATTTCGAAAAATCCCTAACTGTTAAAGAAATTCCCAGAGAAGAATTTAATCATTTAATGTGAGCATCTTTGCGCTGGCGCGACGTCTGGCACAGTGCGTAGACTGCTAACTGAGCCCCCATTTTTTGGATTCACACTATGAGAACCATTAAAAAAACAACTCACTTATGACTTAAGTATTCCAACGCCTTCTTGTTTACAAACAAATCTTCTCCCGTTTTTTATTTTGACGCTCAAAGACGGTCATTCCACGTGATTGCCGGGGGACGGATGGCCTGTTCGGTTTGCTCCTCTGCCTTTCACGCCAGCAGTCTGCGCACTGCTCCGTCGTGAGTTCGATTCTCACCTCGCCCCTGGGTGTATTTTCCTTCTTTGTGCCAGTAAAAATTCTGTTGTGTCTGTCTTACTTGACGAAGGTGTATAAGCGGATCCTTGAGATCAAGCACACATACCGGAAAATATATGTGACCAAACCAACCAAACCACGTGATTGCCAGCTACTGGTATAGATGTGAATTGGACGATGCCAGTCCGCATGTTTTTCGAACAATCCTGTAAAACTTTTATTACACAACTAGCAAAATTTATTCTTGTATTTGTTCTTGTAATTGTTTGGGATTTATCCGCTTTTATTTGTTGGTGTTCCGCTACTGGAATGTTCAACGTGTTAATCGGACCTTAATTTATATAATCTGGCATCAAGAGCCACTCGACTCCTTCCTCTGATCGAAACTTTCTGTATTGTCAGAGTTTTGTTTTGGCATAAATCTGAAGCTCTGTGTGTTCTGTCAGAAATGTGAAGTTTTGTAAGATAGGGAAATGTGAAGCCTTCCTCTGATCGAAAGTTTCTGTATTGTCAGAGTTTTGTTTTGTGAAGAAATGTTTTGTGAAGAAATGTGAAGTTATGTGAGTTTTGGCAGAAATGTGAAGTTGTTTGTGTGTGTTAATTTGTGTTTATAGTCAACATCATGGTAGTCACGCGGTCTCAGGCGAAAGCTGCTCTTGCTAGACAGAATAACCTAAGAAGACAGCACCCAGTTGTTAATATTCTGGCACCTTCTCTTCAGAGAGCGCGAGCTGCCAGACTTGCTGCTGCTTCCAGTATGCCCGTCGGAGGACGACGCCGACGACAAAGGTCCCAGGCAATCCCAGCGGCTACCTCGAACCAACCTGCTCCCTCCCAGACTACCTCGAACCAACCTGGTCCCTCGAACCAACCTGCTCCCTCACAGGCTACATCGCACCAACCTGCGTCTCCCACCCCGGCGCCTTCTGCATGCCCTCCACCTGCTGCATGCCCTCCACCTGCTGCATGCCCTCCACCTGCTGCATGCCCTCCACCTGCTGCATGCCCTCCACCTGCTGCATGCCCTCCACCTGCTGCATGCCCTCCACCTGCTGCATGCCCTCCACCTGCTGCATGCCCTCCACCTGCTGCATGCCCTCCACCTGCTGCATGCCCTCCACCTGCTGCATGCCCTCCACCTGCTGCATGCCCTCCACCTGCTGCATGCCCTCCACCTGCTGCTTCTCCTCCTCGGTCTGCGTCTCCATGCCAGGATTTAATAACACCTCCTCAACCTCCACCACCGCCGGCTTTTCCAGCTCCGGTTTCCACCACCCCAGTTCCGGTCCTTGTAAGTAAATTTTAGGCTTAACCCTTTAGTGTCCCCCTCCTCTGTTAACCTTGGTGGTGGGATCTTTAGTGCATTTGCATATCTGTTAATCTAAATCAAAATGTTAAGTTGCTTTTATGTGTTGTTTATTTCCCTCCAAATATTACCCATTATTCTTTCTTAGAGTTTTTTGAATTTTTAGAGGGGTTGGGTTCACATGACTATTTTTATATGTGGTGATTTTAACCTATCTAATTTTTGGTGAGATTTGTAATCATTCTATTTTTGATTCGTACACTAGATTTTTATTTAATTTCATGCAATTACATGACCTAAGTCAATTTAATAATGTACCAAACTGTAATGGTAAATTTCTGGATCTTATTCTTTCTGATATTAATTTCTGTGATATCTCAATTAATCGGAATTTGCATCCTTTTGTTACTGAAGTTAAATATCATCCTGCATTATCCATTATTTTAAATCGTGCACCTATTCGTTGTAACAGGCGCGATTATGGTATTGTTAAATATGATTTTAAAAGAGCTGATTTCTTGAATATGTGGTACTTACTATCTGAGATTGACTGGAATTTTTTACATGATTTTAGTGATGTAAATTCTGCTGTATCTGCTTTTTATAGTTATTTCAACCTCATTCTCAACCATACCATATAAAACTAGTAACAACAAATTCCCTTTTTGGTACTCGATGGAACCCAAAACCTTGTTGAAACTTTTCTATCCGTCATTATTTAGGCCATATGTAAATCGTTTGAATCGTAGGAAATCGTTTGAATCACTTCTTTTGCAGATATTTTGTTGTTTATAGTGATATTTTAATTTTTTCGTATATCAAATTTTTGAAATTAATATTTTAATTTTTTTATAATTTAAAGGGAATATTCGTATTCAAAACTTAAAAATAGCCTATAAATATGTATCATAAGTCTCGATTACTATTACTTCTATTACTTGATTTTTTTAAATTTTTTTGCCATTTTAAAAAAGTCTTAATTTATAAAAAAAAAATCCTCAATATTTGCATAGTGTCATCAATCGGTTTTGAAATCTACACTATTAACTCCATCTAGAAACCATCAAAACATTTATGATATACGTGATTTTGCACTTTTCGACTAGGAACCCTGACATATAAGGTTATAAACGTTACGGTCAATGTGATAAATTCAATGAAATTTATCACTTTGCCTGCCTCCACTTCGGGCATTATTAATAATGCCCGATTAATTACTTTGCCCGTAACATAAATATTTAATAAGTCGATAACAAAACTTTATTAATAATGTTACGGTTTTTAATTTAAAAGCTATGAAGTCATTGACATTAAATTTTCCTTCTTTGCACACAACTGAACTCATACGAAAATTATCGTTAAAATTTATTCCTTGAATAACTTTTCCAAAGAAACTTTGCCGGGAGATTCTAATTTTATCACGATTTAAATAGGAATTAGCTAAGATTGTAAAATAAAACTTAAATTACACTTAGCAACTAAAATAAATGAACTAATATAGCGAAACAATAAATATTGTTTCCCTCGGCTAATTAAAATGCGTAAAATTTGTAAAAAAATTTTAACTGTAATCAATTTAAAAGAGAAATTATTGAAATCCGTAGGTGGCAACACAAAAGGAGGAAAGATTGAGTAGCTAGGGTTGAGTAGCTAGGTATCCTTGGCGGTCGGATGTTGGCAATTGATTTCAGGTTTTTCAAATTTTCATGGTTTTCATGATGACCAAATTAAATGAAACTTGGTGTTTAGGAATTTTTTAGTATGCTCTTTTAGATAATCGAATTAAAATTGGGAGACGACATGGAAAAACAAAGTTGCACTTTTTATTGTGTTGGGCATGAAGATAGCCTCTGAGCGAAAAATTGTCAGAGTTTTCAAGCATACTACTACACTAAATCATGAAAAATTACACCAAAAGCATCTTTTCAACCCCACCCTTTCTCCCGCAAATTCCATTGTAAGTTTTTTTTAAAAAGCTGTACTTACATCCACCATTATGGCGTACATGTACACTAATTTACAGCGTAATCTTGCTTGATCAGTTTTCCACGCGTCGAACTGGACGAAGGGCAACTTCCAATCCTTGTTATTTGCTATCATCGCATATCTATCGAAAATTCTATAAAAAATGTTTTAACTGCTATAAAATGGAATAGAAATAACGTTTTGTTTAAATTGTCTTTTTTCCTGTCAGGTGAATCGAAGAGATTTGAGCAGAGTGGATGAAGTGAGCGGTGAAGCGGATATGTCCATGCACACCACGCCGCCGTAAGTACTTCATTGCCAATTCCAATGCAAAATAAAGAGAACTGGAGGGTGGGCACACATTTTCTGATTCCACTGGTCCTAGCCGTTTCTTAGTTGTCCAGCAGCATCGCTGTCTATAGGGGTTCAAAAAGGGGTGGACCAGTGTTATTCCTAGGATTGTTTTGGAGGAGTAAAAATACTCCTTGACTTTTTTTTAGGAGGAGTGAAATACGGAAATAGCATGAACTACATAATATGCAAAGACACGAAAACCGCAATCAAACTTCCTAAGCATCAGAACAATAAATGAAAAAAAAACTACTATGGCTGTATGAAAACACAATTAGAAAGTGTGATAATAAGGGTGCCGTGGCTTTTGATAGTTTGCTTTTTCCAGAAGTCTGGCGAAAATGTCTCCGCTCAGATCAGTTGGTGTTTTGAGTAGAAAATAATATTATTTGTTGATTTCGGTGGGGGTGCATTTTTTAAGCTAAACCTTTGTGAAAAATTCAAAGAATGAAACTACTCCTAGCTAGTTTTTTAAAGAGTATTTCCGATTTTCAACGAGTAAAATACTCTCTCAGAGGAGTAAAAAATATCTCTGGGGTAGACACTTATCTTTGGACACCCTGCATAAGCCTCGATGATAATTGAATAGTTTATTTCAGAAACCAGTCAAGTGACAAATTGTTGATTTTGAGTAAATAATTGAGTAATAAATTTTTTTTTTAAATTAATATTTTTTTTCTATGAAAGTTATCCATTTGTGTAAATGTTTGATAAACATAAAACTTTTTTTTATCTACATTGACAAATGTAAAAAAAAAAAGGTTCGCACTTGACTGGTTTTTGAAACAAACGACCTTCACTATCGTAAATATCCCATGAAATATACCAATTTCATTTGAGACTTGAAAAGTAAATGAAAATTGAATATTTTAAAGAGTGTTACAGATACATATTTGTTATGAAAAGATTATTCGACATCATACACTTGATCTGCTTCTGTCGTAGGCCGTTGAAAAATTGTCTCAAAAAACTCTTGGTATATCCAACCAAGCAGGGTTTTTAGAGCTCGAAAATCTTTTATTTTTGTCATATTTATTGTTACCTACAGCATTCACAAAAAAATTAGATTAGGGATTAGATTTCTAGGCTTTGCTACACCGTTACATGAGGACAGAATTTGATTTTTTTTAATCAAACGATGTATTTACCTTTATAAAACAGTAATCGCCCAATGACTCAATTTTGAATTTTTCGTCGTTTGACTGGTTTCTGAAATAAACGATTCAATTTCGGTTTACTTTTCAGGCTTCCCTCGCCTCCGTTTGGACTCTTCTCCTCCACCTCCCAAGCGACCACTTCTGCCAATGCAACCTTCTTGGCTCCTTCTGCGGCGGCAAACACCACCTTTGCTGCCCCCCCACCATCATCTGCCGCTGACGAGCTCAGACGTCTGATAGACCTTGAGACGCAGCTTCAGGCATTAAGAAGGCAGAGGTACCAAGAGGAAGCAGCCCAGGCAGTATTCCTCGCCGACCAGGAGGTGCGGCGCATGGAGGCAGCGAGGCAAACAGCGGAGTTCGCCACCATCACCAGGCGCGAGATGGAGACTAGGGCAAGGTTGGCCGAGACCATCCGGCATGAGGAAGAGAGGACCACCCAAGCCGTCCTAAACCGGTCTCTGTCTCAATACTCCGCTGCACCTCAAGCGGCGACCACCAGAGCACCTCAAGTGGCGACCACCAGCCCACTAGTTGAGACTCACCCTGTCATCTTCAACCCGATATTTGTATCCACACCGAACGAGCCTCCTACACCATCCAGCCCTCGTCGTGACACCTCGGACACCGGCCGCCCTCTAAAAAGACTCCGGACAGACGAACCTAAAACTGATTCTACATCAGCATCCTCTTCATCAACGTCTGCTAGTTCTCCACCGGGCCCTTATAGACCACGCCCAGATCCTCCAAGCCCATCCGGCCCTTCAGGCTCCTCTGATCCACCGGGCCCATACAGGCCACCACGAGATCCACCAGGCCCAGATCCACCAGGCGGACCCTACTACCCGCAGGCCTTGGTGCAGTTCAACTGTCCGGTGGACATTCGATGTCCATATCCATTCAGTAAGTATGATCTTCCTGTTTCCAAGTTGTTAAAATGTGACTAGACTTGAGCGTGGATAATGATTTAAGCCAGATGGGAGGAAGATTGAGAGGATGCGGGGGCGGTAGTTGCTGGAATATCTTTCGGCTAATTCCCCGATCACCATGATTTGTATTGATTTCAATCGTGTTTGTTACTTATCCCTTTCAACCCTTAACGATCGCTAAAGAATTTTGAACTGAAACTGAAGGTTACTGTAACAACTCGATTTCATGGCTATGGTTAAGTTTTTAAAATTACTTAGTAAATCTTGAAGAAGGTATTTTTGATTATTTCAAATCGAAGAAAATTTCTAATGATCGATCGAGAGGGAAAAGTTATAGGTGAAAAATCGGAAGGTAATCTAATTATCAAATAAATGAAATATTATCTACGAAAAAATGGGTTGATCTTACTCCAAAGACTATATAGCAGACGTTGTTTCTAAATGAAGCCGTTGAAACGGATTTTTGAATCACCCTGAATATGCAATAGCAGTTATTTCAGAGAATCGGAATCACTGGTGAGAATAGCGTAAAACTGAGAATATTTGATGGAGGGGGAAAACTAAAAGGGGAAATTAAATCTTAAATATTTTTTTATAAAATAGACAATTTAAAATTTGTGTGCTTTTTTTAATACAGTGTCTCCTTTCCAGGTCACTATTTCCAGCGCCCATAGACAGACCCCATCGCTCCATGAGCATGACTTTATGTTGATTCAGCATGAGGTGGAAACCAGCCATGAAAGTCCTCCTGGTAGTTTGGGATAAGTTTTTTTTATGTTTATAATTTAGAACTGGAAGTTGGCAGTCATGTAAATAGATTTTTTATATTCATTATTGAGTCATCTCAAATATTTTACCTTGTTTCCATGGCACACTTTTTTATATGTTTCATCCAGCCTATGTCCTCACATGGACCTGGTGCAAACCTGGATAATTTGTATTTACACTGATATAATGTGTACATGCATAAATTTGCATATAAATATTGAAGTTTATTATATTATGGCACATTTTGTCCTAATGTGATGGACCATGTGTCATAAATCAACAACCAAGTCAATTTGACTTTTCAAATAGCATAGGTTAAGCGAAAATCTGGTGTTAGCCAGCTTTCCTTGATCATCATATATAATTAATAATCTGAGGTCAGAAACATAACTGCTATCTAACTAAGATTTGTAAATCTAGTTTTTATTGGAATACCTATTCTTATTACGTTCATATTACAAGATATGTTTATTAAGAGGGACTCTTATAGCAGTCTTGACTCTTGATAGTGATGTATAATGTCCTGTTATGGACCATGCACTATAAGACGAGCTACTTGGGGCTTCTTGAGTTTTTTTAGTTATACATTAATTAGTTATATATAATATATCATGTCTTATCTAGATGTTCAATCTTTGGAACTTCTTTAGCACTAGGCAGATTTTGTGGGCCGAGTTTAAAAGTTCATTGGTTGATTTATTTGGGATACTGCGGCCTATTTAAAGGCGAAGCAGGGGGTTACAGCCAAGCAACACAAAATAATAACAATAAAAAGAAGTAATACATGGATACATACGTGAACATAATAATAATAATAAGTTCAGGGCGAACCGACCCGTCGCCCTGGAAGGCGACATGCGGTGGACGTTTCTATAACCGTCCTGCCCTCAAGAGGTCTCGTAGGCGCCGGAGGTACCGGTGCTGAGGTTCCATGCTCCTGGTGCTAATTTCTATCTTGCTTGTTTTGGGTACCAGGGTGTTGGGGTCTTAGTGTCGTGCAGACCCATCCGCCGACCGCAAGAGTCGCAGGCAGCGCAAGCACCCTTTAACCTTCCTTTTCTTTTTCCCATGTGCCACTTTTTTACATATTTTCTCTCGGTAACATTCTGTTTGCGGCTATTCTAGCTGGTCAACCATTCTTTGTTGTTCCTTTCGTAGTATCTCTATTATGATAGTTCTGTCCTTCGGATGGTAGATAGCTTCCTGGAGCGTGTTGGTCAGATTGCAGAATTTCTTTCTTTCAGCCGTGTAGTCCGGACATGCGTATATCAAATGGTGGAAAGATTTCTCTGTCCCGCAGGTGCTGCAGCTGGGGTCTTTGTGATGAAACCGCTGTTGATACTGGCCGTGGACCCCGTGGCCAGTCAGGATCTGATTCAGGTAGTGATTCGCATGTAAGCGTTTTAGCTTGACCTTTGGCAGGAGAACATGAGTGGCTCTGCCGGTTGTTTCCTCGTCCCACTCGTCCTGCCAAAGTCCGAGCGTATCGTTTCTGATGGCTCTTTTGATGAGCATTATAGGGTATTTCGTCGTTATGTGGACGTCTGAGGCTTCAGTACCCCTCTTGGCAAGTTTATCCGCGTGCTCATTGCCCCTATAGCCATAGTGCGCTTTTATCCAGTTGAGTTCTATTGTTTTCTTGTTGTGTTCTTCCTCTTCTTCGATTACGTGAACATAAATATAATTTCAATTTATCTACAAATGTGGATATTCTAGTAAGACAATATCGTTAGGCAATGCGTTCCATCCACTAATTGTGCGTGGGAAAAAAAGAATATTTAAAAATATTTGGTCCTGCAAAAATAAGGTACTATTTGGGACTTATTATACAGTCTCAAATTAGATTGATGTCGAAACTGAAAATAATTCGGATCTATATGATAAAAATTGTGGTGATTTGTGTGGGAAATTGTGATGGTCCTTCTCCTTGTTAATTGTGGCTGGTTCTTTTTGTGCCGACGGGGAGGGATACATCGGGGAAGTGCCTAGCCCGAAGGGCTTCTAACTTCTGTGGAATCCCCTCCTAATTTCGTTAATCAGTTTGGCTTCTGATTTAGTACACGATCTTGATGGTGGCCCCTTCGGACCCTCCAAGGTGGCGGGTCAACAAGGACTCTCAAGGGGAGTGTCTTTAAATTGGGTAGTATGTTCACTCTCATTGTAGGCGTGCTCTGCAGCAGCGGATTTGGTGGTTTGTGTCCTTGCTTGCAGTGTCTCTTGTGCTGGGTGATTCTTGTCTTAATGCTTCTTTTGGTCGTTTCTATGTAGGCTTAGCCACAAGAACACGGGATTTTGTATACCCCAGCTGAGGACAGGTGATCAAGGGGGTCTTTAGCTGAACGTAACAAGTCGCGTATCTGAAGGGTAGTTTTGAAAACGGTCTTGATGTTGTTATGTCGCAGAAGGTTTTCGATGAGATAAGTAGGCTGTTCCTTTTTCCAGTTCCGAAAAGCCAAGTT
This sequence comes from Tetragnatha montana, assembly GCA_963680715.1. Taxonomy (NCBI): domain Eukaryota; kingdom Metazoa; phylum Arthropoda; class Arachnida; order Araneae; family Tetragnathidae; genus Tetragnatha; species Tetragnatha montana. The sequence goes on from OY796677.1 coordinate 5,987,544, forward strand.
TTCAATATACCACCCTTCTGACGAGGGTGATGGTAGCTGTAGATGAAAGACGGAGGCGATGACACATATATATCTCCGATCCCAACGCAAAGATCTTCGCTCCCAATCTCTGAAGGTGAACACGCTACACTACATTTAATATCTGTACGAAAAAATTAAGTTTTCAGGCGCAAGATGGCCTTTCACGGCAAATACACGAGGAAAAGTTTATCAGTATCTTTTTCTCAAATCTGAATTTCTTAATTCAATAAGAGATAAACTGTCAGCAAATTTCCATGGGGAATGAATGATTTGTCCATTTAAATATTTAAATTATAACTAATGGAAAATTATAATTGCGATAGACCTAATTTTTTAATACCTGAAAAAAAATCAAGAACTTGGTCCTTAAAAAATAAGTTCTGGACTATTTCTGAAAATTTCTTAATTTGCGCAGTATTAAGTACGCTGCCAATTTAAGTTGGATCTAAGGTAGTGGTAGTGGAAAAAGCAATATAAATACAGTTAAGTAACTTTTAATTGTGTCGCTTTTATGTCTTTTTTATCATCTTTACTTTTAGACTGGCCAGCTAAAGGGACAAGGTGTTAAAGGGGGCGTAAAAACTACACAATTTTAAGTTAAATTTAGACTCGTATTATTGCGAAAGAATATTTATATATTAAAAACAAAAAATTTCCAATTTCGATTTCCTAGAGAAAGGACTTTTCCAACTCAATAAAGTAAAAGCTGATAGTTTAGATATGTCATGTCTTTGAAGTAGAACGGATATAATTTCATAAGAATTAAATTACCTAGAATAAGCTTGATGTTGGAGAAAAGCCGAACGGTATCTTATGGCGTGATAAAAACGCTGACTGATCTTGGTACTAGAGAATGGGAATTTCATGTTGTTGTCTGGATTGTTGAGTATGGATTGTGATGTGGTGTTAGGATGATTTGCAACTGCTATGTAGAATTGTTTTGCTGTTTTTTCGATCAAGAGTGTGAGGTTTGGAGTTCCCTTTGTAGATAGATCTAAAGTGGAGGAGCGTTAGTTGCTTGTCTTAAGATTTTGTTTTTGGAGGGTTGTGGCCCAGATAGAGGTGAAGCGTACGTCGGACGGGGACGAAGTACCATTTAATTGTGAAGTAATTTGGTGTGCGGTTTGAGGCTTGGTTTACTATTTTGAAGAGGATAGATGAACAGAAGTTATGTTCTGTACTTTTTGGTGGTCATGTTGATAAGGAGTTGAGGCATTCATCGAGGTGGTTAGCTGAGGTTGACCATTTAAGTTGGCCGATCTAAGTTGTCGTGTAGTTCTTTTACTTTTCCGAAAGATGGTGTCTTTGGTTTTTGAGGTGTTGATGGGCGATTTTCCATAGAGAGAGAAAAACGAAATAGTTTGCTGAGGTGGTCCATTTAAGTTGGTCGCTTTAGGTGGTCAGGTACTTTTTTTTCCTTTTCCGAAAGACGGTGTCTGGTTTTTGAGGTGTTGATGGGCGATTTTCCATTAGGTGCACCAGTGTTCGATAGGCTTTAATAGGATATGAGGAGGAAAGAACTTTCCAATTTTAACTTGAAAGGTTCTGGGTTGAAGAAAAAAGTGGCTGATCCGAATGAGATGGTGGGAACCTGTAAGCAATTATTTTGTAGATTATAAAACAATTTCTGTGAATACTTACAGATACTTCTCTACTATGATTTTGGGGATAGGTGTCATAAAACATCTATAAAGAATTATCTTTTTACAATTCTGTTGATCTACCTAAGCTATTAAAGATGGTGGGGCTTTTCTACAATACTATATGTATCTACTCTCTTGGAGCCAGGGGACTTATATATGACCGACAAATTTTTTATAAATTTCGTAGAAATACACATTTTTATCCTGGAGATGTGTGCTCTTTGGGCTTGGTGGCATAAAAAATATATATATATATATATATATATATATATATAATATATATATTATATATATATATATATAAATATATATATATATATTAATTCAGTCATGTTTCTGACCTCCATTTGAAATTGTTTAGAAGAATGGTTTGAACTGTTTAAAAAGTGCCTACAAATACAGAAAACGTTTCATTTTTGCACACTCTGCTATAACAAAATTCCTGCTATATAGAGATTTTTTAAATGCAATTAGAATCATTAAATTATACGGATAATTAACAATGTACGTTTCGTTTGAACCATTCTTACAAAACATTTTTACCTTTATTATTGTGCGCATTGTTTATTGTTGTTGATTTTGAGTTTAAAGGTAAAAATTGTTCGTTAATCTCTGTTAGCCTGTTTGAAACCTTAAAAATGGGAAGGTTATTTTTTGTACAATGACAGTTTAATTACTCTGTGGGATGTTTTATAACAAAACATTTAAGTCAGAATATAATATACCTAAGTATAGAAAAGTAATTTAAAACCTTACCTATTAAAGGCACTTCGGTTTAACTATGTAAGTGTCGTGGTTAAAATTTTTACTCAATTTCTCAAGCAACCTTGCTTACAAAAGATAGAGCTACCGCAATCGAGATTTATCTTAACCATTAGATAGGAAATTGCCTTTGCAACAATACTTATATTGATGATCGATTCTTTAGTGGAAGTTGATTTGCAAAATTTCGGGGTGTTCCTTAAAATGTTCCTTATGTGAATATAAGGTCAGGATTGTTTATGACTGTAGTAGTAAACAGAATTTAGATTAAAAAAACCTTAAAGGATTGTTTAGAATCTGGGCCTAATTTAAATCCTAATTTGGTGAACGTAATCCTAAAGTTTCGTGAGAACGAAATTGCATTTAGATCATTTGATTTGAGATTGAGATTCATAGATTTGGATCATTTCACATGATTGAAATCAATGAACGGGACAGAAGGTTCTTGGAGTTTTTGTGATCTAGGGGAAGATCAGAATTTCCAAACTATTTGTCTAATAGGCTGCCATTTGGGTTGACTGCTTAGCCCTTTATTTTAGCTTGTGATCACATTTTGAAGTACAGGGAAGAGTACCCAAAATGTTTTGAAATGCTTAAGGCATATCTTTATGTCGACGATCTTTACTATGGGTCCAAAACTGTAAAAGATGAATTGACATCTAACTCAATTCAGTTATTAATAAAGGCGGGTTTTAATTTGAGGAAACTCAGGACTAACTCTGATGAGATCAATGAGTTTTGGAAAGAAAACACTGATTTAAAAATTTTACACAATTTATCTGTGTTCTGTCTGATCCCCCCATCAGCTTTAAAAAATATTAAAATTGGTGGTTGCACCCGAAATACGCAAACTAAATAGCCACTCCTGACATTCCTTGATAAACAGGAATTTAAACTTAGAGTGTGTATTAAAAAGGGTTTTTAAAATCCAAAAAGAAGCCCTTTTCAAGTTATGAAAATTAATAGAATTGAAAACCGTGAGACCAATAAACCCTGTAATGAGTGGGAAAATTCATATCAGCCAAAATTTTTTAAAATGAATTTGCTTCAATATTTTGAAACTGTTGAATGACATACATTGTGTCGCAAAACAAATCTCTTTGCTTCCCCCTGTCCGGATTGAGCATCACTCAAAACGGCCTCGTTTAAGTCCCGTCAGAGTGAATTTACATTTACACACTGAACTTTTCAACAAAAACATTGATCACCCAGAGTTGGTGAGACAGTTGGTTCGAAACATTTCTAAAGATGCTATCCAAATCTACACTGACGCATGGGGGTTTCATGTTAGGGGGGGTACAAGGATACTAATGACTAGGTGGATGTTGTGAATACTAGTGACTAGGGGTTGACTCAACATTATTTCCCAGGCCCCCCCCATACCCTAAGGTGAGTACTTTTACACGTTAAATTTTAGGGTACTTATACAAAGGATTTGAACTTTTGCACACCAAACGTATAAAATCTGGGTAAACACACAAACCACCACAAGGGTTTCTTGTGGGTTTCTTTCACATCTGGGTAAACCACAAAAAAGGTCCCCCAAGAATTTTCAAAAAAAGGGTAAAATATAACATTTTCCCTAATTTTTTTAAAATAACATCCAGGGACTAGGTCCCTTGTAGCACATGACTGGTACCCTAGAAGCAGCCCTGAGGGTGCCCTGACATCCCGCGGTCTTTGTCTCCAGCACATGAATCTGTCATCTTAATTGTTCCCAAGTGATAAAACAAGCCACAACCTCCAATTCCTCAGGGTATTTGGATTTATGGACATTGGGGATTGGCAACAACAACCTCCAATATTGATCAGTTGTTATTTCTGCCGCCACCCCACAGTGGAGAAATGATGCGGGACATATGATGTCCTATCAATAAAGCTTGTACCATAATTGTTGATAAATCGCTAGGAGATCGTTTATGAGTCTTTTAGACCTTCAAACTTTCAGATAGAAAAGTTATTTCGTCGTAATAATCACTTGGAGGAGAAATAACTGGGGAGCACTGATATTTTTGCCGTATTGAAAGGGTGAAGAGTTTTCCCCCTGTGGAATTTAAAATAATATCAACCAAATCCGATCAACTCCTCAGGAGATTAAAAATTTAGTTTTAAATCTTTCAAATATTTTATTCATGACTATCCAAGACTGATCTAAAATGTTGATAATTTTGAACTAAGGCTTCAAATAGATTTAAAGGAGTTTTTAGACTCCAATAAGGCTTTTTTTAAGGCTAATTTTAGGCTCTGTTTTAAGAGAATAATGCAGTTTCTGCTATAAATATATGTCGTGTCTCAAGAAACGACACTAAGTTTGAGAATAAATAAAACTTTATTTAAAACATTTAAAATCAGTTAAAATATCTAAAAAACCAGCAGAACTTCCCGAGCACACAGCCTTCTATTGTGATCATCATCAGTTACAGCCACAGCTACACTTCACCGGCTACTTCGCTGCTTAAAAATACACTCAACGGGGTTGAGTGTGCGATTCCTCACATATCCCCCCAACAAAAATTCGCTGCTCGGAAAGAAAAGCTCAACTTAGAAGCATGGACTATTTCCTTTTTTCCGTTGCCCCTATCAAGTTGAAAACTCACATCAGAAAGTTGTTCTGTTATAGTATAAAGGCCAGAATATGGAGGTTCCAATTTCCTGGTGTTTGGATACTTAAATTCCTCCATCATGACCACATCACCAACCTTGAATTCAGCCTTCTTAAAACCCTTATCATACCTGAGTTTGTTACTCTCATGACCCTCCTTGGTTCTTCTCAAGGCGATCACCCTGGCCTCATCTACTGGCGGGTACAGGTCTTTTCCCAGAGGGGAATCAAATGGCAGTGTTCCATACATTAGGTACGAAAGATGTAACTGAGTGTGGAGTATTATTGTACTCAAAAGTTACCTTCTCCAAATGCCACGGAATCTTGTCAGATGATTCATTGACCTTGCACTTTAGCCTGTTCACGATAGACTGATTCACCCGCTCGCACTTCCCATTGGTCTGCGGATGATGGGCGGAGGTCAAGAGTTGCTTTACCCCAGAATTCTGTAAAAACTTCCAAAATCTTTTTGACGTAAATGCTGGATTTCGATCGGACAACAAGGCCCTCGGGGTTCCATAATTAAATACTTGCTTTAGTAAATTTGCGTACTTCTCTGATGTTCATCTCTGTTCCTCATATTGTCCAAAACTTGAGAAAATGAAATGTAACAATTCTATTAAAACGAAATAATTAGTTTCTTGCTTAAATAATTGGAGAACTAAAATTATCTTTGAATTTCATTTAAATTTTCTTCAAAATGAAATGCATTGAAACGTTCAATATGGAACCATAAAAATTTTATTAAATAATGTTCAAAGTAGAGTAATTATGCATTGTCTCATTTTCCTTCTTATTTAAACCCGGCCGGTGCTTTTTAAATGCTACCTTCTTTCTACTTGTTCTATTTGTCTCTAGTTTTTTGTCCGCATTTCTACTTTGAACATTAAATATTAAATAAAAACTTGGCAAAAATGAAAGAAACGAGCATATTCCAGATTATTTGAGCAAGACTAAAGTAATTTTCAACATTTTAATGTTTTCCCTCAAAAATTACTTTTAAAAGCTCAGTGTAGATCACAGAAACATATTGCTTTCTAGATAACCCAAAGGGTTAAGTTTAACAATCCACCTAAATTGCAAGATATTTGCCTTTAAGCAATTTAATAGTTAAAATAATTCAACCTATTCATAGCATTTGAAAACTTTCGAAAGAAATCATTGTTAGTTGATAAATTCTATTGGAGGATTTGCATTCACGTGACTCCACACCTAGCAACCGCCGTAGCAACAGATGTGTGATTTGGCCGAACCCTTACCACCCGGGACACTCAGCAGAGAGAAATCTTGTTGTTGTTGCTTATCACCCTTGGATGTAAATTCAATTAGTCCAAGCTCAATCCTTAGAGCAAGAGATCGCAGCAGAAGATCGTATATCTCCTCCCACTCACCCTCTGCCTCGCAGAGGCGCCAATACACTCGATTTTCGATTTTTAAGAAAATTGACCATAAAAAATTTATTTCCACGCTGAATTTCTTCCCTGCTGGCTTGACCATCATTCTACCACGTTGAAATATATAAAATACCGCTCTCTGACACCTCTCCGTCCTCATCCCTTTATCCCCTTTGAAATCTCTCTACAAATTGAGTCGCGCCAAGTCGTGTAAAGTGTCGCGCGGTCGCTGGTACAGTGACAAATCGAAACCCTATCACAAAACAATTTTAACAATTGTTTTTCTCTGTGCGTTTCGTGAAATATGGCTTTTAGTTTGAGGCGTTGTTAAAATTTTCCTGATGACTTTTGTTACATATGTAACGAAATGGCGTTATTAAAAATTGCATGAGTTGCATTATAGACTAAGTAAGATAACTTTATCATGCGTATTTCGATATGAAACTTGAAGATCACGACAAACCATGGGCTTCTCACAAAGTTTGTGTACAGGGTATCAATTATGCTTTTGGCTCCAATGAAAGAAGACTGCTTTACGATTTGGAGCTCCTATAGCATGGAGGGAGCCGAAAAACCACTGTGATGGTTGTTGCTTCTGTTCCTGCCATATAAACGGGTATTACCACAAAAAACAAAACAAATAACATAAAAATCACCCAAAACTTCTTTTATATTTTTAAAAAAGTTAAATTTCGCAGGCTCATGTTATGTGAGAGGGAGAAGCGTCGGCCGAGCAGTGGCATGGGCGTATTTCTTCTGGCCTCCACGAGATTCTTTTTATGGCCGTTAACTTCATATTTTAATATTTGTTGGAAACAGACATGACTTTTAATTTTAAATATATTTTTAACTATTAATCTTGTGTTTGGCTCGGAATGTCCGATATCGGGACCTTGCGCCATAAAACAACCAACCAACCAACCAACCTTATCTGGCCGGTTCTTACTCGAGATATTTCAGTCTGAGCTTTTCTTTACTTGATTCCCGCCAGAGGTAAGCCTGGACACCTTCCGGCATATGGGGGAATCTGTGTGTGACTTATCCCTCTTGGCCGACAGTAGCATCAGACCAAGTCCATGAAGCCGAAATTCAAATTCTTTATTTATTTATTACGTATACAACATGCACATTAACAATTGGAACAAACACATATATAAGAAAAAAACAACAACAGGAAGACATATGAGTTGCCAAGGGGTCAGCAATTTAAATACTGTGCCTGGGCTTGAGTACAGCTCGTCTTTAGCACAACCCATACACATTGAAACGTGCGCAGGAGTAGCCTGTGTTACATCACATTTTGTGCAAAGAGGATAAACTTTCTGGCCCGCCACATGCCGTTGGGCACGGAGATGACCGGAGCGCAGCCTAGCAATAGTCGTCTGCTCGGATCTACTTTCAGCGTCGTGCAATGCCGCGCCAGGGCGGTCCCCAGCATACCAATCATGTAATATTGAGTTGCCCTGTCACCATGCTTCCACCATTCAGCCAGATGCTGAATGGAGCTACGGCTATCGCTCAGAATCCACATGTCAGAATAAACTTCCGCATTTACACAATAAGTCAAAGCCTCCTTAATAGCCTGCATGAAAAACTGAGCAGTAGCTAGGGTTCCTCCTACAAATCCTAATTCCGCTTCCCTGTCTGATGTAAACTCCGCTACCCGAGACAGCTCCATCACCCCTACTGCCATCAGTATGAATTTGTAATGCCCCGTCAGGAATATCATGTATGGTTTCCAAGGCAAGCTGTTTAAGATAGTCCGGGTGCTGAAGGCTTTTGTTAGAAAAGGAGCTTAGTTCGGTCCTGAATTCGGCGGTGGAGCAGTCTCACTGCGGCAGGCCAGAGAGACACATTCAACATGCTCTATTCAACAGCCCTCACTTTCAGCGCGGCTGAGAGGGCTTTCCCTTTTGAGACGACGGTTATTTTTCCAGTTTCTCACATAAGAAGAGGTTCTGTGCTGCTCCCCAAAACTGATGAGCTTTGCAAAATATTTTGCCAGGAGAAATGTACTCCGCAGTCTCAGGGGCTGAAGATCAGCTTCATACAGAACTATGTCTCTCGGGCAGCTGTTGCGAAGACCAGTGATCGCTCTTGCGGCAGATAGCTGGACTCTTTCGAATTTTTCCAGATTGCTGGCTGAGGCGACCTGGTATACCTGTACCCCATACTCAAGAATAGGTCTGATGAGAGTAATGTAGATGTTTCTCAGAGTCCGGGCATCCGCACCCCAGTCTCTACCGGAAATATATTTTAAAATTATTAGTCTTTTTCTCCCCTTCAAAACCAAGTTGTCTATGTGAGTACCACCGAGGATCTCCTGGCCTAGAACGAACCCCAAATATTTCGGTTGTCTTTCACAGTTCAGTCTCTTACCCAGTACAAAGATGTCAGGCTCCAGACGGTATAGATGTCTGTTAGTGGTAAATATACTAGAGACAGACTTTGTGGGATTAAAAAGAATCTTATATTCAGCAGCAAATTACTCCAATTCAAAAACGGAAGAATTAATGTTTTCCTGAGCTGAAATGGGGGAATCTTCCACCTTAAGTTAGTGTTTGTTTTTATCAGGGAAAGTATCTCCTGGAGTTTAGGAGAGGGAGGATTGGGACCAAAACTTCCCTCCCTGGCCACAAAGAGTCGTCCATGATCTCCTACATGCTCCTACATGTATTCTGACATGTATTCTGTATAGATGTCTGTTAGTGGTAAATATACTAGAGACAGACTTTGTGGGATTAAAAAGAATCTTATATTCAGCAGCAAATTACTCCAATTCAAAAACGGAAGAATTAATGTTTTCCTGAGCTGAAATGGGGGAATCTTCCACCTTAAGTTAGTGTTTGTTTTTATCAGGGAAAGTATCTCCTGGAGTTTAGGAGAGGGAGGATTGGGACCAAAACTTCCCTCCCTGGCCACAAAGAGTCGTCCATGATCTCCTACATGCTCCTACATGTATTCTGACATGTATTCTGTATAGATGTCTGTTAGTGGTAAATATACTAGAGACAGACTTTGTGGGATTAAAAAGAATCTTATATTCAGCAGCAAATTACTCCAATTCAAAAACGGAAGAATTAATGTTTTCCTGAGCTGAAATGGGGGAATCTTCCACCTTAAGTTAGTGTTTGTTTTTATCAGGGAAAGTATCTCCTGGAGTTTAGGAGAGGGAGGATTGGGACCAAAACTTCCCTCCCTGGCCACAAAGAGTCGTCCATGATCTCCTACATGCTCCTACATGTATTCTGACATGTATTCTGTATAGATGTCTGTTAGTGGTAAATATACTAGAGACAGACTTTGTGGGATTAAAAAGAATCTTATATTCAGCAGCAAATTACTCCAATTCAAAAACGGAAGAATTAATGTTTTCCTGAGCTGAAATGGGGGAATCTTCCACCTTAAGTTAGTGTTTGTTTTTATCAGGGAAAGTATCTCCTGGAGTTTAGGAGAGGGAGGATTGGGACCAAAACTTCCCTCCCTGGCCACAAAGAGTCGTCCATGATCTCCTACATGCTCCTACATGTATTCTGACATGTATTCTGTATAGATGTCTGTTAGTGGTAAATATACTAGAGACAGACTTTGTGGGATTAAAAAGAATCTTATATTCAGCAGCAAATTACTCCAATTCAAAAACGGAAGAATTAATGTTTTCCTGAGCTGAAATGGGGGAATCTTCCACCTTAAGTTAGTGTTTGTTTTTATCAGGGAAAGTATCTCCTGGAGTTTAGGAGAGGGAGGATTGGGACCAAAACTTCCCTCCCTGGCCACAAAGAGTCGTCCATGATCTCCTACATGCTCCTACATGTATTCTGACATGTATTCTGTATAGATGTCTGTTAGTGGTAAATATACTAGAGACAGACTTTGTGGGATTAAAAAGAATCTTATATTCAGCAGCAAATTACTCCAATTCAAAAACGGAAGAATTAATGTTTTCCTGAGCTGAAATGGGGGAATCTTCCACCTTAAGTTAGTGTTTGTTTTTATCAGGGAAAGTATCTCCTGGAGTTTAGGAGAGGGAGGATTGGGACCAAAACTTCCCTCCCTGGCCACAAAGAGTCGTCCATGATCTCCTACATGCTCCTACATGTATTCTGACATGTATTCTGTATAGATGTCTGTTAGTGGTAAATATACTAGAGACAGACTTTGTGGGATTAAAAAGAATCTTATATTCAGCAGCAAATTACTCCAATTCAAAAACGGAAGAATTAATGTTTTCCTGAGCTGAAATGGGGGAATCTTCCACCTTAAGTTAGTGTTTGTTTTTATCAGGGAAAGTATCTCCTGGAGTTTAGGAGAGGGAGGATTGGGACCATCATTCCCTCCCTGGCCACAAAGAGTCGGCCATGATCTCTTACATGCATTCTGACTGCCTGTCTCACGTAAGTACTGAATGGCGCTCCTGCTGTCAGTGAGAATCCATAATATCTGAAAATTATTTCTCTCCAAAGCGAGATCTAAAGTTCGATCGATAGCGGGAAGTTCGGATCGTAAAACTGAGCTGTGGAGATCAGTTTCACATACTAACACTGTCATTTGGGCAGTGCAGGAGTGTCTAAGACTAGTGACGATTCTGGCAGCACTAAGCTGTATTCGCTCTAGCTTTTGGAGGTTGGTTGGTGCAGCTGTTTGATAAATCCATATATTCAAGGATAGGTCAGATAAGAGAAGTAATTTGAAGGGTTTTAGCATCGGCCCCTCAGTCTCTGCCAGAATCTAGAGCATCTTCCTGACTTTTTCAGTTAGCCTGCAAATGTGTCTACTGCAATTTATTTCGGTATCCAAAGTAAACCCTAGATAGGTAGGAGCTTGGGTAGACTCGAGGATCTGACCCTTAAAGCGAATTTTTGGCCTGAAATTAATAGATGTCTATTAACTCTGAAAAGGCAGCTTAATGATTTACTAGTATTACAAAAAATCCTACAGTTTTGACCATAAAAGGCGAATGATCATAGACCGGGCATTGCTAACAGTTGAAGTCTTAACACTCGTCGTATAAAACCATGAGCTTCGTAGAACTGTTTAGAAAACTGTACTTTCTTGTTCATTTTCGATCTCTCCCACACAATACTCTTGGATCACAATTTAACCTATTGCATAAAATGTATCTTTTTGATATCCATTGTCCGCAAAACTCCAAACATCACACTCTGTAAGCTTTCAAGTTTAAACGGATATTAAGTAACAAATATCCCATCTGCCTTACGTTCGTATAAGTACATGTGATAAACCACTTTGTAAGGCTATTCAAAATTAATCTTTTAATTTAATACGCGTCTTTTTTGGGGGACTGGTTTGGATGTTTCGATTGCGATAGCTCTATCCATAAAGGTTGCAAATGTTCGCGGAGAAATATGTGTCGTGGTATCAACTGCTAAAAAATTTAATTTTAATGAAATGAAAAACATCCCACGTTTCCTATAAAAGTGATATTTCATCGAACTATGTAAGATTGAAAACCAATTTCAAATTGGCAAACAAAAAATCTCTTACTATAGTTTCTTGTTTTTATGTGTATATTCTTCTTAATAATATACTGCTTGCTTCTAATATATTGTTTAAAAAAACTTATAGCTATTTTATGAGAGTTTGTAAACTCGTGTTTGTTTGTGGATTCTCAAGAAGTGTTGTTTGATCTAAAAAGATTTTGGAAGTCGAGGAAGTTCAGGGTTTTGATATTATGCTCTCCAAAAATGATGAGAAGTTAATTGAATCCTTTGAGAATTCTTTAGAATTTAACGGGGATATATATGTTTGTAGGTTACCTTGGAAGGAGGGGTTAACCTGCCCTGAAAGTTTGGGTTCTAATTATGAAGTAGCTAAAAAACGCTTTAGTAAGCTGAAGTGTAAATTGGAAAAGAATGAGGAAATGTTGGGTGAGTACAAACAAATTGTAGAGGATCAATTAGAAGGATAGATTGTCAGTAAGGTCATAAAAGATGATCCTTTGACAGGATATTACATGCCTCAGTAGTTAGAGAAGATAAGGAAACTACTAAGGTCAGGATCGTTTATGACTGTAGTAGTAAACAGAATTTAGATAAAAAATCCTCAAACGGATTGTTTAGAATCTGGGCCTAATTCAAATCCTAATTTGGTGTATATCATAGCTAAAGGGAGAGTAGCTTCTCTAAAGTGTCTTACGTTACCTCGGATTGAACTAATGGGAGCCTTGGTAAGTACCAAAATTGCAAAATATTTGACAATAGTATTTCCTGAACTGTGTTTTTCTTTGGAGTGATTCCAAAATTACTATTAGTTGGATGGGTTAGGGGTAATGCAGGAGATTGGATACTCTTTGTGTGGGTAACAGAAATACAAGCACTGACCAATACCAAACAGTGGTTTCACTGTGAAGGTAAGGAAAACCCTGCTTATTTAACATCACGTGGGTTAAGTGCTTGGTGTCCAATTCCCTATGGGGGGAGGCCATAGGAGGTTTCATCACTTTGTGATGATGGCAGTGTCAAGGAGGGTTAAATGTGCCACCTCTTTTCAAGTATCGGTCTCTGAGCCCCTGTTTGAAGTGAATAGGGTTGGCAGTTTGCAAAAGCTTTATAAGCTAACTGCTTACATGATGCGGTTTAACTGCAACTCTAAAACCAATAAACAGAAAGGACCATTGGCTTGTTCTGGAATTTCTAATTCTGAAAATTATTGGTTTAAATTTGTACAAAAAACGTATTTCTCTCGAGAAATCGAGTGCTTATCTAAAAAAGGTAGTGTGGGTAAGACTGCTCTGCTATACAGCTTGAATCCAATGTTGGATGATTCTGGTGTAGTCAGGCTAAAAGGCAGATTGCAGTTTTCTGAGTTAATACAATAATGGTCCTGTCCTACAATAAAGGACCGGACAGCTAGATATTTTGGTTTAAAATAAATAATAATGCATCTTTTAATAAGGGGAAGAGCCCCCACATGCTGCAATTACACTAGCAACTCTTCATTTGTCTTAATCGTTTTTCAAACAATGTATCACTTACTATATTTTCTTGGATATATATATATATGTGTGCTTCTTATTTTTAAGGGTTTTTTTTGTCCTATTCTGTTGATGAAGCTCAGAGTGTATTATTCTCTGTAGACAGAGATGAAGTATTTAAATACTCCGTTGAGCACTCATGATGAACACTTTCGTACAAATAGTCAATTATAGAGCTCATTCTTGTATTTATTTAACAGAAACGTACGTATAGTTTAAGTATTGATGGCATGGATATAATATAGAAAATGATGACGAAGTTCTTGAAGGAACTCCAATATTTAGAAAAGCTTAAGTATATTGCTTTTTAGTATTGTTATATAAGGGGCAGCGAACGATAAAATGTAATGTAGCCTGTGATTTCAAAGGTGCAAGGGCAATCGGCTCCTTCTGGTGGTGCCCGACGTTGATTGACGGTTCTTTGGGAAGCAGGATTCGTAGAGGTGAAGGATTTAAAATTAAGAGGTGAATTGAAGAGGTGTGGATTTAAAATTAAGAGGTGAATTGAAGAGGTGTGGATTTAAATATAGCATTCTTAGTAGATCGTAAACCAAGCAGAATTATTGGGAGTGATTTAGTCCAACTGGGATTTTCGTTGCTCATGATTGCAGCTCTTATAGCATCTTTGTCCTGTGTGTCTCAAAATCTGAGACGCTCTATGAGACGAGTTTTGAGGGTGTCATACTTGTCTTCCTCAGGAGGGTTCAATATTATGTCCCTGTGACCAAGGCAATAACATCTGTTCCTACAGCGGCCACTACAGGATGGTATTTGGTCTCTTCTCTCGTTATCCCACAACTATAATTGAGGATTTTTCCTCCAAAACGGAGGTGCTTTGAAAGCAACTCCATGCGAGGCTGTAGGACGGAAGAATGGCAGGTGGTAAGATATTTTCCTGCTCAGACATATCGGTTTTTGATTTTCCGGGTCACTAGTTGCAAGTGGGACTAGTCCAAAGAATTCACGGAGAGGGTACTATTTGTTAGTTTGAACACTGATACGGGATCCAACTTGACGCTAATAGCTCACAGTTGGTTGAAAAGATAAAAAGCAAGCTCCTGCATTGGCCTCCGCGTATTCCCGTAAGGACAGGTGACCGCAGGTAAAGTAACTGTGCGAGGAAGAGCAAATGTGAAAATCAAGTTAGGAGATTCATCACACCTAGTTGGTAGACATTGAGGGAAATCGACTTCTCCGATTGAACTTTCTCGAAAGATGCCCTTGGAACTGGAAAATAGTACTGCACTTGGAAAATGTAGTTATCCAGATCTATGATCAAGGCTGTCCAAAAATCTCAGAGTTCAGTGTCATTAGTCAGAGATACAGAATTGGCTACCAGAAAGGATCTTTGGTAACTACATACTTCGGAGATTTTATTGGCCGGATATATCTGCACGTACAGCTAAAGTAGATTGCTTGTTAGAGTTGTTGCAAAAGTGTTGCTAAAAATTACTTAGCTACTTACTGTAAGCCGAAAACTACCAACAAATAAACCTTAGTCTGTAAGATGCTAAAGGGAATTCTTAGTCGTGAAGTGATAAGCTAAGTGCTAAAAAGTATGCTAAATAATACAGGCAATATAAAGCAGGCACCTAAGTTATAAAATGCAATTCTTGCTGAAATAATTTGGAGACAAGCAAAATTAAAATTTTATCAATTTAATCAAAAGTAAGTTACAAATGGGGTGTGTGTTACTTAATATCCGTACTACATAAAAGTATTTAAAAGTGTTCAAAGTAGAAATTATTCTTTCTTTCTTTTTAGTTTAAAACCGGCCGGTACCTTTATCTTTATCTATCTTATTAAATATCCTTTTTGCATACCTTACTTTTTTTACTTTATTTTCTTCCATGCATTCTACTCTGAACATTTGTATGAGAAAATTTAACAGATTTTTAGAGAAACTGGTGTCTCCAATTTATTTACTGTAAGAGTTTTTCAATAAGTTGATACGCGAGACCTACAGGATAATCAAAGAAATGGTTAGTCCATACTTATGTTGTTGCAACTATAACAATTTAATCAGAAGCGTGGGTAAAAGATCCTTTCTAGAAGCCAGTTCTGTATCTTAGACCAATGAACCTGGACTCTAAGGTTTTTGGATAGGCTTAATCCCAGATCTGGACAACTACACTTTCCGAATGCAGCACTATTTTCCTGTTCCAAGAAAACCACTTGAGAAAATTCAGTTATCCTGCCGATAAGATCTCCAAAGTATGTAGCTACCAAAAGATCCTTTCTGGTAGCCATTTCTGTATCTCTGAACAATGACACTATACTCTAAGGTTTTCGGACAGGCTTTATCATAGATCTGGATTACTACACTTTCCAAATGCAGCACTATTTTCCAGTTCCAAGAGCATCACTCGAGAAAATTCAATCGGAGAAGTCAATTTCTCTCAATGTCTACCATCTGAATGTGATGAATCTCCTAACTTGATCTTCACATTTGATCTTCTTTGTACTGTTACTTTATCTGCAGTCACTTGTCCTTACGGGAATACGCGGAGGCCAATGCAGGAGCTTGCTTTTTATCTTTTCAACCAACTTTGAGCTATTAGCGTGAAGTTGACTCCTGTATCAGTGTTCAAACTGACAAATAGTACCCTCTCCACGAATCCTTTCTTGAAGAGTACCGCAGCATTTGCATTCTTGGAGGATGGCCCTGAAACTTTCCTTTGGGTTGTAACAGACAGTCTCAGGAATCTTCAAGATCGGGTTCTGATCCAGTTCTGAGTCTTACGATAGTTTTTGTGACAAATCGATCAGTATCTATGTTGCAAAGCTTATTGGGATCGGTTTCTCTCTGAGTTTAAAATTTGCTATTGCATTAGCGTCTAGTAAGGTAGCTTTTATATTATGTCGGGTCGCGCTTCAGATCCATCAGGAAATCTTTCTGTTTTTTATGCTCGGTCATCACTTCTCCAACGTTTCTTCAAGAACTTCGTCATTATATTTCTATTACTTTATCTTGTTGGTCAAAATATGCCGTAATAAGGGCCTTGTACCACAAAACAATTACCTACATCTGTGATATACCATTATTTATCTTAACTTAACCACATTCAGTTTTCTTCTGTTTTCAAGGCTTTCTAGGCCACATTCTGACTACCTTGAGGTTGTTTGTAGAGGATACTGCTCCGGTAATGATTTTTGCAGCTCTCGCCTGTATACTTTCCAATTTGTATGTGCATATACAACATTATTTATCTGTGTTGTTGGTCAAAATATGCCCTAATAAGGGCCTTGTACCACAAAACAATTACCTACATCTGTGATATACCATTATTTATCTTATATATACATATATAAGATTATTTATCTGTGTTGTAAAATATGGGCATAGAATGCCAACCCAGATTAAATATATTCTGGTTGCATAAAAATGTTTGTGTTTTTGATTGTTGGTCAGAATATGCCCCAATAAGGGCCTTGTACCACAAAACAATTACCTACATCTGTGATATACCATTATTTATCTTATATATACATATACAAGATTATTTATCTGTGTTGTAAAATATGGGCATAGAATGCCAACCCAGATTAAATATATTCTGGTTGCATAAAAATGTTTGTGTTTTTGATTGTTGGTCAGAATATGCCCCAATAAGGGCCTTGTACCACAAAACAATCACATATTACATCCGGATTACACCCTATAAAACCGGATTTTATGGTCTTGATTGGACTAAATGTCTATATTTTGTCTTCGTGCCATGGAAACAAGGTTTGATTTGTAAATATATGTTTTTAAAAATTGTCTTTGTGCCATGAAAACAAGGTTTCATTCGTAAATATGTTTTTAAAAATTGTCTTAGTGCCATGAAAACAAGGTTGGATTTGTAAATATTATGTTTTTAAAAATTGTCTTTGTGCCATGCGTTTGTGATATTTTTCATGTTATGATGATGTAATGATGATATTATCATCATTGAGCAAGAGTTTTTGACTGAGGCTTTACCTGTTGCAGTCATTGGCATGAACTGCAAGCCTATGAGGCAGTACATTGAGTTTGTAGCTGATAGACTGTTAGTTGAGCTTGGTTGTGATAAAATCTATAATGTTTAAAATCCCTTTGATTTTATGGAGCATATTAGTCTTGAGGGAAAGACTAACTTCTTTGAGAAAAAAGTTGGTGAATACCAAAAGTGTGGTGTTATGAAAGGTGGATTATGGATCGGTGTGGTTAAAGTAAGATCAAAAGTTCACTTTGGATGTTGACTTCTAAATATCCTTGTGATTTTAATTATTTTTGTTTGTATAAATTTATAAAAGTGTGAGCATTTAATGTGTTGTTTGTATATTGCACCAGTCATGTTTGTCATCCTGGTCTTGTAAAAATGTATGATGATGTAATGATGATATTATCATCATTGAGCAAGAAATTTTGACTGAGGCTTTACCTGTTGCAGTCATTGGCATGAACTGCAAGCCTATGAGGCAGTACATTGAGTTTGTAGCTGATAGACTGTTAGTTGACCTTGGTTGTGATAAAATCTATAATGTTTAAAATCCCTTTGATTTTATGGAGCATATTAGTCTTGAGGGAAAGACTAACTTCTTTGAGAAAAAAGTTGGTGAATACCAAAAGTGTGGTGTTATGAAAGGTGGATTATGGATCGTTGTGGTTAAAGGAAGATCAGGTTGGATTCAGGAGGTTGGATTTGTAAATATTATGTTTTTAAAAATTGTCTTTGTGCCATGCGTTTGTCATATTTATCTTGTTATGATGATGTAATGATGATATTATCATCATTGAGCAAGAGTGTTTGACTGAGGCTTTACCTGTTGCAGTCATTGGCATGAACTGCAAGCTTATGAGGCAGTACATTGAGTTTGTAGCTCATAGACTGTTAGTTGAGCTTGGTTGTGATAAAATCTATAATGTTGAAATCCCTTTGATTTTATGGAACATATTAGTCTTGAGGGAAAGACTTACTTCTTTGAGAAAAAAGTTGGTGAATACCAAAAGTGTGGTGTTATGAAAGGTGGATTATGGATCGTTGTGGTTAAAGGAAGATCAGGTTGGATTCAGGAGGTTGGATTTGTAAATATTATGTTTTTAAAAATTGTCTTTGTGCCATGCGTTTGTCATATTTATCTTGTTATGATGATGTAATGATGATATTATCATCATTGAGCAAGAGTGTTTGACTGAGGCTTTACCTGTTGCAGTCATTGGCATGAACTGCAAGCTTATGAGGCAGTACATTGAGTTGGTAGCTCATAGACTGTTAGTTGAGCTTGGTTGTGATAAAATCTATAATGTTGAAATCCCTTTGATTTTATGGAACATATCAGTCTTGAGGGAAAGACTAACTTCTTTGAGAAAAAAGTTGGTGAATACCAAAAGTGTGGTGTTATGGAAGGTGGATTATGGATCGGTGTGGTTAAAGGTAGATCAAAAGTTCACTTTGGATGTTGACTTCTAAATTTCCTTGTGATTTTAATTATTTTTATTTGTATAAATTTAAAAAAGTGTGAGCATTTAATGTGTTGTATGTATATTGCACCAGTCATGTTTGTCATCCTGGTCTTGTAAAAAGGTAGAACTGTAGAACTGGTAGAAAATATTTTATATTTTTATGTTGATGAAACCATGCAAAGTTAGCATGCGTTTGTGATATGACCTCTTGAATACAAAGTCCTTTGCATTTTTCATGTTTGATATTGTAAATAAAATAATTGTTTGTTCCTAGATTGTGTTCTTATTTGTATTTCGAGACTTCAGAAAAATATTTTTTACAGTATTATCCGGTATATCAGATTTAAGCTTTTGGAATTAAAATCAAAGAAAAGTTCCTTAGTCGCAGTCTAGAATTTTAAAATTCATAGAATACAAAATATCCTAAAATTAAAGAAAAAAAATAATGTATTGTAATGTCAATAAGTGTTAGATTGCATTTAAATTTTAATAAATTTTCTTAACAAGAAATATGGTTTAATTTTTACTTAATTAACCTGTGATAGTATTTTTTTAAAAATATTATTCTGATTCGGTGTATAATAATTTATTCAAAGAATTTCAGTTTCTAGGAGTGGTTCAAAACTCCTCAATGTTTTGCTCCGACTTTGCTGAATGTATTTAAAAAATTTCGTTCATAACATTTCGTTTGGTTATACTTACGATTTTGTAAGTTTTCAAGTTAAATATAAGTAAATTTCTTGTTCTAAATAAAAAATAGAACAGAATTTATTAACACAAAGATACATAAAGAACAAAAGACAAAAATGGGGAGACAAACACAGACATACATACAAAAAAAATAGAGCCATAACTCGTCCATGGTACTACACTTATAATATATTTGCTTTGGCAACGAAACTGCGCTGACTCTATTTGATTAAATTAAATAATTTCTCGATGTTATGTCTTGCTATAAAATCATAAAGACCATTTTTAAATTCAGTTCTATTATAAGATGATTTAAGAGTTACGTTTAATTTATTAAATAGAAAGGGACCTAGAAAGACATGAGACTTATGAAAAATTTCTTTGCTAGACTTTGGAATAAAATAATTTCCTTGAATGTTTCTAAGAGAATAGTTACTAGTTTTTAATTGATAGAAGGACCTATTATTGAAAATGAAAAGTAATAGTCGAAAAATATAGAGTTCTCTTACTGTCAAAATAGGTTTTGTTAAAGAATTACCTTTTATGTGAGATAAGATTTTATTTTGAAGGTGGTTTAGAGGTTTTATGTTGTTATAATAATCAGAAGCATAGCAAGTTATTCCATAGTTTATTGAAGATTGAACCCAGGCAAAATATAGAGAAGTTAGAAATTTATGATCAATAATACGTTTCAGCCTAAAAAATTTCAAATTAATAAACCTTAGCTTGTTTAACAAAGAATTTAAGAGTCTTCCATTTTAAATTGCTATCAAACTGGAGTCCTAAGTATTTAATAGAGTCAACGCGCATAATTTTATTACATGTAGATGATGCAATATCACATTTTAGATCGCAGGAGGGGTTGTGAATTCTTAGACTGTCAATAGTGGTTTCACTAACTCTTTGACTGAAAATCATAAATTTAGTTTTTAAAACGTTTAGCTTTAATAAATTGTTATTAAACCAGATATTAGCTTTTTGTAGTGCAAGTTCAATTTTTTTATAAAGATCTAGATAATTGTCAGCCAAAAATACTAAAACAGTATCGTCAGCAAATGTTATAATGTCACAATTTAAATTTAATTGACAAAAATCATTGATAAAAATGAGAAACAGAAGAAGTCCTAAAATAGAACCTTGAGGGACACCACCATTAACAGGAATTTCACAACTATATACATAAGGTTGATGATGTATATTATACATCATCAACTTTGACAAATTGCGTTCTATCACTCAAATAAGATTCAAACCAGGAGTAGATATTACCCCTTATTCCGATACAGTATAATTTACTTAAAAGCAACTTATGATTTACGGTATCAAAAGCTTTGCTTATATCCAAAAAGACAGCAGCAGATTTTAGGTTATTAGTTTCATTTGAGTAGATTATTTTTGTAAACTTCATCAAAGCTAATTCTGTACTTTTACTTTTTCTAAAACCGTATTGGTTTTCTGCTAATATGGAATTCTTATCTAAAAATTTTGTTAAATGGGTATGCATTATTTTTTCGATAACTTTCGAAAATATACTTAATAGAGAAATTGGTCTATAATTATTCAGGTCATTTTTACTGCCCTGCTTAAATATCGATACAACTAAAGATTTTTTTTAAGGTAGAAAAGAAAATACCTTGATCAAAGGAAGTATTGAACAATTTTGTTAAGAAATGTGAAAAGTGGTTGAAAATTATGATTAACATACTTTTGTTAATTCCGTCTAACCCAGTAGATTTTTTATTTGGAAGGGAGTTAATGATGTTAGCTATTTCAGTAACAGTAGCAGGTTCAAGAAACATACTTTTGAGGTTAGTTGGTATGCTTGGATTATGAAAACCAGGGTTGATATCAGTACTACACGAGTTAAAAACCGATGAAAAATAATTGTTAAAATTGTTGGCCAATTCTTTTAAATTATTAGAGGAGGGTAAACAAGTTAGCTGTTTTTCGTTTAGGACTTCTTTTATTATCTTCCATTGATCTTTTATGTTATTTGTTGCCGTTAAGAATTTATTGTGGAAATATTCAGATTTCGCCCTTCTTAATCTATGCGTTAGTCTGTTACGGAATGAAGTAAATCGATTTTTGATTGTTTGGTTAAATTTATTCTTTTGATATAATTTATATAGTTTCCTTTTCGTCTATTAGCTTCAATATTTCTGAGTTAATCCAGGTTTTTTTTATAGTTTTATGCATTTTATATACCGAACAATTTTCTGACAATGCAATTGTATTACTGATTTTACACATAAAGTTGGTAAAAGAAATATCAATATCTAACAAAGATGCAGATTGAAAACCAGGATCACATTTACAAACAAGATCTTTAAATATTCTAACATCAATATTTTTCCTCTTAGCTGGTTCAGACTGACATGAAACCCTAGTCTTCAAACAAATACTCGAACAAATAGGGAGATGATCAGTTATGGGATAGTTAATTATAGCAGATTTAACCTTTACATTATTGGTTATCCGATAAAATATATGATCGATACAAGAACTTGAATCATTAACTATCCTAGTGACCCCATAAGTATCAAGTTTAAACCCTAGCGTTGAAATAGTGTTAAGATAATGGTCAGAAAGGTTAGATGCATCTAAAATGTTGATATTCAAATCACCAATTACATAAATATTTTTCACTTTATTTGATTTTAGAATTTCCTCGAGTTCCTCAAGGTTGGTTGGTTGGTTGGTTGGTTGGGTTTTATGGCGCAAGGGCCCTATTCGGCCATACCGCGCCAGACACAAGACTAATACATTTCATTTAAATTTAGATACGTTTAATCAAATTAATATCGCACAGGAAAAAAAATATATTCCTATTGTACTCGTCCCCGAGAATGTCCGATAACGATGGATATGCCATGCCAAATCTCCTCTGCCTCACTTGTCGAAACCGTGGGCATTCAGATAAGATATGTTTCACAGATAAAGGAGTATTACAAATTGCACAAAGAGGCCATGGCTCGTTATGAAGGAGATGCTTATGAGTAAAAAAAGTGTGTCCGATACGGAGCCTAGTCAGTTTTACATCGAAATACCTTTTCAATTTGGATTCAGGGAAGCCAGTCACAGAAGGTTTAATAGAATGTAATTTGTTATCATGTTCTTGGTCCCATGCATTTTGCCAGTATGATTTGATTGAGTTTTTAATATAGATTTCTACATCATTGAAGGGTATAAAAGAGTTTAATTTCAAAGTAGCAGTTTTTGCTGCTAAGTCAGCTTTGTCATTGCCCGGGATGCCCGAATGACCAGGTATCCAGCAGAATTTTACGGAGTATCCCTTGTCCTTTAATTTAAAATAACAATTTATGATCTGGAGTATGATAGGGTGACTCTTATTATTAAAATTTTCAATTGCATCCAAGCAGCTTTTTGAGTCCGTGTATATAATGTAATCTTTTGCCCGAGAATATTTAATTTTATTGAGGGCAATGAGGATGGCTTTGCTTTCTGATGTAAACACAGAACAGCGCCAGTCAAGCCTCCTGGAGATCACTCCATCGTCAAAGACAGCCGCCGACCCAACATGGGTGTTGTTCTTAGACCCATCAGTGAATACCTCTGAAAAACTTGAATATTCTTGTCTGTGATGTCTAAAAAGAGAGTTAAATATGTTACATGGTGTCGAGGATTTCCTCCATTTACTAAAATCATGGATAATATCCAAGTCTCTGGGATTCCAAGGAGGAATATTAAAGTCGTTTTTAAAGGTGTTTACATTCTGAATACCCAATGAGGAGAGTAATGTCAACATCCGGTGTCCAAATGAGGGTGTAAAAGATTGTTTTAATGAAAAGTGGGTTTTGAACTTTGGATATACTATAGTTTGAAATAAGGGATGAGATGGATTTGACTTAGTTTTAAAATAGTATCTTAATTGAATGCTTGCCCGTCTAAGGCTTAAGCTCGGTTGCCCGGCCATAACATAAAGGCTATTGACAGGGGAGGTCCTAAAAGCTCCCAAGGACAGCCTTAATCCCTGGTGATGGATTGTGTCGAGGCTTTTCAAAGCTGTTTTAGAGGCGGACCCATAAACAGAGCAACCATAATCAAGCTTAGAACGGACGGTGGCGTCATTTATCTTTAAAAGGTATTTAGAATCAGCTCCCCAAGATGTACTTGTCAAAAATTTTAAAATGTTCAATGCCTTAACTTATTGCTGTTTAAGTGTACTAATGTGCGGTTTAAATGTTAGTTTAGAATCAAAGATGAGACCCAAGAATCTACCCTGAGTCCGAACTGGGATAGGGTTACCATTAAGTAAAATCCTGGGGTCAGGAAAAATCCCTCGTTTTTTAGTAAAATTGATACAAATGGATTTCTGGGGTGAAATCACGAAGCCGTTTTTCTTTGTCCAAGAAACAATATTATTTACTGCAGTTTGCAAGAGTCCTTCAATAAAATTAATGTCAGTACCACTGCAGAATATCTGGAAGTCGTCAACGAACAGAGTGCCATTTACTCCGGGAGGTAGTTGATTGATTATGTCGTTGATTCTTATTATGAAAAGCGTGACACTCAGGACGCTACCCTGAGGTACCCCTTCCTCTTGAGTGCAGTCATCTGAATAAGTGTCATTGATGCGAACGTTAAAGGTTCTTGTCTGTAGGAAATTTCTTATGAAAATGGGAAGGTTCCCTCTTAAACCCATATTATGTAGATCACGAAGGATACCATACCGCCAAGTTCGATCATATGCTTTTTCCATATCAAAAAAGATGGATGCTAAATGGCGTTTTCTGACAACTGCCTCTCTGATGGCAGATTCCAATATAAGCATATTGTCGTTAGTGCTGCGGCCGAAACGAAATCCACTCTGGTATTTGGATAGATGTCGTCCTTTTTCTAAAAAATAAACTAATCTTGCGTTGATCATTCTTTCCATTAACTTGCACATACAACTTGTCAAGGCTATGGGTCGATAGTTATTAGGGTTAGAAGCATCTTTCCCAGGCTTAGGAATGGCAACAACAGTAGCCCTCCTCCACGAAGTCGGGAAAACACCCTCGTTCCAAATTCTATTAAACAATGATAGAATGTTGAGCAATGAGTCTTCGTTTAGATGTTTAAACATGTCATAATGGATGTGGTCAGGACCAGGTGATGTTGGGTGCGACTTATGGAGTGAATGTTTGAGTTCTATGATACTGAAATCTTGATTATAGTCAAAAGAGGACGACGAGTCGAAGTCAAGCGTTTTCAGTTCTTCACTTCGTTTATATGCAATAAAATCTGATGGGTATGATACTTCATGCGATACTCTGGAGAAGGCTTTCCCAAGAGTATCTGCAATTGTTTTGACATCATAAATAACATTATTATTAATTTTTAAGAATGATATAGAAGGTGAGATAAAGCGGCCAGATATTTTTTTTACCTTGTCCCAGAGCACCTTAGATGAGACCTTCCCCTGAATTGATGATACATAGTTCTCCCAGGACTCTCTCTGGGCTCTCCTTCTAATTTTGCGGAATTCCGCCTTGGCCCGTTTAAAGGAAATGAAATTGTCTGTAGTGGGGTACCTTCTAAAGATGGACCATGATTTTTTTTGTTTTTTCAGAGCTCCTTTGCACTCCTCGTTCCAATATGGTTTGTTTATTTTGGTTTGTCTCCCCGATGACTTAGGAATTGTCATTTCAGCTGCCGCGAGAATGACAGATGTCACCCTCTCTACAGCTTCATCGATGCAACCAATATTGGTCATGTCAGAAGTAATGAGAGCTAATGTCTGAAAAAAATCCCAGTCAGCTTTGGCTAAAATGAATCTTTGTGGCCTTTTAGACGGTGTCAGGTCATTCGATAGAACCGACAGAATCAGAGGGAAGTGGTCACTGTTATGTAGATCGTCATGAACTCTAAAATTCAACAATGGTAACAATGATGGCGAACATAATGCCAAATCAAGGTGATGGTATGTTCGGGATGGGAAATGAAAATATGTTGGGGTTGCATCGTTTAAGACGCAGAGCCCATAGTCATCTATAAGATTTTCGACAAGCCTACCCCTATTGTTAGTGTCATTGCTATATATATATATCGAGTTCCTCAAGAAATTCTATAGGTTTGTGTTGATGAGACCTATAAATACCGATTATTTGTAAGTCGTTAGCCTTTGAGTAGATAGAAGCATATTCGCCAGTTTTCATAACAAACGGAACACTAATAAAGTCTAGATTATTTCTAACATAAACACAGCAATGCCACCAGTTTTTATCACCATTTGCGTACCAAAATTCCTCGTAGCAACCCAACAGGCTTTATGTTTACTTATTTTCTCCTTCCGCGTAGTGACGTACTGGGATCAAGAAACGTTGCTGTCGAGTATAGTTGCAGTTACGTAAACTTGACATATTTGGTATGAGCTGTGCTATTAAGGTAGTTAGCACTGTAGAACTGCAGTTGAAGGTAAAGTATATCTTATTTTTACTTTTAGCCTCGAATAATCCAAATTTCACTTTATTTTGAAAAAAGTTAATAGGTCGTTTCGTCTATAGTATGAACTTCTTTCTATTCGTACACTCTTTAAATAGCACTAATTTATTTTAAATCAAATTTACCTTTTAAAACGTTTGAAACACTTGGAAATTTGAAAGATACGAGTTTAATCCCATAATTTTCTATGTCTAATCCATTTAAGTAATTGGAATTTTTAAGAATCAGAATCTTGAAAGAAAGGTAAACTTTAATTTTAACCAATTTTCTGAAGCTTTCTTTATTTCAAGGCACTTATTCTTGGGTGTTATTAGACTGTCAAAAGTTTCGAAAATATTTATATTTTACTCTAGCCTGTTAATTAAGACAAACTTTGATACAATTAAGGCCAATCCGGTATTGCGGTGAAAGAAATTACATAGTATAGTATATTCCCATCTCATCAATGTAAAGCATGCTTTTCCGCATACTAAGTACTTTAAAGGAAAAAACAGTTCTACAGGAAACTGAAGCATTGCGGTAAAAACAAGTGAAAGGGTAGGATAACCAAATTTTGAAACTTAGTCTTTAAGACTAATAACTAATAGTCTTTAGACTCGAAATACGAATTCTCTCTTAAAAAAAAAAGTTGCTCTAAATTTACTTTGATAGCTTTAATAATTTTCAAGGAAAATCTTTTAATATTTCATTTGGTGGGTTTTAGGTGTTCTTCCGTAAGCATTCAATTTCCACTTATTATCACCCGTAATTAAAGAGCCAAGTATTACTCTTTTCGCTAGTTCGTTTGACCGTTTTAATGTGGCTGTCCTTTTTTTATATATAAAATAGGATTTTTTCCGAAATTGCGGTTTGGATATTTGATCACCTGAACTTCATTTCTCATCGCAAGGATTATAAAGCTTTATTTTTTCGATTCATTGCATTTGATTTTGCGATATGTTTATTTAAAAAAAGCTAAAATTTTAATTCCTATTTCTGTTATTCTAAACTGTTCTGAGATTAGCTATTCGAGTATTTTTGATATACAGTCGACTCTGCTTAATGTGATCACTTTTGCCCTAGAGTAGAATGATAACAATATCCGATTGATAATAAAAAGCGATTTGATATTTAGAGAGTTTCGCATTAAAATCACAACTATGTAGTCCTAATTGAAGTATTTTAAACGATTACCTTAGTTATGTGTTTGTGTTTTGTGACTTTATTCTTCATGAATGTAAATTCATAAAGAAAAATATGAGAGTGGAACTTATAACACTAATAAATTAATTACTCATTTTGTATGACTATGTATTAAAATTGGCCTTCAAACGGGAAACAGAGGATGCTGTTAGGGATTTCAGCAGTTTTTGATAACATTAAGCGATATATTGATCACATAACGCGATACATTTTGCGTTAAGGTAAAGAGGAGTTGTCGGGATCGGTCGGTTTTGATAACATTATCCCATTAATAACATTAACCATGATCGCAGTAATCGGAGTCGACTGTACTGTGTATTTATGGTAATAATATGCTTAAGAAACAGTCTTTCACATTAATGTGCGTCATGAATACTTTCGTTGGTTGGTCTAGTTGGTTGGATTTCAAATCAAAATTAGAGTGAATGTTTTTCAATAATAAGCTTTATTATATCACTAGCTGACTTACCCGGCCTTGCACGGGTTGAGTTAATTCATAAATATTTTAAAAAGTTTTTCAAGTTATATCTTTTCTTTTTCTGGAACTTATCATCCCGTCGTCCCCGCCGACTTTTTCATCCCAGTTCTTAACTGTAAAAATATACCCTAACTCATCCCGTCCCGCATTTAAATTTGGCTGTTACCTTCGCTGTAAAGAACAATCAAATTGAAATCATCAGGTTTATCAAGTTATATGTCTTTTCTTTTTCTGGATTAGCAGTCACTTATCATCCCATCATCCCCGTCGTGTTTTTCTTCCCGGTTCCTTACTTTGTAAATATACCCTAACTCATCCCGCCCCGCTTTTAACTTTGGCTGTTAAAGAACAATCCAATTTAAATCATCAGGTTTATTGAGTTATATGGTTTTTCTTTTCCTGGTTAGCAATCACTTATCATCCCGTCGTCTTTTTCATCCCGGTTTCTTACTGTGAAAATATACCCTAACGTATCCCGTCCTGCATTTTACTGTGGCTGTAAAAGAACAATCCAATTGAAATCATCAGTCTTTTGAAATTTATAGTTTAAAATCTTAAACAAAATTTCTATGAAGTATTTCCGATGTCCTTTTCAAAAATTACGCTTCGGTTTTTATAAATCACTTGATAAAAACTTAGGAAGTAAAAATCACAACCCTCTTTGAACCCCTTGGGAATAATTTCCTACAGGATGTTACAAACCGTATATGAAGTTTCTATCGTTTTCCAAAAATTATATTAATTTAATCAAAAAATAATCCCTATGTGTAATTCAGTCAACAACTCCCGCCGCCAAAGCAAAATATTTAACTATACCTAATTTAATTTGTATTCAAAAATGATAAAGAATCCATTTTTATTTGCATGATCCTACATCTCCAAAAATAAAATCATTTTTATCAAAATAATAAAATGCTTGATAAATCTCATTTTCCTTTTATCACGATAGCCCGCCCTCAGGGCACCTCCTTTAGGTGATGGGCTTCACGACCCCAAGGGACCCAAGTGATTTTCTTTCAACGGGAATGCGCGCCCCCGGGTAGCCTAAGCGATCTTTCTTCTTTTTCTTTCCTTATTACTTCCCTTTTCCCCTTTCCGCCATAGTTAAAATAAAGCTTGGTTATCATTTCTTAACTACACTGCAACGGAATTTTATTTTGAGACTTCATTACCGCTAGTTTTGTCTTATGTTATTCCTATGTTTTTCATTACATTTAAATAAGTTTTCTACTCTTCCTACCCTATGAGTTTTTGTAATTAGTGGCTGCATGTTTGCCGTGTGCGGCGTCCCGTAACAGGGCGATGGGGATCCTGGAGGCTTGAGGGGGTTTATGCACCATATGGCTTGATTCCTGCGGGTATATTCCCCCAATACGGTCTCTTTGGCCCCGGAGTCCCGCTAGATCGGGCGGCCGGTGTGAGCCCGCACCGGCCAATCGGCTCCCTTTATCTTGCTGGCTCTACCACTTCAGGGCGATTCATCCCCCTGTAGCGTCGGAGCCATAATGGATTTAGTGATGTAAGGGTTAGTGCTGCGGGGGTCTGTAGCATTATATCCCGGTGCCACCTCTGGAGGGGCCCGAGTTCTTTCGTCGTTCGGCTGTCAGCTACTAGTCGTTTGTCGGCTACTGGCGGTCGGCGGCGACTGCCGGTAACCCCTCCCCCTCGTTGGGCTCCTCGGTGGGTAGGGGCGCACCGGTGATGAACAACCAGCCCATTCAACCATGTTTCCTGTTCCGTTAAATCATGGTGGTATGTCTACCAAAGAATTGTCAAACAATCCAAATACTGACGTTACAAGTACTACTGAACCTAGTTTTTTAATTCTCCATTCCGATGAGACAAAACTTACTCAAGTATCTCCATTTCTTATCTCGAAAGCTCTGTCGGGAATGGTAGGTTCTGTTAAATCAGTAAAGAAATTAAACTCTGGTGAATTGCTTGTGTGTACCTCAAATGAAGCTCAATCTCTTAAATGCACTCACTTAGCACACATTAAAATTTCAGTCAACCCACATCCCACATTGAACTCCTCAAAAGGTGTAATATACTGTCCGGATATCATGGATATTTCCGAGTCGGAGATCCGTGAAAACCTTAGTGACCAGAAGGTTACAGATGTAAAACAAATAACCACCAAAAAAGACAAAACAGTAAAGAAAACTCCATTGTTCACATTAATATTCTCAACCACAGATCTTCCCCAAAAAATAAACGTAGGCTACTTAAGTATTAAAGTGCGCCCATATATCCCTAACCCCTTAAGATGTTTCAGATGCCAACGCTTTGGACACGGTCATACGACTTGTCGTGGATCCCTAGTATGCGCCAGGTGTGGTGAATCCGACCACTCGGATGAAATATGCACCGCAGAAACTCCAAAATGCGTAAATTGTTCCAAAGACCATGAGGCCTCTTCAAAGCTTTGCTCTAGATGGTTGTTTGAGAAGGAGATTCAAAGGCTAAGAGTTTTGAACAAACTCAGCTATGCGGACGCCCGCAAGCAAGCCCAATCTATTCTCCCACCTAGAGCAAATGACTCTTACGCATCGGTAGTAAAAGAGCCGAAACATCCTAAAACACCATTAGTAGCAAAATCTACAACTTCAATTGCCTGCCAAACCAATGTTTCCTTACCAAGTAAACCAAGTATGGAATTAGCTCCCTCTAATTCTAATACCAGTAACAATCCAGTAGTTCAAGAAGATCATACTCAGAACTCCACCACTCAAAACCTTAATAATACAGAAGTAGTCAAAGTACCTTCCATAACCCAACCAACACCTAATTTGTCTGATTTAGAGACCTCAATGGATGTGGATGAAGCTAGCAAGGCAAGAAAGCGTACTGCTGCTGAGGCAATCGAGGAGGCACCTAAACCTCCCGATCCACCTAATCCGTCTGCATCTGAACGGCTGAGCCGAGTGGATCAGATGGAGGTGGAAAAAGTAATTTTTAAAGTAAGTAGAAGCCAGTCGCAGTCTCAAACCAGATTAAATAAAAATCTGTCGGGTAAAATATCCCCGATTACATTTAAATCAGAAAAGCCCAAAGGAGGGCAAAAATCTCCAAAACAAAAAACATAAATAAACTTTTGCAGTGGAACTGTCGTGGTTTCCGGTCAAATTTGGATGACATAAAAGCTCTTTTAAATGATTATAAACCGGTTTGTGCTACATTGCAAGAGACTTTCTTAAAGCCAGCAAACACAGTTAACATGCGAGGATTTTCAGTCCTCCGCAAGGACTGCGAGACAGGTGACAGAGTTTGTGGTGGCGTGGCGCTGCTGGTAGCCCACACGACGCCCTTCTCTCCCGTCCCTCTTCGCACGTCGTTGCAGGCTGTTGCGGCTCGAATTTCTTTTGTCTCAACCATCACTATTTGCAATATCTATTTACCACCTAGTACACCCATCCAATTTAGAGAGCTTGAGGAACTGATTAATCAACTACCTCCCCCTTTTATTTTGATGGGAGATTTTAATGGACATCATTTGTTGTGGGGATGCCAGGATATCAACTCCAGGGGCCAGACGATCGAGCGACTGATAACAGAGCTCGACCTCGCCCTGTTGAATGATGGCTCACACACATATTTTCATGCTCCATCTCACTCATTCACTGCCATCGACCTGACCATCTGTTCATCATCTCTGTTATTAGACCTAAAATGGAATGTTCTGAGTGACCCGCTGGGTAGCGATCACTTTCCTGTGGTTGTTTCTTACACAACACCAACTGCGTGTGTACCGTCAGGCCAACCACGTTGGAAGTTTGATCGAGCTGATTGGGCGACCTTCCAGACCCATGCGGAAATAACAGAGGAGATGGTGCTCTCGGGTACAGTAGACGAAGCAGTAACATCAGTGACATCGTGCATTTTAACATCAGCCCATTTATCAATTCCTCAAGCATCATCCAAATTTCACCGGTTCCCGAAACCTTGGTGGAATCGCGACTGTCAAGAGGCTAAAAGGACTCAAAAGAAGGCTTGGAATAGGTTCAGACGATACCCGACTACGGAAAACATGGTAGCATTTAATAAGGCTCGAGCCTTGGCCCGAAAGATTAGGAGACAAAGCCAGAGAGAATCTTGTATTCAGTATGTTAGTGGAGTAACATCTTCCACTTCAACAAAAGATGTGTGGAATAAAGTAAGAAAAATCAGCGGCAAGTATACCACTCATCCTATATCCATGCTGGTTAGTAATGGCAATCAAATCAGCAACATCCCTGATATTGTCAACACTTTAGCAGAATCTTTCGCTAGAACATCCAGTAGCGAGAACTATTCCCCCGCCTTTCAAGCGCTCAAGCGAAGAGCAGAGCAGTTGACGTTGGACTTCGCCTCTTCAAACGAAGAAGGTTACAACTCGCTGCTAACCCTGCTAGAGCTACGCACGGCGCTTCACCGCTCGGGGAATTCAGCATGTGGACCTGATGGGCTGCATTACATAATGCTTCGACATCTTTCAGATGGTTCTACACTCTCCCTTTTGGCCTTGTTCAACCGAATCTGGTGCACACAAATTTTTCCGTCACAGTGGTGCCACGCGCACATTCTGCCATTCCCAAAACCTGGGAAGGATTTGACATCACCTGAGAACTACCGACCTATAGCACTCACGAGCTGCCTGTGCAAGCTCATGGAGCGAGTTGTGAGTGCTAGGTTGATGTACTATGTTGAGTCTCAAAACCTTTTGTCTCCATTGCAAAGTGGTTTTCGAAAATTTCGATCAACAAATGATAACTTATTGCGGCTGGAAACCGCAATAAGAGAAGCTTTCTTGAAGAAATTTCATAATATCTCTATTTTTTTCGATATTAGGAAAGCTTACGACATGTCCTGGAGGTATGGCATCCTCAGGGACTTGCATAACATGAGTTTTAGAGGAAACCTGCCTATTTTTATCAGAAATTTTTTAAATTTTCGTTCATTTCAAGTTCGTCTTCATTCTTTTCAATCATCCACTTTTATACAAGAACAAGGGGTGCCTCAGGGCTCTGTCCTGAGTGTTTTACTATTTATAATCAAACTTAACGACATCACTAAACATATTAATCATGGGGTTCAGTGTTCCCTCTACGTGGATGATCTTCAAATATCATATTCTTCACCATTTTTATCTGTTGCTGAGCGACAGCTTCAAATCACCATCAACAAGCTAAACCGATGGGCCCAGCAGAATGGATTTTCCTTTTCTGCGGAGAAAACTGTCTGTGTCCCTTTTAGTAGGAAGCGAGGTCTTTTCCCTGACCCAGAGCTTCAACTAGAAGGTACTCCCATTAGAGTGGTACAGGAGACACGGTTTCTCGGGGTTATATTCGACAGGAAACTCCGTTTTCATAGCCATATTAAAGACCTTAGGACAAGGTGCACAAAGGCACTGAATATCATAAAAATGTTATCCAACACACGCTGGGGGGCGGATAAGACGTCGCTGTTACGCTTGTATCGCGCGCTTATTCGCTCAAAAATTGATTATGGTTGTCTTGTTTATGAATCGGCATGTACATCTTTGTTGCGGTCGCTGAACACGGTCCACCATCAGGGTCTCCGAATTTGCCTAGGTGCATTTCGTACCTCGCCCATTGCATCATTGTATGCTGAGGCACATGAGCCCTCGCTGGATTCGCGCCGCAAGTACCTATCAATGTCACACTTCATTAAAATCAGGTCGCTCCGTCATAACTCATCCTTTACTTATTTATTTAATTTTAGCTTGCATAGACTCATAATTCATCGCTCCATACGCTTTTATACACCACCCTTTCAGTTTAGAATTAGGAACCTGTTGATTGATTTGGGCATAACAGTTGGTCGGATTGCCCAGTCCACCATAACGCCATTCCCTCCATGGGAAAGGGTCATGCCTGAAGTGGATTTTTCACTCACAACCTATGGAAAGTCTTGCACATCGGAGTCAGTGTATCGTGCCTTATTTGAAGCACATCGAGAGTGCTTCCAGGACTTTGTTCCAATCTTTACTGATGGATCAAAGTCGGACACTCATGTAGGGGCTGCTGCTGTTTGTCTCCAAGCTTCAGTTCACGATGCCTTGCCTATGTATGCATCAACATATACAGCTGAACTCCATGGCATTAGAATGGCTCTAGAACATCTTCAACGTTCCCATTATTTTAAATTTATTATTTACTCAGACTCACTCTCAGCCTTACAGTCATTGACTTCATATGAAGTTTCCGTTCATCCCATCCTCATAGACATTCTTAACAAATTGATTTATTTGAACAGACGTGGGTATGAAGTTCGCTTCTGTTGGGTCCCTGGCCACGCCGGAATTGCTGGTAACGAAGAAGCTGACGTGCTGGCACGTACAGCGACTGGTGCCCGTAATCGTTTTCCAGTACCTTTCTCTGACCTGAAAGCATTTTTCCGGCGGAAGCTTCGTTCCGAGTGGCAGGCCAGCTGGGGTACCCAGCTGGGGAACAAGCTTCATTCGATTATGCCACTGTTAACTCCTCGCCGCGTTCACTCGCTGAACCGTCGGGAGGAAGTTCTAATATGTCGGCTTCGAATTGGTCATACTCGGTTCACCCACCGTCATCTGCTGATGGGGGAGCAGGCTCCTGTGTGTAATGTATGTCAAGTCTCTTTTACAGTCCGTCATATTATTTGTGAATGTCCCCATTTTAATGCTGAAAGATTTCATGTTTTTAAACGTAGAAATTTTAATATGTCTGATGTTTTAAACAACAATTCTGATTTTAAACTTGTTCTCAAGTTCATTCATATCATCAATTTTACCTATCATGTCTGACATTTTAACCGGTTTTGTTTCATACCTCTGTTCAGATTTTAACCTGTGTTTTTAAGGTTTTTAACTTTGATGTATAGAGTACATCCAACAAGGGCTTTTCGCTCGCTTAATTTTTAGTAATTTACTTATTTATTTTGGTCTTGTTTGGCGAAGTATGTCCCAATAGGGGCCTTGCGCCATAAAACCCTAAACAACCAACCAACCAACCAAGACAAATTAAGACCGTCACCTTAGCCGAGCTTTGTTTTGTCCATCAACAGCCGTTGACCAGATGGAAAGGAGGCCAGCCGCCCCAGCAGCCTGAAGACCATCCTCATCAGCAGCCTTTGGACTTAAGGACGCCGCACCCTGAACCCTCTCCCAGATCCTCTCCATCATCATCATCGCCCAGAATATCAAGAGCCTCCAACCGACGCAGACGAACCAGCCACCCCTACTGCAACCAAGGCAACCTTTACATATGACGACCTCATGAAGAACCCCCTCATTCAAACAGCAATAATACTCATACCCATCCACCTCCAGTGATATATAGTGACTATATAGGAGCCCCTAAAATCATGGGCCCAAGGCCTGGGCAGAAATCAGTCTGTATCCAACTGCAACAAGGATCTAGCATGTTCACAACTCTAACTACTTCAACCAGCTCCGGTTCGTGTAGTACGGAGGGAGGCGATGTTGGAGGAGGCGGTCCGAGGTTGCGATGAGGGCGCAGGCGCCATAGGGTCGCTGGACGAGCTGGACATTTCCTGGGGGGCGTTGGACCGAGAGGTCACGGCCGTCCGGAGGGAGGCGATGTTGGAGGAGGCGGTCCGAGTTTGCGATGAGGGTGCAGGCAGCCCATGCCATAGGGTCGCTGGACGAGCCGGACCTTTCCTGGGGGGCGTTGGACCGAGAGGTCACGGCCGTCCGGAGGGAGGCGATGTTGGAGGAGGCGGTCCGAGGTTGCACAGCTATCGATCTTACCATTTGCTCTCCATCATTAATGTTAGATCTGACATGGAGTGTCCTGGAAAACCCGTTAGGCAGCGACCACTTCCCCGTGGTAGTGTCATTCACTACCCCAACCGCGTGCTCCACATCTCGGCAACCGCGGTGGAAGTTTGGCCAAGCCGACTGGGAGGTATTTCGGACCCATGCATATATCACCGAGAGAATGGTTTCCACCGGTACAATTGATCAAGCTGTTTCATGTGTCACCTCTTGTATTTTAAGCGCATCTCATTTATCCATCCTACAAACATCCTCAAGATTTCCGAAGTTTCCAAAACCTTGGTGGAACCACGCCTGTTCAGAGGCCCGAAAGGCCCAGAACAAGGCATGGGGAAAATTTAGACGGTACCCCACCCAGGATAATCTTTTCCTCTTTAAAAAGCACGGTCAACAGCAAGAAGAATAAGAAGACAAAGTCAGAGGGAGTCTTGGCAAAATTATATTAGTGGAATAACATCATCCACTCCTGCCAAACAAGTCTGGAATAAGATCTCCAAAATAAAAGGAAAATACCACTCCAATCCAATTTCAATGCTAAAACACAATAACTCAACCATCACGGATATTACTGCCATAGCTGATACACTCGCCGAGTCCTTCGCTAGGACTTCCAGCTGTGCCAACTACCCACCGGCGTTTCAGGCAACAAGAAGCAGAACCGAACGTTCGAGATTAAACTTCGCATCTTCAAACGAAGAAGAGTACAATTCTCCGTTTACAATGTTCGAGCTTCAAACTGCCTTACAACGTTCGAGGGATTCAGCTGCAGGACCTGATGGTCTACATTATATCATGTTTCGAAATTTATCCCACAATTCTTTACTTTCTATATTACTTTTATTTAACAAAATATGGAACTCTCACACCTTTCCTTCTGTGTGGTATCATGCCTTCATTCTCCCTTTTCCTAAACCTGGAAAGGATGCCACCAACCCAAACAATTACCGCCCCATAGCTTTGACCAGTTGCTTATGCAAACTTATGGAAAGATTAATCACCTCTCGTCTAATGTTCCACATTGAATCTAATAACATTCTGTCTCCATTTCAAAGTGGGTTCAGAAAGTTCCGCTGTACAACTGACAACCTCTTAAGATTGGAAACCGCTATTCGCGAGGCCTTCTTGCGCAAACAACATCTTGTCGCAGTCTTCTTCGACATCAAGAATGCTTACGATATGACCTGGAGATATGGCATTCTCCAGGATCTCCATCGTATCCACTTAAGAGGGAATTTACCTATTTTTATTCAAAATTTTTTAAAAACTCGCACATTTCAAGTGAAAATTCAGTCTTCTTTTTCATCAACACATACACAAGAGCAGGGAGTTCCGCAAGGATCAGTGTTAAGTCCCTTACTGTTTATCATTAAACTGAACAACATCACCAAACACCTGAATCACGGCACACAATGCTCGCTTTATGTTGATGACCTGCAGATATCATACTCTTCCAAGTTTCTTAATGTAGCAGAACGACACGTTCAGACCACAATTAATAACTTAAACAGGTGGGCGCAACAGAATGGTTTCGCTTTTTCTACTGAAAAAACAGTTTGCGTAGCATTCAGCCGAAAGCGTGGGCTTTTCCATGACCCTGAACTTTTTGTTGATAGAGATCCCATTCAAGTGGTTGAACAGGTGAAATTCTTGGGGGTGATTTTCGATCGTACACTCCGCTTCCATGCCCATCTTAAGGATCTTAAAATCAGATGCACCAAAACCCTCAGCATACTTAAAGTATTGTCAAATACCCGCTGGGGTGCAGACCAAACTTCTTTGCTTCGGCTGTACCGTGCTCTGATTAGATCCAAATTGGATTATGGATGCGTTGTCTACAGTTCTGCCTGCAGATCCCTCTTAAAGACTTTGGATCCAGTCCACCATCAAGGGCTGAGAATATGCTTGGGAGCCTTCCGCACGTCACCGGTGGATTCGCTTTATACTGAAGCATACGAGCCCCCACTGGACTTGCGTAGAAAGTTTTTATGTCTGAGCCATTTTTTAAAAGTTCACTCAATGAAAACAAATCCCGCCTACTCCTATTTATTTGATTTTAGCCTTCAAAATTTTATCAGTCATCAATCATCTCGCACATACTCACAACCATTCAATTTTAGAATTAGAAACCTTTTAAGAGAAATGGACATAACCCTTGGACGGGTCGCTCAGTCCATCGTAGCGCCATTACCCCCTTGGGAAAGAGTCCAACCAAATGTAGATTTCTCTTTCACTACTTACCAAAAATCATGCACGTCCGATCAGGTATATCGAACTTTGTTTAGGGCACATCGTGAACAATTTCACGATTTGATACCAATATTCACAGATGGCTCAAAATCAAGCACTCGCGTCGGGGCCGCAGCTGTAGCTCCTGTAGACTCTATGTGTGATGTCCTTCCTGTTGTAGCATCCATATATACGGCGGAGCTTCATGCCATCAGAATAGCTATAGAACTAGTGCGAAGATCTGATCACATGGAGGGGTGCATATATACGGACTCTCTCTCAGCTTTGCAATCCATAGTTTCTTATCAAACATCACCTCATCCCATACTCAACGACATTTTAATGGAACTGATCAACCTCACCAGACGAGGGTATAATATCAGATTCTGTTGGGTCCCTGGCCACGCCGGGATTGCAGGCAATGAAGAAGCGGATAGACTAGCAGGGGTAGCGACCGGAAACCCAGATAGGTTCCCGGTTCCTTTCATTGACCTTAAAG
Organism: Tetragnatha montana; assembly: GCA_963680715.1. Classification (NCBI taxonomy): domain Eukaryota; kingdom Metazoa; phylum Arthropoda; class Arachnida; order Araneae; family Tetragnathidae; genus Tetragnatha; species Tetragnatha montana. Next base: position 6,025,681 of record OY796677.1, read on the forward strand.
CGCAATTCCGGTGGAAGCTTCGTTCAGAGTGACAGTCCAGCTGGGACACCCAGCTGGGGAACAAGCTTCATTCGGTCATGCCACTGATTGCTCCTCGCCGAGATTCTACTTTGAATCGACGGGAGGAAGTGATAATCAGCAGACTACGAATTGGCCATACCCGGTTTACTCATCGCCATCTACTCTTTGGGGAGCAGTCTCCCCAATGTTCTCATTGTGGGGTACCATTTACTGTCAAACATATAATTTGTGAGTGTCCTGTTTTTAATGCTCAGAGAGATCTTGTTTTTAAGCGGTCAAATTTTAACTTATCAGAAATTTTATCCCATTCATCAAATTTTAATCTTGTCCTAAACTTCATTCATCGTATTGGTTTTATCCATCATGTGTAAGTTTTAACTATGTATGTTTCATCACATTCAAATTTTAGTCATAGTATTGGTTTTATCCATCATGTATAAATTTTAACTATGGCTGTTTCATCACCTTTTATTACAAACTTTATTTTAAATGATAGATGTATAGAGTACATCTGACAAAGGCCTTTGGCCTTCTAAAATAGTCTTATTTTGTCTTGGCTGGCGCATAATATCCTAGTGTGGATCGTGCGCCATAAAACACTAACCAACCAACCAACCAATCGCTCTTTAAGGTATCTGTTATTCTGAGTATAGACGACATTAGTCATTACGTCACTTGCTTGTTTGGAAACGTTGATTCCATCCGTGATTGGTTCCGTACGGATTTACTTCCAATCACGGAACCAATCAAGGATAGAATCAACGTTTCCAAACAAGCAAGTGACGTCACACTAATGTCGTCTATTACCTTCGTTGCAGACTGTTTCAAAGTATTCCTCATCAGTTTGGCTCTTTCCATTTTCTTACCAACGTCCAAATCCATAGCTTAGGTTCTTCAGTTTCTGCACCTCCTCCGGCTCGACGGACCATGTAAAATTTTACCTAAACTATCGCTGATAAGAATCATAAAATTTATTCCAAAAAGAAGAGGCCTCAAATTATAATCGATCCATTTAATCTAAATTCATAATTCTATTTACATAATTTCAATTCCAAAGATATTTACAATAATGCCAAAATATAAAAAGTAAAAGTTAATAATTAATTAAAGTTAATCTTAAACACTAGTTCGGTCCACTAGTATTCGCAACACACTTCTTTTACCTTCCACCTCAATGGACTCTAACCGCCTATCTGGTTCGAGACTTCACGGAACCAACACGTGACCTACAACTGAGCTTGCAATTGGTTACCACAGATACTACACTAGTAGATCTACTAGTGTAGTATCTGTGGTAACCAATTGCAAGTTCAGTTGTAGGTCACGTGTAGGTAGTAGATCTACTAGTGTAGTATCTGTGGTAACCAATCGCAAGCTCAGTAGGTCACGTGTTGGTTCCGAGTGACGTCAGGCGGTTAGAGTCCATTGTACAATAGTTTACCTACCAATTTAATTCATACAAATAGTTACTCAGTTTACAAAAGAAATCTTATTGAATTTTTATAATAAACATCGACGACCTGGGCACGAAATTTTTTATTTCCCCTCGGCGTATAATATATTCTTCCTATGTTCATTTTTCTTTAAATTCTGTGAATAAAGATTGTTGCATTATTATTACCTAATAAATTGCTCCACTTAATAGTAACAAATAAGTGAAGGTTACTCGTACTCTCATGCCTCAGTTGATAGAGTGTCATACCTGAAGGCACAGATTAAAGGGATGACCCTAGGAGTAATTCTGGGTTCGATCCCACCTTTGGTGTTTAATTTTCCTGAAAATGAGAAAACATTTTAAAATCTAATGAATTGTTTCCCCCCACTAGTTACAAATAAATTAGGGTGTTCGTACTCTCATGTCTCAGTTGGTAGAGTATAATACCTGAAGGCCTAGATAAAAGGGGTGACCATACGAGTAGTTCTGGGTTCGATCCCACCCATGGGATTTAATTTTCCTGAAAATATAAAACATTTTAAAATCTAATAAATTGTTCCCCCTATTAGTTACAAATAAATTATGGGTATTCGTACTCTCATGTCTCAGTTGGTAGAGTATAATACCTGAAGGCCTAGGTAAAAGGGGTGACCATACGAGAGTTCTGGGTTCAATTCCACCTTTGGAATTTAATTTTCCGGAAAATGAGAAAACATTTTAAAATCTAATGAATTGTTTCCCCTATTAGTTATAAATAAGTTATGGGTATTCGTACTCTCATGTCTCAGTTGGTAGAGTATAATACCTGAAGGCCTAGGTAAAAGGGGTGACCATACGAGTAGTTCTGGGTTCGATCCCACCCATGGGATTTAATTTTCCTGAAAATATAAAACATTTTAAAATCTAATAAATTGTTCCCCCTATTAGTTACAAATAAATTATGGGTATTCGTACTCTCATGTCTCAGTTGGTAGAGTATAATACCTGAAGGCCTAGGTAAAAGGGGTGACCATACGAGAGTTCTGGGTTCAATTCCACCTTTGGAATTTAATTTTCCGGAAAATGAGAAAACATTTTAAAATCTAATGAATTGTTTCCCCGATTAGTTATAAATAAGTTATGGGTATTCGTACTCTCATGTCTCAGTTGGTAGAGTATAATACCTGAAGGCCTAGGTAAAAGGGGTGACCATACGAGAGTTCTGGGTTCAATTCCACCTTTGGAATTTAATTTTCCGGAAAATGAGAAAACATTTTAAAATCTAATAAATTGTTCCCCCATTAGTTACAAATAAATGATGGGTGTTCGTACTCTCATGTCTCAGTTGGTAGAGTATAATACCTGAAGGCCTAGATAAAAGGGGTGACCATACGAGAGTTCTGGGTTCAATTCCACCTTTGGAATTTAATTTTCCGGAAAATGAGAAAACATTTTAAAATCTAATGAATTGTTTCCCCTATTAGTTATAAATAAGTTATGGGTATTCGTACTCTCATGTCTCAGTTGGTAGAGTATAATACCTGAAGGCCTAGATAAAAGGGGTGACCATATGAGAGTTCTGGGTTCGATCCCACCTTTGGTGTTTAATTTTCCTGAAAAATGTAAACATTTAAAAGTCTAATAAATTATTCCCCCTATTCGTTACAAATAAATTATGGGTGTTCGTACTCTCATGTCTCAGTTGGTAGAGTATACCTGAATGCCTAGATAAAAGGGGTGACAATACGAGAGTTCTGGGTTCGATCCCACCTTTGGTGTTTAATTTTCCTGAAAAATGTACACATTTAAAGTCTAATAAATTATTCCCCCTATTCGTTACAAATAAATTATGGGTGTTCGTACTCTCATGTCTCAGTTGGTAGAGTATACCTGAATGCCTACATAAAAGGGGTGACAATACGAGAGTTCTGGGTTCGATCCCACCTTTGGTGTTTAATTTTCCTGAAAAATGTACACATTTAAAGTCTAATAAATTATTCCCCCTATTCGTTACAAATAAATTATGGGTGTTCGTACTCTCATGTCTCAGTTGGTAGAGTATACCTGAATGCCTAGATAAAAGGGGTGACAATACGAGAGTTCTGGGTTCGATCCCACCTTTGGTGTTTAATTTTCCTGAAAAATGTACACATTTAAAAGTCTAATAAATTATTCCCCCTATTCGTTACAAATAAATTATGGGTGTTCGTACTCTCATGTCTCAGTTGGTAGAGTATACCTGAAGGCCTAGATAAAAGGGGTGACCATACGAGTAGTTCTGGGTTCGATCCCACCCATGGGATTTAATTTTCCTGAAAATGTAAAACATTTTAAAAGCTAATAAATTGTTCCAATATGACGTAATAGCAACAAACATATGGGTACTCGTACTCTGATGGCTCAGTTGGTAGAGTATAAGACCTGAAAGCCCAGATAAAAGGGGGACTTACGAGAGTTCTTGGTTCGATCCCACCATTGGGATTTAATTTTCCTAAAAATGAAAACGTTTTAAAATCTAATAAATTGTTCCACATAAATGATGGGTACTCGTACTCTCATGGCTCAGTTGATAGAGTATCATACCTAAAGGCACAGGTGAAAGGGGTCATGACCATACGAGTAGTTCTGGGTTCGATCCCACCTTTGGGATTTAATTTTCCTGAAAATGTAAAACATTTTAAAATCTAATAAATTGTTCCACCTAATGGTAATAAATAAATGATGGGTGTTCGTACTCTGATGGCTCAGTTGGTGGAGTCGTGGCATGTGTGCTAAAGGTACTCAGTTCAAACCCCACTAACCTAACAATCTCTCTATGAACAAACACTAATAATATTAACCGATAACGTATATGTATGTAACCTAACTAGTAAATTGGTTTTATGATAAAGTTAAGCTCTCTTCCCTGAGTACTCCGATGGCACTGTCACAAGGGTCAAAAAACGAAACTGGTGTCGGACGGATCTTATCTGCTCCCCCTGGACGAATTGGTGGCCTGGGGGTTTGGGATGGACTCCCCCTTGTCGCCAAGGGTTCCAGAGGCATAGTGGAGAAGGATCCGTCAGAACATCGGTTTTGCAGTTTTTAACAAAAAAATTGTTAACTGTAACCGTAACTGTCAATTTTATGAGGTTGCGTTTTTTTCGCTAAGCCTAACCCTTTTTTTTATGTAAGGTACAGGCACCTTAACTATAACCGTAACTGTAAGCATTTAGTGATAAAAAAATCTCGATGATTTAAGTTTTAATCAGTTTAAGCTTAGTTTTTAACAAGATCGACCACCTGGGTTGGAACCCCGGTGAAAGCCACACATTCTCTCTCTACAAACCTTGGGTTCTAGTACTCTGGGTCAATGATCCCCATCATGGGTAAAGTCACAGAGAAAGATCCTAACAGAGGGTCCAAAATGCTATTTTCAAAGGCACAGGCCAACTGCCGTTTTTGCCGTCCTAATAGACACTTCCATTTTCAAATGTCATCATATGATAGAGGGCAGCACTGCACTTGTTTATGATTGACATAAAGGTAGGCTGTAGATTTTGGAGATTCCAGCTGTGACGTGTTCATGCAATCTGTCCCTCTACGAAGGGGTAGAGCAATTGCACGTGACGTCACGACCAGTTATTTTCTTTTAACTGTTGGAGGGCGGTTGCTAAGTGTGAGTCACGCCTGTCGCCAACTACAGCTTTTTTTCCTGCGGCGGCCATTTTGCATTCATGACGTCATATACGCCCCCTGCATGGAATTCGGAAAAACACGCCCTCACGAATCAAATGATACCACTCACACTAATGGTTTGAGAATTTTTTTTTTGAACATGACATAATTGACACCATTATATCCCCTACTATGGCCATGAGATCTCTGTTCTGGTTACCGAGGCCTTTATGGAAATCGAAAAAATAGGTCTGATTGAACGAACACGTCATATCCACTACGAGCGCCTGTTTATGCAACATTCAGCGTATCGTTTGTTTATCTGCATATTGAAGAACCTCGCAGTGAAACAACTTCTACAGAGAACCCCTGCATTGCAAAGAAAGCAAAATCAGGGATCCCCAATTCGTCGATATCTACACAGGGGGAGGATGAGGCTCAAGAGCCTTATTTGAAAAACGACATTGATTTAAAGGGGATTTGATTCAAGTTATTAAAGTGGGGGGATAAAGCAACGGGACACAGAGGGTCATGATAAATGTGACCAGACGTAGTCCCGCTTTTCCGACTAAATTTCATCAAACGAGAAAAATGTAAGGATACACCTGGATTTTTTCTTACTTTTCGAGGGGGAATCTTTTAAAAGTTCTTAATTGGTAGGCCGAATTATTACTCATTCATAAGTTGGTATTTAAAAATTAAAAACAATGGATTTAATTTAATCATTACAGAAGGGTGCTCATCAATTTCAACCCCTTGAACTTTTGTAGTTTTTCCCTCTTCAAAAATTCTGTTGCGCAGGAAAACGTCAGTCCATCCCAATTGTCTGAAAATGAGTAGAAACACTCATTCTGAGAGTCAAATTTACAAAATTTTCTGCGGGAGATCCCCCTATTTAAGAGATTTACCCAACCATTAGTAAACGGAACACGAAGTTTAAATATCTTATAAGCAGGGGACATCCATAAATTACGTGAGGTCAAAAGGGACCAGGACAATCTCACCAGGGGGGAGTCAATTAAAATCTCACGTCAACTTTTAGTTTAGAAAATATACTTTTTTTCTTTAATATTTTTAGCACAAGTTTAGAATAAATGCTCAGTCAGATTAGTCACAACAGCTAATCATTAGCCAGTTAGTCGTGATAATTACAAGTTAGAATCATGTTTTCGATTTCAACTTGTTTTTGTATCAAAATGTTGCAATCTGAATGGTAATTTTTATGCCAATAGAACAAAACTAGTGGTTGATAAAATCTCACGTGGGGGGAGGGGGGTCCAACCAAATCTCACCAAGGGGGAGGGTGTCCAAAATTTGGAAAAAACACCTCACGTATTTTATGGACGTCCCCTAATGATATTAAAAACGTCCTTCGCCTTATCAGGTGTGTGATGAGGTTAGTGTTAAGCAATTGATGAGGGCAAATTTTATCCTGCGTTTCATTAAAATATTGAAAAAAAAAATTATAACCTCCCTAATGAAAAATCTGGTCACATCAGTCATGATCCTCCGAAAGGACAGATTGAATGAAAACATCCCATCCAATCAACTGCAGTGCTGCCTTCTACCACACGATGAAATTTGCAAATAGCACGTTATAGACCCTAAGTTCGGCTTTTCCTCTGGCGTATTGGTTTAAAACCATAGAGCTTATAAACCAGTAGAGTACACTTGATGGTGACCAGTAACACCAGTTTATTTTTGAATTTAGTAACCTCAGGTAATCTTATATTGCATATACAGAAGGGGTCGGGATGGCCTAGTGGGATTAAGTGCAGAACACTACGCAAGCTGTCTGCACTTGGTGTCGAGTTCGATTCTAGGCCTTGCCCTGGGTGTAGTTTCTCTCCCTGTGCCAGTTAAAGTCCGGTTTCTGTCTGTCTTATGGCGGATTTACATCACCGCGTCAAAAGCGGGCGTTTTCGAGGCTTCTTAATGGTTCTTTTGACTCGATGACGCAATGGTGAATATGTGTGACCAATCCCATTTAGAGAAATGTTGTCACGTGACTAGTAACCAAGTTCATCTTCCACCAGTTTAAAAGCGGTTGTGTGTTTCTCTACCTATTTATAAGCTCTATGAACGTAAACCTCTTCAGCGCTTATTTATGCAATACTTTGAACCAATGCACATGCGTGGTTTTTTTAGAAATTTTAATAAAATCAGCTTATAACTTAAAAACTTATTAAGACATCTTTCTTTTGACACATGCGCATGACAAGACCAAAATGTTACATTTCTAAGCTTTACACTATTTTACGCGTTATTTAATAGTAGTCAAACCTGTTTCTATACGATTCATCAAAAATTCTTTCTGTCCTGTCATCCGCATATTTTTTTTCCTCGTTACATCATCTAGCAAACGAATAAAATATTGCAGAATAAGCCACTTCCCGTATTACGTCACACTAAAAAACCAATTTCATAACAGGTAGTGACGTACTGGGAATGGCTGCTGGGTGATTAAAAAATTTTCCACATTTTAATCAAAATTTAATCCTTAAATTTGCATTAAATAGAGATGTATCATATTGAAACAAGTTGAACTGCTATAATACACATAATTTCCATGCTTTATCGATTCTTATATTATTCCATTACATTTTTTCTGCAGAAAACTCTTAAATTGATAGTTTTCAATACTTTTTGGTTAACTTTTCAATTTATTTTGAAATTAGGTTTTTTAATTCAATATAATATAAGAATCGATTTTTTTTCTTCTTAAATAATATCCTAATACATTATTATGTTTGGGACACCCAACCTCAAAGAGTAGTGGAAAAATAAGTAATTTTAAAGATCTATTATTCCATTTGACGTGTACTGATTTCAATAGAAACCTTGCTTTCAACCAGTAGACCAATCATATCCTTAAGTAGATTTATCGGTACTTATCCGTTAGCCGGCCGCAAGCGAAAAATAGCCAATTAATGTAGAATGAACCAAGAGATTCTCTGTTCAAACGGTCGCCTCCTGCAAAAGAACATCTGCCTCATTCGTTTCGTTTTCCGTTGACTGTTTTGTCACTCGCTTCGCTTGGTTCACAATTTGGCGACATTTGCGCCCGACTAACGGATAAGTACCAATTTACTACATGCCTTACCTTGGTACTAACCAAGCTTACCCAAGAAAATACTAATAACGTAGGTCTACGGTTATTCAAAGCAAGGAATATTCAATGGAGGTTGAGTGCCCCTGCTATAAAAGTAAAACAAAACGCCTCCGAGAGAAGGTAACCCCTTCCCTCGGATCCTTCAATACATTTATTGAATTATAGTTTCTAAAATTAAAAAAAAATGTTTAGTACATTGCTTTTCACAAATTCAGTTCAAGGATATATCCGGCGAGGAAGAGTTACTCCTCAGTGGCTTCAGTTTCCTGCAAAATAAAAATTGCGAGTGAAAGGAAAGTGTTAAAAAGCAAGGGATATGATTTTCACAGAAATTAAAGCTAAATCCCACTCCTCCCCTTTCTCTACCACCATCGACCCCCTTTTCACTTCTCACCTCTCCTTTCTTTCATCTCTCTACCCTCTTCAGATCCTTCCCTCTTTAAAATTGTCTATCGTTCCCTACTCTCTTCCTTCAATATACAGTCACTCCAGAAGGTATTCGTACACCCATTTGCACTTAGTATACCTGCTATTCCACAAACAAAATCCGAACAAAAATTATCCTAACATAGTGTGTTATTCTTCATTATAATATACTAAAAAAAGAGGGACAAAAACCAGAACAGTTAGAAAAAAAACTATTTAAAAATGAAGCGTTTTGAAAGCCCGAACAAAATTTTTACAGCCACATAGACTAAACATGGGATCATTGCATTTCTGAAAAGCATATTTTGTTCCTAATCCTAATTTAAAAGCACGTGCATGCAATTTTTTAACGAGTTTCATAATACCAATAGCTTTCAAATCACTCCATTTTTTAAATAATTTTTTCTAACTGTTGATATTTTTTTTTGCTCTTTTTTTGGTAGATTATAACGAAGAAGAATATAATAGAATTAAGAAGAATAGTTAATTTAGCCGTAATAGGAGTAACTATATACTAGTGCAAATTTGTTGGGTGTACGAATACTTCGTGGAATGACTTGTATCTCCATCTTTTATCTCCATTCTATATACGGGGTGTTTTAAAAGTCCGTTCACGGCTTTTATTTGGAACTAACGTCTCTTGGGGTCAAGGAAGTAAGATGTACCCCTAGGTAAGTGACCTTGAAAAATCCATTGAGCATGGGTGCCATTCTTCAAAAATTGCAAGACTGAACTTTGAACTACCTTTTCATTCTTTTCCCCTCGTGTATCAATTTTTTAAATTGCAGAAAAAAGTTATAATGTATCATACGGACAATAAAATACTATGTCCTTAAATTTTACGTTAAAGCTGTATATGAGTAAAACAGGTTTTTTTTTGTGGGAAAAATGTGCGATGCAAGTACTGTAATTTAGTACAAATCGCTGCCAATCGGTCAGCTGATTTTGCGTTTGGTAATAAATCCGGGACGCAATTCCGTTCATAGAACTTTTAGAAATACGGAATTGCAGGACAGAAGAGTGGAACCCATGCCATTGCGATGACTTACAGCGCCTCTAGTGGCGAAATAAAATAGTTTCAAAACATTAATTAAAAAACTAAAGGAGATAAGAATTTCTTAATTCGACGCTAGGGGCGCTGTAAGTCGTCTCAATTGATTCTCCATGGTCACTTACCTTACTTCCATGTGTGTTTATGACCCTAGGATCTTACTTTCTTGACCTGTAAAAGCCATGAAACGGACTTTTGAAACACTCTGTATAACCCTCCCATCATATATATCCCTCCTCACTCCCTTTCCATCCACCTATCCGACTCTTTTTTATCCGTAAGGGGGTTCTCCCCTTGAAAACTTTTGAAGTTTTTACCCATAAATGTAATGTTTTGACTCATTCTGAGACCCTTTGGTATAGCCTTGCCAACTGTTCCATGTGAGTAACAAATATATTTTAAGGAAAAACAACATAAAAAAAGTAGTCGAAAAAGTAGTTGAACCCCCCCCCCTTGGATACGGTCCTGCCCTTTGTGTTTTATTAATATCTCCCGATTCAGGTGTTTCAAATTTCAGACTTTTTATAACTCAATCACTAATTGAGCTGGTTAGAATGAAGTGGTTAAGTCCACTGAAAGGTAGTTTTGAGCAATTTGAAGGTTCACTTAGCCGTTACCGTGCGCCGTTAGAGAAATCGTATGTGCTGTTGCTCCTATATGGAGAAAGCATTTTTCAGGAAGCTCTTAAAGGCCAATCATTGACCTTTTGACTTAGGCGAATACCGCTCAAAGTTGAGGATCTTAAAAGAAATCCAAATTCACCCATACCTCAATTTTTGGACTAATAACATCCTAAGCAGTTCAATGGGCAATTTCCGCATTTTTATTTTATTTTTTTATTCGATAGAAATATACTACTTACTTGGTACTTTTTAAGCCTCTCGATCATTTTTTTCCTCCTGAAACAACTCCATGTGAAACAACTGGGCGTCATGGACTTTCCTCCAGCTGAAATTGCGATATTTAAATTAGTTACATGTTAATTAGTTATATACACCAGGAACCTCTTGCCATAATATGGCATCAACTGATAACCTCGTATCTCGGAATTGGGGAATCTAACACTGCCGTCCTTAGCAAGAAGGGCGCATCTCCGAAAATCAAGATTTTCAGTACAAGCACTTTTCGCCTAAGGATTTCATGAAATTTCAGACAAACGCCCTTTTTCACTAGCGTTTTTGTGTACCTTTTTGTACCCATAGGTACATGAATGAGGTATCATAAGGTGCAGAAGACTCCAAAGATTCTATATAGGTATGCAAAAACCTGAAAATCGCCAAAATCCGAGATACGCCCTTCTTGCTAAGGACGGCAGTACAGTATTTAGACACTTGGATACGGAATGGGATACTTCCTAGAGTAAGTGTTCACGTTCAAGTATTCGTTTGGGCTTTCAGTTGGGTGTACGAATACTTATTGTTGCGGTTTCCTTGCGAACATCAGTATAACTCCAGGAGAAGTAACCCTTATAGTTTTTGTTTCTCCTTTCTGTTATACTTTCACGATATCAAAATAAAAACTCATTGAATTTCTTCCAGTGAACATATCCCCTAACAACACCTGCCTACTTTTCTGATAGCTATGTATGGCAGTAGAGCGTTTTTCAATTTTCTCCCTACAATAATCCTGATAAAAAAATACAAATAATCTTCTGAGCAGCTTTTGGAACACCTGCTTTTTCCAGGGCTCCCAGCATACTTTTGGTTTGTCTTTAGGGAATAAAGGGACTTGATGTCTTGAAAAAAGGGACCATAATTTTTTAATGTCTATTAAAAGAACAAATTACAATTCGTGGAAATCCAAGTGTAAAGTTATCAAAACCAACAAACTTAAAATCAATCTGGAAAAGCAGGTTAAAATTCCTTTTACTTACTGTTACTAGTTTACTTCAATGGAGTAAAATACTGGTTTACGCTTTGTTTGTTTTATCAGCGTTATTGTTTCTTCCTACAAACTTGTCGCCAGTTCATCATGAGTGACTCCACGGACTTCTGACGTCACGGAACATGAACCTATCCAACAAATCACGGAAGACTTTGATCGTTTCGCGCTAAAAAGTCTATTGTAACCATGGGGCCTCTAGTGGAGATGGAAGATTTATTTTTTACAAAACGGAATTTTTAATATTTAAAAACAGAAATCATAATTTTTTTTTTAAATTTTCAAAGTTAAAACCGAAATTGATAAAAAAGGGACCAAAAGTGTGAAAAAAGAACTTTTAGGGACTTTTAGGGAAAAAAGGGACCTGCTGGGAGCCCTGTTTTCCCCCTTTGACAGCTCATTGAAATGCAATCCGATCGGTCGTTCATGGAAATCTGTTTTGTGAGGAATCTAATTCCTGCACCCTTGCACTGGATTCCCAGATATGTTGTTATCAAATGATGCTAGCGACAGGATTAAACTTGGGTTGGTTGGTGGCTTCTTACGGCGAAAGGCCCACACACAGTAGGACATATCGATGGCATCATCGGAAAACCTCGTATGATCAGAGTTGGGATAGATACAGTATAAGCAGAGATATTTTTAACTCCTCTGAGAGAGTAATTCACTCCTTGAAAATAGGGTATACTCTTTAAAAAACTAGCCAGGAGTATTTTCACTCTTTGAATTTTTCACAATGGATTAGCTTAAAAAATGCACCGTGTATAATATATAATATTTTCTATTAATTCTTAACATATGCTATAATTGTTAAAACCCCAAAAAGCATCCTCATTTTTTTTTTTTAAATTTCAAATTGTCCATTAAAAAGTAAGCGTTTTTAATAGAAAATTTGTCTGTAGTTAATGCTTTTTCCGTATTTCACTCCTCACAATTGAATTTCACTCCTCCTGAAAAAGTCAAGGAGTATTTTTACTCCTCCAAAAAAATCCTAGGAATAACACTGAGTATAAGTATAAAGGCTCATTCACACATTTTCATTGCTCATTCCGAGTGATTCACTCCTATGAATCGCTAGTTTCCATAGAGAGAAATGAAGGAGTGAAACGCCAATTCACACTTTTCACTTCGGATGGTTCCTCCAAAATGAAGATCAAAGTGAAACAGTGTGAATCATGGTGTGAATGAGCCTTAAGTGAGCGAGATTCATTTCTTAGCTTAAGACTGTTTTTCGCGGTCGACGGGAGGGGAGAGCTGTTAAAACAGCACCAAACTTACCGGGTGAGCGTGCGTCAAGAGTTGCTAAAAAAGCCAAATTTCACTCAATAAAAGGGCCAAAATGGAGAAAATCCTAAGGACAGGAATTAGCAGAGGAATCTGGTTTTGAAGTACAAAGATATTAGAGAAAATCGTTTGTATCGCGAATAGTAAATGGAAATACATGCGAATAATAATGTTAATGAATAGTTAGGAATGAAAAGAAATGGAAAATCCAGAAAATCCGTAAGACTAGACAAAAATCCGTAAACATTAGACAATCCGTAAAAGTTGGCAAGTATGCTATGAGGAAATATAAGGAAATTAAAATATTTCTTACCACTCTGATAATGAGGTGTTTCAGTAGTTGAGTAAGGAACCTGATATTGGTAATATGTTTGAGCTTTTTCATAAGTGGTCTAAAGGAGAGAAAAAAATTATAGCTTAATTTACCTCGTGTAAAGGATCCTCAAAAATATCAGTTATGTTAATAATATGGATCTTTAATAAGTAAAAAGGGACAATTATTACCTGTTGATGGTTAGCATACGGGTAATTTGTCGTAGCATGTGCAGACTGCCTGGAGCGCTGAGCAGTGGCAGCTGCAGCATAAGGTTGCTGCACAGTGTGAAATTGGCTGTAGAGGGTGTGGCCCTACATAAAAAAGGCATACATCAATACAAAATAATAACACTGATTATTTTATTTTGTTTGAAAAAATGTACTTTTTCTTCTTTTTACCATTTTTTCTCTTCCTTTTCCCTTCTTGTCCCCCTTTTTTTTAAGCTCAGGGGGTCACTTTCCCCAGATTGTTCACACTATTTCCTTCATCAAGCGCTTGAGCGTATTAAAATGAGTTATTAAGGGTCAAAATCCCTAAAATTTTCTGGGGGAGGACCCCCAGATTCTCCTATCATCGTCTCAAAAAAAAAAAAAATTGCACTCTTAAATGACAATTACAAGATCGCGAGCATAGGTTCAGAAACATACTGTTTATCTACGGCTTACTAGATGTTTATCCACGGCTTACTAGATACTTATACAGGCTAGCCGAGTTTTAAACTGTGTTAACCCCCTAGCAATGATTTGACAACTTTGACAACTTTTCCCGCTTGGAGCGCTACAAGACCTACCTATATCACCCACCGCCTTCAACACTGTGGATATGCTTTGCCAGTATTGCCATCTGGATTTGCAATGATTTCCGTACTCGGCTAGCCTGTATAAGTATCTAGTAAGCCGTGGTTTATCAAACATGGCGGTTGGAAACACTGTTATTCCTAGGATTTTTTTGTAGGAGTAAAAACACTCCTCTACTTTTTTAGGAGGAGTGAAATTCAATTATGAGAAGTGAAGTCGGAAATAGCATAAACTACATATACAGAGACAAAATTTCTATTAAAAACGCTTACTTTTTAATGGACAAAATGAAATTGAAATAAATGAGAAGCTATTTTGGGTTTCAATCAATCAAACTCCCTAATCACCAGAACAATAAATGAAAAAAATTACTATGTATGAAAACCCAATGAAAAAGAGTACGATAATTAGGATGCCGTGGCTGAAGGTTTAAGCTAAACCTCTGTGGAAAAATTCAAAGCGTGAAAATACTCCTGTCTAGTTTTTTAAAGAGTATTTCCGATTTTTAAGGAGTGAAATACTCTCTAAGAGGATTTAAAAATATCTCTGGTTGCAAAAATAAATTTCATGGGGGGGATCTGGAGAGATCTATTTAGAAAAAAAAGTAAAATTTTGTCGATTTGAGTTTAATTTGGAATCGGGGTTCATACTCTATCCAACAGAGTAAAATTCAGGAGTATAATATCACAAAAAATCAGGAGGTAACGTGAATAATTATTAACCTTAGAGTACTTTAAATATTACAAGCAGAATGAGTTCCTAATCAAGTTTGGAACGAAGAAATGCGATTAAAATTTCAAATTCAAACGGAATTTTATTGAATTACTTCCACCAAATCGGTAATAAAACTTCGTTTTGCTCTTGGATAGATGTTTTTTTAGGAGTTAAGAGAAAAATTCAGGAGAAAAAAAAAACAATTTTCAGGGGTTTTAAGGGCCCTTAGAAAAATAAAGCCACATTTCAGGAGTTTTTCAGGAGGCGTACGAACCCTGTGGAATAGGTGAGGGAATGTGCCCTCCCCTTAGGAGCCTTAGGAATAAATAAATCTACTCACTTATGTTTCGGGTGGTCCTTCTTGACACTCAAGGTCTATGGTGTTGACACCTCTCGGGTTTCTTCCTTTCTATTTTCATAATTTATGCAAGGTTACTTCACTTTTCTCCAAATGACGTTTCCGTTTGAAGACGGGAAAAGATCATGAAAAGAAAACTCAAACAAAACACAATAAGAGAATGAATGAGAAATGCATTAAAAAAAATTGCAACAGTTTGTGGTTATTATGGGAGTTCAAAATTAAAAAGGCACTGGTTATTATTTCCGCGAAAGTAACAACTCAAATCTAACTAATCCCGCTACTTCTGAAAAATTACAAGTTAAATAAAAGCATAATAATCAAAAGTTGTTGTTGTTCCTTATTCTCCCTGATCTAGAACAGACTAGACCAGGTCCAAAAGATTCCACACCCTCAAAAAGTCCATGACCTGGACTGGATTCTCTTTTAAATCAGCCTTATCCAGCCCCAACATGCAAGAAGATGACTAGGGGAGGCCGGGGCCGAGCTGCATTTTCTACATGTCAAAAAAGTCTTATCAAAAGTAGCAGCCAGGAATCGAACCGGGGGCCATTGGGTTACTAAGCTGCATACTATACCACTAGGCAATCGGTACTGATGCCAGGATTGATCAATAATGTAATTTTAATGCTATAAAACACGTAATAGTACAGTTAATACAAACTCCTATTACTGCGCATGCATTAATTTCGTGGAAATAAACACTGTGATAAAAAAGGGGTTTACTTAAACCTAAAGAAATTTTTCAGGAAGCATTTTGAAATTGAGGTAACAATTTCTCTAACTTTTAAATGCAAAAACTGGGATGGTATACACGGGCAATATAGATATAAGTAAAGAAAGACAATTTATGAAGTCAGTATAACTTTGAAAAATATTTAGATAAAAATAATAATAATAATAAAAAAAGGTACATGAACATTTTTCTTTTAACCCTGCAACTTATTTTAAAAGAATCATCATAAAACATAGATAGATAACGAAAATGAACTTGCGAACATCAGAAACCACACATGTCAACATTTTTTCCAAAACCACCCTTTTTTATGCTATCTCTTATACCGTTTATTCGAGAGATCACACATATAGATTTAGAGGCTCCAACCTCCAATGAAAACTTCTTAAAGTACCGTAATGAATCCATACCTGCCAACATTGAGATTATAAAAAAGGAACATTTTAAAACTCAAGATACCCACAGCCTTTTTTACACTAATAAGTCAGCACGGGTGCCTACCATGCTCTACCTAACTCAATAGGTAGCATAAATCTAAGGAAAACATAAATTTTTAACAAAATATGTATTTTTTAGTCCTTCCACACCCAACTCTTTGTAATTTTGGAGTCTGGAAACATTTTTTGAAATAATTATTCAGCATGATCAGCACAGCTGAGTGGCAAATAATAATCAATTATGAAAGCTGTCAATAAACATTCTGCATTGGTAACCGCTTTCTCATGCAATTCATTATTTTTTACGAAGAGATCTAGCTATTTATTATTTCCAACAGCAGACCAACTGCTTTTAAGCTTTAATCAAGTCGGATTAGTAACTAATGAGAAAAAAAATCTTTTAACTGAGCAAAAAACGGAAGAAATTGATTGAAAAACGGATGACGGAAGATTCTCTATAAAAACGGAAGATTCTCTATAAAAACGGAAGTCTTCCGGCTAAAACGGAAGAGTTGGCAGCTATGTGAATCCCATAATCCGGAAATTTAAAATCCAAAATTAACCCCCATTCGGCAGGTTTTCTAATTTTTTTAGGTAGCTTGTCTTGGAAAACGTTTTTCTTTTTTTTTTCAAAGTTATGGATGTATTCCCCCACACACATCACGAAATTAACCTCAAAAGCATGATTTTGAGAAAACCCTGACATTTTATGGTTTCTGACTAGACAAATTTGTACCTTTTCTCGTTTTAACCTCTTTCCTATTTAGATGAGACTAGTTTCAACTCCATGGGGGAGCTCCGTAAGAAAATGCGGAAAATAATTTTTTATACGGTCCCCTAAGTTTAAAATTTCCCAACTGTCCAAATTTTCTTTATTATTTTCTGAAAAAGACACAAAAAATTCTACCTCAATATCTTCAAAACTCACTGAAATATGCATGTTTAAATTTTTATAGGGTCTTCAAAATTTAATTTTTTAAAGTTATTCCTATCACCGCATATAAAAACAGGTTCAACTTATATTTGCGGATGAACCCTATTTTGCTCCCAAAAAGAGAGTTATAAGTCACCAATTTTTAATATCCCAGTGAGTTTTGAAGAGATAAAATTTTTGTGTCTGTCAAGAAATAACAGTAAAGAAAATTTTGCTGATTGGAAATGTTTAACTACGGGAGCCATTTAAAAACTTACTCCGCATGTTCTAAAGTAGACCCCCATGAAATTGAAACTAGTCCCATCTAATTTTTCAACTCTTTAAAATGAAAATATGCAATTGGAAATATGTGTCTAGGGGGGAAATATTTTAAGAAATAGCCCATTGTTACACTCTATTTAAACACCTTGTATACAGAGTGTTTCAGAACTAAATGAAAAAAATGACAGGGTGGGTAGAGGCAAGCATATTTCGAATAGGAATGGAGGGGCGGAGATGCACTTTGGAGAGCTAAGAACACAATGTATAGCAAGAGAGCGCTACAAAAAGCGATTTTCCCAAAGCCTATTTAACTAATAACTAGTTAATTAAACATAATTCAGTGAAAATATTCATTGCATATAAATACTACTTTCTGCATAAATTTGATAGAAATTGAAACCTTGTTAAACCGTGGCCAAAGTGCACTTTTGAGAGTTCAGCCAAGAATGGTGTCCCATTCGCCTGATGGTATTCCAATGATCAGACGAGAATTTCTTTAGGTGCAAATACAGGTGGAAGTCAATGGGAGAAAGTTTAAGACTAAGGTGTGAATGATCAGAGAGATCCCAGAGAATGGAGATGATGTTTCTCAGGAACTCCATTCTTAGGCTGAACTCTCAATATTGTACTTTTATAACTCCTCCCATGGTTTGACAAGTTTTCCAATTTCAATCGAATTTATGGTGAAAGTAGTATGCATACAAATCTTCATTCAATTATGCTTTGTTAAGTTAAACGGGCCTTGAGAAAATCGCTTTTTGTAACACCCTCGTACAACATTACGTACTACAGGGTGTACCAAAAATGATCGACACATTTTAAAAATCATTAACTAATAACTCGAAACCAAGCCACGTATTTTTGTCTTTTTTAGTTATTAGTTATTAATTTTTTTTTTAAAATGCGTCAGCCATTTTTGGGACATCCTAGCTCTTTAATGGTGCTTCCGCATCCTCTCATTCTTATTTGAAATACACTTTTCTTCTCCAGGTCCCCTCTATCCACCCTATCATTTTTTACACTTAGTTCTGAAACACACTGTATAACTGAGGTGGTCAGTAACCGATACCTTGGTCAGATGCACTCGTATATATGAGGGTTGGTTTTTTTTTCAAACTTCGTTTTGCTCCTGAACAAAAGTAGTAGGAATTTCGAAATAATTTAGGTCCAGGTAGTTAGGTACATCCTTCAGGATTAATTCGCATCGTTACTGGAAGAAAATCGGACATTTTTTCTATTAGTTATCGAATTTACAACCGTCCTCCTCGAACTTATTTACCACCAACCCATAGGGAATTTCGCTTTCCCCTCCTGCTATTTTCACCTGCTCGCCCATTCTTTAATGTTAAATTCTGGGCAAACGGAGCTGTAGCCTGAAGGAGAAAGCAAAATTCTCTATGGGTCGTCGAAAAATAAGTTCGAGGAGCGCGCTTGTAAATTCGATAACTAACAGAAAAAAAAATGTCTTATTTTTTCCAGTAAAGATGCAAATTGATCCTGAAGGATGTACCTCACTACCAGTACCAAAATTATTTCGAAATTACCACTAGTTTTTTTTTTCAGGAGCAAAACGGAGGTTAAAAAAAAACAACCCTCGTATTATGTGTATCCTCCATATTTTCCCATTTCTGAATGTCACATGGGTAAAAATCACAATACACGAACCACCTCATCCCTACCAGACGAAACGTGTGGGACATCGGTTTTCCCAGACGCATCGGCCATTGCCTATGACGACGAGCAAAGAGTCTACGGGTGCGGTGCAAGAGCGCTTTGATTTGCGACGCCGACGGATTCAGGCTTTAGGGAGCGGTGGGCGAAACGGACCACGAGTTTCCGACGTCTGCGGGGATTCGCATGCAACGTTTTCAGGCGATAAACGCGATCGTTACGTTTTCCTACGTTTGGCGAACCAATCAAATCGAAGATAGAAAAGCGTAAGGATCGCGTTTATCGCGTGAAAACGTTGCATGCGAATCTACCCTCTGGGGGGATGGAGAAGGAACGACGAGGGCGGCCGAGACGAAACGATTGCATCGCGGGTGCACGAAATTGAGAAATCGGAGAAACATAGTGGAAAAAAAGGATGATTTCGGGGACCCCTGCTTGAGTATGGTAAAGGCTCATTCAGACTTTCCGCTTTTGATCTTCGTTTTCAAGGAATCATCCAAAGTGAATTGGTGTTTCACTTTTCTATGCAATCTAGCAACTCTCACTCAGGATGAACAAACAGTGAAAGGGGAACAGTGTGAATGAGCCTTAAGACTTGCAGCAAGAATGATGATAGAGATTTCACTCAAATAGTGTCACAGTACACAGAGTACCAGAACAAAGGGTCGACGACCATATTAGACGATAATTGAAATAAAAAAACATGGTGTAATAAGCCTTGCGATAGGGGCTCTGGTGGTGCTGAGTTCGCATCCAATACACATTGCGCACGAGAGGCGGAGAAAAGGAAGCTTGATCCTCTAACTGCCTTCCGTAAGGTCTGATTGAATGAACACGTCACAGCCAATCAATTGTACTGCTTACCGCTCCATCAACCACTGACATTTGCAGCGCTGCCCTCCCCCATGAGAAATGATTTGAAAACACAGGGACCTTTGTAGTGTCGTGGTAGGTGAAGACAAAAAAGCCCAGTGGCATCTCGCTGCCATCCCACAGGCTCAGTTTTTGTTCCCAGGTCAGGCAAGGCCTTTCATCCCTCTGTGTTCGATACAATGAGGACCAAGTTCGTTTGGGGAAACATGGGGATTAGTCTCAGCTGACTGTGACTTTCAGTCACACGTTCTGAACCAGCTCTGCTCATGGCCTCACCCAGTGTGGCTGGTTATACTGCAATTTGAAGGTCTAAGCACTCACTCAAGTACCCTAGTTTAGAATAGGTGAAGATGGCAATCTACACTTTTGCAATTGGAGTTAAATGCATGAAACAGGTGTTGAGTGGAAAGCTTAGGCAATATCGCCCGGCAGATTTATATTGAAGTTTGCAGATTAATTAACAAACAGAAATGAAAGAAATTATTTAGCATATCCAAAATTGGATGTTTATAGAGAACTGTAAGATTAATGCTTTTCCTCATCTTCAGTAAGTAACACAATAAAAAATAACTTTCAAAAATTTAAACAGTTTTTAAGCTAATTTTCTTTACATTCAAGATTTATTAGATAGGTATTACTTTTCCCTTCACTAACTGCAATATCAATTTTAAGCTGTAATAAATATTTATTTCTATTGGTATCAATCTACCATACATAAAAACACAAGTTTTGTTTTAACAGTTTATATATTCAGATATACTAAGCTTGACCTTGCTTCTTTCGAAGTAGCATTGGCTTTTGAAACTGGTGTTGTAGGATATGAAAATTCTGCTACTAAGGCCCCATGTAACCATACCAGAAATGTCAGTGATTTTAATTGAATATTAATTTTTGGGAGACTATTTTTCAGGTTCATTAAATGCACATTTATTGTAAAGTTATTTTAGGGAAAAATATTCCATTCATACATCACATTTCAGTTTAATCAATTTCATTCCATAAATTCTTCCATTTTGTCTATGTTTATGCCCAAAGCAGGATTAAACTGATTTTTGTCCTCTGGATGAATAATTAGTAACTTAATCATTTTGTGAATTTAGAAAAACAAATTCAACCCCTTAACACAGTGCTTGTTATCAACTTTTACTTGTGTGGGGGTTCTAACAAAAAATGAAAGCATAAAAATCCATGACACAAGGTTATGCAAAGACATAAAAATTAAGAGTAAGAATTTTTGGTTTAACCTATTAGTCTTTTTAATTTAACTTCTTTGAATTCACTCTTTCCATCATTACATTTTCAAAAGGAAATTTGTGAAATTGTAAGTGCAAAGAGGAGAAAGACCTTTTTTGGAGACTCTATTAGTACATTTTAGTTGAGGGAAATTTTACAAAAAAAAAAAAAAAACACCTCTGTGGATAACCTTAACTTTTAAGAATATTTTTGTAAAAAATATATTTTTATAAGTATGCACTGCATTTTCCAATAAATATCAGTTATTCGAACTAATTTACAGATGAGGTTCCAAGCTTAGATTGATGTATTTATTTTAATCTATAAAGATTATTTCAATTCCACTAGACTTTATAAACCTCCAGTACCCAATACTTAATCCCTTATAATTATTGATTTTTTTTCAATTATTTTTAATTCAATTTCTACTTATTTTGCCAGAAATTTTGATTTTTCAAATAGAAAATAGTCCAAAACAGAATGAAGTGAAGATAAAATAAAATTTAATTAGTGATATATTTTGAAAACAATATTGTACTCAATAAGTAGTAAAATTTCTATTTAGTATTAAATCCCACTTGGGGAACACAACTGATACTTAAAATTAAACGTTAAATTGCCGGACCTATTTAAAGTTTAAAATCGTCTACATCATAAAAGATTATTGTACTTGAATTTTAATAACTATAAAGAGAGAAAAACTAAGGATACTGTTTCAAAAAATTTATCATGGCTTAACACATCAACAAAAGAGGCAAACAAGTTATCCAAAAATTCCTAACATTTCATTCAGTCACACTTTAAAAAGATTCTAATAAGTATAATAGTACTTACAACAAAAGAAAGTAAAACGGTATTACAGTAAAAAAACTATTATTTAATTTTTAATGTCCTTTAATAAAAACAATTAGTGTATTTGTATCATTTCATTATTACTGAATGCATCTCACATGTGATTGAATTTATTTTGGTCATATATATGATTAATATTTTGTAGTAAGGCTGTGTCAAATTGATCTTAAAATTTCATACCAAATATATGTTGAAAGTTTAGTTAACATGAAAGTGGCATTACATACCACACAGTAAAAGCAGAACAAATAAGGCATGCATGTGAATAAATATTTTGCATTAATGCATTTTAACAGTAAGAAACTAGGGAAAATTCAATGAATCAAAACTTAACAGGTCCCTAACAAAGATTTAAATTAAGAAAATCCAGCAAATTCCTTAAAAGAGATTGATTTAAAACATATTTCTTCGAAAAGGGTTAAATTTTTCACACTAGTGATCTTGCCAATGAAAAAAACTATACATGATTTAACAAGCTGCAAGATTGAAAGGAAATAGTAATATATTAATTTAAACAAGACAAGATTATATCTCAGTATGAAAGATAGCTACTTATTACTTAGATAGCTACTTATTATTACTCCTTTTATAAATTTTCAAACAATAATTAAACATTGACCCAAGCATATAAGTTTTTTTTTTCATTTGTATTTTGCTCGTTATTTTTTCTTTCCTAATCTGTACAAATGTTCAATACTTTACAAATTTGTGAATAAAATGATTTGATTTGATATTTTCCAATATACAGAAATACTCCAGGTTTTTTTTTTAATGTCACTGTTTTTAAACACATGTTTGAAAACCTAGATAGCTTAGTTATATTATTTAAATATACTAGGAAAGAACTCCAAAAAGCCACTTTAAATAAAATGTGTAAGATCACACATTACCTGATTTCAATGAAAACAACCTAAACCACATGTCAATTTCCAACTTCCAATATTTTTATTCCTTGATCATTAATTTGTTTTAATAAGTTCTTAAGTATGGAGTTAACTTATGTTTAATTCATAATGAACTTAGGCTGTTCAATGGCAGCTGGTTTGAATTTTACAACTACATTTTTCATTAACCTTTTAAACGCCGCAATTCAAATTTCAAATTTAAGGTTCTGGTTTTTGGCTTAAATGGCTTGTTTCATCATTACTAAAACCAATCTTGACATTTTTTGGCAGAAAAAAAATCCTAAGTAGGATTTTCAGGATGTTCCCATTTGGGAACATCGGCGTTTGGAGTGAAGTTTTTAGGGGGATTTCCAAAAGGCATATATTTCAAAATTAATTGAAGTAAAACTACTGAAATAGGTTTCTACTCAATAATTTTGAACATTTTTATCATATTGGACTGTTTCTTCACATTTAATTCCCATAGTTGGACGATTGGGTAAAATTTTAAAGATTTTCATAAGAAAAAATTTACATATTTATTACATGCGTGACACTTTTCCGTACATTTTTACTGCACAATGGGTAATTTTTCGGTATAAAAAATACGAAATAATGTTCCCATGCGTTTCAAAGCTAAGCAGTTATCTTTCTGGGTGAAAAATTAGGTTTAATTACTGTTCTATCTGGATATCTAGCATAAAATCCATGAATTGCATTCAAATTTAATTAGCTTTCAAAAGTGATAATCATAACTATCTCCATTGATTTGTTAAAGCTGAGTTTCTTATGGAAGATTCTAAACTAAACAACATATCTCTTACATCCAACTTACGTTAGAAAAGTGTTTTTAGATGTACAAACTTTTCATTATTTTCAAAATTCTTCAAATTTATACCTAAAATTTCTATGTAAAAAAGAGAACTTGAACAAAATAAGTACCCAAGTCCTCAGAAGTACTCCAAATATGACCTCTGCATAACCCCTAATAAAAATTACTGAAAATTAATCGGTTGGGGAGTTAAAAAAATATACAAAACTAGGAATCTGCTATAAAAATTTGGCATTTATTCCTCCTAAATCAGGTAAAAAAAATAAATTATAGATTTAGAAATTTAAAACATCATGATTAACCTGTTTAGATCCTTTGAGAGAGAAAAGATTAAAAAAATTAAGGATAATAAGAAATAGCTTGAATTTTTACATGTTATGAAAATCCCCTCAAAAACTATACCCCAAACGCCGATGTTCCCATTTGGGAACATATACGTTGAATTGGTAATTACTCTCCAAAATTGGAATATGGAGCTATTCTTCCAAGCCAATTGAAAACATGTGTACTTAAGCTACCTAAACACAGCATAATTATTTAAAACTAAATTTATTTAAATTTATCATAAATTGAAACTTGTGCAAGTTTTGGAAGAGCCAAAAATCTGTTATTTTGATATAAATTCCACAAAAAGGATTAAATTGCACAGTAAAAACTTTTGCATGTAAAATAACTTCATATCTTTGAGTTTCTTACTACCAAGTATCAAATTCCTGCATGAAAAATTAAGTGGTGAAAAAATTCCCTAAAGTTATGTTCCCATTTGGGAACATCGGCAGGTAAAAGGTTAAATATACATTTAACAATTAATTTAGTAATCAGACAAGATAATCGAATAATTTAAGGATGTAGAGAGGAAAAAAAAACATTTTGATTAGGAGAACTAACTATAAGAGCTGTATTTTAACTTTTTTTTGTCTTATTGTAAAACATTGTCTTATTTTTATTATTATTATTAAAAAAAATTTCATCCAACTTTTTCTTTTCATTTGTAGAAAAACACATTATTCTCACTCTAACAGGTTTCTGTCTATTTCTGAAGAATTGAAGACAAGGTGCACAATAAAACAAGATAAAACACCTTTGATTTAAGACTATGCACAATTAATTACTCATTATTATTTTAAAACTTTATATAAGCACTTATTGATTAACTTGAAAAACTCAAGAAAAAAATTTCACTGCTTATTCAAATAGATTTGGCATTATTTTCATCACTTATAAACCTTGAAAAGCATTGTAAAAAATCCGTAATCAAATCTCAATCACTGGATAAGAGGTTTCACTGTTTGATTAGATTTTTTTTAAATAAAGGTTTGCCCAATCATGACCATTTTCTAAAAAACAATTGCTTCAGTTCTAGAGATACCAAACTCCAATGCCTTCAGTTTGAAGAACAAAGTCAAAGAAATCTATTTTCACCATGTATGTTATAGGTTGATCAATCAAAATACATTGACAATATACAACACACACTTCACTGCATCACAACCCAATTTATGTCATGTGTATGGCCAAATTTCGTTAACTTCTAGTTGAAGTAACGTAAACATGATATATGAGCCGTGCTACTAGGAAATACGAGGATGGGACTCCGACGACTGGTCAGCGAGGTCTTCCGGATTTCTACGAAGACAAAAAGATACTCAACCTCACCGACCATGATATGTCCATCGGCGTCGCACCATCCTCTATTTCTCTTGAATGATGGTTGTCATTTCCCCAGGTACAGCGTGCCGACTCCCCCGGAAGTAGGAGCCGGACACTATATAACCGTCCGGCATTGCGAGGGCAACCCGGAGGCGTCCTGGGGAGGTCAGTGGTATATGGAACAGAGACCCACTGACCAATGACAAGACTGCATTTGGTCACTGACAGACCGTTTGGATGAGGCAGGCTCGGGAGAAGTCAAGGGTTGTTTTAAGTAATGTTTTAAAAGATGGATGATGGTGAAAATGCTAAGTTTAATTTTTTTTTTTCAAATTTTTAAATTTAATTCAAGCATTAGAGGTGATACTACTCTGAACAGTCCGCAATCGTTTATATCTTTAGAAACAACCTTTCAGGTCATTCCTATATGTCATGGAGCAAACCTTGAATACATACATTGCATTGTCAGAGCAAGTATTATTTATTTACTAGACACCGAAAACTATGCACTTATTTTCCAAGGTTGAATAAGTGATAAAAATTATAACAAGACCTTAAAATAATATATTTAAGGCACCAACACAAGGAGAATGTCCTTAAGGACTCCTGAAAGGAGACTCCTGATACCAGTTTCTATTTGAAGTGTTCAAAATTCCCTTTTTAAATTTTCAAACAGAAATGTATTTTGATGATAAGTAA
This sequence comes from Tetragnatha montana, assembly GCA_963680715.1. Lineage (NCBI taxonomy): Eukaryota > Metazoa > Arthropoda > Arachnida > Araneae > Tetragnathidae > Tetragnatha > Tetragnatha montana. Next base: position 6,051,774 of record OY796677.1, read on the forward strand.
TGTTATTTCCAGACAAGAGAAAACAGTAATCTCTCAAGAAAACATTATACTGACTACTGAGAGAAGTTATTTTTAACTTAATATTTTTTTTGAAGATTTGCACTTAGCTATTATCTTTGCTATGTTTTGAAATTAAGTTTTAAGCATAGAAATCTTCAAAAAAGACAGAAACCTCATATATTGAATGAAATATAGTTACTGTTTGTAAGTGTTCTGATGTAGAAACTGTTTTTAAGCAGCAACAGAAAACTCAATCCTCTAGGGACATGTTGCCATTGCTTTAAAGTTAAAATATGTTACACCTTATAATAAAATTGCAATGAATACAATCACAATTATACCTAATTTTCATTACATAGCTGCCAACATTTGACCATCTCTTTCATACTAACACTTGATTTATCAATTTCAATGTTTCTCACAAATGAATTGATGAAGAGTTTCTACAATATAATTGAACATTCTCTCTTTATGTAAATACAGGTATTGATTAGTTCTCATTTAGAAATGAGAGATTTTTAAAATAAGGTGTGTACAAGGCACAGCCTTCAGGGAGAAGTGGAAAAGGTTTCGGCCCACCCCTGACAATTCCTAAAATTTTGAATAAATTCAAGCTTTCAAAGCAAGAACAGACAAAACTTAAGAAAGAAATTACTGGCAAAGAATCTCATACTATCCCTTAGTAATAAGGAATAGTATGAGATTCGGAATAAGGACCAACTGTTTAAGTAATATTCAACCCACATATCCACTTGTCCCTGAAATATAAGTTCTTTATGTATAAGGATGAATAGGATTTATCCCATTCTTTTGTACTAACACTTTACTAGGATGTTTAAAATTTCTCATATTCAATGAGACTGTCTCAGATAGTTCAGCATGAGGAGTAACAGGATTTAATCCTATTTCCCTGCTAGCAGCCAAACTCCTCAACTTTCTAGTTTTGAGGATTAAACAGTCCTTTTCAACTGCACCCACACATAGAAAATCAGGTCTCTGTGTAGCATAGATCAAGTCCATAGATAGTTCAGGGTTCGTCTAAGGACACCGGGTATTTCTAGCTCAGACTTCACAAAACAAGATTTTTTTACAGGGTGGGGTTGTTAGGCCCCACGCCCAACCCCCAAGATGGAGGTGCCCGGATATACCCCCGGACGCTGGGTAGCTCAGGGTCGACACACCCTGTACCCACTCGAAAATGAGCGAGCCCCAAAATGGATTTTTACACGAATGTCTTATCAAATTAAGCACACACATTACATTATAATTAGAATAAATTTCACAACATAATGTCTCTAAGAGAAAGCTGTTTGTAAGTTTTCCTCACTTAGAAATGAGAGCTCAAGAGAAATGAGGTAAGGAATATGACGCTTTCTGTCTCCAATTGGAGGTAAGGGATTTTATCCCTTAACATTTTTATCTTAAATAGTTTTAATTAAGATTTGAAGCTTTATTATTTCACATGAATAAAGAAATATCTGCAATATGACAGCAGACTTCTCAAGTTAAATATTTGAAGCTTTTTAAATTTAAGGGAGGATTAAAGAAACAATGACAGTCTCATTTCAGAGAATTGCTAATACATTAAATTTATCTCCATCAACATTGAAAGATGTTTAATCATGTGGTGTGTTCAAAGCACAACTTTCAGGGAGAAGTGGGAATGGTTTTGGTCCGACTGCTAAGTCTCTAAAATTTGGAATGAATTCACGCTTTCAAAGCGAGAAAAATCTTATGAAATGCTATAAGATTTGGAATATTAAGACCAACTGTTAAGTAATATTCAACCATGATATCCACTTGTCCCTGAAATATATTTACTCTTCAATGACAGTTCTCCATAAGGAGTATTAGGATTTGATCCCATTCTTTTCTACTTGTTCTTTAATAGCAACATTTAAATTTCATGTATCACACATGTATAAGACTGTCTTAAGACAGTTAGTTCTCCATAAGGAGTTAAAGGATTATATAAATATCTGTCAGAAATTAGACTTAATAGCTTCATGAAATTAAGTACACTGCAATAGAAATAAAATCTGCAATATAATTGTTTGCAGTCTCTCAAAGAGAGCTATTAATATATTTGTGAGAGATGTTTAATCATAAGTTGTGCTTAAAGCACAACCTTCAGAGACCAGTGGAAATGGTTTTGGTTCTACTGATATGTTTTTAAAATTTTGAATAACCTCACGCTTAGATGAGTATAGAAAGTTTAATAAAGTAGTAAATGAGATTTGAAAAAAGGACCAATTGTTCAGGAAATATTTAACCACAACATCCGCTTCTCTCTGAAACATGATATTTTCTCTCTTAAGTCTGAGTCTCTCATCTGAGTCTCTCTTAAGTCTCTCATCTGAGTTTTTAATATTAAGTCTTAGAATAAGTAGATACAAAGTTCATATTCTCACAGAATTATTAAGACTTTCCTCAAACTTCCAAAAGAAGATAGAGGATAATATTATCAATATTCATGCACTAATATTTTTAAAAATTATATTTAAAAGTTGATAAATATTAAATACTTTTGAGTGACAATAACTTGTGCAGCATAACAGCAGAATGTCTCTTAAAGAGAGCTACTAATAATTTTTTCTTATTCAGAAATGAGATGTTTCATTATAAGGTGTGCTCAAAGCAAAACTTTCAGAGAGAAGTGGAGATGGTTTTGGTCCAACTGATGTCCCTAAAATTTGGAATAATCTCATGCTTTCATGAGTAGAGAAGGTTTAATAATGAAGTACTGGCCTAGCCTTAAGAGTTAAGAGGATAAGGACCAATTGTGTATGAAATATTCAACCAAGATATCCACTTCTCTTTGAAATATTATATTTTCTGTCTTAAGACAGTTTGACAAGAGCAGATATAGGATTTCATCCCTTTTTTTATCAAGTCTTAGAAGTAGATATACAAATAAAGTAAAAACATATTTCTGCAACATGATAATTGTATACTGTGTCCTTTCAGACAATACAATTTCTGTGCTAAGACAGTTCTACATATTAATAGAATTACATAGAATTTCAATCATTTTTAGTTGAATGATTTTTGGATTTTGTACAAAAATTTAATTTGGAATGTTGGAGACCTTACAATTTCTGTGCTAAGACAGTTCTACATATAAATAGTATTACATAGAATTTCAACCATTTTTAGTTGAATGATTTTTGGGTTTTGTACAGAAATTTAATTTGGAATGTTGGCAGCTATGTACTTATAAAATCATACTCAGTTGGAAGTTGTTTGAAATCAGGTAGATGTGTGATTAGCATATCATTTTTTTTTACTTTAGTAAAAACACATTTATATGCAATAAGACTAAACTTTTTGATACTTTTTGATATTGGAAGTTAATAATATTGGGATAATGCAATAATATTTTATAAGTATCAAATGACAGTTTGAGAATTGCATACTGCATACAGAAAACTGGAGTGATTTCAATATTTCATTCAATGTTGTAAAAACTTTGCTTTAAGAGTTTATTTCGGTATTTTAAAGTTCCGACTTCAAATCCTAATAAATACATTTTCTTTCAAATTATTTATTTAGTAACTAAACACTTTTTATTGGGTTTGTAGTCAAAATTAAAACTAGGTTTTTAAATCAAAAGCACTAACTTGAGAAGAAATGTGAGACTCACAGTAAAATTTTAAAGTAAAATGAGGATCAAAAACAGCTTTCAATAAGAATACATTAACTAAATTAACTAACTTAACTTAAACTAAAATTTCAAGAGAATTACTTTCTTGCAGCAGGAAAAACACAAAATGTCTCAATAGAATGGTAAATATGTTATCTCCATTTAAGTACATCATATTTTTTTTAACTATTGCAAACTTAGTTTTTAATTATCTAAATCAAAATTTTAAAGGAATTTGCAGGCTTTCTTATAACAAAAAAAAATAGCCACAATTGCCATTTTTAAAGCTTCTTATATTTTTTTAAAGAAAGGTTACATTTTTTACAGGCATTAAGAAAATTTAATCATCATATTAAGTCAGTGTATTACATAAATGTTTGTTGCTTACTATTAAATAAAAAATCTTGTAGGTGTTTGGTTATTGTTTTATGGTGTGAGAATCAAATAAGATCATACTGTGCCAAGCTAGATGTGTGGGTGTGATTAATAAGTAGATTAACACTTTTGTTCTATATAATTTCACAAGACCCCCATCTCATTTATCATTTTATAACTAACTGCCTAAAATTATTCAATAAAACTAAACTAATTATTCAACAAAATTTTATCACCCAAGTTCTTTAAAATCCGTTATTTCCCCTTTTCTCTTAAAGTGTGACTGAATGATTTTAAGTTTTTAGACAGTAAAATTTCACGTTTTTTTCAAAGCAATCATAAATCTTAAAACTCATCATTTTTCATAAAAAAAAGTTATAAAAACTTTACAACAATTGCAATTAATCTCACAAATGTTTTTTGCCTTGAGCCATATAAGCTAAGTAAACAACATCTATGCAATATAATAACTTCACTACATATACTTAATTCTTTTTTTTAAGTTATATTTAATTTTATTTTCAGGAATGTAAATGTAGTAGTAATAAAAAAATCAATCAAAACTTGGAACCATCTGTATCAATAAACCAATAAGTTTTTAAGTTATCAAATATTTATAACTTTAAAGCAGTAGCCAGGAAAAAAAAGAGAAATAATAAAACCATAGGAGTGTAAAATTATTGATGAATTTCTGAATTTTCCCTTACTATTAAAGTAAAAATTACTTTATAACTCTTTAAAGGTAAAGGAACTAAACAATATTAAATTTGGGTGCTTTTGGGTTTCAGAGGAAAACATAATAGTTGATTTACAATATATTTCTCCCAGTGAAGAACAATTTAATTTGATTTTGTCAATAAAATCTATCATCTATGAAAAAAAATCACTTTTAAGATAATAATTCATGTATCCATATGAAAAAGGTCAATTGCATATTTTAAAAGCATGGGTAACTAGCTCTATGTTTAGAGAACTATTGTTTTTTTAGGGTGTTTCAATATGGAGTGTTTGGAGTTTTATAGCCGTTTTAGGACATTCTGACCAAAGCAGGTAAAGGCACCCTATCCATTTAAAATGCAGAGTAACTATGCATAGAGGTAAAAATGAGCAAGACATTTAAAATGACGACAGGTAAAAAAAATATGGTACTTATAAAAACAAGAGTTTCAATAGTGATCCAATAAAATGCACCATTTAACCCATTTTTCTAAGTTCTTTTATAGCTGCCTCATTTGTATTTAAAAAATATTGTTTATTTCTGAGCAATTTTTCGCACTGCATTCTGGGAATATGATAATTATTTTTACCAAACTCAAACTTAATGACCTCACGCAACTCTTTCTTTGATAATAATCTTACAACAATTCAATTAATATTTCCACTGATTTTCAATTAAAAGAATTGAAAGCTTAATAAAAATATCTTTGAGCTTAATTTATAAGTTAAGAAACACAAGCATAAGCATTTGGGATGGTATTATAGGATGTGAATTAAAAATTGTCTGTTGGATCAAATATAAAAACTTGATCAAAACAACAAAGTTTGAATAGAAGCCTAACTGTCATTTCAAAAGAGCCTACAAAATAACTTCTTTTTAAATAATCTCCAGTTAAAAATGGGTATTTAAGTAAAACAAATTTGTCTCTAGCAAGGCATCACCAAAATAACATGAGCATTAAAAGAGTTTCATGCATTTAACTGCAATTTTAACCACTTCCTATTTCCCAAAATCCAATTTATTTTAATCTAGGATCAGAATTTTGCGTGTTTGTTTGATTATTATTTAAAAATTAAAGAGCTCTATCTTCATGTATCAGAAAATGTATCTGCCGAGTTTATATGTATAAAAGGGTCTGGAAAATAATTTAACTTTTAGAAAATAACTGCAGGAAGAGTAATGATTGTTCCCTTTTTATGATAAAAATTAATTAAATCAGACATGAAAACCAATAAGAAGAGACCTCTGGTTTTCTTGAGAAAGAGTAAAGAGAAAACTCCAGTATAACTATGTTTAGATCAATGATCAAATAGATTACTTTGTATAACCTTTTCAATATATATGAATCATAGTTTGTTCACATTCTTTATTTATGAAATCGCCTTGTCATTCTGATCAATGTAAAATATAACCCTTTCAATTTTTTCATAATTTATTACAGAATAAATTATGTAAATCTACAATTCCCTTTTGCATTCCAATGCTACTATCAAATTGCAAACTATGAAAATACTTTCTTAAGTTCTCTTTTTCAACATTTAAGTACATAACAACACAAATGGGTAAGAAAATTAAGATCAACTGGGAGGGTCAATAATGCAGTTACAATTATGAGGTGGCCCAAAAGTCACTAAACCATTAAAATTCTGACACATTGAATGAAATATTTTAGGTTTGTAGATCTGATTTTAGATTATCAAGAGAAGAATTCATGAATGAACAATGTGGTAAATGCATAGTTTTATCAATCTTCTCATTCTTAAAAATAATTCAGAAATTGAGTGGAGTTAACTTAGATCCTTACCAAAAAGGGAAACAAAACTTTCAAAAAGTATTTCTATTTTGACTCTAAATTACAACCTGCTCCAATAATGGAATGTTCCTTCTAATGTCCTCTTTGATGACACTGACAATCTAACTTGTCATTGCAAAAGACAGATGATGTAACGGCCTTTCACAATTAGACTGAATTTTTAAATAACTGACATAGAAAAGCTATGTTGAAATAGATTAGATGATGATCGATTTTGATAGCCCCATTTAACCAAGAAAGTTAAACATTAATCATAGTTTTAAATTAATGTCAGATAATAGGTATATATTTGCAGTACACAAAAATCAGCTATTTATAGCTAACCAAGTCTAATGACATAAGGGCCACACTGTATACTGATTGTTCATTGGAAATCTTGAACCAAGAGCACAGAAAAAAATCATTCTCTCAGAAAAACAGCCCAAGGCCTACAATGCTCATCTTCCTTTTCATAACCGAGGAGCCTGGGGTGCAAAGCAGATGTCCCGGTTAGGTGGTCAGCCAAACGCAAGAACAGCATAGAAAACTTTCTATCAAGCAAATGAACCCAGAAAACATACTTTTTTCGATTACGTTTCCCAGATTTTATGAACCTGAGACACAAGTGCTTCACCACAATCGCCCCTGTAACTCTTTCTCGACCCCACAACAGTTTGCGCAGACGACGAAACTGTAGCACATTTCGCCCACTGCCCCCGAGAGACGGGCCCGCCAGCTCGAAACCAAAGCACCCTCACACTGCACCCGTAAGCCCTTACCCGGTCGTCAGAGACAAGACCGAGGGTCCAAGAAAACAAACGCCTCGCAGTTCCTTCTGATAGGAATGAGGATGACTGATGTATTGTGATTTTCACCCATGGACATCCGTTAAGGAAAAAATATGCATGACACACAAATGAAATTTTCCATCTAAACATAACATTAATCTAGGCAATAAAATCTAGGATATAATTTTAGTAAGGTATAGATTCCCATAACAAAATATAATGATCCAAAGACATTTACAGCCCTATTCACAACCATCAGTGTCTGTGTTAAATCCTTGGTCTTAAAAAAGGATTCCACCAATCAGAGTAAGCAAAAAGCTAATTTTCCTTTCTTTACCTGCTGGATAACACCAACACTAATGGCTATTTAGAGTTTATAATAATATTTAGAGTAGCACTAATAATATTTAGAGACAAATTCACAATTAGTTAATAAAGCTGTAAAGCGACACAGTGGTTCTCGATCAAAGCAAAGTTTTATAGTTACAGCAGATAAGGAAAAGAAAACTATTTAGGAGTGATACAAAGAAACTGTTTACACACCAAAATTAGTGGATTCTAGCATCCCAATTTTATAAAAGTTGAATTGCCTACTTGCCAATAAATGGCAATGGAAACAACAAATTTTGCCAAAAATCCTGTTAAAAAATTTACCCAATTTAGAATCATCCATATAACACTTAGAATAAAAATAAAGTATTCTTCTAATCAATTGAGAGTAAAAAAAGGATCGAGAACCAATGTTTACATGGTTCAAAATACTAAAATAGAGTCGGCCCAGCTTTGTGCTTTTTGGTACCACAAAGTTATTTTCTGTGTTTTTTTGTTGTTGGTTTAATTGTGTATGGTGTTTGATTGTGGATGTTGGTTATGACATCTGTTATAAGAAGAGATGTTTGTTGTACATTTTTTGTATGTTGTTATGTCCAATAAATTATTTTCTAAAATTACCTGAATTCCAGTGAATCAGCCAGGATGATGACACTTGAAGAATATGATGAAATGACACCATAAAACACTGGTTGAACAACACTGTTTTTACTGAAGGAAAAGAACAAATTACAATTTGGAAAATCACATTTTAAAATTATGGATCTACCTAATTTTACAAACATACTATCTTTTTATTTGAATGATTAGATCAAATCACCGTTATAAAAATATGAACTAACTTGAATCATGTTTAGACTTTACACCTAAAGTTTTAAAGATACCTTATAATTACATCATGAATGCATTAATTACATTACATTAGTAGCAAAAGGTAGTCTCATCATGCTTATTATTAGTGTGTTCACTATATTCCAAAATGCAAAGTCCTTCTTTTGATTAAATGAGGAGCCTAGAAGCCAAGGGGTACAAGTGCAGTATTTTTTTAGTATTTGATATAAGTGCACTTAAGTAGTTGCTGTGGGGTCAAATATTGTTGTGGTAAAGGGATACAAATGAATCACTGTATGGTGAAAAAGTTTTTCATATGTATAAAAAAATTACTTATAATTTTTAAATGAGAGTTTAACTTTAACCTTGTTTTTCTCATTATCAATGTGCAGTAGGGTGACCCTTAAAAATCGAAAGTCGGGGAAACTTTGGCGGCACCTCCCAATTTTTTTCCTTTTGGTACCCTAAGAAAGTGTGCAAAATCTTAAATCGATCAGAAAATATTAACACGTGCCCCAAACGGCCTAAAGTTTGAAAATTTAGGCATTTTTTTCACTTTTTCAAAAAATTTTTAAAAATTATTTGAATTTTGTATGGTTGAATATTTGAGCTCTAATGCATCGAAAAGGACACATACAATAGGGTGTATCGAAAAAAACTTTTTTTGATTTTGATAAAGTCTTAGCAAAAAAAGTTGTCTAAGGTGGCAGAGTACCTGTGAATTTTTTCAGAATTTTCGGATAATATCTAGGGGTGCCGCAAAGCCCCCGAAGGTTCCCATGTTAATCCTATGGAGCGCCAAGCCAAAAAGGCCGAAAATCGGTTTTTCGCCCCTCATTTCTACCCTAATCACACGACGAATGTCTTCACTCGAGTTATGGACCCTATATGATCTAGGCTATCCGACAAAACTTGAATAGCCTAAATATCTATATTTCGTTGATTGTGGGCTCTTGGAAATACGCGATTTTCAACGAAATTTGAGCACACAAAAAAACGTAATATAGATATTTAAGCTGTTATTCAAGTTTTTTCGGGTAGCATACTTCATTACTTCATATAGGGTCGTATAGATACAATAGTTAAGAAGAAGAGAAAATTAAACTCAAAATATTATAGAACAAGAAGGTTTCAATGTTTACCACAGTCTCGAATCCAGCGCGAAAATTTCATAAACATAAACAATAACAAATACAGCAGAATAATAGGTTGAGTTGAGTAGTTCCTCTCTTCTGACTGGAGATGAATAGTTGCCGTTACTTTACCGATTTGTAGTCACCCTTAAAAATTATTTTTGAAAATTAAGGGGCTCATCATAGGGTTACGTCATTTGAACAAAATGTATTTTACAAAAGTTTATTTTTTTTAGTTTTAAATAATTCCTCCTGACCTGATAAATTTGAAAACTACTCAACTTAGGAAATAAGCTACTAATATATAAATAAACAAACCATTTTCGAAATCTTTAGCGAAATAGAAATAAAGGAGAAAATAAGGTACGAGGCGAGGGCATATATAAGGGCGCTTGAAGGTAGTTTTTGAGGGTAAAATTTTCAAAAATCAAATTCTCTACCAAAAGATAACATTTAAAGAGGATTATAAGCCATGAAATTTTCAAAGAAAAAGTATATAGACATCAAAATGTTGAAGCGGGTTTGGGTTCTCCCTAAGATTAGAAAAATATTCCATATCTGACCATTTAGTGTAGTGTTTTAACCAAATTTGAAAGCCTTAAGGTAACAACCAAAGAGAATTACCCCTTGTAAGCCTCAGAAAGGAAGAAAAAACTATAAAATATAGATTAAAAAATAAAAGTAAAGAATTTGATGTCAAAATATTTCATACCATTCTTGGATACCTATGCAAAATTTTAAGGGGAGGGTCAGACCTCTTTGGTCTTAATATTTAAAAGCATGGGTGCCACTCTTCCGTCTTTCTAAAACTCCTGTGAAAGGAATTCCGTCCCGGGTTCATTCTGAAACACAAAACAGCTGACCAATTTGCAGCGATTTGTACTAAATTTTAGTACTTACTTCACACAATTTGCCAACAAATAAGCCTGTTTTACTCAGTTATAGCTTTGAGTTAAAATTTAAGGACCCAATTTAATTGTTCATATGATATTTTACTAGTTTTTATGCATTTTTTAAAAATATTGCTAGATTGGGGGGAAATGAAAAAAAAAGGTAGTTCAAAGTTCAGTTTTACAATTTTCGAAGAGTGACACCCATGGTAAAAGGAATCTTTCCCCTATCTTCCTTTGGAAATTGCCACCTTTAAAGGTCCAAACAAATTGAGAGATGATCAGTGCATTTTAGAGTCTCCCTTCAAAATTTAAGAGTTTGCATGTAACAAAAACTTAAGTATTCTTAAACAAGGGTCTCAATTTATTGGGTCATTAACATTATAAGAGTACAGGTCAAGACAGGGAGGCATATCTGAAAGCCAGGAAGGAATTTAAAAATATTAGTAGGAAGCAAAAGTTGTCCTTGGAGGAAAAACTAGCAAGGGAGATAAATACAAACCCAAAGGAATTTTTTGCATATGCAGGTGGTAAAAATAAATTTAGTACCACACTGGGCCCATTTGAGGGGAGGGAAGATGACTTAATTCAAGACGAGGAGGGAATGTCAAATGTGTTCAACTTTTTCTGTTTTTTTTTTAATGGTGAATATGAATTAAAAGATGATCATAGGGATGGAGCCTTTGCAGGGGGTACAATTAATGATTGCAAATTTAACAGGGAAGACAGTACATCAGTTGAAAATAATTAAGCCAACTAAAGCACCAGGACCAGACAGATGATATCTATCCAAGAGTACTAGTGGAATACGTTGAAGAACTGGGGGACGTCATTCTAATGGTATTTAATACAACATAGCACGGGTTGGGTACCAATGGATTGGAAGTTGGCCAATATAACTGATCTTTAAAAAGGGAATAAAAAGTGATCCGGGCAACTATAGACCTGTAAGTCTAACTTCAGTAATATGCAAAATATTTGAATCCTTGTTGAAAAAGCATATAATGTTATACTTGGAGGAGGGGGACTGCTTTCTGTTTATCAGTATGGGTTTAGGAGGGGAAGATCCTGTTCTACAAATCTTTTAAATTTCTATGTGAATATTACTGGGGAGCTGGACAATAAGAGAAGTGTTGATATCATGTACATAGATTTTTAAAAAGCTTTCGATAAAGTACCTCATGAGGCATTACTGTTTAAATTGGAAAGGCTGGGGATTCAGGGGAAACATTGGTATGGATAAAGAATTGGTTATTGGGTAGAAAACAGGGAGTGCAGGTAAAAGGAAATTATTCACAATGGACAGAAGTAATCAGTGGGGTACCTCAGGGATCAGTTTTGGGACCAATTTTATTTATAATTTTCATAGATGATATAGGTCAGGGGATCAAGAATAGAATCGGTATATTTGCAGATGTCTTAAAAATAGGGGGGGCCGTGGATATCAAGTTACAGATGGAGAATTTACAAGGTGATCTTGATAAGATTTCTGAATGGGCTGTAAAATGGGGTATGTCATTTAATTTAGGGAAATGACAAGTTCTGCATATGGGTTACAGGAATAATGGAGCCGAGTACTGTCTGCAAGGAGTAAGGGTAAAAGAGGGAGAAATGGTCAAGGATCTTGGGGTGAAAATACACAGGGACTTTAAAATGGGTCACCAATGTTCAGCCGCGGGTAAAAAGGCAAATAGGATATTGGGGTACATTAAAAAGACTAACTTCAAGGGATAAGAATATAATTTTGCAACTATATAAGGGATTGGTAAGACCTCATCTTGAATATGCTGTGCAATTCTGGGCTCCATATTATGAGAAAGGATATAGAAGTGATAGAAAAGGTTCAGCACAGAGCTACAAAAATAAAAAAGGGGATAGCACATCTAGACTACAATGAACGTTTGAGTAGTAGTAGGGGAGCCCATGATGCTAAATGTGGATTTGCTCGAGCGCGTCAGATAATCATAGGGGGGATACCTTGCATGCTTTTGAGTAACTCCACCAATTATAAGCTCTCTATGTTGGTGGGTAAGTTTAGAACAGCCCATCAAAATTCGAAAAAAAACTAGTTACATGGACATACTTGAGCGCGTCAGATTGGCTACAGAGACAGTTAACAACTAGTTGAGACTAGTTTTCTGGCTACTAGTCCATAAACATTTTGTTTCGTACATTTTTCTCAAAAAGAGTGATAGCGTCTTACCGGTCTTGGCTTTACTTTGCAACTTTGTAACCCTCCCACTCCCTTGCCCACCGCTCAAATCGGCAGATTTTAGAAAATGTACACTTTTTAGCTGGTAACTAACCTACCTTATCTTTATCTGACACGCTCGAGTATGTCCATGTAACTAATTTTTTTTACAAATCTGACGGGCTGTTCTAAACTTACCCACCAACATAGAGAGCTTATATTTGGTGGAGTTACTCAAAAGCATGCAAGGTATCCCCCCTATGATTATCTGACGCGCTCGAGTTACTACCCAGAAACACTCTGGGCTCCCCTACTATAGGCTAAACATGTATATGTTATGGGCAAAGTGAGTTACTATGAGGCATTATTAATAATGTCCGAAGTGGAGGCTGGCAAAGTGATAAATTTCATTCATAAATTCCACTGAATTTATCACATTGCCCGTAACATATACACTGGAAAGAAGAAGAGGTAGGGGGGATTTGATTCAGCTCTTCAAGTTAGTAAAACAAGGGGATACAGAAGGCTTAAATATTAGTAGGGATAGCAGAACAAGGGGCAATGGGTACAAATTGAATAAGACACATTTTAATCGGGATCTAAGGAAGTACTACATCTTTAATAGGGTAATTGACATATGGAACGCGTTGCCTGAAAATATAGTTAATTCGAAGGGTGTATGAGTTTAAGCTAAAATTGAACAGGCAGTGGGAATTGGTGCATTAATAAACAAAGGACCAGCCTTGTTGGGCTTTGAGCCTGTTGCTGGTTGTCAATATTTGTATTTGTATTAACAACTTTCTTAATGGTAGTAAATTAAACATAGATGCGTCGGTTCAATTCTGTTAAGAGTTCCCGCTAAATATTGCCCGGTTCTTTTGGACACATTATATCCAAATATCAACAAATTTTTCTGACTTTTATTAATATACTAAATAGTTATTGATCTAATTAAACATTTTAATTCAGGAGTTTGAAATTATTTATGAATATTTCTACTTTTTGTTGTCTAAAAGAACCGGGCTATATTTAGCGGGAACTCTAACGGAGTTATACCGATGTGTCTATGAACATTTTAGGCAACCAAGTTCTAACTACCCTCTGGCAATTTTATGATGTATTATATTTCAATTTGATTTTATTACCCTTTTGTAAGTGGTATCCTCTTAAAAACAACACAAAATGGTGCTTGTAAATAGTTTGTAATGCAAAGAATATTTTACATCTAGTACCCTGGTTGCTAAGACTTTTCATCAGGCTTGCATAATTTTTGTTTAAAAGTTCCCTTTTTTTATCAGTGTTCTTATTACAGTCATATGTCCTTTTTGAGTAGGAATGATTATCTTTACTGTTTTTTGGATTGTCTTTACCTTTAAAACCTTTGAATTTTTAAGCTTCATCATTTTACATTCTTCTTTGAGATCCTCTCAAACAGATAGAAAATCTCATATTCAAAACTTTTCCAAAAGAAAAATATTAATTTCAACATAAGATACCAGCTTTTGGTAAGATTTTAATGCAGCTTACTTTTTAGTAATGAAATTCCTTGTCAATAGTTCATTTCATAAGATCTCTTTAAATTTAAAAAGTCTGGGTATTACTTTTTACAAATTGAGTGATAATTGTAAATATCTTTAAGGAAAATTTCTTTTTGATACACTTTTAACAAAATTAGTTTAAATCACTATAGTGTGTATTAGCTTCTTTAAATGTTTGTTACTGACATTTTTATCCCAAATTGTACAAAAACCATGTCCTTGATTATCTTCTATTATCTTACAGACAGAAGATGTAGAAAATAAACTCAAAGGCACTCTTATTTGATTCAGATGATATGTAACTAGAGTTGCACTATTTTACACATTTTCCATTAGTTTTTTTTAATAGTTCAATTCACAAACATTTATTTGAAGTTCCTTTGTTTAAGCTTATTTTATCCAATTATGATTGCAGACCTGCCAACTCTTCGGCTTTTGGCCGGAGTTTCTGGCGTTTATTTTCAATCTCCAGCTCCTATTTCTTCTTCTTTTCTCCGCCTTTTTACTCAGCATCTGATCAAAACACCCAAAGAAATTGGATTCAAAATAAAAGAAAACTGTCTAAAAGCAGGAGAGTTGGCAGGTCTGTGATTGCAAAAATGCATTAATGATTTACCAACCCTTTCTTTTGGAATACTTTTTACAAGCAGTGCCTACATTGATTAAAACAGAAACATTGCATACATTGGGTTTTTTTTTTAATTTTGGAAACAATTTTTTGTTTAACTGTCTTTTATTTTTATTTTCCTGTGAGTAACTCCATGTGTTAAATACCCTTTCATTATTTATCAATCTAATAAGTAGAGAGATTGGGGTCGTGTGAGACAAATTTAACAATTTTACCAATATTACAAAAAAAAAATACATTTTGAATTCTGTAACAAGTTTATAACAAAGTGTAAACTATTGTTTACATTTTCAACAATTAGCCATCATTTAAACTGCAAAAAAAAAGTTTTTTTTTATGGTTTTATAAATTTTTCCTCATTCAGGTAAAAAAGGCAAGAAATTTACAAAATAACAATGCTATATTAAATATTGTGTGATGTTAAACTTTTTAAAAAGAACAATGCACTTCCCTATTTTAAAAATAAATTGGCTTTTAAAGGGTAAAAACAGCCTGCTTTGTTTAACATCATGAATAATTAAATTATCAATAATTGATGCTAGTCCTTTTGTTCCTTGAGTTCCTAATGCATTTGATGCTTGGTGTTATATCTATTAATGGTACTAACTCTTGATTGATTTGAACTTTTAGGAGTGCTATTAGATAATTCCTGTTGTCTGGAGAAAACCTCCAACAGCCATTCCTTTCCTGCAGTTACATTTTCGGTGCAATTCTGAAGGAACTTTACTTAAAAATTAAGCATAAAAGCCAACCTTGTTTAGATGAAAGTTGTAAGTATTAGCACATTATGTATTTGCATATAAGTTTGAAACATAAAACAAGTTAAATCATAAGTTTTTAACCCTATTTTAGTTACCGTTTCAGAAGTAATTAAAGAATTATAGACATTACTTTATAGAGTTTACATTTATTTAAACAAATTTGTGCATAACATTGTATTTTACTAACACTAGGATTCCCTAAAACAAAAAAGCTATACAGATACTCATCTTGGGATTCATAGTTACAATATTTAAAGAGTTCTTTTACTTTAAAAAATACTTCATTGTTCTTTGCTTTACCACGGCTTACTAGATACAGGCTTGCCGAGTAAGGAAATCATTAAAAATCCAGATGGCAATACTGGACAAACTGTCAAAGCATATCCACAGTGTTGAAGGCGGTGGGTGATATAGGTAAGGTAGGACTTGTAGCGATCCAAGTGGGAAAAGTTGTCAAATGGTTTTCATTGTTGAAAACTCGGCTAGCCTGTATAGTATCTAGTAAGCTGTGGTTTTACATTACTTTAACTGTTTATCAGGGCATGGATAATCAAGATTTTACTGTACTTTAATTGCACTGTTTCCAATTCATTCGTGTTTTAGTTTAAAAGTTTATGGCCATGTTGAATTTTTTTTCCATTTGAAGTGTAAACTATACTAATATAACTACATTTTCAACATACAGTAAAATTGTTAGCTTTAGTAGTATTTACTGTATTTTACTGTATTATATTAGTATTTTACTGTACTTTAATTGCACTGTTTCCAATTCATTCGTGTTTTAGTTTAAAAGTTTATGGCCATGTTGAATTTTTTTTCCATTTGAAGTGTAAACTATACTAATATAACTACATTTTCAACATATACAGTAAAATTGTTAGCTTTATTTCTTAATAAACTCTAACGTTCGCATCAATGACACTTATTCAGATGACTGCACTCAAGAGGAAGGGGTACCTCAGGGTAGCGTCCTGAGTGTCACGCTTTTCATAATAAGAATCAACGACATAATCAATCAACTACCTCCCGGAGTAAATGGCACTCTGTTTGTTGACGACTTCCAGATATTCTGCAGTGGTACTGACATTAATTTTATTGAAGGACTCTTGCAAACTGCAGTAAATAATATTGTTTCTTGGACAAAGAAAAACGGCTTCGTGATTTCACCCCAGAAATCCATTTGTATCAATTTTACTAAAAAACGAGGGATTTTTCCTGATCCCAGGATTTTACTTAATGGTAACCCTATCCCAGTTGGGACTCAGGGTAGATTCTTGGGTCTCATCTTTGATTCTAAATTAACATTTAAACCGCACATCAATATTCTTAAACGGCAATGTGTTAAGGCATTGAACATTTTAAAATATTTGACAAATACATCTTGGGGAGCAAATTCCAGTTATTTTATAAAAGTATACGATGCCACAATCCGATCTAAAATAGACTATGGCTGTGCTGTGTATGGGTCGGCCTCAAAGTCTTCTTTGAAAATTCTCGACACGGTCCACCATCAAGGTCTAAGATTATCGTTGGGAGCCTTTAGAACCTCCCCCGTCAATAGCCTTTATGTTATGGCCGGGCAACCGAGCTTAAGCCTTAGACGTGCAAGTATTCAATTAAGATACTATTTTAAAACTAAGTCAAATCCATCTCATCCCTTATTTCAAACTATAGTATATCCAAAGTTCAAAACCCACTTTTCATTAAAACAATCTTTTACACCCTCATTTGGACACCGGATGTTGACATTACTCTCCTCATTGGGTATGCAGAATGTAAACACCTTAAAAAATGACTTTGATATTCCTCCTTGGAATCCCAGAGACTTGGACATTATCCATGACTTTAGTGAATGGAGGAAATCTTCGACACCATGTATCATATTTAACTCTCTTTTTAGACATCACAGACAAGAATATTCAAGTTTTTCAGAGGTATTCACTGATGGGTCTAAGAACAACACCCATGTTGGGTCGGCGGCTGTCTTTGACGATGGAGTGATCTCCAGGAAGCTTGACTGGCGCTGTTCTGTGTTTACATCAGAAAGCAATGCCATCCTCATTGCCCTCAATAAAATTAAATATTCTCGGGCAAAAGATTACATTATATACACGGACTCAAAAAGCTGCTTGGATGCAATGGAAAATTTTAATAATAAGAGTCACCCTATCATACTCCAGATCATAAATTGTTATTTTAAATTAAAGGACAAGGGATATTCCGTAAAATTCTGCTGGATACCTGGTCATTCGGGCATCCCGGGCAATGACAAAGCTGACTTAGCAGCAAAAACTGCTACTTTGAAATTAAACTCTTTTATACCCTTCAATGATGTAGAAAAATGTATTAAAAACTCAATCAAATCATACTGGCAAAATGCATGGGACCAAGAACATGATAACAAATTACATTCTATTAAACCTTCTGTGACTGGCTTCCCTGAATCCAAATTGAAAAGGTATTTCGATGTAAAACTGACAAGGCTCCGTATTGGACACACTTTTTTTACTCATAAACATCTCCTTCATAACGAGCCATGGCCTCTCTGTGCAATTTGTAATACTCCTTTATCTGTGAAACATATCTTATCTGAATGCCCACGGTTTCGACAAGTGAGGCAGAGGAGATTTGGCATGGCATATCCATCGTTATCGTACATTCTCGGGGATGAGTACAATAGGAATATATTTTCTTTCCTGTGCGATATTAATTTGATTAAACGTATATAAATTTAAATGAAATGTATTAGTCTTGTGTCTGGCGCGGTATGGCCGAATAGGGCCCTTGCGCCATAAAACCCCACCAACCAACCAACCTTAATAAACTCTGAAGTAAAACTAAAAAGCTAAAGTTGTGTTAATGAACACAACTTGTTGAATAGGCTAGGTACTAGTATCTTCTGGGTGAAATACCAAACATTTTAAAAAAAGTTACAGTATAAGAAAATTCAGTTGTCCAATTTATCCCTACTCTCCCCTACTTTTATGCACATTTTCACAGACAATTAAGTTTTAAATTTTAGCTCTGCTGTACAAAATGTGTGTAATTAGTACTTGCCTTTGAATTAGATTAACTTATCTCATGTGTACAAGAACACATGAATGATAGAATAACACACTTTTGCTTGCCTCATTGTTATCTTAATCTTCAGAGTTATCATAAATTTTTAGAAATGCTTATTTTATAGTTCTTATGTAGAAGTATTTTTTGGAGGGTTTTTACTTTTATTTAAACAAATTTGGTGCATAATATTATATTTTTACTAATACTAGGATTCTCTAAAACAAAAAAGTTATACAGATACACATCATGGAATTCATAGTAACAATAATTAATGAGTTCTTTTACTATAAAATATACCTAATTGTTCTTTGTTTTACATTACTTCACTGTTTTATGCAACAGTGTTTCATCAATTTATGTAACTGGATGTTAAATGTATTTGATTACTTGGTTTAAATGAAAACTGATGTTCAGAGCATGGATAATCAAGATTTTTCTGTACTTCTTCAATTGCACTGTTTCCAATTAATTCGCATTTTAGTGTAAAAGTTTATGGCTCATGTCTGGCTGTTGATCCTAACTACTGATTTCTGCATTGTGAAACTCGACAATGTAATCTTTTGATTGATTACAATTTTCCCATTGGATCCAGTCATGGAAACAATGAATTCCATGCCTCAAGAAGGATATTGTAGTTTTTATTTATTTATTCTATCCATGAAATGGATTAACTTTAGAGAAGGAAGTATGTTTAAGTTTAAATGTTATTAATAAGTTTCAGGATAGCCGATTGAAAGCATTCCTTCCTCATTACATGTGTTTACGTACTACCATGGTTTTATATGAAAGGCAACTAAGCATGATCTTACTGATGTTGTCTTTGTAGAACTTAATTGGGAATGGTTTAAAAAAAAAAGTTGATTTCCCTTCTAAAGATGTCTTCTTATTGTGTATGGACTTTTTCATGGTATATAAATTTGCTGCATAAAAAGACCCTGCAATATTTAGATTCTAATAACTTATTAGCATTCCTAATTCCTACCATTCAATATTAATTACAACTCCCATTTCATTCACATTTTAGTTTAAATGTTAATGAATTATGCTTGGCTGTTAATCAGAACTGCTGAATAAAACTACAACATTAAATTGTGGTATAAGTTATGAAGGCAATGAAATGCCTGCCCTTAGGAAAGAATTTAATATTTTTCATTTATCTACTCCATCCATGAAATGTGATAATTTTATAAAAGCATACATTGGGGCTATAATTTCAGCAATGTAATGTAACTTTTAAGGATAGCCAATTAAAAATATTTCTTCTTGATATCATGTGTTTGCAGTACCATGGTTTTATACAGAAAGTATTGAAGCATGTCCTCACAGATGTTATGTATCTTTTCAGTGCATTTTGGTGACAACCCTCTCAACAGCCACCCTCTATCAAGGATGGTTCATTAGATGTGAAGAACTCCACATCCATTATGAGAGCACTGAGGTACTTTAACTAAATACGTGTACATAATATCTGTTTTATTCTTGTCATCTGTATTTTGATATTTCTGGTACAATTCTACCAAATATATTAATTAAGACAGTTTGTTTCACTTGGAGGTTACTATGTTAGATTTTTTACTAATGTATTCTCATTCTATGTACTTTAACTTCATTTTCTTTTTCAATTTCATTTCTTAAGTTGTCTTAATTTACTTCAGTTGGAAGGAACCCAAATTTAGTTTTTCTTGTTCCAGAGTAAAAATCTTTTGTGCTTTAGATTAGGTAAGCTGGGGATATCCATTTTGAAATTGTGTCGTCCTTTGCAGCGGTTGCCAACCTATCTGTTTGTTTGTTTTCTTTGATTCCTATGTGAATGGGTGTCCATATCATAGTTATTCATGCTCCTAATATTCTGCTTGCATCTTGAATAACTTTATGTAACTGAAGAATAATTGAGGCTGTTGGTGCAAGAACCAAGTACATATCTCCACTTTTAATTCAAATTTAGTTGAGATGATTTTTGGTGTGCTTTAGGGTTGCTGTATAAACTTTACATAGGATAGAATAAATATGAGAGTCAAAATACTGCATGGTTATTTTTCTTTACAAAACTGGTGACATGTGAACATATTTTTAGTTTTGCACATGAGATAAAAAAAAATCCATAGCTGGGTACCATTTTGAAAGTACAGCGATGAATAGTTGCTTCTTACCCAGCTAAAGTAAATATTTAAAAGTGGGTTTTGTTTGAAGAAGTTTGTTTTAAGCTGGATCAACACAGATAGAATTAATTGCTGTAATATCTGGTTGATTTTGAATTGAAGTTCATTCAAAAATATGTATGCATTACTTAGTAAAAGCCCCTTAAATGAAAAGGTGGTGGGGGGATACTGGTGCCACACTTCTAATTTCTTTTTGATGTTTCACAGGCAGTTGATGTAACTCCACTTCTGTACTCCAGGCTACATTGGTTTACTTGAATAACAATCTTGATTAGAACGTCTGTAGGGCTCCCCATTTAGATGATGCTACTGCCTTTATCACATTGATTTTCCTTAAAGCTTTCCCTTTTGAAACATTCAAATGAAATCAAATTGAATCAATGAAATCAAATAAAATTGAAATCAAATTTTCAAGTAGTCGAATTTTGAAAAATAAGTTTCTTACGTTTTGGTGCTCTTTCTTGGCTGTGGACTAGATGTTTGATCTATGACAATCCTTAATGGTTGCATTGTTTTTTCCCTTGAGAAATTCATTAGCAGACTTTTATTCCATACTATTTTCAGCTTATTGTTTTTGCACCAATTTATAATTTGATCTACTGCTTTTTATAGCTTTTTAATGTGTACTGATATGATTTCCCATTACTATATAAGATTATACCGTCCGCATAGGATAGGCATTTTGCTTCTTTTCCTATAGCTTCATGAAGATCTGACGTATAGAGTGGGAAAGGTGATAAAACACTCCCTTGAGGAATCCCATTTTGGTGCTATCTCCTTGTGACATCCTGTTGGGGCAATTGATTTTGGTTCTGCAACAATAGAAAAGATTGTAATTAATTTACTTGCTTTTTCTGGAATTCCCTTCTCTAGACATACTGAGTTGTATGCTTTATTAATGTCAAGGGTGGGGGGATTAGAAATACAATGTCTGAGGAGTTTCAGTTGTTAGATTTCTTCATAAATGATTTTTAGCATGGTTTGACTATCTCTATAAGGGAGGTTTGGTGGAAAAAATCAGTATTCACAGCAAATTCTGTTAAGTCTTTTTTTTTATTCTTGACTTAGGGTTATTGGATATGATTATTTTTTTCTGGTGGTTTGCCAGACTTGATGATAGGAATAATAGCTAACACCTTCCATGATTCTAGGGTACCTCCTTCATCCCATATTTTGTTAATGATACTTAGTAATTTCACTCTATTATTTTGAGGCAGTTGTTGGATATGGATATCCCGTATTCTCCCAGAGATTTTGCCTTTGTATATTTAATAGCTATGCATATTTCTTCTATAAAGTGAAATTTTCATTGATCTTTACATACTCTATGAATTTTCTATATTTATTGAAGTCCATGGGGAGGCTTTACAAGACGTCTCCATGTTGGACACGCTTTCCAAGCAGAGTTACAGAGGTGAATAACTGAGATCAGTCTTGATAAAAACATGGCTGTATTAAGAGTCCAAAAATATAAAAGAGTATAACAGTAAACAGTCATAACCATCTAAGAAGGCTACTTGCCTCTCTAACTTAAATACTGATTGACACTGATGTTAACCCAACGTCAATGCCTAATCCTGTGATGTGACAGACAAAAATTACACCAATTAAAAGAATACAACCTCATTTATTAAAACCCTAAAACTCCTGAACAAACAGATGTACATTAACACAACAAACAAACATAATCAGCAGAGGGGGACAGGGATCTGCCCAGAACAGATAAAGTTTCTTGGCTGTTCCTATTGACCAGAGATTTTATTCTTTTGTACATTTTGCCTGATTTCCCAGCCTCTTTGCAAGTCTTTTCCCAGAATTTTCTTGATGGCTTTCCTTAGGCTCCAAATTTTTTTTGTATGTTATCTGTGCATCAATAGCCATGTTGGTTTTGGCGTATCTAAAGAACCACATTTTTTTAACCTAGAAGCCAACTACATCTAGAATTCCATCAAGGAATATGGTTGCTGGTAATTTCTTTCAATTTTATTTATCAGGTGGGTTCAGATATCTCTTTTTCCTAAAATTTAAATCTTCAGAAAACATTTTCACAATTAATTTGTACGTAGTTTCGGAATAAATTTGTAAAATTGCTGTGTTGCTGGGATTGCTAAGGCATAGTGAAATCGACTTCTTAAGATCGATACTGATTTATTGTATTCTTCTTGTGTTGAATATTGTTCTTCTTGTGTTGAATTACACATTGGTAATATTTTTCACTCAAACAGTTGTATTTGATCTTAATATAGCCTTTGTAAGATAACCACATGCTGCCAACCTCAAACTCCACCACTTTGCCCTTTTCCATGTTCTGTGGTCATAAAATGCCACTTTGCTTTCACTTTAAAATCTTTTTTTTTTTTTTTTTTTTTTTTTTTTTTTTTTTTTTTTTTTTTTTTTTTTTTTTTTTTTGTTCTTGTCCTGAGAGGCAAACCCATCAGAAAAATAAAACAATTTGTTTGGAAGTATTTGAGACTTAGTTGCCAAGTAGGAAATCATTTTTTTTTCTGAGAAGTATAAACAGGGATAGTGTGTGCTTTTTGCAATCCAAAACAAATATGAAGCTATCATACTTAACTTTGTTTTCTTGTTTGGAATATATGTTAATAGAAGAATGAATTGTGGCATGTCTGGTAGCTTTGTGCTTCGTTTTGTAAAATTATACTATAATTTTCTGAAAAAACCCAAACATCAAATTCTAGTTTGTTTGGATTTTCTTTTATGTAACTCAGGTATGCCCCCTGTTGCTTAGTAATAAGGTCGTACATACCAAAGCAGTTAGGAAACTTGCAGTAAAATAAATCAAGGAATTCTTTGGAAGAGTTTTGTAGTCTCTAGATTATACCAGACAACAGTAATCCATTGGCAGAATTGAACTTTTTCTATTAGATTTGTCACAGAGGACAATTTGACAGTAAATGCAATTGCCCGTAATACAATTTTTGCGAGTGCGTAATACATTTTTTGCAGGGTTGTGAAGTGCTTTCGAAAGACATTGCTTTTAATTTCTTTACTTCCTTGGCTTAGTATTGAGTTTACCATTTTCTATCGTTAGTTTGAATTTTTGATCTATAATGTGGACGTGCCACTCTGACCAGCTAAAACACAATGTTAAAGTATGAACCCTTCAAATTTATAGAAAACCAATTGTTATATGTGGAAACTTGTCTTTGAAGTATGTGTATGCTCTTTAAGTGTGCAAAAAGCTAATCTTTTTGAAATTCCTGATTTGGTTCCATTTGATTGAAATATTGTCACAATCCTTAATACCCGGGTTTGCTCAGCTGATTTCATCACTTTCATAAAAAGAATAAAGATTGTGCTGTTCTAACTATCTACTGGCAAGAATTTTCCAGGTTTTGATTAGACTTTCCAAAATCCCTTTTTCTTTCAAAATTTTCTTTGCTGGGCAGGCCATATAGTTAAGGGCTTTAAACTCCTTCTTAAATTTTCTCACAATCTTTCTTACTGTGAGCCTTTGGAACACCTGCTGTTTTTTAACAGCTTATTAAAAGGAAATTCTATCGGTCATTCACGAAAATATATTTGGTGAGGAAACGAATCTCACAGTCTTTTACTCTATAATCCCCAAGTCAGAGACGCGAGAGTATCTGATGA
Source organism: Tetragnatha montana (assembly GCA_963680715.1). Classification (NCBI taxonomy): domain Eukaryota; kingdom Metazoa; phylum Arthropoda; class Arachnida; order Araneae; family Tetragnathidae; genus Tetragnatha; species Tetragnatha montana. Next base: position 6,076,229 of record OY796677.1, read on the forward strand.
TACCAGCGATATTCCCCTTTGACCCTGACTGGATGGGACCCCCTTTTGGTGACCTTTTTTTTTTTAAAGGCACCAATTGGGGGCCCTTTTCAGTTTGACCACTCAACCGGAACCAATGAGAAGGATGTTCTTTCAAGTCCATTCTTCTTGAAGTGTAACCTCAACTTCCAAGGCTTCATTCGGAGTGGCAGGACAACTGAGGAACAAGATTCATTCGATTATGCTACTGTTATGCCTCACTGGGTTTTTCCACTGAAACATCAGGAGGAAAATCTGTCAGCTGCAAATTGGCCGTACCATGTTTGTCTTTTAATTTTCAAATATTGTGTGTTTCTAAACACTCAGATTTTAATCTCTCACACATTTTTTAAGTTTAGTTATATTGTTGGTTTTATCCATTGTGTGACACTTTTAACTTTGCTTATTTCATCCTTACTTACTTTATATTGCTCATTTTTTAACTGACAATTTTTGTATTAATTTTACTGTAGATGTATAGACTACATCAATGAACTATTTGCTCACTTTATTTTTAAATATTGACATGTTTCTCTCGATTTTGTTTGGTACAAAGTTATCTTATCTGGCTCTTCTGCCAAAAATAATAACTAACCAACCAAATTTCAAGGACCCATGTTACATAGTAAGGAGTAGGAGTTCTGTATGCTTGGCACAATGTGACAAGGTGGTAAGGAAGTTCCAATTTTGTGGCCCTAGGCTTTTAAAAACTTTCTAATAGATTAAAGTACCTGAAGCATGAAATTTTTTTTTGTTCAAGTTTGGTTTTGATCACAATGGAACAACCACTTTCAAGTAACGGATGCTGATCTAATATTGGTATAATGTTAAAATATAATTTTATTTAAAATTTCAAAAGTGTAACATCCTTCAATATGGGTGGGAATTTCCTTACATATTCCCTAAACTTGTGAAATGGAAATAATGTAAAACCCCTAAAATTGTTTACATAGTTTGTGAATTGCCGTAAAACATTTTTAATGCAGACCATGGATTTAAAGTAGAAAAAAAGAACCAAAGTTCATCTGTTTTTTCCCCTGTATCTTTGGTAATGATAGAAAACTCATTCTACACATGAGAAACATAATCAATGTTAGTTTATCTCCTCTTTTTTTGTGTGAGAACTTAACTTTTGGAATTGAAATTCATGTGATCAAATACTTCAGTACCTACTCAATATAATTGGAACACATTACCAAAAGAGCTATCTTGATTTTTACTATTTTTGATGGAAAATTTGTCTTGCATGTGAGACCTTTTGTAGCAGTATAAATTTGTTGTTGTGAAATTAGACTGCCTCAAAGTTTTTTCAATACTCTGCCAAGTAGATGTTTATAGTTTTAAAGTATTGATAAAATTGTTGCATATTTAACTTAACAAAGTATTATTTATCCTTGAAAAAATTTCTTGTTATGACTCTCAATGTAAAAAGCAATTTTTATATTTAAAAACCTTGAAGGAGTTTTAAGAATGAAACTTAGGTAGCTCTAATTTACATAATGCCAGTTGGTGCTCCAGTGCTAAAATGCCAACTAATATGGTCTAGTTGGTATCCTGTTATTATTTGTGCTTCAGCAATAGAGCTACAGCACCATGATATTGGCGGCAGATAGAGTACAAGAAGGTAAACTTTCTCCTAAAATTTCAGTGTGCTACAATTGATTTTACATAGATTAAGACTCCTGTATCAGAGGTTTTCTCACTGGTGAGTTATTTTTTAACTTTAATTTTTTAGTGAATTCTTCCAGCGAATTGAAGCATTGCTGATATGATTTTACTGTGGTTCCTTTCATGTGTTAAGCAACCTTAAGGTTCCAATGTTTGAGATTGTGTGGAATCAATTTTGCTTTATAGCAATGTAGAGTAAGTGAACAAGAACAGCTGTATGTTCTCAAGGAAACTTTACAGGAGAAAAATCCTCTAAGACAGTGGTTCCCAATTAAGGGTCAGTTGATTTTTCTTTACAGTTTTAACATTGACTTAGTCTTAGTACTTACTAATCTAATGAAGCCAATAAGGAAGGCAGGCAACATCAGAGGTAAGTGGAAATTTGAAACTGTAAAGAGGAGTGAAACTTCATTGCACTCCCTAACTCTTTCAACTACTGCCTTTATTCAGATACCAGATTTTTTTGTTGTTGAAATAATACTCAACGTAATGTAAATACTATGTATCTGATGTCATCTCTTTGCATTTTACTGTAGGAGTTTATAAAAATTTTGAAAGGCTTTCCATTATTTCCTCAACTTCAAGAGAGCAGCTAAATTCAACATTTCCTTTTTTTTTACTTCCTTGTTTCATTTTAAGTTATTTATTCATGTCAATCTATTAATTGAGTATTTAAAGAAAGTTTTTGTTTTAAATACACTACGATATTTGGTGCAATATTGTACAAATTTCACATACAAAGAAATAATATAAAAAATCTCTGTCAAAGTGCTGTTTAACCTGAACATTTAAATCAATAATTTCCAATTAAAGAATACTAACCAAAGTATTAAATGAATTAAAAAGTCTAATATGACTATTTTAAAAAATTGTTAGTAGGCTATATCCAAAGGGGGTTAGGGGTTCATACCCCCCCAAAAAAATGTATATTAATATTATTTTTTTTGTATCAATTTTTATACTTATAGTTTATACTTATAGTTTTTTCTTGTAAACTTTGTGGCTTACAAGGATCAGTTCTCTTCAGGTGTATCCCAAAGGGTCCTGAACTGAGTCAAAACACTACTTTTAAGAGTAAAATTTCCAAAATTTCCTGAACCCCAAAATCTTCTATAACTTTTGAAAACTATTATGGTACCTACTGTTTCTCCTTGAAAATCGTGTGATCTACAAGGAGTGGTCCTCTTGGGCTATAACCTTAATTATCAAAATGATTTAAAACACTTCTTTCAAGGGACAAATTTTCAAAATTTTTGAAGGAGGGCCCCCAACCCCCCCTCGAAATTTTGCCGTTTATTATATAATATGCTGTTATTTCCTTGTAAATTCTGCTGCTTGCAATGAGCTCTTTGGGTGTCTTAACTCTATTGAATGTAATTAACTCTAATTATTAGTTAATTGAATTAACTCTCTTTGAGAATCCAAATAATACTCTCAAAATGAGCTAAAACACTACTTAGAGATAAAAGTTTTGAAATTACGTGCACCAAAATTAAAAGCTGAGTTTAAGTGATTTAAAGCTTGATAATAAAAGTATTAGTAAGGAGGTACCTCAGAAATAATGTTGAATCAACCCCCCCACGAAGAAAAAATATATGTTACCACCCTGCTTTATAATTTTATTTTGAGTCTTTTATTCATGTGTAAATATTAATTGAGTGCATACAGTTTTTTTTCTTTTAAATTGATATAAAACGATATTTTGTGCAATATTGTACAAAAACCACCTGAAAATCACTGTTTAAATGTGCCAACTGTTTAAAATCGATAATTTCCTTCAAAGAATACCTCTTAAAGTAATGCTTAATTAAAAATTTAAGTTTCGAATTATGTTTTTCATTTTTAAGTCTAATAATATAATGATAATTCGCACTCCTCTGAAATTTATCAATTCAGCAAATAGAAGAATTATATAAAAGAGAAAGTATACTTGTATACGCTCCGCAGTAAGTACCACAATCACTCCTGTATTAAAAAACCCAAGAATAGTTCATTTACAGTTATTTTCCTTTTCCATCATGTCAACTACTGTGTCCTTTTAGGTTTTTTTTCTGGGTGTGAACTACCGAATGAACCACGTTAGACAAGGAACATTTGCTTCATTTTTAAAATTTTTGTCTTATTTTACATAGAATGTCCTAATACGAACCTTAACTGTGCTATAAAATCACAAAAAACCATCCTTCATAAAAGAAATTGAAATATTCTTAAGTTTACAAATACAAATATAGTCGATCAACTACAGGCTAAAGGCCCAGCAAGGTTGATCCAGTCTATTCAATTCAACCCACCCGATTTCCAGTATTCGTCTACTTTAATTTCCATTTGCCAAATTAATTTCTGTGCACATTGATTTTTTTTACTAGTTACGAGAGATTTTCGTGAATTGGTAAAGTATTTCACAAAAGCATCTCTCCGGCCCCATCGACAGCAAAAAGAAGCAAAGTGAGGAATCCCCTCCTCTCCCCTCTTAAGTGCTCATGTACTCGAATTCCGTGCGATATTTCTCTTCTCCTTGCTACCCTGCTACAAATTATCCGGCAACCCTGGTTGGAATTCGAAGTGAGTTCTTTGTTTCAGTCTTCAGTAGTTTCGGTTTCATTTCTCTCGGTGCAACCCAGTTGCAACCATTCTTTGATGCAACCGATTCGATAGGAGTACGTATGACTGGGCTCAAGTTATTTTTTAAAACGTTTTCTGAGATATGCTACATCGGATTTTCATCGAATGATGTCGGAAACATCCAATGAATGTTTGCGTTTTTTATTAATTGACTGGTGTTGTTTGAAATTTTCATTGCATTCCAGTCGGCTCTCATGGAACTTATTCGCCTGCTGCACTGAAGTCGAGTATTGGTATTGGACTTTTTAACGGCATTTGTGCCAGTGCAGAGGGCCGGAATGGACGAAGAACGTCGGGAGTGTATTCTCCTGGCAGGGTCCCCCAAGCCACCCTCTTGCCGAAGCCAACGGGAATTACTTTGTTTGTGGTGAAAAAAATGGCTCTGCTGTGGACAGTGTTGTATTATAGAAGTTGGACATTGGAGGTATGGCTTCGAAGTAAAGTATACATAACCATTATCATGGACTGCAGTACTATTTTTGTTTTTCGTTGAAGTTATTCTTAATTGCATCACGACTGTGTGGACAGTGCAAACTATTGTAGAGTTATTGTAAAGCCAATCCTCTTTGAACTGCGTCCTATCTGTTTCGCTCGCCTCTGTTGATGGAAATAATTGCGTTGTCGTGCAGCTTAATCTCAGTTGCTGCTGGTGTTGAGAGGAGCTTTCGGTTACAACACGTCCACTCGGCAGCCGATTTGGAGACCGGGCTTCTCTCTGGCCCTCAGCACGCTGTCGGATTCAAGAGTTAATCTTAATAGTCGTAAACATTCACTTTAAAATTATTCGCTTATGCCCTCTGATATGGATCAATCAAAAACTAACTACTTAAAGTGAACTACTGTCTCAAAGAGGGCAAAACTTTTGTGGAAGGCCATTACTTATGGACATTGATTGGGCAATACATATTTTGAACTAGTGATGGATAACCTCCTTAGACTAGTTCGGAGAAAACAATATTTTAAAAAAATTGTTTTTCAATCAAAATGCATATTATAAAATATTCATTCATTCAATGAAGGTATTTTTTCCCCAATCTTAATTAATTAAAATAATTTTTTTATGTGTTACCATAGGAGCCCTAATGCTATTATAGATTGTGTCACATACCTTTTAAATTCTTAATCAGTATCTGAGAATGCAACTGTTCTAATTCTCACATCTAGCTTTGGTTTAAATTTAAAACATACTTTTCTTTTGTGGGTTTATATAACATTGTAGAAGAACTCCCTAGTTGGGATATAAGAGTTCTTGGTCTTATTTGGTGCAGAATGGCCTAATCAGGTCCTTGTGCCATAAGAAGTTATTATCCAAATAATCCTTAATGCCTATTTTTTTCCCACTTGTAAAGAAATGCTTTTATAAACATCACAGTTTATGAACAAACTATTCAAAACAAAATGGTTATGGGAACTCATTACAGATTCTGATAAACAGAAATGTCAAAGTATCAAATTTCTTTTTTAATTCTACGTTTTCACCTCCCCTGGTCATTGGATGAGTGAGTTGAATGACATCTCTTCACTTGGGACACTGTTGCAATGTTTGCTTTTTAAGAGTAATTAAAACTGGAGCTAAAGGCATCAGATCTTCTAAGAAAAATTCACTGTTAATTCATCCACTATTACTTTCTCAACACAACCAATATAATGCTGGTTTTTTAGATTTAGTTGCAAATTTAGATAATGACAAAATATTGTGTATGTTTTCAGAAGAATATCTTGAAAGTCATCATCAATAATGTTGACTGAAAAATCAGGAGGAACTTAATCACTGGGTACTTTTGAGTAACCAAAAATGTTTGAGCTATCTTGAGTCATTGTTTTTTTACCTATATCAAAGACTTTATTTTTTTTTGTGTATCAACTAATAACCAATTCATATTTTTCTAATAGGACAGACTAATGAACAGTTTTCAACTTTGGGAATGAGAAATCTGTCTCTTAATGTCATGGGCCCTATGGCGAGGCCCTAATATTACTTTTGTTAGTTTTATGGGTTCTTAAAAGTCCATATTTTTTATGCCAAAGTCCTGTTTTTTATCTAAACTCTTGACTTATTTATTCCCAGGGGACTGAAAAAGAGTCCCCCTTGCAATGACCAAAAGGTTCTCTTGGGGAGAGACCCTGGACTCCCCTTTTATTTTATCATTATTCATTCTATAGAAGAATTTACTGCACTTAAAAACTCTGGGAGCTATAAACGACAAAGTATTAAAAAACAGTCCAACATTGTATAATATCCATTTCTAAAATTTACCTTTTCATGGTTCGTACGGTGCTTAAAAACCTTAAAAAGTGCTTACTTTTTGTATTTGTTAAAAAGGCCCTTAAAAAGTGCTTTAAAAGTACTTAATTTTTTTCAATGGTTCTTAGATTTTTTTATCTCAAAACATGAGTCTTTAAAAAGTGCTTATTTGTTGGCAGAAACAGTGAAATTTTCTTGTGCTTCCATTAAATCTGTGATGTTACAAATTTTTCTTCAATTATTTCAATTTCAACTAGTGTATTTCACTCAAGGAACTAAACTCCAGAAAATGTTCTTTCAATCCTCTATAAATTGAAAAATAAGATTACAAAAATTGGGTTTCTGTAAATGCCAAAACTAAAACTAAAGTAAAAAATGTGTTCAACATTTTATTGGCAGTTTGAAATGCGTACAAGTAGGTGCTTAAAACTTCTTAAAAATCCTTAGAAAGTCCTTAAAAAGTGCTTAATTTCACTCTTCAAATTTCTGTACGAACCATGCTTTTAAATAGAAGCAGATTTTATGCCTTTCATGGACCTAAAAAAGTTGCTAGTTATACTCAGTGTATTTTATAAACACTCTTTCTAAAATTCATTATATAAAAAATGAATGAATGAAATTATATTTTTGGTTCTACCAAAAGATTGAAAACCCTGTGTACTAAAAATTTATTTCTCATTTAATGGGAAAATTCAGCTTTTTCCATCTAAATATTAAAGAGTAGATGTTAGAATTGATTGTTTTAGACTGTTATGGTATGTAGCACAAATATATGAGTGTGAATTTTTTTTAAAGATTTTTTTTCCCTCCTTGACACTCCCATGCATGTAAGTAGATGCTCGGGCAAAGCTTGTTGTATGTTGCAGATGGTGCACGTTGGGAACACCTTTTCACCATCAACAAATATATAATTCCCCTTGTGTACCCAGTCCGAAGACGAATTTTACTTTTGAAGCATTTGAGTCAGCAGTTCTGAAACTTTTGATAACCAGACATAGCTGACCCCCAAGATTTTGAACACCCCTCCTTGACTCCTAACACACGTGGCTGAGTGAATTAAAAGTTCCTCAATATTTTAAGGCTGCCTCTGCTACTTTTTTAGTACTTCTCTTTAGTTTAAGAAAACAGTTAACATCTAACTAAAATATTATAAAATACTAATTTCAAGTAAATAATGTACTTAACTATATTAGTTAAGATCTTTATTGAGACGGATGGTGCAGCATTTCTTTAACAAGTGCTCTTATATATCAGGTGTCATATTTGAAATCTACAACTTTCAGACGGTTTCTGTATTTATTTTTAAGGTAAAGATGAAGAGCTGAAAATGTTCTTTCACATGTATAGTTAGTTGGCATCAGAGCTTTTGTGGACAACTCGGAAAAATTTATCTTTCTTTTTGGAAAAGACTTGTAAACCAATTTCGAAGCTCCATCTGTGGAAATTTCTATCAGCTGTTTTTCTCCTACTGATGTGAGACCATTCTGTTCTTACACGTCTGCTGTAAATGGATCTCTTACCCAGTTATTTTTTTTTTGTCGTCATCCACCATGGCATTACAGCCCTTTTAGGACCCGCTTGAGGATGCGGATGCTTGAAAACCTTCCATTCTGCACGGTTCTGGGTCTTATTCTTCTAGTTTATGACGTTTAAAAGTCTTAGATATTCCTCTGTCATTCTGCCACCTCTTCCTAGGGCGCCCACGAGGTCTGGCATTTAAAATGTTCCGTACGTTTCTAGTCTCCATTCTTGATGATTGCCCTAGCCATCTCAGGCGTCTGATCTTAATGTCCGTTACAATATCTGTTTCATTTTTTTTGCCAGAGACTAGAAAATATTCACGAAAACTTTGCTTTAAATTTAGTAAATGTTGTCTAATAGGCATCATGTCTTCTTCAGATATCTGCTCATTAAAATGGAGAAAATCTTTCCGATGCCAGTTTAAGTAAGCCACAAATATGATGAAATTAAATTAACGAATTGAGATGAAAATTCCGCTCAGTGAAAAACAGCCTTGTTTCGTCTTAGTTTCCAGAAGCAAGATAAAAATTTACCACTTGAAAGCCATCGAACTTCACATAGAATAAGAGTTGATAGTGATCACTATCAATATTTTTACAAAGATGCTCAAAAAGTTTCGAATTAAGTAATTTACTTCTAATGAAGTTACCAATTTGAATCGATTTACTTAGGGCGCTGAGGACTCCCGTGGACCACAGTTTACACTGATTTAAGGAGGGGTGCTACTTCTCCGGGGTAGCCCCGAAAAACAATTTTTTTAACAGCATTAGTCCCGGTATTCCGGGTTTTATCGAAAATCTTGAGCCCAACAAGAAACTTAAAAAATAAGTGCATCTGTAAACGTTCCGGAATTTTGTGATTCCGGATGAAAGGTTCGTTACTCTGAATAATTTTCCGGAATTTTCAGTTGAAGTCAGTAGCACCCGTGTTTAAGTTTTTCATCTTGGGCGTGGATCACAACTTATTCTTCTATGAAGTTGTACTACATTAAAAAAAAGATTATCTGTAGTATGATTTTGGTTAAGCTCGTTTTATTGTAGGTAGAGTGTAAAAAATTACGAGTTTTAAATTTTAGAACCATAAGTATGGTATCTCTTTTGGTGCAAAATGGCCCTCTGTGGCCGCTGTATTATAAAAACTGACTTCAAAAGTGAGGTGAGAAGTAGAGTATTATAGAAGCGTGATGTTCACAAGGTTTTATTCTGTTCTATTAAAACAAAACCTACTAGTGCATAATGGGTGCCAAATTCCACGTGATCTCACTATCTTGTACATGATTTAAGTTTGGAAATTTTGTTTTCGTTAAGTTTAGAGAGATAATAAGGGAGATAAATCAATGGTGTCACAGAACAAAAGATATGAAGGAGAACAAACATAAGTTTTTACTAAGAGTTTTTAACAAGGAGTCCAGAGCAAACACATCAGAAATGTTCGAAGTCAGTCGTCTTGGCTGGGAATAGGTGTGTCCACATGAGGCAGGAGGAATGATGTTCAATGTCTCCACAGCAGTAACGGGGAAATGTTCAATTGAGTCTCGCAAAGGTTTGTTCAAAGAACTGCTGCTGATAGTTGAAGTGAAGTTTTTAATGTTTGAGAAAAAAAATGTGATTCAGTGTGAGAACATCACATATGCTGCTAATGCGTTTGAATCGGAATGAAAGATTTGAATGCTCTATTCTGCTTTTTGAAACTTAAACGTAGAAGTTTCGATGTGTGGAAACTTGGAATATTTATTTAGTATTTCCCTTCATTGATTCCAGTGATTGTAAATGTTCTTTAAGAACATCAGTGCTGGGAAAGTATGGAATTGGGAGGAAAAGAATAGTATACTTCCCATTCTGAGCCTATTGCAAGAAAACATTCAAATCATCCTATCACTGAAACCAGTACGTTCCTTCTGCCTGTTATATGACTGTGATGAAATTAACCATTTTCTCTTCGACATTTATTCTCAAGGCTAAAACGGACGTTCAAATTTAAACTAATTTTGGAACACTTGAACCATATTAGCCTCCAAAAATTAAATTCTCGTAAAATAGGGTTGACCTTTATCAAAAATATTTCGTGATAATATTTTAGAAACGTCAAGTAGCACGTGTTTTCATTGGTGAGTGAGATTGTTAAAATCGATTATTTAACACTGCAAATTGATAATCTTAATTTTTGCATGTTGATACGAGAAATTTAGTAAAGAAATAAAAAGTAAATAATTCGAAAAAACCTCAATATTAAAAAAATAAATATTAATTAGTGAATAATGTTTACTCACATTCTATTCGAAGAATAAAAATAATCTACAATATTTATCGGCAACCTAGTTTTTCAAGAAAATATTTTTTAGCCATAAAATAAAAATATTGTTGGCAATTGCTAATTATTTGAAATCAAATTATCGTTTTCTTTTATCGCTTTTCTCTTCGAGACGGACGAAGATACACGAACGTGGATTCTTTTAAAGAAGTATTCTTCGATTAGTTCTACATTCTAAAAGGTTTTCTTTTAATTTTTATTCATTAAGTTTTTTCGTCTTTTTTAAATAATGTATAATTAAATTAAATTGCCTGCCATTATGTAAAGAAATCTGATAATCGAGTGTCAAAAATATTTTTGTCTGTTAACGAATTTGACAGAATGTTTTCATTTTTGAAGTTTGGATAAATTTTTGCTGTTTTTATTTTTTGCTTGTTTGTGGTTGTGGATAAACCTCTCTAAGATAGAACTTGATGAACAGTAAAATATTTACAATGCTAAATGTTTTAGGAAGAAAAATATCATTCTTATTAATACTTAAATTTTGAACTTGAACAATGATGGTTTTTGTTGGAGCAGATGTTCTTGAATAAGTTTTTTCTCTTTTCGAAGTGTTATAAAATGACGAAAACAATTGCTTTTGAAATAATTTCAAATTTAATTACCCTTTAATATCAATTAAAACGAAATGAAATGGGAGTTGTATAGAACAATTTCGTTATATTTTATATAACTTAAAAACTGGTTGTACGTTTCATTTTGTATTTGACCAAACACTTAAAATGCGTTTGACCATAGTGTTTGTGTCTGCTGTCAGTTTTGTCTTGTCTGGTGCTAAATGCTCTTATTATAGTCTAGCACCATCAACACTTTAAATCAACCAAATAATAAAGTATTATAACTTGTCAACTACTGTCATAATAATTATTTATTCCTGGTTTAATATATTAAAGTACATATTATTTATTTATTCTATGGTTTTTTAAATATGGATGGAAAATAATTGAAAATCATTTCCAGTGAGTGAACTAAACAATTTGAATAATTATTGTAAGGATATTTGGACATTTTAAATTTTCCGTTTATTTGATTATTAGCTGATCTTTGGCAATCGAAGAATCTACCCATTTTTCAGCATCTTCATATAAATGGAAGTGCTGCTCATACAGACCATGTGACATCAAATGGAACAAGTGGTAGTCTGAAGGGGCAATGTCTGGTGAATACAGCGGGTGGGTTAAGAATTCCCATTAAAGTGTCCCATGTGAGTTTTTACCGGTGTTCTGACAAGGGGTCGAGCAATGTCATGTTGAAAAATCCCTTTTTTGTGTTTCTGCTCATATTGCGGGCCTTTTTGCTTTAATTCTGGGCTCAAACACATCCATTGCAGTCGATAGCAATCTCCTATGAGTTGGGAGATGATCCTTATCGAATTCCAAGAAGAAGCTTGGAACCATGAATATTTGGGCTAACCAATGTTGTTGATTCATGACCAGGCTTACCCCTTGATTTTTGTGCTTAAGGTTACCCTATTGGATCTATCTCATCCCGAGTCACGATAAAATGCAAAAAAATCTTCCTTTTCTGCCTTTGAAGTAGTTTATTGTATCCATAGGAATGGAACCCAAGAGCATTCCTGCTGAATCGTCCCGAAGGCTTTTAAACGTTTTGAAACTGGGTGGGATACACTTTCTATGTTCACACAAGTCCACGGGCATCTGAAGACAGTCCTCTTAAGTTGGACCAATAATTATTCTCCTTGAAAAATGTTTTAGCGCTTCAGAACAGTTAAATGGAGTTTGTTCTGAATGCACCTGGAATTAAGTTTCAAAAGTTCATACTGTAAAGTTTCAAGGCCATGATATGATATTTGTTTGAAAATTTTTAAGTCATCAGCAAATAATAAACATGATTGAAAATTGGCAGAAATACCATTAATGAACAAGGTAAAGAGCAGAGGCCCCAGAATTGACCCCAACGGAATCAAAAGCCTTAGCGAAAATCGTGTAGATGACATCAAGTTGTTCATTTACCCTCAAAGCCTTAGTAATACTATTAAGACATAGTAAATAAGTTGCAGTTGATAGTTTTATTATGAATTACAGTTTCAAAAACATTAGCGAAACAAGAGATTATTGTTATAGGTATATCGTGGTTTTTTTAATAGGAATAATTTTTGTTGTCTTACAACTATCTGGAAAAGTGCTGGTACTTAAGGAAAAGTTGAAAAATAACATTAAAGGATATTTAAAGCTATCAATGTTTGCCTTAGTAATATAAGTAGGAATTAAGTAAAGGGCTGCAGAACTAACCTTTAGTTTTCTGATGCTGTTTTCAATGTCAACAGGTGAAATACAATCAACCTTTACCAAATCTATAAAATTAACAAAGTCAGTACAGTCTAACTTAGTTAGATTGTCAATACCCACAGTAGTGGTTTAAACACTAGATAAATATTTTTTAAACTCCTCAGCCACATACTTATCTTGCATAAGTTCAACATCATTGCAATACATTATACAATTAGAACTATGCTATTGTTGGTTTCTACGTTAATTAGACCAAAAAGATTTAGGATTACATTTTAAAACTTTCTCAATGAAGTCAATCTGGTTTTTATTAGCACTTCATATATCAGATTTAATTCATTGTCTGATTGATTTAATACCCTCAAAATCAACTAAATTATCATATTTTATCATACCTTCTCAAATATGAGGGTTTTTTTTTTAGTTTAATATTCCTAATAATACTTTTAGTAAACCACATAGATTTTCTTTAGTACGGAGCAGATTTTGGTACAGATGTATCTAGTATGTCATAGAGTACATTATAAAAGCTTCGTTGATACATGAACATTTATTCTAAAAGTTCCAATCGACAGAAGTGTGTAAAGTAAATTAAAGTTAGATCGATTAAAATTGCAAGATTTAAATACAGGATCATTTGATTCAGGCCCAGATATCAACACCTTTTTAGCCGAATAAAAATAAACTAGAAGTGCAGGGTGAAAAAGATGGAATAGAACTAAGATACACATCTTTTGTGATTTATTTGCCGAAGATACCTTGCTTTTACCTTGTGAAACTTTATCCTTATCTTGTGTTTGGCGCGGTATGTCCGTATAGGGACCTTGCGCCATAAAACCCAAAAGAACCAACCGAGGATGTTATTATCAGATTTAATGTATTTGTTGTTGTTTGTTACTAAACCTAGATGGTGTAGCTTAGCTACACCATCTCCATAAAATCAAATATCCAGAAACAAAATGGGGTCCCTTAAAATCTCGTGAGATTCTGAGTTGTGTTCATTATCAAATAATGGTGTACCCCTACAATTATCGGTTCTCCTTTCGCCTGGTTGAATTTCAATCAACCCATCAACCATTTTGAAATGGTTTAGGGCCTCCAATAGTGTTATAATATTTTCTCCAGGGTATTTATTAGTACAAGTTGCCAGAATTATAAGAGCTATGAATTAGACATACATCATTAGATTCCGTTGCACAATCAAGTAATTGTTTTAACTCCTACTGATTTCTAACACCTCCTTCCAATCGTACTCCGCGTGACATCGTAATAAACCAAATGTCCACTTTTTCATGGAATGATTCTGAACTTGTCAAACAGTCATTCGCATAAACTTAAAAGTCTCAATTGTGCTTATTTCATAAAAATGAACAATAAGTACTAATATAGGGAGTAGTTCAGCATAACCATATGGGTGCTACTTAAATTCTTTGACAAAAAAAAACTGTTGCAGAGGAATTGTAAGAATTTCTTATTTTTTATAATTTGTATAAGTTTAATGGGTTAGTCAGCATTTTTTTCTAGAAAATTAATTCTAAGTAAAAAAATAATTGCATTACTTTGCACCCTTAAGTTATTCAGGTGTTTATGAGAAAATTTGTTCTTGGTACTTTCTTATAGAGTTTTTAAAAGGACGTAACAATCGAAAAGCACAAAACTCTCCATTTTGTCAAAATCAAATTACCAAATAAACTTCAAACACGAAACAAAAATTGATGTTAGCATATTTACCTGCATAGAAGCTTCCCACTTTCATCTGCATAGGAGTTTAACTGATGATCTAATTTTGCATAGGCCATCTTCGCATCTTATAATTACATTCTTGAATTTATTATTTAATAAAATTTATTATTATTAACTTGTATTTGCTCATCCATGATGAAAATAAACATGCATGCTACATAAAGAATCGAAATCGCATTTCCCATCCAGCTTTGCTTACCATGTGCGCGAAGAGGTTGGCGAAATAAATGAGCCTCCAAAATGCCAATCGCAGAACTTAAGCAAGAGAGCATCTAACTTGGGTGAGATTTTTGCAGTATGCAATCAGCATGGTCTCTACAGCAAGGCCAACGGTCTCCCATAAAGTTGGAAGACCATAAGAGCTAGGTGAAGAAAGAGTACTGTTTCCCTTTTCCATTTATTCTTTTACACAGTTTCGATTCTATCCCCAGAATAATTTACAGATTGCTTGAAAAATTCACTTTTATTCTTGTCGACTTTTATCCCATGGTTTGCTAACTTTTGCAACACCAACTCCAATCTTTCTAAATATTCTTTATTATTGCAGCCAGTGATGGTGATATTGTCTTAAAACATATACTACCGGTACTCCGGATAACGCCTGTTCAATATTGCGCTGCCAAACAGCAGGAGCTAACGCAATTCCAAAATTCATTCTTTTATACCCAAATAGACCTGCATGTTCTAAATATAATTTTTAGATAATGCTTCCACCAATGCAATGCTCTCTCCCAATTTTTTTCTTCTTTAGGAAATCTATCTACAAAGAAACGGATATTCATTTTAGTTAAGATCTCCCTTCTGCATAAAAAGTATCTCTATCAAGCATTGCACGTCTAGCACAGAAATTAATTAATGGCTTTTTGGTGTGTGTACTTGGCGCTTTTTGTTCATGATTGAATTTTGCGCCATTAAACCCAAATCAACCAACCTTTCTATGCAAGCTCCTGCGGCCGCCGAAGTTCAAAGAAGTCAAATTAAAGACGGAAGTCATCAGTACGAACGTTTCTGTATTCGAATTGAAATGTGAATCTTGCATCTCGTCGTATGATCCCCGAACTATTAATCTGTCTAAGAGTGACTCATCTTTCCAAAGCAGCGATTTACAGAAGGAGATGCAAAAATTGCTGGATTACGAGGAGACAGAGCTGGGAATGCAGAAACGTCCGATTCACAAGATCCTCCTCTGCGCCAAGTCCCCCGTCTTTAGAGCCATGTTCGCGAGGGAAACAAACGGGGTTTATATTCCAAGGTCGATGATCTCAACCATCCTTAATTGAGTGTTCTATGCATTATCAAAGCAAAAAATTTTTAATCTCGACACTTTACATAATTCACCTCATTCCGATTCCCTACGTAGAATGGTATTCCGTTGCTGATAAATACCAGATTGAAAAGTTAAAGGGTACACATCAGAAGGAGTACAATCCAGTTTTAAGTAACCTTTAAGGGGAGTGAGATATCTAATCTCTCGATGGCATCCTCACCAATGCTGTTGGCATCGCAGAGACTTCGCGACAGGTGCCAACCTGGGCTTTAAATTGTTTCCATTCTCACCCCAAGATGAGCTCAGTCCTGAATTCACAATGCCTGAAGTTAGCAATGTAAAGTGGCATCTTTTGTGGTATCCCAGAGGAGATGCTGATGTAATCAAGGGTGATTATCTCTCTTGTTACATTCAAAGAACTGACTAGGACCAAAGTTCGGATGTAAAAACTTTTATCACATCCTCCATCATTGTTAGCGCTAATCCGGATTTGTCGGATAAAATAAATGAGGCTTTCTTTCTGAGGTTGAAAAAATTCTAGTTTAGGCTATGGTACTCTAATATCTCGTGTAAAACTATACAAGACATGTTGACACTTCGTTTACATATTTCCACACGATTGAACGAAGATTTCCAATTAGCCTTACCTGATTTTGAAAAATGCAATTGCCGACATCGTCTTGAACAAATTACATTCTAAATTCCACCACGGTGAATATATGTTATATGTTTAATAATCCTATTTTGTTCTTCGCGACAACGGTCTAGGAAATTGTGTTTTATTTCTTCCACTCCCGGATAAATTTCCATTCTTCGATAAAAGGGCATAAATCAGCTTACATCTTTTATGATTATCGCCTATTCCGCTTTTTATCCTTCCCCAATGGTATCTTTGCCGAAGATGATTATTTGCTCTGGTATAATTTGGTATAATTTGCTCTGGTTAATAATTTGGATTGGTAGATGATCAGAGTCATATAAATCAAATGACATATCTAATTATATATCTTGGACGATGTCTGGAGAACTTGTTTGAGGAAGTAGCTGTTTTTAAATATACAAGTATCATAAGTAAACAAAAGCATCTTGTAAGTAAAATCGCAGTTGCTAAAAATAAATGTGCTGAAAAATCCGTAGCAAGTGTAGAATCATGGTGTGTGTGGCGACCTTTCTCAGATTTTACCATTTTATTCGGAAGACATACCCTTAAAACCCACAAAACAATTTTGGTGTTCTTGTTCTCATAGGTAAGGTAACCCTACTAATTTAAAATAAAAAACTTAAAATAATCATATTCATAACAAAACAGTTTTTGTTAAAAAAAAAACATCATAATTGTAAAATTCCAAAATTATTAAATTCCTGGTGAGAGTGATCGGTCCTATATTTGTAATTCTAAACTTGGTAACCGATTTTGTTATACCAGCTAGAAAAAATTGGCTCTCTAATTGCAGAAACCAAGTTTCAGGATCTGTTTTCCAAAACGGTGGAGCTCTAAATGCAACTCGAGCTAACTCTGGCGACGTGAAACATGAGTTTCTGTCACTAATGATCCTTTCAGGTAGTCCAAACTTATGAACAAATTCTTCTAAATATCTGAGTACGTGTTGGGAAGTCTCACTAATCGTGTAAAATTATCAATTACAATAAGTAAATGAGTATTTCCCTTGGAACTCTTCGCAAATGGTACTATAAATGGTTAAGGTGTACCACACATAAAGGCCCACAAAAACCACACAAAAGGTTTAATGGGGTGTAATACTCCGTGTTGTTTTCCACTGGATATTTTATTAACTAAAAACTCTAAACACATCGATAAGTGTTTTCTGATATATATTTTCATCGAAGAAAACCAGTAAAGTTCGTGGACCTTGGCCATTGTTTTGTCAACCGTCCGAGCTAAAGCTATTTCATTCTCTTCTATGAATATTGTCCTCTTTGTACGGTCTTCGACCAGGCAACAATGCTTGTATGCTTTTATGAACAACTTAAAGGCAAAGTGTGCTGTTGGAAACATCATTTGAAAAGTTCTTAATGAGTTTTTTATGGTCTGGAGTTCCATACTCAAATCAGTCATTGGATTACTCCCAACGGGTACAAGGGCAGTCAATTCTGTAGCTACATTTCCGACAAACTCAGAGAAGTGGTACTCAGAGTTAAATTCTCCAATCTTCATGGAAACTATGAAAGAGTTTTTAGGGTGCTGATATTAACACCTTTTATCTTAAAAGCCTGTATTAACGTTTCCACTTGGTGGAAGAGTTAATGTCGCAAAAGCAAAGTGAATGTAGTTGTCGTTATACTTTCCACATGGTTACCTGTAATCATCGTGCATTCTTCTGCTATAGGGTGTTGAGGTGACCAGTATCATTGTTCAGCCAATTTTTACGTTTCAGATTTTATTCTAGAAAGCTTATTCTAGTACATTCGGGGACTGGTAAATTATTCTGTCTTAAGAAACTCCAAGTCTGTCTTCCTTTGGCCAAGTCTAAGAAAGAGATGTAAGGCATCTTCTTTTCCATTCAGGTCTTTAAGATTGTCTCAATAACACGAATGTCATTTGTATAAAATCCATTTATTGCAAGTAAGTACCTTAAAAGGTTAGACAAAAATGCTTAAACACTGCAGAGGCCCGATGCAGAGTGAGAGGCAGTTTTATTGTGGTAATGACGTAATAACCAATGTAAGAGCATAACGAGTGTTGCCAAACCACGACAACGATTGCGAATGCAGGTTTGCTGCCTCTCTACGAACTCTGACAATGATGTCACCCAGTCTGTATTCAAACCTGAGCTTGGAGTTTCCTAAGTGATGTTCTAAATCACTTTCATGGTCGTTTAAATCCTTGAATAGTGTCAATCCCCCAACTTTCTCTAATACAGACTCTTCTAAATGAAGGAACTTGGAAGCTTCAGCTGCAATGAGGGATTTTTCGAAATGGATATTTTACCGACAATGTAAAAAACGGTGGCATTTTATAGTATAGCTAGGCATTCTTTATAATGTTGGTTGTTTTCAGGCAAAGTATGAGAAACATTATAATTTTTCCCAGGGATTGTATTTGAGTAAAATTACGCATTTTGTCACTTCCGAACAAAGAACAACTGACAAATTCTGAGCTTGCTTGAGTGGAGCTTCAACCCGTGCCTTGCCACGTAATATTTGAAACGAATCGGAGATGCATTTCATACTTTGCCGGTTTCCCATTTGCCATTCTGTAGAATGCCTGGAAAATGTGTTAAATAGGAATTGTTTCATACATTGTCAGCTAGTTTTAGGCATTATACACAATTCCTAGGTATTTTATAGAATACCAGATTTCAAGCTTTGCCGGTACACTAAACCTCCTACTTTTAAAGATCAATGGCACCTAAGAGAGGCTTAAGAAAAAACCCCGAGAACTTTTGCATTGATTGTATCTCAAAAGTGAGGCCAATTTCTTCCCAATGTATCCAGCTAAATAATGTATTATGGAGTCTGATAGTTCATTAAGATGACCCATGGTGAAAATTCTACGGTGGGGAGGCTCTGTAATATCGTTGATGATTGCTCGATGAGTCCTTGATGAAAAGAGCCATATATTAAGATACATATATCAATCATATTTAAATAATATTAACACAATACTTGCTTGTATATAATATTTTTGGTAACACCTCCATTAGTTAGGCTATACCCTATTTTTGGGTCATGCACCATAAAAACAACCATTTGTTAGGCTGAATAAATTTGACGGTGAGCCAACCCCAGAGCAAGCTTCATAAAGTTGCCCGTGGAAGAAACATGGAGATCGTAGGTCAATTCCACAAAACTTAATGGACTTGGCTTGAAACTTTGGCTTTAATAATCGTAATTGAAAATTGCTCATCAGTCTGGGGTTATTTTCAGCCTGAGTTTTGAAAACCAAAGGATTATGATCTGTTTCGATGGTAAATATCTGCCCATCCAAATAATGCCTCAGTTTTTTAATTGCAAACACGATGGCTGCACACTCCTTTTCAGTGGCACTATACTTGCACTCACTCTTGGGAAAACTTGCGACTCATATATACAACACCGGACGGTGATGACCTTCAGAATCCTTTGGAGACAGGATAACCCCAATACCCTTGTCCGAAGCATCGGTTTGAACTATGAAAGTTTTTTGTAATATGGGGCATACAACACTGGCCGCCGTTCAATGAGCCTAATTTTTAGATCTTTAAAAGCATTCTCACTCTTCATTCCGTTCGATGCTTTCTTTTTTGTTTTTACCTTTTAAAGATCGAGTGAGAGGCTCCGCAATTAAGGCATAATTATTTATATACCGAGAGTAAAATCCTGTCAAACCCAGAAAACGTCTTACCTCAGTTTTAGTCTTAGGAACAGGGAAATCCTGAATGAAATTTACTTTGCCATCTCCCGGTGAACACAGTCCTCCTCCTACTTCATATCCCAAATACTTTACGCTATTCTGGGCAAAACGACACTTTGAAGGCTTGACGGTTAGTCTTGCCTCAGCTACCCTTTTTAAAACTAAGTCTAAATGCCTGAGATGTTCCGCCCAAGAATTCGAAAATATGGCTACATCATCAAGATAGGGAACACTAAACTCATCATAACCCTGTAATAACTGAGCTATAAATTTTTCGAAACAAAATGGAGCGTTCACCAGCCCAAAAGGAAGGACCAGTGGACGGTAGGTTCCATACGTAGTTACAAATGCTGCTAATCTCTAAGCTTTAGGACTCAAAGGTACCTGCAATACCCCTTAGTAAAATCAATTGCAGAAATGAACTGATCCGCTGCTACCATTTCAATTCTTTCCGCAATGTTAGGCAACTGAAAGTACTCCATCCGGATAATAGAGTTTAATTTCCTGTAGGTCTTGGGTCACGCCCTGCAGCTTCCACCAAATTCATAGGGGAAGTATAATCAGATTCCCCTTTTCTATTATTCCCAAATCCCGCATCCGCTTGATTTTTCTCTTTAAAATGTCATTTTGGCGCTGAGACATTCTATAAGGGTGATTCCCAAAAAATAGGAGACATTTTCTAAAAATAAAATATCAAAAAAACATTAGCAGTTAAAATTCTGAAAAAAATAGGAGTTGTTAATATATTATCCTGTATACTTTACCTGTTGTCAGCAGAGCTAAATATTTAAAAACTCGCTAAAAAAAATATAACGTATTTTATGAGCCATGCTAATGACAAAAATGACATGAAATAAATATCCTTAGAAGTAGTTGCAATAAATTTGCTTTTTATTGAATTTTTTTATTTTATCCCTGATTACAGATCTTCAAAACTAAAAAAAGCTGCACGAGAACCCATAGGTATAAGTGGCAATATACATTTCAAAATGTCACATAGAGGGTAAATATGTTTGTCTTCAGTCGCAGGCCACTTGTAGACATTTGTTGACACGGGATGCATAACTATTACTTCAACTTGATTATCCCAAATGTTTGTGTTTTCTCCTGGATAAACAATGTCATACTCGACAGCAACCCAATTTCCTTTTTGATAAGTTGCGTGTACATACATATAATTATTATTTAATATTCACTTTTAAATGCAACATATGAATAAAAAGTACATACCTGAAGAGTTTACTTCCATAGCCAAAGCTCCGATGTGGAAGTGCTTGCATTTTGCTGCAGCTGAGCAAGAAAAGCAACTTGCACTTCGGAACATCAAGTTTTTGGAAGATTTGCACCACAAAACTTGATGCACTTTCATGGTGCCTTTAAATGGAAGATCATTATTTTTATTATGTAATTTTGTTTCCTCCTCAATTGACTTATCTCCTATTTCTATAATTACAATACTTGATGTATTTTTTCTAATAGCATCAAGAAGGTCTTCAAATTTTGCAATATCGTTGCCTTCTGCAACCAGACGGTCTGCTGTTCTTTTAACAACGGCTCCAATTCCATCTGGAGCACCTTTTCCATGTCCAGCTTCTGAATAGTTCCAAGTTATTTCGGATATATTTTTAAAAAGCTGAGGTAAACGATATGAAATGATAGAGAACATAGTTTTGACTGCGTAGCAGGGCTGTCGGATAAAAAATGCAGCACCTTCACGGAGGGAAACTTGTTCAAATATTTTTCGATAATTGGCTTGATGTGTGCAGATATAGCACAAGCATCATGCTGTAAGGATTTCGAAATGGTGCAAAAAGCCTCTTCAAAGTCATGGCCATACACCATTCCAGTATGAAGAGTTATTTGCTGTCTTGATGCTCCAAAATGAACAGATTGGATTTCTTCTGCAAATTTGCAGTTAAAATTTTCAGAAAAATCAATATGAAACAGCAATTCGGTTTTCTTTTAGTCCTTTCATTGCTTTATATTGATGCTTTACATGCCACTCATGTGTCAAAAAAAGTTTTAAACTATCTTCGAAGGCAGTTGTAACATCGTTAACAGTACAATGCATAGTTTGCTTTGTTGTTATCTGCACAATTTTTTCTAACTTAGATTTTCCAATAACTCGTTTTTCTTTCAATGTCACCCATTTCTCATAGCTTGTGAGGGCATCCAAATCAGTTGGGGAATAGTTAATTTTTTTGTTTTACAACGCTGGCATATCCTCTTCATGCAATCATCATTGTGTTCTTTGCAGGTCAAATCGTTAATTAAATCATCCATATTAGATGTATGTACAATCTTTAATTTATTTAATTTCTCTACTATCATTTTCATATTAGCGTGCTTTATACAAAGGCATGTGTCTCGTTTACTTACATTCGGACTGACAATCCAAAACGGTCGTAGGCGATAAAAGGATGTGTAGCTAACTAACATTTTGTGTTGCATTAAATTTTACTTTTAAATTTCTTAAGGTGTTGTTTAAGTACCGTTTTTGTCTTTTTACACCCTTTCTTGTGACGGTGTCATGTTTTCCTGGACAAAGAGTGCTATTGTCATCTGCTTCCAGGAACTTTGTAATTTTCTCCTTCAGAATATTTTTCTTAGGGTTGATGGATCTTTCATATACAAGACTATCTGATCCGACTTTTATTCGATGAAAAAAGCTTTGGAGTTAAGAAGGATTTTGATGATGTTAGAAATCTATATTTCTTTATGATGCGTCCTGCAATCATTTTGCTAAATGCTTGTTTGTCTTTTTGCTTTCTTAAGTTTTTGTACGGTTCAGAGTTAATTCACAGTTCATAGTTTCGCAGAAAAGTAGCCTTTTTCGTACATCTTTGGGGACTGTTCTACCTTTTAAAAATACTTTTAACTTACTTTTTGGTGTGTCAGTATTTGCTGGTTTATATTTTTCCAGTAGTCGAGAATATTTTTTTCTGTATTTATCAGCTTTCTGTTTCAACAATTTGTTTTCACTCTCAATTTTTTTTATTCTCCTGTAAGCAGAAGCCCTGTCTTTACGAACAATTCTGCGACCTCTTTTCTTTTGGCTACTCACTGAGTTACTTATTGACCCATCATCTGTTATGCTTTCAATATCTGATAACTCATTTTATTATTAGTTGAGGTTGGTGGACTGCCATACATTTGCACCTTTTCTAACTTTTTTGTACTTCTACATGATTTCTGATTTTTTCTCCAAGTATTTCGCTGTGTTCTTTGTTGCCTAGCAGTCATATCACCAACCATTTTTACTCGGCCTGATTCTTTTGCTTTTATATATATCTGATGTTTAAGATCTTTTAGTTTTTGCTGTTTATCAGCATCTTCTTTAATTTTCTCCCTTCTTCTTTTTTCACACTCCCTTTTCCTTTTAAGTTTTTCTTCTTTACCCATATTCTCATTAAATCTGAACAAAGAACAAGACCAAAAATTAAAATTAAGTATACACAAAACTGTTCTTACAAAAAATGCAATAGGAAATAGTATTTTTAATAAATTTAATGTTGTTAACTAAAGAGTTAACCTTGTTTTCTTAAAAGAAGTTTCTGACATTACCGTTGTGAGATACTGTGTCTTGGTAATTTTTTGAGATATAATGCACATTTTAGAAGTGGTAAGTATAATATTTATAAATATAAAACTACTGCAAAAGCAAATCTCTACACCAAATTAAAAAAAAAAAACACAAGTAACATTAAAGCACATAGGTGTCATTAGCATGGCTGTTATGTCATTGGCATGGACTGAAAAAACCATGCTAATGACACTAGCACATGCCCATGCTAATGACAAACTAAACTAAAATAAGATTATGAACCATAATATAATCAGAATACAATAATCCTTTCTATAGCCTTTTAACATACAAAAGTTCTATTCAAATCAGTAAAATAAAAATTTTAGTAATAAAATAAGCATTTAAATTATTATTCATTCTAATGACATACAATTGATGTACTTACCAGATATTCAACTTCTATTAAAAAAATGCAGCACATGTTCTATTTTCACACTAAATTCAAATGGCTACTAGTTGCCCTGGAAAAACTTGATTTTTTTTTCACACTGTTGCCATCAGTGAAAATGAAATAATATTTCAAATTCAGCTACTAAAGATGGCCATGCTTAAAAAATCAAATATGGAGGACAAACTTTAAATCTTTTCTATATTTTATTATTTTAATGTTAAAGATAAATTTATTGGATTAATAAGCTCATTTATTCATTTAAACAAGGAATAAAATTTGTTTGACCTTGTTAGCATGATACTAGCACTTTAAAATGTTGATATGGAGATGGCAGAGGTTGCTGTGGACATCCATGCTAATGACATTTTGAACATCTTTTCTGTTATTTTAAGGTGTTTTTAACAGAAAAGTGAGTTATTTTTCAATGCAAATTAAGAATAATATTAAGATAAACATATTTCACCAAAAAAAAAATTCTAGAAAAGCTTCCAAAAATGTTTATATGCTGAAGGACGGAAAGGTTTACAGGTTTAAAGACAAAAGGTTTTGACCTCACGGGTTTATCGCTAATTAAATCTATGTCATGTACCACCAAGTCAGTTCTTCCGAGATCGTTAGAAAACACTTTCCTATGGGACCTAAGCAATTTGTTCTGGGGTACATTTATCATTAAGGCCACTATCCCTAATGATGCTTTCAAAACTGAAACCGTCAGGATCAGAGGCAGGATAAGGAATATCCAACTCAGTCTCCGACACTTCCCTTTCTTCATGCCCCGTTAGTAAGTTAACCAACTCAACCCTTTTGTGATAAGGTTTTAATAAATTAACATGCAAAAGTTGAGAAGTATCAGAATTTCCTAGTTCTTAACGATGTAGTTAGTCTCGGAGAGTTGGCTCTCAATAACACCTGATACAATCCACTGTACAGCCAATTTATTTGGTCTCGAGGCTGTTATTACTAAAAACCTGATCCCCAGGCTTAAACTGCCTCTGGACCGCATCCCGGTCATACCAATCCTTTCTCTTAGACTGGATTCCCGAAACCCGCTCAATCTCCAACTCCTTGCATTTTTTTAGCCTATTCATGAGCTCAAACACATACTCGGTAACTGGGGTATCTTCCTCCCTAGGGTCTACCCAATGTTCAAACAAACACTGAAGACTAACACGTGAAGCTTATCTCTTAAAGGTGCATCACATGGGCGTCCAAGAAAAGCCAATCGGATGTGGTTCCAAAATCTTCATAAGGATGGCACAAATTGATGAAAATCTTTCGGTTTTTATTCTGAGAAGCTCCACCATCTAAAAAGTGAATTATGTGTAGAAACGTTATCCAATGAAGTGGTTTTGAACTTTTATAGCACAAGACAAGGAATTTTGCCTCCGGTCAGTAATTTTAAAAGTTATCTGACTCATACATCAGAAAGAGGACCTCTGGGATCATACAGTACTCCAGGAGGTCTACAAAACCTTTTGAGGTCAGCGATCCTCCAATTCTGATATTCCCTAATCCGTTCCTTGAGAAACAACTCTATACCCTACTGGGACCGATATTCTTTCACTTCTTCCAATACATTTGCTCGCTGAATTTTACAGATTTGCATGCTTTTTTGGGTCTTTTTCGCACAGAATGTCCTAATGGGGGGCCTTGTGCCATTAAACCCCAAACCGCCAACCAATCTTCCACTTTTTGAACAGCTACTCATGTATTTAGGAGCGAACCTACCCTCTGTAGACAGAGGAGGAGGACCGATTTTTATAAGTTTGTGCGCAGCTCTTATCACTAAAAAGGATTGTGTCCCATTCCAAAGTTCAGCAAACATGTTGGAGTGCAAACTGCTTACTTGCAGATTATTGGGAAGGAGTCGGAAGATGGTTTAACAGCTGCCTTCTTTCGGTTACACTATCCGTTCACATTATATGATCTTTCGGAAGGAGTCAGCTGACTTTTCGGTTACACTATCCGTCCTCATTTATATGATACTCTTTCATGATACCATTTTTTCTTAAATGAATCTCTTATTATCTGACAGTGTCGTGTGTCCCTTTCGTGAATTCCATGGTTGGCGCTCTATATGGCCTGACGTGAGTCTTGTGCCATAAAAATACAGCTAACCAACCCCACCTTGGATACCGTACTGTACCGTACTCTACATATCCAAGTCACTCTTCTATTTTTTCTCTAAGTGTTTCTTTGGTTATTTTTTGAGGAACCATTTTAACTGCTCATAAATCATTCGATGGCGCTAGGGATGCCGTAGAGCCAGGATGAGGGCTGCTGGGATGGTAAGGACTGCCTGAACGGCATTGGTCTTATAAGCGGAGGCGATACCATCAGAGGCCGGGGTCTCGTTGGAAACACCGATGGGGATGGAGGTAAAGTTGCTCCCTGTTGTGAGTCACAAATTCGTAGTTGTTTCATAACTAAGGCGATATTTGTACAGCCTCCTGAGGTCGGGGAGGGTTTGTATATATCATTAGTCCTAAAAGCAACCAAAGGATTAAGGCTCATTCAGAATTCCCAAAATTAACGCAAAATTTAGAAAACACAGTTATTAGTAATTTATCATAGTGATAATTATATTTATATGTTGGAATCGTGTAACGTTCCTTTTTTCTAACCCTAAACTCTCCGATTGATATGTTTCCATCCATTCACCTTCTCTCATCCAGGGTGGGGTAAGTCCAGATTGTGGACCTTGTGAGTGAGTGGGGCTCACTATTCTCCCCAACTGAACTCCATTCATTGTCAGAATCTGTATTCTCTGTCACTCTAGTGTTGACACTGATGCCTGATAGCAAACAAGATTCCTAGAGAGCAGGGAATCCTCGCATTTAATCTTATGTCTTGTTTGGCGCTACATATCCTTATGTGGATCTTGTGCCATTAAACCCTAAACCAACCAACTCCATCCTCGCAAGCGAGTTTTGCCCAAACTTGTATATCTTGCGAAAGATGTCGGTAGCGTTAGCACGAACATCTTCTTAGGATAAATGGTAAATGCTAAATTAGAATTGCTTAAATACAGGGATATAGATTGTTTTTGGCAAGGCCAATATCCGAAGGATGATGGGATAAGGGGTTCGTACCCCTTCTAAATTTTGACATCAACTTTGACAGTACTGTTTTTTCCTTGAAATTTTTGAATATTACAAAGAGTAATCCTCTTCGGGTGTAACCCAGCATCTCAAAATTTATTAAAGCACTATCTCTAATAATCATTTAGTAATTATTAGTATGGGAAGATTTAGGTGGAAGGGGCAAACTGGAAACCTTGGGGGTGTGCAAGCTGTCCCTGATGGCTTTTGAAACATGATTTTTTCTTACAAAAACAGAATTTTGTACAGCTTTAGAAAGGGCCCGCCAGCCACCAGGTTTACCCACAGCTCAATTCATAACCGACAGCCATTGAGATCTAATTATTATTATTATTAGGTCTTAAAATAATAATATTAGTCGAATATTGGGCTCAAGTTCTCATTCTCTAGGAATAAGTCGGACTCTTGCCATTATTTTGGTCTTACATATGATCAATATTTTGTAGTAAGGCTGTGTCAAATTGAACTTAAAATTTTATAACAAATACATGGTGAAAGTTTAATTAACATGGAAGTGGCATTACATACCACACAGTAAAAGCACAGAACATATATGTGAATAGATATTTTGCACTAATGCATTTTAACGGTTGAAAACTAGGGAAAATTCAACGCAGCAGTACTTAACAGGTCACTCCTAAGATTTAAATTAAGAAATCCAGCAAATTCCTTTAAAGAGATTGATTTAAAACATATTTCTCCCATTAGGGCAAAATTTTTCACACTAGTGATCTTGCCAATGAAAAAAAAAACTATGCACGATTTTACAAGTATAGGTGATTGATTGAAAAGAGATTGCAAGATTGAAAAGAAGTCATTAATTTACACAAGATTATATCTCAGTATGAAAGATAGCTACTTATTAGGATGTGAAGTAGAGACTCTAGGTTTATATATATGTAAATACTCCAGGGTTTTTTATGCGTCACTGGTTTGAAACACATGTTTGAAAACCTAGATAGTTTAGTTATATTATTTACATGCTAGGAAAGAACCTTTTAATTTGTTTTAATAAGTTCTTAAGTATGGAATTAACTGATGTTTAATTCATAATGTATTATAAGGAACTTAAGCTGCTTATTGGCAGCTGGTTGCAATTTTATAATTACATTTTTCATTAAATATGCTTTTTGTACAATAATGTAAATACTAGATGGTATCAGACAGGATAATCGAATAATTGTAGAAAAGAAAAACATTTTCATTCGAAGAAATAAAAGAGCTATTTTATTTATTTTTGTCTTATTGTAAAATAGTCTTTTTTTTTTTAATAATAATTTCTTGAATTGGGTCTGGAGTTTGAGAAAAGCCATATCACTGGCTAATTCATTGGCATAATTTTGTCTATTAAGAGCTCTTATACAATTTTGCAGTTTCTTCAGCACTTGCCTGGAATTTATTTTGAAACCACTTAATAAGGCTTCTAAAACACTTTCCATTTTCTTATGAGTTCCTCATTTCCGCCTGTAATATTTGGGGTTGTTTTTGTATCAGCAAAGAAGTGCTCCGTTGTATTACCATCATTTGTAGATCCAAACCCTTGTTTGGGAATGTCCACCAGAAGACAAAATTCGACTTTAAATTATTGTTGAATAATTTTCTTGGTATTTTTTACTGTTAATTTTTCTCTTGGCTTCGTACTTGCAACTTTTGTATTGGGGTTCCATATGCGATATGCATTAGGGACTCAAAAATGGGAATTCTTGCGTGTTAAGTCGATAAACCAATATTCAACACCAATATTATGGGTTTTCTGAAAAAACATTGTCTAATTTGTTGAAATTTCCCTGTTCCTCACTGGGAATGTCTACATCCTCATCAATTTTTCTAAATTGAGCCCAAAATAACAACCATTCCCTTAAATTGCCATTAAATTTCTTTAGTTCCAGATTGGGTAATTTGTATTTTCTTTTGGAGGATTCAAATGGATGCATTACTTCCCTCTCTGTAAGAATTTTAGTTAAATTCTGTAACATTACTTCCAAGTGTGTGATTCCCTTTGTGACCCTGTTGGTTCAAAATTGACAGAGACAGATTTACGTAGTGCTTTGGCGGTTTTTATCTCTAGCTGTCTAGCACCGTAGATTTGTTTCCTAAGCAAGAAATTCGTCATCTAACCCTTGAAGTTCTTTTGCCCCTAAAACTCATTTACTTCCAGTTGCTCATGATTCCTTTTTAAGATGGCAAACTGTGTCTCAATTTCTTCAACATTCTTATTTTCTGCCAACAATTGTTCAGTAAGCTACCTTAGTAAATGCAGACCTCAAAGGAGCTCTAAAGCCCAATTCCCATGGGATGCGTTTTATGAAAATACGCAAGCGAATTTCCTCGCTTGCGACTAGCTTATTTGCCCGCTTTTTTTCTGATTACGCTCACTTTTGTGATTGGCACCAAAAATTATAGTAAACTAGCCCCAACCAAACTCGAGTCACAAGTCTCTTTTGGACTTATATCCGGTTATCACAGAAAAACCGTTAATGGATTTTCAGGCGGGGGTAGACCCTGATGAAGTCATCAGTCGGCTTGTTCCTAATTTTTTTTCATACTATTCCTATTAGATTTGAATGTAACTGCATTTGTTATAGATTAATCTTAATTCTTTGCGTTGTTCTTTAATCTTAGCACATTTTCATTTCGAATGATTCGGAATATTGTCAATGTTTCGAAATTGTTTTTTTTTTCTTTCAAAAAAACTATCACAATTATGCGATATCTAATAGCGTCTATCGATATCTATGCGTTTTATCTAATAGAATAGCCTTGTATATTGTTATGGCACAAGGCCCCTATTGGGGCATATTGTGCAGATGGTAATATAATAAGTACTTCTAATATAAGTTTTATATATAAGTACCAGTCACCCCTTAACATAAGTCACCCATATACGTAAGTTTAATACATCCGTTAAGGTTGATGACCTTGACGACTGAGCCGTCGAGATAAACGGATGGCCGAGCGGGTTGCTCTTTTGGGGCTCCCCTGTGGGGTTGGTCTTTGGGGCGCAAGGGGGCCAATATCTGACCATTTACGCCATAAAACCCCTGACGACTGAGGAATAGCCGTCGAGATAAACGGATGGCCGAGCGGGTTGCTCCTTTGGGGCGTATAATCACTATGTATCGCAGATCGCTGTAGGGTTGATTCTTTGGGGCGCAATGGGGCCAATATTTGACCATGTACACCGTAAAACCCCTGACGACTGAGGAATAGCTGTCGAGAAAAACGAATGGCCGAGCGGTATGGTTCTTTGAGGCGTATAAAAAACGCATATCATATTACCCTTAGCTCCCTTGTAGGGTTGGTTCTTAGGGGCGCAAGGGGGCCAATATTTGACCATTTACGCCACAAAACCCCTGACGACCGAGCCGTCGAGAAAAAACGGATGGCCGAGCGGGTTATACTTTGTTCATTTAAAACTGGCGCCTGAGACGAATTGTATTAGAAGCAGTTACTATTGTAATTATCATCGAAAGCATTTTCTTCTGCAATGACAAGGCAGCCGAAACAGAAGTAGTTAAAATACTGTAAAAAAATCGGTCACTGAAGTTCTGTGATGACCGTTATAAAGCATTATTGAGCGTTTTTGATCCTGTTTCAGGCGCCAATTCTAAATGAACAGACTATAGTTCTAGTTAGGTCATTCCTATATGTCATGGAGCAAACCAACTGTACATACATTGCATTGTCAGTGCAAGTATTATTTTTTTGCTAGGCAATTAAAAATATTTTCCAAGGTTGAAGTGATAAAAATTAGAACAAGAGCTTAATATATATATTTAAGGCACAAGACGAAGTACAAGGAGAATATTTTCTCCTAATATCAGTTTCTATTAAAAGATAGTACTACAAAATTTAATTTATAAATTATCAAAGATAAATGTATTTTGATAAGTACTTTTACTTTCAGAAAAGGATTATGATTTGCACTTAGCTACAATCTTCGTAATGTTTTGAAATTAAGTTAAAAGCATAGAAAACTTCAAAAAAAGACAGAAACCTAATAATGAATGAAATATAGTAACTATTGCAAATGTTAATTGTGACGAAGAAATTGTTTCTAAGCAGCAACGGATAACTCAATCCTCTAGGGACATGTTGCCATTGCGTTAACGTTAAAATATGTTACACATTATAATATAATTGCAATTAACTACAATCGCAGTTTACCTAATTTTCATTATATAGCTGCCTACATTTGTCCATATCTTTCATACCAACATTTGATTTAAATAAAACTTGCATCAATTTACAATGTTTCATACAAATGAATCAATATGAATCATACAAATGAAGAATGAATCATACAAATGAAATGTTAGTTATTTTAAAATACATCAAAATAGATACATAAATGCAAATTAATGGGAGAAAAGATGTCAGCAAAATTTTTATAAATTAGTGGACATTATAGTTACTTAAATCAACAGGTAAAGTTAATAATGTTACAACTCTTATGGTCCCACCACAAAATGTAGGTTCTGGAAGAATATATAAAGCATGCTTCTTCAAGATCAATAACACTACTGTCAACCTGGTCTGGAAAATAAAACTTGGCACAATCAGTTTTCTTTCGCAAATATTTCACAGAAAACTCTGATTCTGTGTTCTTAACTTCCACTTGACCAACATAAAAAATAACGCTCTTTTTGCCAGCTAACTTAACTAATATATAATCACCCACTGAGATATTAGATCTTCCGTTTTCAGATATTTTAGGTGAGATAACTTGGTATTCTTCATGAGGGCTGTTACTAATACTTTCATCTGAACTCTGGAGACTAAAATTCAAAAGATCTTCTTCACTCTCTGTTTCAGAAGTTTTGAAGCTTGTTTTCTAACCCTTTTAGTTGATGGTTTCTTGTGGTTTGCTCGGGCCAAGGCTTTCTCTTCAATCCTGTTTTTTTTTTCAGGAGTTGATGTTAGCATTCTGGATTTTCTCTTTCTTTGCCCTCGTGTATTACTTTTCTTGCATCTGGTTGCCTTTGGGTATGGGCGAATACTCTGGTGTTACTGGTTCCCTTTCTTCCAAATGGCTTTCTGGAAAATCTCCTTGATTATTTGTATCCATTCCTGAACTCTGAAGGGTGATGGCATTGGTATTTGAAGGAACTGAAGTAGACTCCGATCGGCATGGGTCGTCTATTCCACTTGAAGTACTAGGTCCTGGCTGATCAGTTACATAGGCTCAGAAAAAAAATCTTAATCTGTGAAAATGTTTCTGTTAACTGGCCAAATTCCTGTTTTGCGGAATGAGGATGTTATATTTTTCAGGTTGAAGGCTGCCATGTAAGCTATGTTCGTCAATTGAGATATGTTATATATTGAGATGGTCTTTCCAGGATTAGAGAAATGCCAGTAATTAAATGCTGTCTTTAGGTGTGCCTTCAGGGGTCCAAAAAGCCCAACATCAAGAGGTTGTAATCGGTGGTTAATATGTGGAGGAAAAGTAACAAAATGAATACCATTTTCCCTGCAGAAATCTATTACTGAGAGAAACTCATTTTGAATATTCCTATTCATAAAAGTCAGTAATGGAAAAAAAGTTAACTTCTAATTAAAAGCTATGTTCCAGTTAAAGTAATATGGCGGGGCACATTGGTACATGTACCTATGTGCCCCGGTCAAACTGTACCAAACTACCCTAGTAGCTGATTTTTTATAAAAAGTGTCATGATTAATATTTATTATTAACATTGTAGTTCAACACAGTGACAAATAAATGTCATTAACATACATTATAATGTGTTATCATGTACAAAGAGATAAATTAAATACAATTCTGATTATGGTCTTACAAATAGAATTTCAAAAGTTTTCAAAACTATAGTAAAAAAGCAAAATTGACCTTTTCCAAGAAACAGCAAATCCAATCCAAGCAAACTTTTGCCTGATTAAAGTCTTCATTGTTGCTAACTTTTATGAGAGAAATTCTTAAACTTTAAAATATATTAATTAAAAATAAATACCCTGTACCAATGTACCCCGTGTATCAATGTGCCCCGGTCTCCCCTACAGGTAATAATATATTGATTCATTCTAATTTAAAAATGAGCGAGTCATATGATTGAAAATGCTCTATACAGGAAATAATTTCTAGACCTGATGAGTTCATTAGAAAAACCATTTATAACGATCAAAGAGATCCATGGAAATACTGGTGGATCAGGTATGGTGGGGAGAAAACGAGAAAGAGAGTGGGAAGGGGAAATCACAAGCAGTATGTTAAAAGAAGGTGGACAAAATGGTACACGTACAGGTGAAAACAGTGGCAAAAAGGTGACGATGAAAGTGATGTGGCAAGTGTGTGAAGTTTCATTTTGGCAGATTCTCTTTAGTAATTGTGATAATGTTAACACACCTCGTTCCTTACTTACAAACAAGATCTTATTGCTCGCATAAGCTTTAAATAGTGACTTGTTTCTGTCTTGCTTGGCATAGAATGGCCTAATCTGGCCCTTATACCGGCTGAAAAGTGAAAAACCCGACGGGAAAATGGTTTTCCAGAACGTTGTTGATCAAGTTGTGCTTCAAAATGTGACGGTATTGTGTGCCCGGTAAGTGACCTTCAATCCTGAGTGAATCTGAATCTTCAAGTGGGACATGATTTTTTTTATGTCCTGAGTTGGGCGTAATATGTCCTGCTATGGGCCTTGAGCCATAAGAAGTAAACCAACCAACCAAACCTCTCCTTGGTGGATAATGTGCCATGAAACACCAACCAACCAATTAAACCTCTCCTGGATATAACCCCCCACACTGACCGAGACGCGTCCGCTCCTAGTTGATTGGGAGATGTAGCCTGGTTGAAATCTATTACTCTTCTGGTCCTCTTTTTACCTGATTTTACAGCTCTCATCAGCAAAGAGAACCATGCCCCATTCAGAAGCCCAATTTCCATACATGTTAGCAAAGTTCAACAGCTTTGCTTTGTGTTCGACGTTCAAGAGGATTTTATTCACTGCTATGTAGCAGCCTAAACCAGCTTCTTTACAATTGTCCTGAGTCTGGCGCAAAATGTCCTGCTATGGGCCTTGTGCCATAAAAAGTCAACCATCAAACCTCTCCTGAAAATACAGCCCCATACACTAACCGAGACGCGTCCACTCCTAGTTGATTGGGAGATGTAGCCTGGTTGAAATCTATTACTCTTCTGGTCCTCTTTCTACCGGGTTTTTGAAAGGTTGAACACAGCTCTCATCAGTAAAGACAACCATTCCCATGTCCCATTCACAGCCGTATCGACCATCTCGAGTAAGATCGAAGCTAACTCGAGAGTAGGATAGCTCGAGAGTAAAGAAGACTCGCGTAATAAATGCCGAGCTTATCGACCAACATCGGTATAGCTTACTCGAGAGTAAGAAGGGCGGGACTATGTAAGAACACTTCTGATTGGACAGCGGAGACACACGGCAGCTCACGCGATCGAACCTCGGCTTCCCACATTCTCTATAGCATAATTTCAATCTTATTTTAAAAATACTTACCGTAATTCAAAAATTCTGAAACACCTCTCCAAAATTAAGACATTTTTGGAGTAATTTAAATTTATTATTGAATTAAAAGAAAGTTTTTTAAAACTGGGGAAATCAGTGCTTCCTAAATTATGTTATAATAGAATACCAAAAGTCATATTTGCGGGGCGCCATCTATGAATATGAACACGAACTCAAAACGTAAATCAGTATTACTTTGAACGTTTCTTTACTAGTTAATTGTCTTTATTTTTAAAACTAAATCAAATGCACATGATTACAAATGAAATGAATCACCTAAATACAGCTTAAAAGGTTTGTATTTTCACACATTTAACCTTAATTCTCTCTACTAACCCTACTAACATATTGCCGGCGGCCATTTTGTTTACTTAAACCAGGTTTTACTCGGCAAAGTTGAGGGGTCACAACGTAGGTTTTACCTTGGTTTTACTCGGGAGTAAGACTGGTCGATAACGTTTACGCTAGGATGCGAGGTTTTACTCATACTTTCGGTTTAACTCGCAATGGTCAATACGGCTGTCAGAAGCCCAATTTCCATACATATTAATATTAGCTAAGTACAACCGCTTTGCTTTGTGTTCGGCGGTCAAGATGGTTTTATTTACTGCTATGTTTTATGTTCGCTATGTTTTATTACTGCCTTAACAAGCTTCTTTACAATTGTCTTGTAACATGGTGGTCTTGGTGGAGAGCAAGCAGCAGACCAGACAGTAGGGAGGGGGCCGGCGGTGTCAACATAAGCGCAAGTAGTGATGTCTGAAAGGCGAGTGTCCGGGCCAGGCTCAACGCTACTTCCAACACCTAATGCGGGTACGTGGATGAAACCCTCCCCCATATTCTCAACCATTGCCCTCCAAACCTCAGCCTCATCACAGCTCGTCACAATGCTATTGTCGATCTTGGTAATTACTACGGCGAGGTCCTCGCCACCACTCGGTGAGGTTTAACAGATCAAAACCTAATGTTAATACTACATAACTAAAAACAAAATATTTAAGATTTTTCCAAAATTTATGAGGTAATAAACACATTTAAATCAAATTTTTAAAATTGAGCAAAAATTCTAAGCTACCTTAATTATTAAGAAGGGGTATTTCACCATTATTGCTGGTTTGTGGTCAAGATTGGAGGCGATACTTGAATCGGAGTTTACTTACACTTTCCTGAATAATACTTTTATGTACTTCTAAATCCATCAAATAGGTTATTGTTTTAAACATTGGATTCATATATTCGAATTTTCCTTCATATGTCACTCCAGATGATCTTTCAACACTAAGAAAAGCCTCTAAAAGACTTGGAATGAATTCATCTTTGAAAATGTGGCATGTAAATAGTTCCAAGATTTATGTAACCTCTAAAAAGAAATGTGAGTATATTAGAATCATTACTTTTCTTCGCATTTCATATCTAAATAAAAAAATAGATGAGAACACAACTATGAGCAAATCATTACTTCATTAAGTGATACCCGGTGAGGAAAAAGTCAACCACCTAACATCTCTTGAACATACAGCCCCATACACTAAACGAGAAGTGTCCACTCCTAGTTGATTGGGAGTCTGGATGAAGAAATCTGTACCCTTCTGGTCCTCTTTCTACCTGGGTTTTGAAAGATTGGACACAGCTCTCACCTGTGAAAAAAACCGTGTCCCATTCAGAAGCCCAATATCCATACATATTAGTGTGGCTATGCGCCCATGCTGGAACTAGTTTCTATTGTTTTGTATTTTTGTTTTGGCAACTGTTAGTTCTGAACTATTCAAAATCTGTCTAAAATAAAGCAGTAGTTTTCTTGACTTGAGATCCAACGTGTCATGTATTATTACAAATAGGCTATACTACAATGGTGACTATTCGGACTGTTATTCCTAAAAGATGCGCGTAAATCCTGATGCCTAGTGAAAAAAAAAACGATCAAGCGAGTCTGCATATTTCAACAAGCATTTGGAGTCTAGAACTGCCGCCTTTTGATAGCGTCCATTTGAGTCCCTACGGGTGTTTATTGATCAAGGTATAATTTTTGGATCCCTTAGCATACAATGTCTGAAGTAAGTGCAGTGAAAATACCTGTCTATAACAGATCGGATCCAGCACTTTGGTTTGTTATGTGTGATAGTACCTTTAAGTTGGGCGTTCCCAAACCTATTACAGAATCCCAAACTAAGTATAATCATGTGGTGGGTCAATTGCCCCCTGAGGTCGCGTCCATTGTAAGGGACGTGTTGATGAACCCCGATCTCGATGATCCCTATGGTACTTTAAAAACCGAAATAATAAAAAGATCAGGAGAGTCTTCTCATCAGGAGATTCGGCAACTACTATCTGGAGAAGAATTGGGTTCTAGGAAACCGAGTGAACTGTTGAGAAACATGCGTAGGCGGGCAGAAAATCTCAATGTACCAGACTCATTTATGTTGGAGTTATTTTTGCAGCGTCTGCCAGCGTCGGTACAAGCAGTTTTAGCTGTTTTTACTGACTTAAAGTTGGACCAGGCAGCTGAGAGTGCTGATAGAATGTTAGATGTTAACCCTGCCCCTTTGGGGGTAAATGCCGTAAGTAAAGGTAGTTCGGGTTCCATGGAGGAAAGACTATTGAGGGAAATTGAGAAGTTAAACTCTAGGATAAGTGGACTCGAGATTTCCCGGGGCCGTTCTCCTTATCGGAGACGGAGTAGGAGCTTCAGTAGACCACGGAGTAGGGAGTCTTCTGTTTGCTGGTATCATAGGAGGTTTGGAAGTGACTGCAGACCTGAAAAATGTGTTCAACCGTGTAGGTTTTCGGAAAACCAAAGAGGCGGAGGATAATGGCGACGTATTCTTGGCCACAAACATCTCGTCGCCTATTTATTAAGGACCGTGTCACAAATTTGGCGTTTTTATCGACACGGGTTCTGACGTTTCCATACTTCCGGCAAATAACGCAGAGAAAAGGATTCCGCCAATTCCTCCCCTGTTAACGTGTATGGCGAGAAAAATCTTGTGTTAAATTTGAATTTAAATAGGTCATACCCATGGACATTTTTGATAGCTAATGTAACCACGCCTATTTTAGGGGCAGATTTTCTGCATTATTATGAGTTAATACCAGACTTGCTTAATAGGTGTCTCAGAGATTTTAAAACAAAATTAAAATCAACTGGGTACGTTAAAAAAGCCTTGGTACATTCGATCAAAACCATATCAGAGAATGCTTCGGTGTACCATTCCCTTTTGTCGGAATTTCCCTCTATAACTAAGTTACCAGAACTGGATAAACCTGTTAAACATAATACGATGCATTTTATTAATACAGTAGGTCCTCCTGTTGTGGCTAAACCCAGGAGATTAGCCCCTGATCGTTTGGAAATAGCCAAATCAGAGTTTCTAAAGATGATTGAATTGGGGCATATGAGACCCTCCAGCAGCAATTACGCATCCCCATTACATATGGTTCCCAAAAAGGGGACAACGGACTGGAGACCAGTGGGGGATTTCAGAGCGCTTGACGCGCAAACTGTTAAGGACAAGTACCCGATTCCCTGCTTAGCGGATTTCACTTCCATGCTCCACGGTTCAAAAATATTTAGCACTATCGATCTAGTCAAGGCATACCACCAAATTCCCATACACCCTACCGACATCCCTAAAACGGCAATTTGTACCCCTTTTGGTCTTTTTGAAAGCACCCGAATGCAGTTCGGGTTATGCAACGTTTCAAAGATTTATTGACGAGGTGACGAGGGGTTTGCCGGGGATCTACGCATTTGTGGATGATATACTGATAGCGTCTAAGGATTCGGTAGAGCACAAAGAACATTTAAAATTACTATTTTCGAGATTAGAAGAATTCGGACTGTGTATTAATGTGTCAAAGTGCAATTTTGGTGAATCTGAGGTGAAATTTTTAGGGTTTCGTCTTTCGGCGGAAGGAATTTCTCCACTACCCGATAAGGTAAAATGCATAATAAATTTTCCAAAACCCACTAGCCGTACTCAATTGCGTAGATTTTTGGGAATGTTTAATTTTTATAGACGGTTCATACCAAAGGCTGGTGATATTCTCAACCCTTTGATAAAGTTTTTAGAGGGAGGTAAAAATAAAAAGAAACCAAATTCCAAAGTTCGTGATTCCGCGGATCAGTTAGAATGGAATGAAGTCTCAGATGCAGCTTTTAATAACGCTAAAAACGCAATTTCCCGTGCTACTCTACTCAGACATCCCAAACCTGGTGCCCAATTAAGCGTTTGGGTTGATGCCTCAGACGTAGCTGTGGGTGGTTCATTAATGCAAAAAGCAGAAAATGAGTGGGAACCTATTGCATTTTTCTCTGTAAAATTAAACAGTTCTCAAAAAAGATGGTCGACCTATGACCGAGAATTGTATGCTATTTATTCCGCAATAAAAAAGTTTAAACATATGTTGGAGGGTAGAAATTTTGGTATTTTCACTGATCAGAAACCTTTAATTTATGCCTTCAGCCAGAATTTAGATAAATGCTCACCCAGGCAGCTACGCCATCTAGATTTTATTTCCCAGTATTCAACAGACATCAGATATGTGCAGGGGTCCAAAAACATCGTGGCAGACACACTCTCCCGTATCAAATTGGACTCGATCACAAAGTCTTCTTTCTTAAACTTCAGTGAGCTAGCCAATGCTCAACGGAATGATCCTGAGACACAGGAGATCCTCAAGGACCCAAATTCTTCATTGAAGCTGGAAATGAAGCGTTGCCATAATACGGATTCGGACTTGGTCTGTGACATTTCAACAGGCGTGCCCCGCCCATTGGTTCCCATGTCCTTCCATAGGTTAATCTTCGATCATCTGCACAATATTTCACATCCTGGAACTGTGGCATCTACGAAACTCATCTCTGAAAGGTACATATGGCCTGGAATGAAACGCCAGATTAAGGAATGGGTGCAGAGTTGCGAGTCTTGTCAGAGATTGAAGGTACACAGACATACGAAGACTCCGTTGGGCACCTTCTCCGTTCCAGATGGCCGATTTACTCACATACACGTGGATATTGTGGGGCCCTTGCCACCTTCGGAAGGTTATAATTATCTCCTAACTATAATTGACCGGTTCTCGAGGTGGCCGGAGGCAATTCCGGTTCCGGATATGAGAGCAAAAACAATTTGCCGTGCTATATTTAACACCTGGATCTCTCGATATGGATGTCCTTCGGTAATAACATCAGACCAAGGATCCCAATTCCGATCATCAATGTTCGAGGAGTTCACACGAATTTTGGGAGTTCAGAAGATAAGGACCACTCCGTACCATCCTATATCAAATGGTCTCGTCGAAAGATTTCATCGACATCTGAAATCGGCAATAAAAGCCCATGAATCCGACCAATGGTCAGAGCTGATTCCTGTAATCCTCTTGGGCATCCGAACAGCCGTGAAAGAGGATTTGCAATCCTCTTGTGCGGAAATTGTGTATGGGAAAACCTTAAGTCTTCCTTGTGACATGATGGACCCTCCAGCATCAAACATCACCCGCTGTGACTCAGAGTTCGTAACGGATCTGTGTAATAGAATGCAACAGCTTAA
Source organism: Tetragnatha montana (assembly GCA_963680715.1). Lineage (NCBI taxonomy): Eukaryota > Metazoa > Arthropoda > Arachnida > Araneae > Tetragnathidae > Tetragnatha > Tetragnatha montana. The sequence goes on from OY796677.1 coordinate 6,116,346, forward strand.
CCCCACTGCAACATCGGCACACTGTCCATAGAGATTCTATGTCCATCCCTCCCTAAAATTTTCTTCTCACATCTTTTTGAGAGTAGACAAAGTACAAAAGCCATTGCGTCAACCCTACACTGGTCCACACAGGGTGGTCAGCAGGACAGAAAAAACTGACCATTGACCTGAATGGTCGGAGGACGACGGTTTCTTTAGACCGTGTGAAACCGGCTCATCTTCTCCCGGACAATATTCCAGTTCCATGCAAGGTGGCTGGGAAATTGAAAGCAACTGATGAACGTTCCCAGAGAGTGAGGGGAACAAAGAAACGTGTCAGTTTTGCAAGGGAGTTAGTAACCATTTTAAATTGATTTCCTTTTGACACTGAAATGTTTTTACAAAATTTAATATAACTATTGGATTTGTGTCGTTCCTTCAGGGTATCCTTTCGTCACTGGGGGGATACTCTGTGGCTATGCGCCCATGCTGGAACTAGTTTCTATTGTTTTGTATTTTTGTTTTGGCAACTGTTAGTTCTGAACTATTCAAAATCTGTCTAAAATAAAGCAGTAGTTTTCTTGACTTGAGATCCAACGTGTCATGTATTATTACAAATAGGCTATACTACATTAGCAAAGTTCAACCGCTTTGCTTTGTGTTCGGCGGTCAAGAGGATTTTATTCACTGCTATGTAGCAGCCTAAACCAGCTTCTTTACAATTGTTTTGCGTCTGGCGCAATATGTCCTGCTATGGGCCTTGCGCCATAAAAAGTCAACCACCAAACCTCTCCTGAACATACAGCCCCATACACTAAACGAGAAGTGTCCACTCCTAGTTGATTGGGAGTCTGGATGAAGAAATCTACCCTTCTGGTCCTCTTTCTACCTGGTTTTTGGAAGATTTAACACAGCTCTCACCTGGGAAAAGAACCGTGTACCGTTCAGAAGCCCAATATCCATACATACTAGCAAAGTTCAACCGCTTTGCTTTGTGTTCGGCGGTCTAGAGGATTTCATTTAGTGCTATGTCGCAGCCTAAACCAGCTTTTTTACAATTGTCTTGTGTTAGGCGCAATATGTCCTGCTATTGGCCTTGTGCCATAAAACACCTATTAACCAACCAACAACCAGCTTTTTTCAGGCAGTTTCGGACAGTTCTGGCTGTAACCTAGAATGTAATTGAACTTTTTATTATCTTGTTGATAATTCACAAATTACGAACAAACTTAATGAACTTTATGCTCCTACTTTATGAAAATTCTCCTCCATATCACAAGTTATGCCATTTCATTGAATGTTCCTTTATTTTTGTGATCATGGAGGTTACTGAGTTCGAATACTTCGGGTTACCAATCAATACGATTGGGAGTGATATGCTGTGGGCGCTCTACGCCCAGCAGTCTTGTTAAGGAAGCAAAACGTCTGCTCTCAACGTATGCATCATAAAGTTGGTCGATCCTTAGCTTACGGGCTGTCGTTTCTAACCTCTTTAAGGCCAAATCGAAATTATCTGGTAAAGGCAAATGCCCATCACGCCATGGGAGACTTACCATGAATCGGCCGTCTTCTTGGATTTTGACAGTATTTAAGAAGTGTTCCATTGAGGCTTCGTGGAGTTCCTCTTTTGTTTTTTGTTCTGAAGAATCCTCTATTCCCAAGGAATCTAATCTCCACATTTCAGAAATATTCATTTCTTTCACTAAAAGAGAAGTAACCAACATAGCATTGCTCGAACGTAAATTACATTCCGGTACTCTCCCTGTTAAGGTCCATCCCAGTAGTGTCTCCATAGCTACAAGCCCACTGTCTAAAACTTTCCGTTGACCAGTCATCAGTTTTCCTATAACATCAGCTCCGAGGAGTACTTGAACCGGTTGCGGCTGATTTCCGATGTCTGAGAGCGTTATATTCATTTCTTGTAGCTCTTTTAACCAGGAACCAGGACCAACGGGTGTAATATTCTCGCATATAGAAAACTGATCCAAAGCTTCCATATTACAGGTCAAAGTGGTTGTCAAAATAGCTAAATGAAAATTACTTAAACGGACGCCTTTTAAACAAATCACTCAAATGAATACAAATTCTACAGATGAATGAACATAATTTAATTATTAATTTAGTTTTAACGTCGAAAGGGAAAATACAACCTCTTGTTTCTAAACACTTTTCAAAAGCGCTAACAGCCAGTTGCCACACGGCAAAGCTACTAGTACAAAATTTGCAGTTGCTGTTTTAATTACCTGTATTGCAATCTTTCACAGCTGGCTTACCATGATTAGATATGTAATTAACTAAATGCCTCGTCACCGAATCTGCTGTAATATTTTTTAGAGGATAGAGTACAAGATGCTTGGAAAAATGATCAATAATAGTCAGCACATATCCTGACTCCCTTATTGGCCCCAAAATATCCATACTGATGAATGGAGTTTAACAATTCAGAGTAGCGTAATTTGAATAGTTGCCCTTGTTAAGAACCACAGAACTTTTTCAAATTTTGAGTACCAATTAAGTTAGTTTAGATTTAAGTACATAAAATATATATATTTAAATGATCTTCTATAGCACGAATCCTGCATATTTCTTCCTTAGCTCGTCCCTTCTTTCTTTGGTTTCTGTACTCCTGCAAACGATTATTAAACAAAAACGGTCTTTTTTCGACCTCTTCTATTAATTTATTGTAATCAATCCGACCCATTACGAATACTTTTATTCAGGGTCTTAAGTATCCTAAAATCTAAGAAGGACGATCAAACAAGATAGCATCAAAACAATAAGTTTTTTTAGGCTTTCTTATTGGTCGGAGGGAATCATGTGACTAAAACCGCACCCAAATTTCTTAAATTGAAACTAAGAAAAAAGTCGTGCGAATTTTGATCTGAGCGTTTTTTTTTCCTAGGCCTATGATTGGCCCCTTTGTGACATGTGATCATGTGAATCTAGTTTTAAAAGAAAGGATTGCTCTTCCTCAGAAAATGTAGGGAAAGTAGGAAAGCGTTTTTCGCCGTAAGTCGCAACCCATGGGAAGAATGGGCTTTAGAGAGAATGGGACAACTATTCGATACAAAGTTTTCTTGTTTTCAGTCAACATGAGAAGCTATGTTTCCGTATCTATGTGAAAGTTCTTAATTTTCTCTACACCTTGAAGTGAGGGCTTTACTAGGATGTCTCTCATTTCCTTTATATGAGAATCAAGTCATTGGGCGTTGAATGATGTGCCTCTGAATCATTTTCAGAAGAGATGTTGTTGGCTACCTCATCTAGCGCTGCAACAGATCTTGAACCTCAGTGGGATGAGCAAATAGCAGAATTAGAACCTCTTCATCTTTATTTAGCAATGATGAATTTCTGACAGGATCCTGTATTCTGGAGAATAATCCACCAATATATTCTGTTCTCCTTTCATATTTGAGCAATCAAACGAGTATTCGGAAATCTCCAATAACCATCTTGTTACGATATCTGCTGGGGACGTAATCTTTTTATAATGCATAAGAGCTTTACTGTCGGTTAATATGGTGAAATGAGTATTATACAAATATGTTTTAAAGGCTTTTATGCTGTTATGGATTACCATCAGTTCTAGCTTGAGAGCGGGGTATCTTTTCTCAGCTGGTGACAGAGACCTGCTAAAGTATGAAACAGGTGACATTCTTCCTTTATGTTCTTGCAAACCACCGCATGTCGCCTTCCAGGCGACGGGACACTCCAAAGAATAATAAAAATGCCGAAAAGAAAAAGAACTTTCTCAAGCAAAAGCTGTTTTTTCATTCCCTCTTGCTCCAAAATTCTTTCCTTTGCTCTCCCACACCACCAGTTTTAAGAATATTCACCCTGTCCTTTCCGGAATTTGAAGTTGCTCTCCGTTTAAGATTTTTTAACAGGGTGAAAACTCCAGGCTAGGCTTTAATTTCTTCTGTTATTTTATTCCACGTCTTGTTTTTCATGGCGTTTGAAACACCTACAATTTTTTTTTCTTTATTGTCTACACACACAACACCAATTTATATTTATCTACCCAGATTAATAAATGTCTTCCTGGTAGTAAATAATTTGCGTCATTATATTGGTGGTTCTAACTGCTCCCGAATATCCTAATTATTAACCAAAAAGAGCTATTCTGAATATTGTGTTGTTGTAAATTATTTAAGGGAAAATCAATTGCGTCATTTTATTAGTACGGAACATTTCATACTTAATACACACACTTTCCACATTTACACACACATACACATTTTCCAATACTTAATTTTATCTAATGATTAATTTTTGTCTAACATCTGCTAACTATGCTTCAAATCTTCGAGAATGAGAACGCGATCATGCCCCGTAGCAGTAGCAGCTTTTGTAGCTGCTAAAAAATAGCTCATGTAACCTCAACCTCAAAAAGTGCTAATCTACTTGTGCACTTGCAGAATATTTTATATATTACCTATTATTACACTGTTGACCCAAGACATTGAGTTATTCAATAACATAATCTCACCAAAAGAGTTGTACGATCTTTGTTTCGATGAAAAAGGAAATAAAAATATATATATAGCTGCCCCCGGCAGCTGTGTAAGCCTCAGCAGTAATCATCATTGGCCTATTACCTATTATTACGTTTACCTTTACCGGGGCCTTTCAAGAGTTTGTGGATACTTTATTTTGTATCCCAACACTCTTTATTAATTTTTCTTATACTGAATTTTTAGAAGTTTATTGTTTTTTAGTTTTAGATAAAAAGGACTTGGCCCTTAATTAACTTACGCATGTCTCGGGGCAAAGTGGTCAAGGCAAGACCGTCCAGCCCCGCAGATCCCATCCCCCGCATTTATTTTAAAAATTAATTTTTACAATCCTAGGCAAAAAGTGCCCGTACATAGAAATAAACTATACATCGAAATAAGAAATTGAAATTTATAAGTATTAAAATTAACAATCATCAATTCGTACAGTGAAGAGCAGGATTTAGGACATCAAAGAGTCAAAATGGACTAGTCATCAGGATCAGACATTCCCGGCACAAGCAAACAAGTTCCGCACTCTAAATAGAAGTTCCAGCATATGACCACAATGGGTGGGCGACAAACCAGTCCAAGATCGTTCCGATTAAAGACCGATTCCGATTAAAGTTCAGAATAGGGTCATCAGTTCAGTCCGTCGACGACCCAAGTCACACGTCGTGGACAGATAAAGCAAGGACTTCAAGTAAAAGGCTGTGAGAAGCACAAGATTATTCCAGTCAATGTCACTAGAGTCAGAGTGTGGTCAGTAGCCATCAACGACATAGGTTTACATGTCGTGATTAAGTAGGTGGAGAGAGCCATCTTGAAATCTCCATCATGGAGAGCCATTTGTTCACTCCAAGTACATATGCCCATAGCCAGACTGCACAACCCCAGCAGAGGCAGGAATCCGACGCCAAATGTCATAATCAGGAAGGCTGGGATAGTATGGTCAGTTCAGGGAATCCCTCAATAGAGTTGTTTCCAATAATTTGTCCAAATATAAGCACTGTCCAATTTCATACACACTCCCATCAGGTGGGCCCCAGCAAGGAGGCACGGGTGAGGCAGAAAAAAAGAGATCATTAAAGCTTTTAATTTATACAAATTTAGTTTAAGCTGTAGGGTGAGCAAATATGGGCCCTCGAGATCCATAAGGGAAACCGTAGTGCTCCTTGTCAACCATACATGCTAGAAAAATATAAGAGGGGGGGATAGGATCATCCTGAATGGCCGGGTATAGCGTATATGACAAGTGCACATTCATCTTGCAACAGGGGGAGGGATCTCTCATTTCAACCAATCAGAGCGCAACTGAAAGTGTGTAAACAAAACAAACGCTTTGGCGCGCTGTTCTGATGTCTATTCGCGATTCTTAATAGTGCTGATCGTTGTGTTCTTAAATTTTTACGATGTCTCTAGAAGAGTTATTGCCGCCTGATTACGTTTATAAATTCGTAGAAAAAGAATTTAAAGCTCTTTCCGAGTTTAAATGCGTGATTCGAGCAGATATAAATTCCAGTAAAAATCGCTATTAAAGAAATTTCTAGCTTAGAATACAGCTAACTTAGGTTCATCAAAATTTTTTCATCACTCATAAAACATATTTATATATAGTAGTGTAATTTAAATAGGTATCTTCTAGTGGACATTGTCTACCAGTCACAGAAATACTTTATCAATTGAACTAAAACAGCAATCGAGCATTTTTAAGTGCCTTAAATAAAAACACTTAAAAGATTAGGTAATAAGGGAATTCTGCTCTATTGAAGACCACTATTTCTATTTATTATAAAGATGTCTTTTTTTTTTGTTTACATGTATGCTAAGTTAAAAGTACAGTGGGAAAACGTAGTCCATTATTGATTTATTTTTATCTGGTAAGTTCAAAAAGACTAATATACCACAAGCTAGTTTTGATTTCAAGTAAAAAAATTTGCGCTATTAAAATCAATGACACAATACCTAAGCATGGTTTTAAATGAGGTTCATCGTTGATCACTAATGTTATATCCACTGACATGTTTTGGATTACATTTACAATTAATAACCGTTTGCGTAGCAATGAATAAAGCAAAAACACGCTTGCATGTTTATTTACTATCTTGTTTCAGTCTTACTTTGATGCCGTTGCGCTCTGATCGGTTGAAATGAGAGATCCCTCCCCCTGTTGCAAGATGAATGTGCACTTGTCAAATACGCGGCCGGGTAAGGGTCTGGGCCATGACTAGGTGTCATGAAGGGGAAGGAGCATATTATTACGTTTGAAACATCAGAATAAATTGAAAAATACTTTTTTCCCTTTTTACTGAACTGAAGTGCTAACTCTTGAGTAAGCACTTTTCTTTTTTAACAGCTACTTTTCCTTAACGAACGTATTTGTTATGTTTTCAAAAAGTAGCAGATTTGCCCACCTCTACTTACGAGTGGTGTACATTAGTACATGTCTTCTGCAGCTTTTGAATCTGCTGAAATCTTCTCTCCACTCAAACACCGTTCCTGGATTTAAAATTCGTCAGCCACCCGTTACTTCCTTTAAAAGATGAACGCTTCTAAGCTAAGATTTTATTTAGCCTTTTCACAAAGAATCAGACCCGAAATTGCGTTTCCCAAACAACATTGCTGCAAAAACCACTTGAAAACGACATCTTCTAAATCTTTGTTGCTGCCTTCATTGACTTTCTTGAATAGATAGCCAATAGAGTGACCTATATTTACACTTATTCGTCCACTTAGTACTAACTTCCTACTACCAATTGTAGTATATGTTGCACACCTAGTATAATTTTATGGCTTCTGTGTGCAATAATCGCTTTGCACCTTTTTGATAACTTGATTAGATGCCAAAATATGAACCAAATGTATGCATAGCTGACAAACACAACAATCCTGTGTCAGTTGAGGTTAACTCACCAGCATTTTTTTAACAAATGTACTTTTTATGTACTCAGTTCCCTCCCCTTGAGGTTCTTTGGTAAATGGATTCTCCGGGTTTATGCAACTTAAGACATTGCACCAGGGTGGTGTCTCCGCCATAAACACGCCTTCCCTTCCGTTTGGATGGTGGTTTTCGTATTTGGATTCGATTCTCCATAATCTTTTTGACATTTTGAAATCCAAGGGCTAAGATCGCCGTCACTCCCATGCGATTCACTTCACGGCCAATTTAGGTGTTCGTATATTGTTAAAGTCATCATGAGGCGTCTGTTAAGTTGGCTTGATTTTTGTTGCATCTGACGGAGACAAGCGCCCCATCACAATACTGTGAAGTGAATTCAAACAAAATTCAAAGCATTTTTTGGGCAATGAAATACTGACTCCTAACGCTCTTAAGAGTAATAAGTGTAGCCTCATCATCTCATATGCAGGGGGATCCTCACTTTTATAATATAAAGCTGAGCTGTAGTCACTCCTTCTTAATTCAATCACATGAGGGCTAAACATTAATGAGGCGGCCTATTCGAAATTTGATCCTTTAGCATTGAACATACCCATGAGCATTCCCCATTCGGCTATAATATATGGACTCTTTTCTATTTCAAGCTTACAGAATTCTTAACCATTCTTGAGTTTTGCTGTTGACCTTGCTTGTTGCTTTTGTTGTTGATAAGTGACTCAACCCAAGATTGTCTATTAAAATAGCCTTCTTCTTGTGCTACTGGTCCACCACCAAAATACACCCTTTTGTTCTCTAACAGATAGCTACATACTAGATTTAACGTTTTTTGGTGTCGTGTTCAGAGCGTACATTGATAAATCGAAATCAGTAAACCAAAATATTTAAGTGTCAAAAACAAATTGAATTCCACTGCTAAGCCCATCTTATTAATTTTGCACCACAGGCTCTGGTTAAAGCAGGACACCAATTTTTAAGTTCTCTAAATAGGGCAGAATATGTTTCTGCTGTTTCATCCGGTAACAGAGCAAAAATAGCTGGATAAATATTAGTTTCTGTTAATGAATTCTTATAACAGACATGTATAGTGTAAAGTTGAGAAAATTGGTGCGGACAACTTTTAAAAGTGTATTTGTATTTCTCTTTGCCTTTTGGTGTTTTTATTCTCTCTTGTCGTGTAAATGGATCGTTTATATCTGTATGACAATATGTAAATAAATATGGTATCCTAAGAAATTGATCTTTGGCTTACCAAAATTACACTTGGAAGGATTGATGGGTATCCCATTATCTTGGAACTTTTTGCAGAGTACGCGTAGATGGTCAAGTGTTCCTCTTCATTCTTAGATGCAACCAAGACGTCGTCGATGTAAGGTGTGCAAAAGTCGAAGTCTTGCAAAAGAGAGTGGATAAATCTTTGGAATGTTTGGGCTACGTTGCAAAGTCCGAAAGTCATGAGCGGAAACTCAAAAAAAGTCCGAATGGTGTAATTATTGCCGTCTTTTGAATGTCTTCTTCTCTAACAGGGATTTGGTGGTAAGCACGAACAGGTCCATGGTCGGAAAAAATAGTTGCTCCTTCAAGTTGCTGAGTTATGTCATGGATGTGCGGAATTGGGTATTTGTCCGGCTTTGCTACGGCGTTAAGTCTGCGGTAGTCTCCACACGGTCTCCAGTCTCCGTTCTTTTTCGAAACCATGTGCAAAGGTGATGGCCAACTACTTTTTGATGGTCTGCAGATTCCTTGATCTATCATGAACTGGAACTCTCTATTGGCTATAGCTAACTTATCCGGTGGTTATCTTCGTAGCCTCGAAAAGAGGAGGTCCAGTGGTTTCGATGTGGTTTTCCACTTGATGCATGACCCTTATTTTTTGATTTACTTGAGTAATTTCTTGGAATTCTTCTAAAAGTTGTTTGTAAGGTGAGTCTTCATTCAGGACTGTTATTGTGCCGTATGTTGAGTCTACTACCGGAGCGGAAATTTGTCTTCTTGTTTCGATCAGGCAGTTGTTTTTTTATGTCGACTAGCAAACCGAAGTTTTTCAAAAAATCTGCTCCAATTATAGGGGGAGAAATGGATGCAATGACAAACGGCCAAGTGAAAGCTCTGCGGAGGTTGAGGTCCACTGTCAGCAGTTTTTCTCCAAAAGTGGAAATAGGTGTTCCATTCGCCGCGAACAGCTTCATTTTCCCATGTTGGCGATATTTCATCACCAGTGTCAATGAGAAAACGCAGTCCAGTTGATTTGTCAGTCAAAAACGTAGGTAGTGTCTTTTAGGTAGGCCCTGGTCGCTTGTGGCCCCAGGCGATGGCCCTTCTAGTTTTCCTGATTGAACTTGCAAGGTTGTTCACATTTCTGAGCTTTCTTCCCAAATTTGTGGTGTTACCAGCAAATTCCTGCTGTGGGCTCGAATTAAATGCGGGATTTTGACCGGGTTCTGAAATTGGTTCCATGAGCTGGACTTCGGGATCGTTGCCCGTTTCTGTTGGATCGCATAAGATTCTTGAATTCCCTTGTCATGTCTTCCATTTGCGTTTGAAGGGTTCTGCAGACTTGGCATCTCTTTTCTTCCACCAGATTTATTGATGATGGATGTGTTACCTCCATAACCTTGTTCTCCATCTTAGCTACTGCGTCCAAATCCTCGGAGCTGACGGCTAACATTTGTTGAGCCGTGGTGGGTAGGCGCTGCGCTGCATCCACAAATTCTTGAGCAGGTCTTCCGAACAGTTAATAGAGGTCTCTCATCTTTTTGAGGAGTTGGGTTGGCCTGTCATCTCCTAACTGCAGATTATGTTTTAAATGAAATTTTATTCTTACTATTCACAGTGTTCACACACAGTATTCACAGTGTTGAAGGCGGTGGGTGATATAGGTAGGTCTTGCAGCGCTCCAAGCGGGAAAAGTTGTCAAATGGTTTGTTTACATTGACTCGGCTAGCCTGTATAAATATCAAGTAAGCCGTGGTTTGACAAGGATTATTTTCAGCCTAATTTTTTATTTAATTTTATTTTGATATGTCTTGGTTGGCGCAAAATGTCTCCATTGGGGCCTTGAGCCATAAAACACTAAACAACCAACCAACCTAACTGCAGATCTTGTAAAAGCATCTTGTATCGTGTTTCTGACTCTGCGAACTGCTCTATTAGACGCGTTTTGAGGGTTTCATACTTGTCTGTTCTAGGAGGATTCCAAGATGATACGGCTAATCAAGGCGATTACGTCTGTTTCTATTGCAGCAACGACAGGATGGTATTTGGTTTCGTCTTGAGTAATCCCCGCAATCACAAATTGGCTTTCAATTTGGGCGAAATGCAACTGTGCGATTTGTTTCCAGAACGGAGGTGCTTTGAAAGAAACTCGGGCTATTTCATGCGAAGATGTCGGAAGAGCTGCAGGAGATGATTCAGATATTGGTAGAAGACGTGCCGGGAGAGCTGGTTGGGTTTTTTTTTCAGACATGTTGCTTGTTCCTTATCTGGGTCACCAATTGTGGCTGCTGCTTGTTTATAATGAAAAGAACGAATGTATTTAGTACAAAAAATCACTTTTAATATATTTCACAAAATAGCGTATTTACAAGTCTCTATCTTTTTTCTAAAAGTAAAAACTTCAAAATCTCCTAAGACACCACTCACTTCTTTTCTCTAGAACGGTTGTACCGGTATTGTACTGTTGTCACTAGCATTGTTGATTACAATGTCGCCACAGTTCCGTCAAAGAAGACGGTTTCACCATTTTCCAGAAGATATTTTGCACTTTTCCCCCCTACCTCTAACTGCAATTGTTGATCCTAACGTTTCCTTAGCTAATAAAAGGTGGAAATGCTCTGTTGCATATTGCAGCATTCTGTAAAATGCGTTTACTGAAGAAATGGACTTCCTCTTTAATTCGGCTCTCTCTGCTGTTTGAGCAAAACGAGATCGTTCATTCTTTAAGAGTTTTTTCCACTTTATCTGTCTCAAACAGCTTCGTCTTTGTACGTATACACTTCCTTAGAAATCCACTTACCATTAACTTTCTTTTTTCTTAAAATGCTTGTTTTCTCTTTTCTCCAGTATTTTAGCGATTTGAGTTCGAAGAGATCAAAACTGGATCTTAAAAAATCAATGCAGTTATTTGGTATGGCAAAGCCATTCAGTTTGAAAACCTCAAGAACATTCAAGTAAGCTTGTGCAGCTGGAACTGACTATAGGACACCCAAGTTTGTCTTCCCTTAGAAAGGATAGACGGATCTTTTTCTCTTAGGTGTTGTAGCGTTTGATCTGCACAATCGGCAGTAGCTGAAATATATTACACAGTCACGACTAACTTCCTCAGTAAAGCACTTGTCTAATGAATGCGTCCCTTCATCCCACTGACAACCGTTTGATATTTCTTTCTCACCGTAGTTTTTGGCTCTTAGGATAGAGATTCGGCTGTTTATGGTATGGGATGCCCATAGGTCGGTCTACTACTATTCGGCAAGGCCGTTTGGTATATCTATATTTTCAGATATTTTAATTCTGAAATTTTTATGAGTTACTAAACAAATTTTGACTAAAATTTCTTGGTCATTTTTCCAAATATTGGAAAAAGTTTTCAGATCATTTTTTGGAATCATGTTTTATTCAAAGTTGAAAATTTTGTCATTATGCATGTTTCTACTATATTTATACATAAAGTTGACATGAAATTCTATATGCTAGTTTGCATTTACTTACTTAATAATGAAATGAACACTTTTAAACCCAATTATGGGGTAAAAAAACAAACAATTTTATTCAATTTTTATGTATAACTTTTACTTTTCTCTAATCTAAAAATTCTAATGAGGTTCTAGGATTTTTTAGGAACTAGTATTATAAAAACTGACATAAAATTTTATACACATAATAAAAATAAGTATTTCAATTATTTATAACTACTCAATTTCTGCCTTTTTTCTGTGAATTTTTACCTTTACCCTCATTTTTAAAAACATGTTTTGAAATCTTATGGTTTACAATTTTAACTTTAACTAGCCATTTGATACTTGTGAGCGATGCTCCTCAGGTACTCTATATTGGACGTAGAATCAAATTTAAGAATATTTTCTCTTATTCTTCTGTCAGCATCTCTGTATTTTTTGAGCTTTGGGGTTGGTTCATATCCGGCTAGTAACTTTTCAAAGTGAGCGTCCCTTGGATGTTGCATTCCAAATTCGTATTGTATTGGCTCTGAATCATTGTTGGTTCGATCTTCTCCCTTCAGTGTCCTGTCAACCTGTCATACATGCTCCAAATTTTTTTCAAATTTTCCAAAAAAATTTTCCAAACAGAGGAGTGCGTCTTCCATTTCCTCTCGTATAAGCTCTTCCAATGTAGGTATCTTCGAACCAGTTTAATAGGTCTAGAAGCTTATTAGGTAGTTCAGAGGCTAAAGCGTCAATGCAAACATCTATTTCTCTAAACGGCACGAAGGCTAGAGCATTATCTAAAATATTAATTAAAAGGACAGAAGTAACTAAATATAAGCAAGCGAAAAGTTTCACTGCATACATTTTTTTAATTACTATAACTAATTTTTCAAATTTTGATGGTTCATTCTGACAGATAATTTTGTTTTCTGTATGCGAGTCTAGTATCCTCTACAACTTTTCGCCACATCCTTTTCAGTGGCCCAAATAAACCAAGATCTGCTGGTTGCAATATATGGGTGGCATTTGGCAGTAATGAATATAAAATGACACCTTCCATTTCATATTAGTGGCGTATGTTATTTCGGGAGGGGCCGCAATATCCTCTTAAAAATTTAGGAGTTATAATGCCCAAAGCTAGATTTTTGCACTGGGGGAGAGGTCCCAAAAATGTTCTAAGCCCTTCTCTCCCATGAATATTTAATATTCTATGTGTTTTTTAATACATTTTAGAGATAACTTGCATCGTCATAAAGTGAAGTTATTTTACTGGTTTTGTTTAGACAGTGATAAATTTGGTTATGAAATCTTAATTATCGTTTTCAAAGAAATTATTTCAAGTTTTTTAAAAACATACGGCCATATTGACGTAGTTGCTAGACACTAAAAAGTAAGCAAATTTTTAGGTGCCTTCACATTTTCGCTTTCTTCTTAGGAGATTTTTCGGATGGTTATGTTTTTATATATAACTAGCTTATATATGCACGGGTGGAGATCGATATTTTTTCTTTATTTTATAATTATTTATGAGTGAAAGGTGTCGAATCAAACATTTTAAATTCTGAACGATTTCTGCATTTACCAAATGATTCACAAAAAAAATTAGAAAAGTATTCTTCCAAAAATCACTTAAAATGCTCAATTAGAGCCCTTAATTAATCATATCTTCAGGATTTTACTATATATTTGGTGACATTTAATAAATAAAGCATATTCCTACAATTATCGGAAACAAAGGAGGGAGACATTGAGAAAACTTCTGGTTTAGCTTAAATTCAATTTATTCAGTTACTTTAGTACAAGCAACCCCACCGTTGCCACTAGAAGGAGACTCCATCGGAGGGAGGAGGTGACTCCTCCGTTGGAAGAGTTGTTCTCCGTGGTGCAGCCGAACTTGTCGCAGAAGGGGGTGACTTTCCCGAGCTTGTGGTCAAAGGTGGTGGTGCCGTTCGTAGCCAGGGCGGTTGGGAGCAAACCGAGGAGCAGCAGAATGCACCACATAGTGCCTGAAACAGTAAGAGTTTCTCATCATTCAAGGTTAAGCAATACTTTCGAATATCATTTTTTGATCAACAATGTAATAAAGATTATTAAAAGCTTCCTGACGACCTGAAAAGTTATTGTTTCTGGAATTGATGGTCGTGGCGTTTGGATTTTATCTTTAAACGTTTCGCCCTCTTCTTCGGAGGGCATCCTCAGTGTGTGCAAAAACATCATTAATAACTACTTATAAATCAAATTGTATAGAAAACAAGCAAATAGAGCATTCGCACATGACGACACTTGGAGGACAAAATCAACGTTGCTAAGGCTGTTGTTAGGGGCGGGACATAGAAGTATCCAATAGCAGCATTCGCACATGATGTCACTGGAGGAATAAAGCAACGTTGCTAAGGCCGTTGTTAGGCAGAGTCATGTGATTGAAAATACTCTATACTGCAGGAATGCTCCAAGTGAACACTAGGTATGAAATCCGGTACTTGAAAAGTCCCTGTTCCCCCAATTAAAATGATTGGGTTTTCATATCCGCCAGGCCGAACCCCCGTACCAATTTGGACAAACTCTGTCTTGATCGAAAGATTTCTACCCCTAGATGGGCCAATAATATATAACACGTTCCTCCTAAACCTTCCGGACGAATTCCTCCAAAGCATTCCATTTTTAAATTAAAAATTTATTTCAATTTGCCTCATTGTTTTCAGTTAATAATTTTACCAACACAGGCAAAACGTCTCTTAAAGAGCGCGAAGAAAATCTACTTTGAAATTAACAAACTTCAAAGTTTTGACGTTTTACTAGATTTATCGCAACAGGATACTAGGCATATTGAATTTCTAAAAAACCGGTACAGGTTTAATTGAAGTGTATTACTTTTTTCTCTTCAGATGATGCATTATAATAAAACTAGGGGGCTATCGCCCATGCTCGCTATCGCTCGCCAACCCCCGGGAACTGCTGACGCAGTTTCCCTAGGATTGCTTCGCAATCCTGTGCTCGCTACGCTCGCTCGCCATACGCTGGTACAGCCTAGCTGAGAATGTGTACTACCTGGATTTAAACCCAGGTTATTGAGCGTTTCGTGATTACGAACATTGTACATACACTCGCCAAAACGTAAACAAAACACAAAACCACAACAAACCAACCGTTGCGAACGGGAGAAAACAAATACCGCCAAATTTGTGAGCCACGTACGTACGTACGTACGAAAGAGAATTATATATACAGAAGAAGATAGTTGTGGTTAGAAAAACCTATGATGGGATTGACAATATTGAAAAGTTTAGCGCGGACGATGCAGCTTAAAGAAAGAAAAAAGTAATTTTAAAAAATTTAACTGCGCTGCAAGCGTGAAGTAGTAACAAGCGAAGCTCGCATCAGTGCCAAAGGCGCGTTATCTAGCTGGAAAGACCCGGCTTTGCCGGGTCATATCAGCTAGTTAATTATACAACCAATAGTTAATATTCAAGCATCGGTCTGTATCACTGTAACCACTCTAAGAGCGGATTTGAGGATCGCGGCAAAACCGTGAGTAGTACTCATAATAACTCTAGTAATTACTGTCTGGACGTTTTGTCCTGAGATTTATGGCGCCCGAACAGGGACTTGTCCAGTACCGGATTTCATACCTAGTTTTAAAAAGATCATATTTTGAAAAAACAATTATCGGAAACAAAGGAGGGAGACATTGAGAAAACTTCTGGTTTAGCTTAAATTCAATTTATTCAGTTACTTTAGTACAAGCAACCCCACCGTTGCCACTATAAGGAGAGTCCATCGGAGGGAGGAGGTGACTCCTTCGTTGGAAGAGTTGTTCGGAGGGGTGCAGCCGAACTTGTCGCAGAAGGGGCGGCTTTTCCCGAACTTGTTGTCAATGAATTCTTCCTCCGCAACCAGGGCGGTCGGGAGCAGACCGAAGAGCAGCAGAATGCACCACATGATGCCTGAAACAGTAGCAGTTTCTCATCAGTTACACTTTAAGGTTAAGCAATACTTTTGAATAAAATTTGTTAATCAACAATCTCCCAATTTAAAAAAAAGTTTTTGGTGAACGGTTTCCAGAGAAAAATTTTTTAGTTACTGATCCGAATGACACATATCTGGTATCAAAATGTCCGGATTCTTTCGAGGATGTGCATAAAGCTCTTCGATTTTTAAAAATAATTCTCAATTTTAAAATACTTCAATTTTTTTAGATAACGGATTAGGTCGCAGTTACAAAGCAAGTACTATCAAACAACTTATTGTGTAACCAATCAAAACAACCAATTGACGCCATATTTTATGATCAAACAAAATTTTTCACTTTTTAAAAAAGTACTTCCTAAATTAAACACCATTCAAAGACTGATAAAAGTATTCTCAAAACTTACAGATATCTATTTCCTACTAAAACTTCAACACATTTTGTCAGAAATTTTTAAATTTTAGTTTGATAATCGAAATTAATTGTAAACATTGAATGTCATATAGGTTTTGCCTCTTATTTTCAATGGTATTTTTTAACAAGTCAATGTTTTGAAAAGTATGAATGATGAAACACTAGGTATTCGATCAAGTTACTAGGCGGTACAGTATTGTATTCAAGAGATTCATTGATGGTTTTTTTTTCAGAATGTTGATTAGATTATTTTGATAAGTTAGAGTTAATAAATATTCAAACTTTTAAGAGAGTGTTATTCATGGAAATGACGTATGTTTTGAAAGTTGGTCGACATTTCTTCTGCTAATTGTTTTTCTTGTATTATAAAGTGAGTTAAGTTTAGTGAGGTGGGTTTTCTGACGATTGCATAAGAATCCTAAAGGACCTGCGTAAGCAGTTTACGGGGGTTGGTGAGCGATAGCGAGCAGGGGGCGGTAGTTCCCTAGTATAATAAAGATTAATAAAAGCTTCCTGACGACCTGAAAAGTTATTGTTCATTCCATTTTCCGGAATTGATGGTCGTGGCGTTTGGACTTTTACTATCAAGGTATTTTCTTTTCTACCTTAAAAAAATCTTTAGTTGTACCGATATTTAAGCAGGGCAGTAAAAATGACCTGAATAATTATAGACCAATTTCTCTATTAAGTATATTTTCGAAAGTTATCGAAAAAATAATGCATACCCGTTTAACAAAATTTTTAGATAAGAATTCCATATTAGCAGAAAACCAATACGGTTTTAGAAAAAGTAAAAGTACAGAATTAGCTTTGATGAAGTTTACAAAAATAATCTACTCAAATGAAAATAATAACCTAAAATCTGCTGCTGTCTTTTTGGACATAAGCAAAGCTTTTGATACCGTAAATCATAAGTTGCTTTTAAGTAAATTATACTGAATCGGAATAAGGGGTAATATCTACTCCTGGTTTGAATCTTATTTGAGTGATAGAACGCAATTTGTCAAAGTTGATGATGTATATAGTTGTGAAATTCCTGTTAATGGTGGTGTCCCTCAAGGTTCTATTTTAGGACCTCTTCTGTTTCTTATTTTTATCAATGATTTTTGTCAATTAAATTTAAATTGTGACATTATAACATTTGCTGACGATACTGTTTTAGTATTTTCGGCTGACAATTATCTAGATCTTTATAAAAAAAATTGAACTTGCACTACAAAAAGCTAATATCTGGTTTAATAACAATTTATTAAAGCTAAACGTTTTAAAAACTAAATTTATGATTTTCAGTCAAAGAGTTATTGAAACCACTATTGACAGTCTAAGAATTCACAACCCCTCCTGCGATCTAAAATATGATAATGCATCTTCTACATGTAATAAAATTATGCGCGTTGGCTCTATTAAATACTTAGGACTCCAGTTTGAAAGCAATTTAAAATGGAAGACTCATATAAATTCTTTGTTAAACAAGCTAAGGTTTATTAATTTGAAATTTTTTAGGCTGAAACGTATTATTGATCATAAATTTCTAACTTCTCTATATTTTGCCTGGGTTCAATCTTCAATAAACTATGGAATAACTTGCTATGCTTCTGATTATTATAACAACATAAAACCTCTAAACCACCTTCAAAATAAAATCTTATCTCACATAAAAGGTAATTCTTTAACAAAACCTATTTTGACTGTAAGAGAACTCTATATTTTTCGACTATTACTTTTCATTTTCAATAATAGGTCCTTCTATCAATTAAAAACTAGTAACTATTCTCTTAGAAACATTCAAGGAAATTATTTTATTCCAAAGTCTAGCAAAGAAATTTTTCATAAGTCTCATGTCTTTCTAGGTCCCTTTCTATTTAATAAATTAAACGTAACTCTTAAATCATCTAATAATAGAACTGAATTTAAAAATGGTCTTTATGATTTTATAGCAAGACATAACAACATCGAGAATTTATTTAATTTAATCAAATAGAGTCAGCGCAGTTTCGTTGCCAAGGCAAATAAATTATAAGTGTAGTACCATGGACGAGCTATGAGCTCTTTTGGTACTCATAACTATATTTTTTTTTTGTATGTATGTCTGTGTTTGTCTCCCCATTTTTGTCTTTTGTTCTTTATGTATCTTTGTGTTTTGTGTTAATAACGTTTCGCCCTCTTAGGAGGGCATCCTCAGTGGCAAAAACATCATTAATAACTACTTATCAATCAAATTGTATAGAAAACAAGCAAATACTGCAGGAATGCTCCAAGTGAAAACTAGGTATGAAATCTTGTACTTGACAAGTCCCTGTTCGGGTGCCATAAATATATTAGGACAAAACGTCCAGACAGTAATTATGAGTACTATACTCACCGTCTTGCCGCGATCCTCAAATCCGCTCTTATAGTGGTAACAGTGATACAGACCGATGCTTGAATATAAACTATTGGTTTTTTAACTAATAATACCGAGTGAAAACTCGGTAATTTTTGAATAACGATTTAATTAAGGTAAATTTCTATGATCGTTACAATTTCTATTCATATAAAAAACAATTTTTCTTGAAGACTCATGAAATCAGATCAAGTGCCTTTTTCTCGAGATGTGTTAAATCCATTATGAGGAAGTTGCATATGTACTAGTATTCACAACACCTATTAGAAATATTTTTTTATGCTGGAAAATTTAGCTTCTTTTGAAAAAAATAGCTCCTCTGACTTGTCTTGTGCATTGGTGGTCGCTAGGATTTCAGTACGGTCAAATTGTACTTTAAGGTCCCCATTAGCTAGTGCATGCTCTCCAATGCAGATAAAGGGTCACACACGACGGTCCTTAACAGGTCTAAGGAGGGAAAAGATTTGGTTTATTGACGTGAGGGGACGTTGTTGAAATTGTTATGTAAACACAGCTAGCGTACTCGAACGAGCGCGCTTTCCAATTAGTCATCTTTCAAATCTTAAAACTTGAATGAACATTAAATAACCTTGAATTCTCACGCTTCTACATTATTTCATTACTTATTAATCGAAATTTAGGAGTGACTTTAGTCCACCTAGCCTGATAGAGACGAAACACTGTGCGGCGTTTCGAAGTCCAAATGGTAATACTGTAAAGGCATATCGTCCTCTATGGGTAACAAAGGACGTCAAATATTGACAGCTCAGTTCAAGTTTGATCTGCCAGTATCCTTTCAGTAAATCTACAAGGGTTATGCACCGCGCTTTGTATACCTCGTAAATCATTTCGGTGGGGTTCTTCATAGGTGAGGAGTCCATTTTAGTTTGAGAATTTAGATACCCTAAAGTCCGGTATGACAGCTAGGATGATGATTAGACGTATTATTTAGATAGCGATCAATAATATCAAGAACAAAGAACAAATTTATTTTTTTTACAAAGAAAGAAGGGTTTTACAGTTGAACATACATAACCTGGAGGAAATAATCCTGTGCAGGTATAATAGAAATACTATGAGATATAATAAACAAACATAAAATAACTGGCAAAATTAATACTTAGAATTGAAATACGAAATAATAAAAAATGTGAAAGGAAAACAAAAAAACGAATTACATACATATATTTAAAAAAAGGTGTACTAAGCGTTGGCGAAACGGTACGGTGTAGGGGAGTTATCAATTAATTTCAGTCAGTTTAAAAAAGTTGTTCAATGTCAGTAATTGTTAGTAAATATAATTTTAGATGTTTTTTGAAGGTTTTAATGGTTACACTATTTTGTATATTAAGTGGTAGGCTATTGAATGTGTTGCAATATAGTTGGTTGGAAGGTAGGCAATATGTGTTGGTTTTCTCTAAACCGAACGACAGTGAGATCGATTCTCTTTTCTTGTAACATGCACATCCAGAAAGGGCAATCGACCTTGATTTTCTATCTCATGAGTAAATTTTATGAGTAGGTGATAACTATTCCGGTGATTCAAAAATTCTGGTATTGCATCAGCCATATGGCTCCAAATAACAAAGGCGTCATCCACGAAGCGGTACCATCTGGTCGGTTTAAGAGCAGCAGAATCTAGAACAGTCTTCTCAAAATGCTCCATATAAAAACTAGCTATTACAGGACTGAGAGAGCTGCTCATAGCTACTCCATTTGTTTGCTCGTAAAATCTGTTGGGGTCATCACATGCTTATAAAGGACAATTATATCTTCAGTAAAAATTTGTTGCAACAAATTCAAAGCATCCTCGACTGGAATCCGCGATAAAAGAGAAACCACATCGAAACTAATTTATTACGTCCAGGGCAACACCTGCCCGGTGTTCCTCAATTCAAGTAAAAGAGGCCCTCAACCCTCATGTTAAAATAAAAAAAAATTATTAAAACATTAAAAAAAAGGTTAATTTAAAACGTCAACAACAAACTAGTGGCAGCATCGAGTAGCATCAGCACTATTTATAGACTAGAGCCTTTCTGTTAGTTCTTCACTTTACTACATTTTGGAGTTTAAGCTTCATTTTAATTTTTAAAAAATGGTCGGTATCTTTGATATAGCTGTACGTGTACACATTTCCTACATGAAACCAGAGAAGACCTGTTAGGTATTTAGACAGAGAATAAGTTGGAGACCCAATTGCACTTACTATAGGTCGTAGAGGAACTTGGGCTTATGGATCTTTGGTAAACGATAAAGTCTTGTAGGGAGAGAGCCGCGGATATTGTATGACGTGTCTTCTGTTCCATCCATAGTTGAAGATTTTATCAGCTTATTACTAACGTACAATGCTATTATTTGTCTGGATCACTCCTTGGTATTTTATAAGTACTTCGATCTAACATGTCAATAATTTTACGATGATAATCCTAGGTGTTCATATTAATGTTGAGCATGCACTAGCTAATGGGGACCTTAAAGTAGGATTTGACCCTATTGAAATACTAGCAAAATGAATTCTTCAGAGATGAAAATAGTCAATTCCTCATGAATTTAATGTGCTAAACACGAATATGATAAAGAAATAGCTGAATCTGCAACGGATGTTTATTTCAGCAATGAGTAAGCATTGTTAGAAAAATTTTAGCATTTAGCACAGAGGTGCCTCAAAAAACTTTTTCTGTTACAAACAAATTACTTCCAAGATAACTTTTCTTTTATGATAAAGCTGGTTTATATCTGTAACCTAGAACTTAAGTAGATTAATAATACATATTTATAAGTTTTAATTTTACCTTATAAATAAGAATGAATGCCACGAATGAACATTAAGGCTAGTTCTATAAAAAATAACTATTATAAAAATAATGGTTACATTACATAAAAAGTTCAAAATAGCCTGGCTAGTTCAAATTTATACTGTCCCAGTAACTTGAAATTAGTACTTCAGAAAGATTGCAGTTCAACCGGAATAAATCAGTCTAGAGAAATTAAAAAGACTTGAATGTTTAGACTTCAATAATAATGAATAGTTGAATAACGAGAATAAAATTTATGAAAAGAATTAAACTTGGAGTATGAATATAGAATGAAATTAGGTATAAATGTTAGTTGAATAAGGAATTAGAATAAGTTTACGAGCAACAAAATAATATTATTAAGAGAATTTTTATTAATTCATAATTAAAAGTACTTTATGTTCAGTTCTTCTCGTTACACGTACTGAATAAATTAATATAACAATCTTCAATCAGCTATTCGTCCAGGCAAGGACTTTTACTAAGACGCTGGACATAAGGACACAAAGAAACTAAAGGTACGAGCCCCGCGTGCCAACCGGCGGCGTGGAAGTCTCAACTCACACTCAATGATATCACTTCAGTACATCCAAGGATTCTTCATCTAGATCAGGGGTTCCCAATAAAATTTTGCCGAGGACCCCCTTTACAATTAATTTACTGACGAGGACCCCTTGAACTTAAAAGTTTAATTTTTTTTTAAAAAATGTAGATTATATAGAATCTGATACAAATTACTAATGTCAAAATAAAAATCCAATACGTTGCAAAATATGAATGAATTTAAAATACAACGATTTTTATTTGCAACTTAAAACATTAAAATAGACAATTGTTTCGGGGATGCTTGAGATCCCCTTCGTCAGAAGTTCCAACAGTCTGACGGAGAATATAAATAGAAAAAATATACATTACAGTTACGGTGAGCACACAAAAGACACAACAATTCATCAAGTTACATGTTCGGGTACAGAGAGTCAAAAAGTATTAAGCCTTCCAAATATCCGAAAGAGGAGGCACGCTTGAGAAATCATTTACAAGAGAGTTTGCGTTTTTATAAATCAAAAATGCCTCAAAAATATCAAGGTCAATGGGTCTATTACAAGGCAGCAGAATTGACGCAGAATCAAAATCAAATTTATGGTTAGAATTCCAAGCGTGTTGGGCCATAGAAGATTTATCTAATTCCTGCTTTTTAATATAATTTTGGTGTTCCTTTAATCTAATCATTACATGAATATTACACTCATTATAATTTGAGTTAAATTATGAAGTAATTTATAGTGTAAGTATAATGGTGAAGAATGATGTGGAAAATTTTTATATACAAAGGAAATTTTATACAACACAAGTTAAATGAAAAATACAAATCAATCAAAAAATTTATAACTGTACAATTTTAGTGAGATAAGTGGAATCTTTCTTTCGTGCTCATTATTTCTGAAATGTTAGGTTCCATAGTTGAAACCTTAACTCTAAAATCCGATCCCAAGTCAAGTCTATTCCTATATTTGTTTTTCATGAAACACATAAATGAAAAGGCCTCTTCACATCGGTAGGTGGTCGGAAAAGGAAGAATTACCTTTAATGCCTTATTACCGAGTTCTTTGCAGTCTTTACGAATTGTGAGCCAAAATTCTACGATATTTTCGCTATTGAAAAATTTAATCTATTTATACTACAGTGACAATTAACCAACAAAACTAACGAATGAACTGCTGAGTAGGATAATGGTTACTTCAAATTAAGGAAAATAAAAAAATACTTAATTTCTCGGTGACATGTCGCGGACCCCTTGGACACAGCCCTATTGGGAACCCCTGATCTAGATTGATATTCATAACCAGTGGCACGCAGTGCCCTCCAGCGGGAGTGGAGAAAATAATAACAGATATTAATCTGTTACATAAGTAATTAAAATGAATTAATTAAATAGATTCTCCATACTATAACGTCTTTATCATTGGAAAAGAAGCTGATGAGGCTTCGGTGCTGCTTTCAGTGGTATTGGCTCAGCATGAAAAAGATCGGTGCGGCAAAAATAAATTTTATTATTAACAAGGAAGAAAAGTGAGCAAGAGAGTAAAACAGTTTATAAGCATTGTATATATGTTACGGTTAAAGTTAACCAAGAGAAGGATCACTTTTGATAAACTTAAAAGGTCCGTATTACCCCTCCGCCACATAGCTTCCAAAAGTTTGTGAAAAAAACTCATGTTTGGATTTTCTCATCCCATTTGTGTAACATCCGAGATCTGTCCCCCTACGCCAAGGGGGAATTTCAGGGTATACACTCCATGAAACTCGGAGATGAAAAAAAGTTTACACTTGCAGAGCATCCATACTAAAGCTACGCTAAATCCAATGAGACGGGCTTTCAGCGCTCCTAGCAGAAAGAAGAAAGGTTTTAAAAAACCTTTCTTCTTCAGTTAACTTCTTCAGTTTCAGTCAGAAACAGTTAAAGAGGATAAAACAATTTTCAACAGAGAAATGTGGAGCTATAGGAAAATAAAAGCACAGAAAAAAGTAACGTTTAAGGATATATTTGCGATTGAATTGCACCACTCTCTTGAGGAAAAGGTCCCATCCTCAAATCCTCTCCCGTGTTAAGTTGTCTCTTTGATATTTTATTACCAGTTTGCCATCACAACATTAGTGAACTTAGTAATTTTGTGGTTAATGACCCCATGTTAATGCCTGAAAGGTACTTAGACGACACTATTTCAAAATATCGAGAAAACAGCTACTATAGTCATTGTTTTGTAAGTCTTGCATAAAAACATTGAATGCGTTTTACTCCAAAATAAAAAATGGTGTAGGCGTGTTGTTAAAAATATTAGTTGGGAAATTTTTTTATACTAAAATCATAGAGAAAACTGGAGGTGCTAACACATGAAAAAGAGAAATTATCTCTGTTTTCTGAAGAAACATTTCACCTACCTGATTCTCCCCTCTCGAATTGACAGCTAAATGTGCTCTGCTAAAAGTGAGGTGGCAAAACTGAAAAAAACGTCACATCATCCTTTTCGTCCTTACCACACGTGCAAAGTGAAATACCCACTTACTCATTTCGTTATTCACCGTCTTTCGTAGACTCTAGAAACTCCAATTTGAAGTATGCATGTCATGCTTCTTAAAACTCCGTTTATACCTGGTTTTTGGGAAATTTTGATATACACTGTGTAGTGTTATTAAGCGACGTCCATAATTATTACGTTAGGTCAAAAAGGGAGAGGTCCAGCAATTATTTTATAAAGTTTAATTGGTATTTTGTCTTGATACCAAAATCTTTTTTTTCACGTATCGAATTTAATACATTATTAATTTCTTGAACATTTAAAGATAAAAGGAGTTCATATTTGACTCAGTGACAGTACTTTGTAAAGTATGGACATTTACGTTTTTAGACTTTACGACATCTATGGAAAAGTCATTAAAGTTGTTTGCCAAAATTTCAATTTCATACATTATATATACTACTATATATCTTAAAACTTATTAGTATGACTTAAATTTATATAATATTGCACCAAATATTATATAAGTATAATATAAAGTTTATAATTATACCGTATTTACACTTTATACAGTGGGGAATTTCTTCTTGCTGTCGAACTTAGGCATAGCTTTATTTGGTTTTGTGTAAAGCCTCTCTCAAATTTTTTGCCCAAAGTAGTAGAAGCTTTGGTTACAGTGTTTACTGCTCTTCCAACAGCTTGTGTGTGACACGGCAGGCATAACATAGGAAGTTGTCCTTCTGCATTTTGACCGACAAACTGTTCTATGTATTTTCAGTTATAAGTGTCAATATAGTAGGTGGAACAGATATTCTGCTGCAAGTCAATGAGGCCAGTGCAAGATGTTGCATTGAAATTTAAGATAGGAAACAATCAGATATTATTTTCCTATATGGGCTTTTAAAATGCGACGAATTCACGGTTTCTTTGAATCACTGGATCTATATGATGGCCTTCAGCCATGGGCAGGGTTGGCAAATATCATATGGATACAATAATAATCACACAAATGGGGGGGGGGGGGGCGAAAAGTTTTATTGAGGTCTGAAATGCAATAATGAAAATGACAAAGTTAGAAAACACGAATAATCAGTATTTGCAAAGATGCTTAACATTTCAATATAGTTCATGCATTCAGAAGAAAAAATATTGTCGCTTCAAATCGAGTTCATGCACGAAGCACTGAAACGAACAATATCCGGAAATGCTGTGATAGCACATAAACACCATGTTTCACAAAGTTCGTGTGTACACAGAAAATTGGGATTTCAATTAAGTTCGTGCAAGGCACAGAAGCACACAATTACACAAAAGTTCGTGCATGACACTGATGGAACACGGTGTATCACATAGTTCGTGCTAAACACTGAAGTATGCTGTTTCAATTGAGTCCGTGCATAACACAGAAACAAGCACATTTTCGGTGAAGTTTGACGCACAAATACACGTGGTTTCCGTATAGTTTGTGCAGACACAGAAAAATGTACGGTTTCAACATAGTCCGTGCATAGCACAGAAATGCTTCAGTAGGGTTAGTGGACACAGGGAAATATACGGTTTCATTAGAGTTAGTGCAGAGCACAGAAACGCGCTCATTCCTTTGGGGGTTGGTGCTTTTGGCACAGAAACTTGTAGTTTCACAATAGTTCGTGCACAGAAGCAAATACACTGAAAGTCGGTGCATAGCAGATGAACACGTTACTGAAGTCAGGTAAATCTTGTGGAGAATAGCAATTCTAGTAATATAAACAACGTTTAATCCACAATATAAAAACATTTAAAAAGTAACTTCACTAAAGTTCGTGGCACTGTATTCGTATCCGCTAAGCCCAAACTTTGGCTTGGTATAGTTGAGCAAAGGTTTTCAGAACACTTGATGAGGAATCGAAAGTTCTTGTTTAGGAAGCGGTTTTTCTTTTCAAACCGAAGAGACGGGCTGCTCCAGAAAAGGCCCTTCGGAGTCCTCCAGGAAACCTTTTTTTTCCACCACCACTGGCTTGGTCACATCGGGAGTCTGTGCTGGTTCCACTGGGACTTCAGGAGTCTGTACTGTTTCATCTGGGACATCCGGAGTCTGTTGAGGTTCGACTGGGACTTCAGGAGTCGGTGCAGGTTCCACTGGAACGTCCTAGTCCTAGCTAGTGTAAAATTTGGTCTCTTCAGTAACAATACCCGAAACTCGAAAATTTGCCTTAATTTGAGCAAAGTACAGCTTAACATTGTTAGGCCAAAAAGGCGGGACCCTAACAGCTATTTTATGACTCTCTGAAGCACATGTATTTTCATCCGAAGAGCTACCCGTTTGTTTATCTACCCCAGAGACAGAAGGGGTTGGGGAGTTACCCTCAACTGGTATATCTTTACCTTCTTCCCCAGGCTTAACCATCATACAGCACAAAAAAAAACAGAAATACCCCAGAGAGACACAAGCACACTAGGCGGAACAATTCAAACCGGTTTACCCAAACCTTGCGGTTTACCTAGGACATCCAACGGGGCATCTTAGAAGGGCTATCTATGATGAATAATGCGAGTCCTTGATAGGGGTACCGATCTGTGGAGATGTAGATTCTTTTCAGTGACTCCAAAAAAAGCATACTCCGAATATTACTTTATTCACAGCTTAAAGGATAAAATAAAACAGCAATCGAGAGCATCTGCGAGTTTTTCCCGAGTCTTTTTTTGTCAGCAGCGACCGAAATATATAGGTGTTCACACCAATCTCCTCTTCCGATCATCAACATGTTGAAATAGATGTCTAAAAGGCAGTTCATTCATATGGAGGAGACAAATTATGTAATGGTTTCTTCAACCTTTTTTCAAGCAAACGTATTATACCTCCATATTTTCCGGCGTTAATGTTTGTACCATCACATCCAATCGCCAATAACGACTCTGTAGAAATTTCTGACTCCAATAAGAATCTTGTAATTGCTTGTTCGATGCATTGGGACGACGTATCCCAGGTATTTTAATTCTGGCTCCATTATCAAAGAGATATGTTCTTCTAACAGCCGTATTGACCATTGCAAGTTAAACCGAAAGTATGAGTAAAACCTCGCATCCTAGCGTTAACGTTATCGACCAGTCTTACTCCCGAGTAAAACCAAGGTAAAACCTACGTTGTGTGACACCTCAACTTTGCCGAGTAAAACCTGGTTTAAGTATGGCCGCCGGCAATATGAGGGTTAGTAGAGAGAATTAAGGTTAAATGTGCGAAAATACAAACCTTTTAAGCTATATTTAGGTGATTCATTTCATTTGTAATCATGTGCATTTGATTAAGTTTTAAAAATAAAGACAATTAACTAGTAAAGAAACGTTCAAAGTAATACTGATTTACGTTTTGAGTTCGTGTTCATATTCATAGATGGCGCCCCGCAAATATGACTTTTGATATTCTATTATAATATAATTTCGGAAGAACTTATTTCCCCAGTTTTAAAAACCTTTCTTTTAATTCGATAATCCATTTAAATTACTCCAAAAATTTCTGAATTTTGGAGAGGTGTTTCAGATTTTTTGAATTACGGTAAGTATTTTTAAAATAAGATTGAAATTATGCTATAGAGAACGTGGGAAGCCGAGGTTCGATCGCGCGAACTGCCGTGTGTCTCCGCTGTCCAATCAGAAGTGTTCTTAACAAGTCCCGCCCTTCTTACTCTCGAGTAAGCTATACCGATGTTGGTCGATAAGCTCGGCATTTATTACGCGAGTCTTCTTTACTCTCGTGCTATCCTACTCTCGAGTTAGCTTCGATCTTACTCGAGATGGTCGATACGGCTGTAAGATGCACTGTCTATACTTTTTCCCGTTCTTCTCTGTTATTGGTCAAGTCTTTTCCTTCCTCCCATCGAAGTATAAAGCACTTATCTAAGAGACTTTCTCTTGTTCCATAACTTGTCGGGCTGGCTTTCTTTCACGGCGAAGCGTATACTTTTTTCAATTATTTCTTATGTAGAAGTATGAAGATTTGCTAAAATTACAGCTGCCCCAGCTCTATCCGATACTCCGTATCACACGTGTTTGACAGTAAGGGGTAGTCTATGGACACTTGGTAGATGTTTGCTGGTCAACACAGGAGCTATGGATGTTGACGGTTTAAGATGTGTCTGGTATTTATAACACATCGTTACCATCAGAATCTCCTAAAGATTTACTAGAATCTGATAAATCAACACCGACAAATTTGATTCCGGAGTGCTTTCCCTTTCATTCAAATTTGGACTAAATTTATTAAATGTTTTATTATTTATAACATCCTTTACATTCCCTCCACTATTCATTTCTAAAAACAAAAACAAAAAAAATTTATATATCAAGTATTAGACTGTTTTAAAATAGGAGTGCCAAGAAGAATTATTGGAGTGGAAATCATACAGTAACTTTCATTTTGTTTGATTATGATAAAATATTTACTTTAAAAGTATAGCATGAGCATTACGTATATATAATGATATGACCATAATAACAACAACTTCATTGCCACTTATAAATATATTAAAACTTGTAAATATATCTTCCCCCTCACACTCTATAGAGAATATGATACCCTATGGTGAAATCTGGGCATCGGCGCAGGGGAAGGTAACCGGAGCAGAAAAATTCTGAATGTTCTAATTTTTTAAAAATCTATTTAAGGGTAAATCTTAATATTACATATGTCTTACATTACAAGGTCTGCTGTAATTAATATTTTTTCCCTGGACCAACAACACTCTGTTTTAATACAGAGTACTGAACAGAAGTATTTGTTGGGGATTCTGGATGCAGTGGCATGACAAATACCCGTGATTTATAATCACTTTTACTTATAAAGGAATTATGGATGGACCATGTTAATAACTGTTGATTTGATTTATCACCTAGACTTAATTTACTCATACCGCCAATCATCCATATTAAACCTTGTACTATCGAATTTGTGAGTGATCGATTCTCATATAATGCTGGAAGATCTACACTCAATAATGGGAATTGAAGGTTTAATATTCTTAGGACGGATAAATCTTGTCAGGTATGTCAACAGATTCACCTTCAGACACAAGTTGAATATCCTTGGGAGCATCACCGTCTCCAATAGCTTTATAAACAACCACAACTGTTTCGTGCAAAGTATTTTGGACATCGGGTGTGTCCTCTTGAAAGTCTATTATCTATTGCGAAATGTACGAATCTTGCAGGCATTATGTCGGGAGGCAAGTAAATCCCTCCATTAGAATTGACTTCTTTGATAATTGACTGGGCTATTCTATTTAATACTTTCCAGTCTCGAGAGTAATGAACCGAGAGACCCATTGAATGAATGAAGTTTAAAACAATTGAGGTATGAGTTGAACTTGAAATGCCCAGATAAAAACTGCACGGCGCGGCTTTGAAATTGAGAACAATGTAATTGTTCTTAAGTCTCTCGAAGATAGTTGGAATAAAATTCTTGGTTACCTCTCCCCTATCAGAGTTAATATAATCATTGTTCCACTGATCAAGCATTTTGGAATAAAACTTTTTTTTAAATAGGAAATTGGAATGTTCACCTCAAAACTTATATTCTCAATTCTCGTTGCGTTCTTTGCAAGCCAATCGGCTCTTTCGTTTCCATAAATACCCATTGATTGAATTACCATAAATTGAATTACATTAGCAACATTTTTGCTCCAACATATTATATTATATGAAATAGAATACAGATCATGAGTATTCTTCAGTTTTGTATTCCAAGTATTATTCCCATCGAATTTAACCGCTTCATTCAAGCTAGAAACTCTTGAGTCAGATAAAACTTGATGGAGGGGATGCTTTCTGGATTCTTTTCCATCATAAAAAAACAGACTTCATCAGTAACATTCGAAACGCATAGTACTGTGTCTTACATAATTATCTGAGCAATTTTCTTTTTCTATAAAAAGTTTCTTAACGGCTTTTAATGTTTTTTTTTTGTTTATGAGTCAGTGATTAGTAGCAACTAAGGTGCCAATTAATTTCAAGTTATTGCAAGTGTTTCACTGATGGATCATTACTTAAAATCATTAAAATATCAGTGCATTTGTTATCCTTCAACTTGGCAAATCTATTAAGAGTTTTTGATAGATTTTTAATTGTAATTCTGCTTGCACCACTAACAAAACCTTCCCTACTTTCTTTATTGCAAAGTATACAATAATCAGAGGATCTTTTCCCCTTGGCTGATTTTCTAACATTCATTTTTATACAAGCTAATACTAGTAATATACAATATTCATTAAATAATTTTTTGAATATGATAAAAGCATTTTAAAGTAAAATATATACTTCATTAAGAAATCAAGAAACTAAAGTACACAACATACCCCTCTAAACACAATAGTTCAAGAAATGAACTTATTCAAATTCCTTAAATAAATAACAAAGTAAGTGAAAGTTACTGTCATAATTTTTATAAAAGTTTAGGTTTGAATGTACTATTTTATAAAAATTATAACATAGTTATGAAAATTATACCGTGGAAAAAATGCGTTTCCCATATTTATTTTATTCAGAATTTATTTCATCTGGGTTTTTAATTTTACCACGAATTCTTTCCTCTTCCATAAGTGTTTTGCATGTGTTCTTGTCCAACTTGGACCACTCGGTCTGAAACCTTTTAAAAATGTCTGGATGAGGACCTAATGATGATCCTAGTTTTAAATCAAAGACAGCTTTTAAAAGAATCTCCAAAATATGGTGGCGACATGCCAAATGCAATAGGTTTTTACCCAATAACTGTTCTAACAAAATACAGGTTCCTTTGAAGCGTCCTGTATTAACGGCAGTTGTATCAAAACACATGGATTCAACTTTCTCTACTGCCCCCCACTCCTCAAGGGCAGAGAATACGGCCTTTGCCTGCACCAGTCCTGAACTATTTTCAAGGACTGGTACACCAATTAATTGTTCTTCCTCTCCACAAGATACTAAAATGGCTAATCTCTCTCTATTTTCTTTGCTATGGGACGGAAAAGTATTCGAAAGCATCTTTCCATCCCAGTGAACCACAGCTCCGTTTAAATCAAAATTTTTAAATCTGTTTTTGATCAGATCTGTTCTTTGTTGCCGGAACTCCTGCCTGCGGAGTCGTACGACACTCCTACTTAAAATAAATTTTGAGGATCGTGACCTAACGCTTCTGCTGTTGCTGATATAATTCGTGTCGCATCTCTATCAGAAATACTACATCTTTCCAATAATAACGACAATTTTTCAGTCATAATAGTTACTCTACCTCGAATGTAGCTCCTCTTCCTCTTCTTTATTTCTGGTCCGATATCATAGACTGTATTTTCTGAGTTCAGGTTTTCATCCTCTGATAAACTGCTGTCACTTTCTACAGATTCAAGTTCTGTTCCTTTCTCTTCCAAAAATAAATGAAAGTGTGAGTTAATGTCTTACTATTTGCATTATCATTATTTGCTAAGCAATATTTAAAGTGAAAATTAAGAGACCTACCTGCAATTTCTCTCGATTTTTCCTGTCTTTTTTCTTCAGCTTTTCGCCTGATTTCTTTCCTTTGTTCTGCTCTTACTGATTTCATATCAACCCCTCCCATACACCCAGGTCGCCCTTTTTCTCTCTGTAGTAATAAAAACTTTTTGTCTTCATCAGTGATGTTTGTAAGTCCATCTCGATGAGCTACATCAAACAGGTCCTCAAGAGTCGACTTGAAAGTTTCCACTTTTTTAATTTGAGAGGCGCTTTCAGATCGTGTGGCATTTCTTTGCAAATTTCTCCATTCGTCATACAATTTTTCCACTTTTGCAACACAATGGTAATTCTCTTGCGTTGGTATTTTACGGTACGGTATTTAAGTACGGTTTCGTGTCCAGCTAGTTTTTTTTTTCGAACAATTAATTCAATAAGGCATTAGACATTTTTATTACTCTAGTCCTAGCAATGATTTACAAATATGAAATAGCCATTCGCACTCGAATTCATTAGAGCCTTATTTCAGAACAGATATTTCAGCCTTTAAAATGATCTCCGATTTTATGGAGTACCTGGCCGTTATAAGCGGCCACCACCTCCGATCTTGCTACTAGATATATCTTTGGCATATACATTTTGGCAGAGCGTGCTTGCGGGAGTAGATACTTTGACTGGCTGAAAAACATATCTATATAGAGCATTCGCACATGACGTCACTTGGAGGACAAAAACAACGTTGCTAAGGCTGTTGTTAGGGGCGGGAACTAGAAGCATCCAATAGAAGCATTCGCACATGATGTCACTGGCAGGCAAACCAACGTTGCTAAGGCCGTTGATAGGCAGAGTCATGTGATTGAAAATGCTCTATTACTTTAATTTTCATATGGGATTATGCTGTATAGAGGTCTCATTTTGCTTGGTGGTTGAGTTGGATCAAATTCTGGAATTTCTGATCTGGAATCTTCTGTTGTTTTCCGATACTTCGGAAGCAAAGCCGCAAAGCGTCGGTAACATTCCCTGTGGTACAGCTGAAAATTATTTTGCTGTGTAGGATTCTGGAATGTCATAGGTATAGATACTGTATAACAGTGTTCCCAAACCTTTTTACCACCACGGACCGGTCAACGTTTGATAATTTTACCGCGGTTCACTGGGGGGGGGGGCGTTGATTGTTTACATTCTAGATTATTTTGATTTATTAATTTTAATTTAATTGTATTTAAACATGCTTGCAAAATTATTCTATAACGTTAAATTAATGAGAACCCTGAGCTTGTTTCTTTGCAGCTAGAAGGTTCCATCTGGGTGTAATCGGAGACGCAAAGTTTCCAGTCCTTAAGTTAAGGTGTTATGTCCAGTTTATTCCGTTGCTTTGTTTTGGTTGCTGTTACTGCAGAAAATCCCGCTTCACACAGATAGGTTGTCGGAAATGGCAAAAGGGATTCAAGTGCTGTGGTTGCAATCTCAGGGTATTTTGCAATGGCTTTAATCCAGAATACCGGCAGAGTTGTTGTCTCGAACGTAGTTTTAAGGCCGCCGTCATTTGCAATCTCCAGCAGTTGATCTTCTTGCACAAACATGCTAGATTCGCCTGATTTGTTGACAAATGGGTCGCGAATCCGTTCTTTACCAGTTCGTGGGTCTTTTGTGGTTGGGAAGTAGCGCTCGAACTCTTTTAAAAGCAAAGACAGATGATCGTGCACCAACTAGGAGAATAAATGTTCAGGCTCAGTCTCGCCTAAAATCCCCGCTAATGTCTGAAACATGTCGAAAATGCCACTGTTCACACTCCGTCCCCACAACTCCAGTTTGGCTTTAAATGCAGCCACTTTGTC
Organism: Tetragnatha montana; assembly: GCA_963680715.1. Classification (NCBI taxonomy): domain Eukaryota; kingdom Metazoa; phylum Arthropoda; class Arachnida; order Araneae; family Tetragnathidae; genus Tetragnatha; species Tetragnatha montana. Next base: position 6,150,223 of record OY796677.1, read on the forward strand.
AGCCAACTTGAAAACAGACCCGAAATTCAGACTAGGTCTACCATAACAAGTTAAAACCCTGTTTTTTACGGTCAAATTTCAAAAAACATTCTGGGGGAGGTAGCCCAAACCCCCCTTTTGTACTTCAAATTTCATTATTAACAACTTCATTACAATAAGTTCATCAAAATTCATATCCTTCCAAAAAAATATATGTCCAAAATTCGGACTAATTGTAGTAAAAACAAGTTAAAACCCTGTTTTTAGGGGTAAAGTTACAAAAATTTTCCGGGGAGCTTCTGAAATTTGGTTTAGGAATGTATATTGCACTTGCAAATTTTCGGTAACTAATATGGAGAAGGCATTCAAATATTCTTATCCAGGCATGTATAGAAGAGATATTCCAAATGATTTTTTATAATTTTTTTTATATACATAGAGATATGTTGCTGGTCAATCCACATAAATAACAGTATTGATTTTTTTTTTCAGTTATTGCATTTACTACTTTCCCATCCACCATACTTAAGATCAAATGATGCTTTATATGTATGCTTGTGATATTAAAACTTATTTTACTCGGTATCAAATTTTCTATTCCGTCATTTATACTATTCGCTTCTCTCTTATTAAGCACTAAGATTTCTTTTTGAAGCATTAGCTTTATTGGCCTGCTACTTCTGGAACAGGATGGGTTAGGGTACCTCCATAAAACTGATTTCTCTTCATTTTTTTTCTGTTTCAATAGGGGCAGCTGATGTAACGAAAATGCTAGCATCTGAAACTGTACTGTCCAGATGTATTCTGCCTGTCCAGACGTTCCATCACATCCCCACTTCGTAACCATTTGAATATTTAACCCATTTTCAAAAAATGAATTTATAATGGTATCAGGAAATGAAAGACAGTCTCCTTGCTGTGTGGTCCAATAAATCCTGCAATGGAAATTTGGCAGATGATTAGTCCACGAAAATATTTTTCGGGTAGCATTCCTTTTTTGCAGATGTTATTAATTCATAAGGAGGGTAAAGGTTACAAAACTGAATGAGGAAATCCCCCACCGCCACGCAGATTGAAAATTGTTCATCGCTGTCTGTCTCATTACATTGTATTGAAATTTCGCGAGTTGTGCTGTAACAACAAAAGGGATAAGACTTCATCTTAGGTGTATGGCTTGTGTGTTGGTTTTAGTTTTATCTTGAGAGGGATTCAAAGAATTTTTCAATCGTCGGGCAGCTTTTAAATCTCCATCAGTTCTTCATGCCTGGCGGTCTTTTCGGGCATGCCGATCAGGACTTCTCGGCTGAAGCGCCCACCGCCACGCAGATTGGGGTCCAAGGTGGTTGTAGTCTCAGGACATGCGTAAGATCCGCCGCCGTACGGAGCTCATCTTTGATTTGTTCGCATACATCAACAAACATCTCCTTACTGATTCGAAAGTTATCTACAAATTGCACATCAGAAAGGGCGTGAAAATCATCATCTCTGTCATGGAAAATTCGTATTGAAACACTCTCTTAAGTTTTCAAGCATTGCGATGTGTGACACTGTAGCGTAAGCCGCCATGCTCATATTTAATTGCGGATCCGGAAAAAAATATTTTCTTGGCATCCAAGATTTTTGGTTTGAGTCGTATTCCGTAGGAATGCTTTTCACTTTTTTGAAACATTTTGGTTTCTTCAAGTTCCTGGTACACAGTGGAGTTAATTTTTCACTTCCATCTGAATTCGTGCAAAGCAAACCAGTTAATCTTAATTTCGATGGTTACCCACCATGACAGTTTTCACCTTTTACTGCATTAGTCTTGTCAGGAAGGAGATACTCTTGTATTAAAGAAGGTAATGTTTTCTCCAACCACTCTTGAACTGTAACAAAATCAACTTCAGCTGATTCCCCACAAATAAATTTGTAGGATAAATTGTCTTTTTTTTTTTTTTGAAGCGATCTATCCAACCGTTATATTGTGTCCCAGAACACTAATGAAGATAACAGACAATGTAACTATAATAATTATTCTTATAATCTCTTAACCTCTTACTCGGTGGCTTCATATAAACTGAATTGAATTTCAAATACAATATCAAAAGTGAGTGCACATGCACAAGTTGTATTAAACATTATTTGTGGTGCACTAGTAATTATTTTAGATACTAGTAGTACACTACATTATCCCCTCTTTAGCTGACATCTAGGTCATCATCAGTCTATCTCTATCAGGTTTTTTCCTGGTTCTGAGTGGAACCTTTCTTCTTTTGGAATCCCTTGCATTTGAAGTTGAAGGTTCTGTTTCCTTTGCAGTAGAAGTAGTCTCTGTCAACCACTTATCCATTTAAATAGCACAATGCAATTAGATAAACTTAATGGGAACATAAAATCACATCAATCAAGAAAAATAAAACGGAAATAAATTGCAAATTATTGAGTGCGCACAGTGAAAAGAAACCACAGAGAAGGATAGTGCAAAAACAAAGTATTTACTTAGCATCCATCATCAGCACCATTCAAATGAAAAATATTCAAAGAAGATTTTTTTTCTTACTTGTATCTTGCTTTTGCTTTCGCTTTCTTTCGCCACAGGAGTGTGAGTAAAAGAAAAATATTGAAGTTACTGAGAATTTGAGAGCTGCAGAGAAAAAAAATGAACCACTTTGTTGGTTTCCAAGTTTGTCGTCAGCATTTTTATTTTTTTGCTATTTTGTCGGTCGATAAAGTTTGAAAGTTAAAGTGAACATCAGACTCTTGAAAATTATGAGAAATATTAGACACAAATTCAATATCTTGTCGCGACCCACAGTTTGAGGACCTCTGATATAGTGTGTAAAAAACCTTACGTACGTATAAAATTTGTTGTTTTTTTTTAAGACATTGATTCTCATGTATTGAAAATATTTCCTTCAGGTAACTGTTTTGGTTAGTTATTGCTTTGAAAAATTTTCTTTCGAACATGTTTGATAATAGGCTACAATACATACATTTGAGTTTATGAACTTTATCAGGTTGCATTTTTGATTATGTTAATAAAGAATATTATATTCTGTTAAAATACAATCCAAGTAGCTAATGGGGAAAATATTTAGAGGAGAGAAGGGTATTATGGAATACCATTTATATTTTTAAGATTAACCCTTCTGGTTTTAAAGAAAAATCCACAATATCATTTTAAGTACATACTATAACTATTGGTAATAAAGTGTCAATGGTGAAATAAAACTTCATTTTTTTTTTTTGTTAAGAAAAAAAGTACTTTTAAAAAAGTTACAATTGGAGGTTAGTATGGAATATTTGTTTACAACTATTGAAAAACTGATTAGACTTCTGAGAACATAGTTACTTTTAACTATAAAATCAATATTTAAAAAATTACATTCAAACAATTCTGATTTTGGGTCATTCTGATTTTTACAAAAGTCACAAGCATAATCTTCTTTACAGTGCAATCAAGATGAGCTCATAGAGAACAGCTAATACACTGAATCCAAATTTTTCCTCGTTGATCATCGGAGAATTTTCCGTTTCAAAAGATTTATTCATCATCTTTGTTTTCCGGTTCGTTAATGGCATGAAGCGGATTATTATGGAATACCTAAGTATTCCATAATACCCGAAGCGCTATCTTGGATTATAACCGATTTTACTGACGGATAAAACATTGATAGCTAAAACCCGACTACAGTAAAACAAACTATTATTCTTTTAGATTACATTATGCTTAACAACAAAATTAAAGTCTCATAATTACTGGTAGATTAAAATGTATGAACTCTTCCCGGCCAAAAATTCATAAAAATGACTCATACTGGATTTTTTTGCTTGTTTAAGTACTATATTTCTTCTGATAAAGAGCATCAGAATCTAAACCGCTTAATTAAGGCCTCGTGACGCAATCAAGTACAAAACAAAAAAAACTTATTCTCCCTTTCGCTCACTTAAAATGGTTTTATGTCTTGTGTCTGGCGCAATATGTCCTTTTATGGGTCTTGCGCCATGAAAAGTCAATTAGCTAACCAACCAAAAGGGTCATTTTGATGCCGACTTTTAAAATCTTCTAAATATCAGTAATATTTTTTCATTTCATGTTTCTATTAAAAATGCGAAGTGTCCTGGGCCTATGGTAAAATATGCCGGAAACGCATTCCTGTTGAGTTAGTATCACAAGTTTGAGACCAAGAGCACTAGATGAGAAAAAAATGGCAGTCGACAAGTTTGCTCTCGATGTTCAATTTAAATGGATCGAATAACATAACGTTCGGCACCAAGCGAAAGGCACCAAGGTGTTGAGCGATTGGTGAATTAACGGAGTCGGTTGCGTTTTCGTGGCCATCGTGAAGGTGGTGGTCGTGACCGCTGGTGAGCGGCAGAGAAAATGAGGATTAGGCGGGCTCGTTGGAGATTCGATACGAGGCGAGAATTGTGAAGTCCAGTTAAGGAAGGAAGGGGGCTAGCAGTGAAGGAGGTGTGTAGGAGGAGTCCGACGCGAGATTGATGCTGGCAGGGGTGGTCGGTTCTTGGAATAAAGATTAGTGATGAGATGATGAGTTTGGAGAAAGATTGTTGATACACTGGGATATCGCGGATGATAGTAGCGGCGATTCGCGGAGGGCTCCAGCAACAGGGGGAGAACTTGACCTCCTGTCGCGAGCAGTTTGTTGAGAGTCAGAGTCAGACATCTTGTTTTTGTGCAGAAGAACAATTTTCTTTGATGCAATAAACAGTAGTAGGAGAGGGAGAGCAGCACGGACACAAAGTCCTGGGGCACCGAACGGAAAATTTAGTGTTCAGTCATGGTTGATTCAGATCTATCATAGCCGCCATTCTGGTACCGTTGATAAGTTGAAATCGAAATGCTCGTATTGGAGCACGTTCGTAAAAACGTTTGCTGTCAAAAATACAGCAACATCATCTCTTAAATGAAGACCTATGGGGAAGAATGGTTTTTGTCCATACCCCGATAAATGTTCCGGGTAAATGTCTTCGGGTAAAACCCCGATTTCTCTCTGCTCTCACGAATTACTTCTCGCCAGTCCTTGGGAACCTCTGTACGTAGAACACATCCCTATCGCACTCCAGGTAAGAGTAGTTTTTATTTTGGCCGAAGAAGAATCGCTAAACACGTGCAAGTCTCGAACCTCTGGTGACAAAATTTTGTGTATAAAGGGGTGAACCATAGAAGAGACGTCGTCACACCCTTTCTTGGCCACAGACTCGTCATACGTGTAGAATACGGCTTGAGAAGAACTTAACGTATGGGTATTGAAACTTGTCTCGGCGTCCAAATAAAATTTTCTTGTCTTTCTTATGGAATAGTGGGACTTCCTTCCTTTCAGTGAGCGAATAAATTTTAAAATTTTTTGTGAGTTTCTTTAGACAACTTGTGAGGTCGAGTTTTGTGAGTTTTCCTCTGATCAATGGGACCTGTCCCCGTTACGGCAAGAAATTCTCGAATGCGTTGAATACGACCCTGTGATATTCCATGGAAAGAAATAAAAGCCTTTTTACATACAACTTTATCAGTCAAAATGCCGTCTTCATTGAGTGCTCGAATCCTGTATAAAAACTAAGCACTGTGCTCACGAGATACTACATCATCGTCTGATCTTGAACGAAGTCGAGCAACAGGTAAAACTGTAGTCAAGCCACTCAAGTACAAACTTTGCTTGTATTGATCAGCTAGCTGGTTAAATTCCCTTAAAATGATGTTTCTCTCAAAGTATGATATGTTATTAAAACATTGATATTGTTTGCACCGGACCAGTAGCATGGCTACTCGCTCGCAACACCTTCGAGGCATCGGATATTCTCCCTGATTTTTTCCGTTTTTTAGTCCCTCGATTGTCTACACTCTCGAGAATATCTCTTTCATCACTAGAATCCTTCATTTTAACAACTTTAATAACACGCAAATACAAAATTTATCCAAGGAAAACCTTATATGCTTAGTACACATCCATGGACGTATATAAGGGGGGTGGTCCAGACACTCCCGTTAGCCTAAACCAGGTATGGGCAACCTTTTTGAATCTGCGGGCCAAACTCAAAGATTTTAATGACGTGGAGGGCCAGGAGTTCAGTTTTTGGTTGGGGGACAAACCGCAATCAGACTTTAGTTTTGGGGTATTGACTCGACGTCATTTCTAAGGTACTAGTTACATTTTACGTTAAGTTTTAGATCACTTAAAAGTAGTATTTGAACTATGTTGTGTAATCTTCCTTTTCGTAAAACCTGTTAGGTGCCTTTAAACTTAACTAGTACTCAAGAACTACTCCTTTTTTAGTAACAATAACAAAAAGAAGATTTATTTATCATCGCGCGCTCCCGCGCTCGTGCACGACTCACTTCTCTCTCTCTCATACAATATTTTTATTTCAAACCGCTCGCAGGCGGGAACGCCCTCTATGGGCAGACAGAATGACTATTACATTCGGTCAACCTGACCTTTGATCGACCTCGATCCTACAATTTCAATATCACAATAATTATCTACAATTTCACAATAATAAACATTTAAATCACAACTTGAATCACAAATTCCAAATACCTTAACTTAAAATTATCTTTCAATGAGTTCTAAACGAATATCATAGGAATAATAATGATATACAAAATACACTGACATAATATTACACTTAGGTATTTATCATACTCAAAAGCTAAAGCTTAAAGTAAGAAGCTTTAAAGAACTTAAACACTAGGTAATTAAAGTTCAATGATTAAATTCAAAGATAAAAAGAATAATAAGAACAGTTTAATCAAATATAACATGAAAATGTCACTCATCTGAAGAGAGTCCATCATCGTCCAGTTCATCATCGTCATCATCTGGGTCAGTAGCTCTCCAAGGCTTCAGCTGGCTTACATGAGCTGTCGTGGTATAGAATCTTCCCTTTTCCTTCTCCTTCAGTTGTGTGATTCTATAGGTATCTCCTGGGAGCACATGTGTTACCACCAAGGGACCTCTATACTTTGGTTGATTCTTGGTTGGCTGTCCTGTGGCCTTTGCTGGACGACGAACAACTACGATTTCTCCTGGCTCCAAAATCATATTTCGATGCCTTTTCTTATCGTATTCCTTCTTCATCTTGGTTTGGTTCTCTTCAATCGTCTCTCTCGCTTCTGCTTGAACTTCTATGGGATCTTTCCATGAGTCCGCACCTTCGTCTATAACTTTTCTTAAAAGTCCATCGTTGAATCTAGGAGAATATCCATGCAATATCTCAAAAGGGGTTTTTCCAGTGGTCTTATTAATCATAATGTTCAAATTCCTCTCTGATTCCTTTATTCTTAAGTCCCAGTCCTTGTGTCGCTCGTCTTTCATAGATGTCGTTATGGCAGCAAGTATCGTCCGATTTGCTCTCTCCACCATTCCATTAGCTTGGGGATGTTGTGTGGAGTTCAGGGTGTGCTGAATTCCATTTTCATTGCAAAACTGCTCGAATTGTTTTGATGTAAAGCAAGAACCTCTATCACTGATGATTCTATCAGGAAGTCCTAACTCTTCGATGAAACTCTTCAGTGACTTCAAGACATGCTGGGTTGAAGTATTTTTAACAGGGTACAGTTTGGTAAACCTCGTAAAGTTGTCGATGATCACAAAAAGTTCCTGATTTCCTCTTGAACTTTTCACGAATGGTCCAAGGTGGTCCATGTGAATAATAGCAAATGGTCTTTTTCCTGGCTTAATTGGATGTAAGGTTCCTGGTTGTTTCCCTCCTGGCACTTTATTCATCAAGCATTCGAAACACATGGCTATGTGCCGTCGTACGTAGCGTTTCATGTAGGGGAACCAATAGAGTTCAGTAATCTTGTTTACTGTTCTTTCTACCGAAAAATGACCCATCAAGTCATGGAACTTCACCACTGTTGATTTTCTCATCCCTTTAGGTATCACGTATAAAAGCTTTTCTTCTTTCTTGACTTTTATCTTTCTATATAACCGATTTCCTTTAACCTCATAGTTAACAATTCTTCTCTTTTCTTCGAGTGTTCTCTCACATTCAGGTTTTTGAAAAATATCTATTAGTTCCTTTAAGAATTCATCGGAATGCTGTATCATAAGTATTTGATCTTCTTCATTCAGTGTTAAACATACTTCAATCTTTTTCTCTATAATATCTGTAATTGTGTCTTTTGGATCTAGGACTGGTGCTCTACTAACTGCATCAACGTGTGACATTTTAATCCCGGATCTGTGTCGAATTTCCAGATCATAATCTTGAATTAAGATACTCCAACGAGCAATTTGGGGGTTGCTAGACTTGTTAGCGTTCATGTAGATCAAAGCTTGACAGTCAGTAACAACTGTAAAACTAATTCCAAGTAAGAACTGTCGAAGTCGCTCTAGAGTCCAAACAATAGCCATCAGCTCAAGTTTACTTGAATGATACTGTCGCTCAGCTTCAGTATTCTTCTTACTGACACAGTAAACTAAGTGCCATTTGTCGTCACTTCCTTCAAATATTTTTCTTTTTCGTATAACGCAGAAGACTCAAGGTCTGGAGAAACGGTTAAGCTATTCCCTTCTATTTTGTTTTTTCTACACTGTTTCTTTGAATGGCCTTTTTCGCCACAATGTCTGCATGGGTGCGGGCAATCCCTTGATATATGCCCATATTCGTTGCATGCGAAACATTTCGGATCACTTTTTTCACGAGGTGAAAATGAATTCGGACTTCTTTGAATCACGGTTCTATCTTCATTTCTAAAACCCGAGTATCGATTATTTTGATTGCTAGAAACATTCCTGGGGTAATTTCTTGGAACATCATTTTGATAGTTGTTCTTCAAACTTCTATTTTCGTTTGTCTTCACACCCGATCTAACACTTTCGTACTCGTCCAGGCGTTTAGCTAACTCACTTGCTTTAACATATTTAGGCCATGAATCAATGATGTTTTCACGTACGGACAACGGGACGCAATTCTTACACTGATTCGTCACTATTAAATCCTTTAGGGAATCAAAGTCTTTAATATCCAATCCTTCAATCCATTCATTAAAATAGTTTCTTAATTGAAATACGAAATCAACCCAAGTACTTTTTGAGTCCTTCACGTGATTCAAAAACTTTTGCCGAAATTTTTCGGGGCTTAGCTTGAATCTTTTGAGTAACAACTTTTTAACAAATTTGTAATCATTAGCTTCTTCTTCAGGCTCTCTGATAATTAACTCAGTAATTTCTAAAGGCAACAATCCTAGCAATTGACAAACATAATCCTTCTCATCAATGCCAAGTCTTTTAGCTTGCCTCTCAAATAATAACAAAAATGAAGAGATATCCCCCTCTTTCAAATCAAACTTTTGAATGACACACCTTAACTCATTAGGTGAGTTTTTAAACGGAACTTGAGAAGTACTATCAGTTGAAGAATTAGGATCACGCTTACCTTGCACTTCAATTTTAAGCTTTTCTAGCTCAAAAACACGCTGTCTTTCTTTATCTTCGAATTCCAATTCCAACTTATTTTGTTCAGCCTCAGCTTCTTCTCTTTTCAAGCGTTCAGCAATGATTCCTTCAAAAATTTCTTTCGCGAAATCTTCTTCAAAGCCTTCACTCTTCACAATCAAATTCTTGATTTTAAATATGATCATGTCCTCGTTAGCTTCCACACCTATCTCTTTGCATAGATTCAGTAGATCGACCTTTCTTCCTTTACCTAACCATGCCATTTTGTTACTTTGAAAGAAACGAAACTAACCTTGTCGTTGTTCTTTGCCGTTGGCTGGCTGAAAACTCGTGGTTGTAGGCAAATCTATGGGCAAATTCCACTTCTGATATGTAATCTTCCTTTTCGTAAAACCTGTTAGGTGCCTTTAAACTTAACTAGTACTCAAGAACTACTCCTTTTTTAGTAACAATAACAAAAAGAAGATTTATTTATCATCGCGCGCTCCCGCGCTCGTGCACGACTCACTTCTCTCTCTCTCATACAATATTTTTATTTCAAACCGCTCGCAGGCGGGAACGCCCTCTATGGGCAGACAGAATGACTATTACAGTTGCACATAAAATATCAAAATTTTACAATGTTAGCTAGCTACAAGTAAAAATGGGGGTCCGTGGGTCACCCCCAGTAAAATTTGCCTATAAAAGTAGTGATTTTGCTCATTTTGAGACCCTTTGGGTAACATCTGAATAGAACGGCTCCTTATAAACCACATAATTTTCAAGGGAAAAAAATTATAAATAGACTTCAGAATTTCGAGGGGACTGTGGGTCCATCCCCAGGAAATTTTTTAAAACCCAAAACAGACTTTGTTTTGCAGCGACTGTTTCTACAACAACAAGAAGTTAACTCTTTATGAATTGTATCATGGGAGTCTTTCTGAAATCTTTCATGGTATTCCCACTTGATGGCAGTGCGAGAGAGGGCTGAAACTTCGGTATTCCATAACCCCCTCCTCTACTTTATACACCATTTTTTGAGGTTTCGAAAATACCTATGATAACAAAATTAGAAATATGTTCAACAATCTACACTAAAAGGTAGAAAAAAAATCAGCATTTAAGAAAAATTGCAACACCAAGTTTTTAAAAATAAACTAGCTGCCATGACCCGGCAAAGCCGGGTCTCACCAGCTAGAAACGCGCCTTTGGCGCTTGATGAATTTTTTGTAGAATTGCAAAACACTGAGTCTCAAATTTTTGCGATTACATTTTTATTTTTTAAGCTGGATCATCAGCTCTAAACTATTCAATATTGCCTACATTATAGGTTTTTCTAACCACTATCTCAACCGTTTATACTAACTTATATGGAGATAGTTGAGAATAAAATAGGTTTTAAGAAACTTTCAACTGAAAATTAATTTTTTTTTTATTCATACATACCAAAGAGTAACTTTTTAAAAGTGAAGGATGCATGTTATTAATCCAAGCATTTACTCATTTGGTAATTTATTGTATTATTTATTGGTATTTATTGTACTTCTCTCCATACAACACTTTGAGTTGAATCTTCTTTCGGCTTTATCTCAACACTTACGTTTTTAAAAGATTTCGCACGTGAGAGAGCGACATATAATTGTCCATGGCTAAATACTGGTTCAGGTAAATAAATTCAAACTCTATCCAATGTTTGTCCTTGAGCTTTGTTTATCGTCATATAAAAAGCAGGTCTAACTGGGAATTGTCTCCTCTTAAATGAAAAGGGTAGTGTTGAATCTCCAGGGGAGAGATCAATTCTGGGAAGTAGCACCCTTTTCCCTGTACAGTGGCGTAACTACAGTTGACTCATGAGGGGGGGTGTCACTCCGATGGAAAAGAAAATTAACTATCCTGCTCCAACCACTAAAAGGGGGGTCCTCTCCCAGAAATTTTTTGGAAATTTAAGTCAAAAAACCCACTTTTCATTTTGTTTTAGTAATTAAATAATCCGATAATCCTATCGCCTAATCCGATTTCGGATTATAGATTTTATGGTAGAATTTTTGTGTTTTGACAAACTCAATATAAATCAGAGTTGTAATAATAGAGTTACAAGTACTAAGGGGCACTAGGGGTCTTCCCCTAGAAAATTTCTGAAAATTTAAGTAAAAAGAACCCCACTTTTCAACTCGTTTTGGTACGCCTATTCCGAATTTCGGATATAGATTTTATGGTAGAATTTTTGCGTTTTAACAAACTTAATATGAAATAGAGTTGTAATAATAGAGTTACGAGTACTAAGCGGGTCTGGGGGTCCTCGCCCAGAATGTTTTTGAAAATTTGACCTTAAAATAACAGGGTTCTAACTCATCACTCCCTTTTAATAAATGTCTCATAATATAGGTATAATATAAACAATTTTTTTTGAGGAAAACTTCATCTAAGAAGCTTTATTTTTAAGGGAAAAACACAGTATAACAGACGTAAAAATTTTATAGGGGGGTTTGGGGGTTCTCCCCCAGAAATTTTTAAAAAATTCGTCTCTCAATGTAGTGTTTAAATTCATTTTGAGGCCCTTTGGGTTAGTTACTAAAAGAACCGCCTTCCTTGTAAAGGAAACATTTTTCAGTTTTTCATGTTTTAGAAACCGTCGATGTAATGGGGGGGGTTACAACCCTAATAACCCCCCCTCGTTACGCTTATGTCCCTGTACTTACTCTAGTTATTAGTTCTAAATCTAAAGCATTGTTATACATTATTTTCGAACCGTTAGTCTTGTTCCATTTAACAGTCCTTCAGCAACATTTAAATTTCTCAGCAGCATAGCTATTGAACACGTTTTGAGTTCCAATACGTGAGGTGGTAACATAGTAGCTACGTCATTCTGAAAGAAATTTTTCACCGCAGTAGCTACGATAGAGCTGCTTTACACACTCAGCTGTAGTTAAAACGTTCCTGACCGTTTTGTCTCATCGGTTCATTGGGGGCGCCCTAAGTTTTATGGGAATAATACCTTCAGAACAATAAGAACGTTGGATGGACCCCCTGATGAGAGTCCAACGTCTCAAACCTTTATTTTATTATTTTTTCTGTAAATTTTGGGCTTGTTCAGAACAATAACTGTTTTAAATCTGTAACAAACATTCAGGATTTTGCTGCGTTCCGGAGTTAGGGATTCCGGATAAAAAGTCCGTCACTCCGATAGTTTTCCGGGGGGATTTTGAGTTCAAGTTAGTAGCACCCGGAGAAATATCGGCTGATGATGAAGGAACTGGCTGATTGCGGTGGTGGCAAGTATTTCAGAGCTCTGCAGCTGCATAGTTCTGGGTCGGTACTTCATCGTACATACGACAAGGCCGGCTCTTGAAATCGGGGCTAATGAACGCATCGTATCACTGCTTCCAAGTTTTGCGGTTGCAGTGGCGGCTCGTGGGTAGTTCAAATGGGGGTTCACAACTAAATTTTGGAAATACAATTGAGTACTAATATCACAATTAGAACAAAAGAGGGAGTGAAAGCTCCTCCTGAATAAGGAACAAGTTGGAATATATTTTTATTAGCTTTTAATTTATGTTATTATTGACTTATGCCACTGCTGTGACATTAGGAAGCCTTGTGAAAGGCTGTGATGTAATCCGCCTCTGTTGCATCATTTCGACGTGCTGGCACCTCGTGATGAAATCTTTCGTTATTGTAATTGTCTTAGTGAGTAATACCTGATAAATATTTTCGGCGATTCCCTTCATCAGGTGTAACACCTTATTACAGGTGCTCTGTCATGTCCGGGTCTACTTGACAGCACCGTCCCAAAACATCCTAAATATAAGAATGCGTAGCCTCACCAGATCACTGGTCTCGCACCTTTAAATAGGTCTCGGCTTGGTCGTATACATTGCTGAGGGTTTTCTTCAATTCCCTCTCAATAGAATCCCAGGAAGTAAGGAAATCTTCATTGTGTTCAGGCCTTATCAGTGCCTTCGAGGAAGAAATAAACATTGGCTAAGCAAAAAGTTTTATCCCATTGGTTGAACTTATGTAGATACTCTTATGTATTCTTTTAGCCATTGATTTGGATCTTGTCCTTCTCCATTGAAGACTGCATGCTTTCTCGTCTCCCTCATCACCGGTGTTAAGTGAGCAGTTTAAGTTGTTAAGGTGTTAAGTGAGCAGTCTCTCGAAAAACTTGCCACCCTTACCTTCTTTGATAGCTGTGTAGGCAATCCTCCCTGAGCCCAATCTTTTCATGCTCTTCATTTATTTCTTATCTTTAATTTTTAATGCTCTGCTGAAATCACTGCACCATTTGTGAGCACTAGATTTCAGATAATCAATTAAATGGCCTTTGAAATTTCCAAATTTTTGCTTTGATTTTCCTGAATTAATTGTGGCTCCTCAGGTAAGGAAAACTGACCAAATAAACTAGTTTTCAAAATTGCTATATCTTAAGGGCCCCATTCACGATCGCTCCGCTCCGCTACACTCCATGAAAACACGTGCTTTTTGGAGTGATTGACGTCACATGATGTGGAGTGACAGGAGTCCAAAATTGTCCGAAATCGCAATCCATTCATTCCAATTATTCCAAATGCGATCAGATCGAGAGTCACGTGGTTTGATTTTTGACGTCATGCGTGATGTAATTCATGATGTGGTACCGTGTCATCGCTCCAGTTTTGTGCAGCGATGGATTTCCGAAATTTCGGAAATCCAATAGTTCCAATTAAACGATTTAAATTAATTATGAAAAATCTTCAAGAATATTACCTATGATTTAACTCCTCATAATTAGAACTTAAAATTTCCAATGCAAATCCCAAAATTTAAAATCTATTTGAAGTAGTGATACCCAAGGAGGTATCCCAGTCAGCACAGAGTGAATTGCGCCCAGGCTAGATCTCATGCTCAATTTTTATGCTACAAAACTTCCTTTGCGCAAGATTTTCCATCTGATATAGATTTTTTTTTGGTAATCATGGAAGGGTTCAAATGATCGCAATCATCATGAAAAATTGTTTTGGATAGTAGTGACCAGATGCCCCTTTAAAAACCCTCCAATGATTTTAATCGTTTTGTTACCAGATTTTTTTTATATTTTATTACTCAAAAGTATGTTTTTTTTTATAAATAGTTCATTTAGAGGAATTTAACATTAAAACCTGGGGTATCGCAATAAAAATCAATATAGAAATACTAATAAGAAATTACTTTAAACGAGAAAATAAAAATTTGCTTTTAAAGAAAAAAGAACATATAATTTTCAAAAGTGTTGCATGAAGATTGATTAACTAAATAATAAATGTTTCTTTAAAAAAAATTCAAACAATTAATGAATTATTAAACTATATTACTGAAAAATTAAGGTTTTTTTATAAACTATTAAATAAATGCAATAAATCTCATGAAATTTAAAAAAAAGCCAAAGTTTATTTTAAAATTTTCTTGTAAATTTCATGTGGCAGAAATTAAATTTTTTATTCAAATTTTTTATTTATATTTAGAAATTAATTTAATATTGAACTAATCGGTTTTAACTTAATTTTGAAGTAACATTTAAAGTTATTAAAAAAAGTAAAAAAGAATATCTCGTGTTCAGTAGTTACATTTTAACTGAACTTTCGAAAAATAATCCATATTTATCAAAACAAAAGCAATTTACTTGAAGATTTGCATTTGTGAATGTGGAAAAAAACTCGGAATTTAGAAATAGATTTCAATAGAAAAAATCCTATATGGAAAAATAGTGGAAATCGTACCTATTTTTTCCGTATTTGCTTTATAAAAACAGACTCAACTGTAGTTGTGTAAAAATTAATAAAATAGTAATCTATAAGTAAAATGCATTATCTAGCATACCTAATTTTTATTTCATAAACCCCTTGCATCACTATAGCATGTTTTGAACAATACTAAAATAATTTCTCAGATAAATTAATTTTATCGGATTAAATTTAGCTTAATCAGTTAGATACAGGCCACTGGAAAAAATTAATTCATAAAAAAAAATAATTTTTTGAAGTTGTAAACCACAGAGTATAGAGCTTAACAGAGGGTCCATCTCCATAGACGCTAATGGCAACTTTTAAAGCATGGTTTTTCCCATAGAACGTGGCGCCCCTATGCGATAACGGTGGAACTAACCAGAGAACAGGACGACAGTGCAGGACGAACGTTATTGACTCTCTTCAATTCGCATGCAATCTCTCTCTCTGCAACCTCCTCTTTCTCTATTAACCCCGCCCACCTGGCCAGCTATCATCCCTCACCTGTCACTCAAATCGCTAGAAAGGGAAAAAGATTTCTTCTGTTTTCCCAGTTTTCAAACAGCTACGTGTGTCTTTTGAGCATGCGCTGGGGAAAGAGGAAATTTCTAACTTCGGCTTTTGAATTGGAAATCGCCTTTTACAGCGATTGATCTGAATAATTTCTAGACTTAGAAATTGAATTATCTTTGTAATTTTACTTTCACCAATTGAAGTTTTTGTTATCTATTTCTATCGCGAGTTTATCTTTTTTCATTAAACTAAAACAATGAGTTGATTAACTGAGTGATTATGATTTAAGTTTGCATTTTTTAGCATTTTGCAAACAAAATGCTATTTTTTTTTGGTTATTCAAAAGTAGTAAATTTATTAAACTTATTTCACATTAGATTATGCTATAGTATATTCAAAAACTGAACTGGATTGCAGGTGAGGTAGATTGAATATATGGTGATTTATAATATAAACAATTCTATTATCCATAAATAAAACACCATAAATTATACCCAAATATAATTTTTCTTAGGTGAAAAGATTGGAAGAAACATAGAAAATAATTACTTCATATTAATTTCAACACAGTGAATACAAGTAGTAATAAAAAATAGTTTATTGAACAGATATTTACAGATATTACAAAAAACTAGACAAATTTTATGTAAAGCATTTCTGATATCTTAAGAACCAATTAGTTGAAGGGATGTATGCAAAAATATAAGACAAATTGAAATTAAATAAAATGACACAAGTGGGAAAAATCCCAGTTACAATATAACAGAATTTGACTAAGAAAAATGATTAGTAGTGATTTCTAAGTCATTGCAAATAAAGCATTTTTCCTTTTAAAAAATTAACAGGAAATTTCAATGATTTAGACATAGAAGTGCCTTGACTTCCTTCAGGGATTTTGCCAACCTATTCCACAATAGAATTTGAGATAGTAGATAATTTCTATATTTTTAAATGTTTTATCAGATTATTGTTTATTTTAGTATCTGACTTATGTAAAAGCTTTTGCTTTCACAGGCACACAATACTCAACCTAAGCTTAAAACCTCTTACATAAAAAACATAACTTTGAATAACAATAACTCAATAACAATTTTGACACTGCAGGGTAATATAATGCAATCATTCTTGATAGCTTTGAATTCAACCAATGCAGATTCAAAAGCCGCTGAAAATTGATGAATTTATCAGATTTTTTTCAAAATAAGTATTTTAAAGTGATTGCCTGCATTCCCAAACCATGCTTTGTTATAGTTTTTATTAAAACATATTTCAACCATTACTTAGATTATACTACTTGAGAAAGGTAATTTAAACCTATTCAAATAATTAAAAACTGCAAAAAAGTTTATCATGGCTTCATTTAATATAGTTATCAATAAACTGAAGAATATACATACAATAAGGGAAAAGGATACAGACTTGATTTACAAGTCAACAGTAATTACCAGAGAAGCATAGTTCCAAATTAATTATAAAAACATGACTCAAAAAGCACGAATATAAGATTAAATAACATTTTCACAAATAAAGTAACTCATCAAAACTCAGTGATAAAGTAAATAATCAAAAGGTAAGAATAGCATTGAAACGTACTTGCAATTTATTAGCTATTGGAAAGTTGCTTTATAAAAATAATAAACTGCATACTAATAAAAACTCAAGGAATGAATTCAGGAAACAAAGTAGTACTCGCAAACCATTTATAACATTAAATAACATATAATTGATCTTCAAATATATATGTATTACCAGACGATATTTAGTAAAAAAAATAAAGATTTCATTTACAGTTCTAAATAACTTTCGGATCATTGTAATGGAAATTCACCCATTTTGTTTACTTTTTTTCATTTGATAATTGGCAAATTTTTACTATAGTAATGTCTTAATCCTTTGCTTTTTTTATTTGATAAACAAATATTCTTAACATAATCTTGCTTTTTAAAACATTGATTTGAAAATTATTAAAAAGTCATTACCCACTTACAGTTTATCCTTTCCCAAACGAAAATCATCAAAACTGGAGGAAGTTGTTTACAATTCAACATAAACGTGTTCTAAAAGCAAAAGAAAGACATTTTTAGAAAAGAAGCATTTTTATAATTAATCATAGGATTTAAAGTTATTGAATAAAACAATGTTAAATGAGACTTACTTGGAGAATGATGCAAAATAATAATATCTGCTAGAGCAATCACTGATGAGACCGAGACACTACAAATCATCCATGTTTATTTATGGGGAAATTTTACTACCGGCAGGGAAAGTTTAGGGAAAAGTTCCTTGATCTGGGGAAAAATAACAGTGATTGCGAAATTCCCATAAAAAGTTCCATATCCAATCAGAATCAATCGTTCCAACTTGTTCCCTCCCACTTGATATCGATATGATATCGATTGACAACTGGGACCATCAGCGCCACTATGCGATAACGGTGGAACTATTGTCTCCGAAAGAGTAAAATCGCCGCTTGGACCCTCTGTTAGAATCTATACTCTGTGTTGTAAACAAAAGCTTTCATGATTTTCGAAATTAAAAAAAAAAATTCAAATTCCACACTGGGAATCGAACCCAGGTATACCGTATGGTAATCGAGAACGCTAACCAATGGGCCATGATATCTATTGGTTTCCAAGACTACACTATTTTTATTAGTGTACAAGCCCATTTCGACTCTGAATTGAAGAGAGAGATTTGCATGTGAGTTTCTTTTTTTGCATTAAAATTGGCCGAATCTTCGTTCTAGGTTTCTTATTTTCTTTTCTTTAGGGCATTTTAAATTTTTTTAATTAAGAAAACAGCCGCTGACACCCAAACAAAATCTACAGTTTTGGTTGAAAGTAGTAATGGCGGCCAAACGAGCCGGGGAACGAATGGAATGGTGCGGAGTGGAGCGGAGCTGAGCGATGGTCTTATTACCGATTTTTCATCGCTCCGCTCCGCTCCGCACCACGCCGTGCGGAGTGGAGTGGATCGACCGTGAATGGGGCCTTTAGGAAACATTTTTATGGTGTTCTGAGCAACACAAGAAATGCAAATAATCATTCCTGCTTCTTCAAGAGTAGTTACGCCCGCCTTTCATCGTAGCTTCCGACATTTTATTACTGAACTGAAATTGAATTCAATAGTATATTTTTCCACAACATTTCCCCACATGGCTAAAATTTCCCCCGATCCTAGATCGCCGGATCGGACATATTCTGCATCCCTGGTAAAAAGTAATATAAGAATTTTAAATATTAAGTTATCAAATAATTAACTGGCTGTTTTCTTTCTATTCTAGAACATTTCCTTTCACAGTAATATTACAGGTACAGGAACTGCGGTTTACGTGCCCCGGCTGCGAACAAGCGCATTGCGGTAATATTACAATGATAAGTAAGTTTAAAAACTGAGGATTGTCTCTAAACTATGAGGTATTGAAACCTAAATATATGGTTAAAGACAATTGAAAGTTAACTGTAAGCAAATCCTTAGTTCTTAAAAGGTCTGTTTTAAAGATCTTAAGTCACAATTATAATTATATTTTTTGCATTTTTTTTTCTGGAATCTTGGGAAGAATTCATTTAGAAGTAAAGAGGTATTTAAGGAAGAAATAGTGAGATATATTAAGGAAACCTCGCATTGGATTGTTGTAATAAACTTTGGTCGAAACTAATAAAGAAAGTGGTTAATAATACTTTCTTTTAATTTCATATCTCATTTTTTTATACATTTATAGTTAAATAACTCTGAAATGGAATAAAGGGCTTATTTCTTAAAGATACAGCAGAATACCCATCTTAAACCTCTTCCAGAGAGTTTTCTTCTTTTTATCTGGAAGAGTTGTTGGAACGGAACTTCTTCAGAAGCATTGGACAGGTGGCAGTTACTGGTGGAAGCTCCTTCGTCTGCTGAGGTTTGATTAGTGGGGAGTTCTTCGGAAGTCTCTTGTTTAATTTCAATTTCCTGTGAACCCACATCATCAAGCAGGGCCGTATCCAAGGGGGGGGGTTTAGGGGTTCAACCCCCCCCCCCCCCGAAATTTTGACATCAATTTTTATACTGCTATTTTTCTTGAAAATTATGTCTCACAAGGAGCGATATCCTCTTCGGGTATAACCCAAAGGGTCTCAAAATGAGTCAAAACCCTACTTTTAAGGGTAAAATTTCCAAAATTTTTCTGGGGGAGGACCCCCAAACCCCCTCGAAATTTTGATATCTATTAAGTATACGGTTTTTCCTTCAAACTTGTGTGATTTACAAGGAGTGGTCCTCTATAATGTAACCTAAAGTGTCTCAAAATGAGTTAAAATGCCACTTTTAGGGGGAAAATTCAAAACATTTTCTGGAGTAGGAACCTAAAAACCCCCTTAACATTTCGCCATTTATTACAATATACCTTCTTTTTACCTTGAAAATTCGGCCGCTTACAATGAGTGGTGCTCTATGGGTGTAATCTAAAGGGTCTCAGAAGTGAGCTAAAACACTCTTTTGACGGGCAAATTTCCAAAAAATTTCTGGGGGAGGACCCCCAGACCTCCCTTTTACTTTGTATTCATATTGTTTATACAATTTTGAAATTTAGAGCATCAAAATTTCAATCCTGTGTTGTCATCTAAAACTTAACATATAAAAGTACCCGTAAGGAAGTACCTCAGAAAATATTTGAGCCAACCCCCCCCCCGAAACAAAAGTCTGGTTACGGCCCTGTCATCAAGTATTGTGAACTGTACTTCTTGATCTGTATCGAAAGATTCCGATGTACAGTAGAGCCCCGATTATCCGCGATGCGGGTTATCCGCGAGTGCCACGAAAAAAAATTTTAGTGATTTAGATGTAGATTTAGTTGTATTTTTAGTGATTTAGCTGAGAGCAAAGGTTTCTGCTGCACTGAACATATTTTACATATCATGTTTTTTGTACAATAAAGCATAGTTTTTATGCTTAAATATTTTTTTCGTGATTTTACCTCATTTTTAGCCTATTTTCGGGTAATCCGCGATTTTCGCTATTCGCGGTACCCTTGCCACCCAATTCCGCGGATAATCGAGGCTACTGTATGTTTAACTTCAATGGGAATACTTTCGGTCGTTCTAAAATAAATAAATTTTATTTCCATCATACAGACAAAAAAATCCATTTACATGAGGAAAACAGAGGAAGACACCGAATACATACACATACATTCAAATTACAATAAACACGTTCAAAATACAATAAACATTAAACAGAAAAAAAAATGACTGAATTACAAATTGTTTATATAATCAAATTGAAGTTTTTTAAAACTATCAAAGAATACGTCACTGTGCTCTGGTAAGTGATTTATTATTTTTATGAATTGTATTATTGTTTGTTTATTTAAACATGATTTGGAATAAAAAGGTTCTTTTAAAATTTTGCTATTTCTTGTATTATATGGGGGAACATGTATATTTATTTGATTTAATATAAAAGGGCAATCAATATTGTTATGTAAAATATTATGGAAAAACTTAAGAATAATAAGTGATCTGCGCTGTTCAAGTAAGATTGGGGTTTCAGAATTGGTACAATTGAATTTAAAAGATTAACTTCAATGGGAATACTTTCGGTCGTTCTAAAATGGTCACCCTCTTGTTCCTCTTCATTTTCTGATGAACTGACATCAGATATATTTTCGTTTTCACTCTCTGATTGAGGGACAGTGCTTGATGGAACCACATTTTCTACTTCAAAAGTGGTATTAGAAAGAAGTGCTTGAAGTGAATCCACTAAGGACTGGATCTTCTTCCTATTCTTAGATACAAAACTCGATTGTCTAATCAGTGCTAATGAACAGTTATCGTTATATTCAATTTGACTGAATTCTGTGAGAACTTCAAGAGAAAATTGTACCACACCTTCTGTCATATCGTGGGAATTAGCCTCTTTAGTATATTCAGAGGCAAAGTCGTTGTTTGCATGAGCTTGGTTTTTTTTATGATGGCCTTTGGAGTCTGTGGTTTCTGTGTTAGGCATTTCAGACTTTCGATACTTTGGTACCTGCAAAATGACATTCATATTGTAACACTTCATAAATCTAACACATTTTCTCCATATTTTAATGTAGGTTAAATGAAATTAAGTTAATTTTAAGATTTTTACTACAGCATAAATTCTGTTATGATAGTGTGAATTAAATCAGTGGTTCTACTGTGGGAAAACCCCCCTAGGTTTGCGTGATGATTCCAGAAGGGGGCGCGAGGTAAGGTCCGGGCCTTTCTCGAAATTTTGACGAAGAGGACAAAAATTAGTTAAAACCTTGTTTTTAAGGTTCAAAATTTTCTAGTAGGCCGCCAGAGACACCTCTTTTATACTTGGAACTCTACATCATGCAATCTAACTTATGATTTCTAAAAATGGTCTTGTCTGACTAGAGATGTGAGTCGAGAATATTCTCGGAGAACGAGAATATTCTGAGAATATTCTCCAGGAGCGAGAATTTGGAGAATAATCGAGAATATTCTATTTTTTGATTGATAAATGGAAATAAATGTAAAAATTTTTGATAATATGAAATGGTCATGTAGTATTAGTGTTAGAAACCTGAAAATAATAACAAATTCAATGAAACTTACCATTTAAAAGTCACCCTACAGTTCAGAGAATATTCTCTGAACTGTAATTTCATTATTTCGCAAAATTTTTTTTAAATAAGTTAATTTTATTTAATAGAATATAAAATATTTTTTAAAATATTAGAAGCAAGTTTTACTGGGAGAAAATACTCATACAATTAAAAGAGGAGTCTAAATTATTTTTATATAGTTGTTAAAAGCAAATGTAATAATACCAATAGTTGTCAAAACCTTTTGAACCTGACATTTAGTTAATTTTGATAGAACTTTGTAAAATTAGGAGACGAGAATATTCTTAAAAGAAGGAATATCACATTAGAATTATCTGTAATATTATCTGTAATGATTACTTTACCTATCAAACATGTTGTCTTATCAATTAAGTAGTGATTTTAAAATATTTTTCAATTTAATTTGGCTTTCTTTTATTTATGATAACTTCTCATTGTAAAACCTTTAATATTCTTCTAATTTGAAGTTGATATATCCCTTATAATTTTTTTTTCAAAAAAAAAAAAAAAAAAAAAAATTAGTATTTAGTAGCTTCTAGGAGAATATTCTCGAAAATTCTCCTCTTGGAGAATATTCCCGAGAATATTCTCCAAAAGATTATTACCGAGAATTTTACATCTCTATGTCTGACGCAATATGTCCTTTTATGGGCCTTGCGCCATAAAACACCAATTAACCAACCATTTCTAAAAAGCTACCTTTTTATGTACTTTAGAATAATATCATCGTTTTCCGGTACAAAAATTTAGGGTTTTGCGATGTAAATTACTAAATCCATAGTGGGACCATCCTGTAAAAGTTTCTTTATACGCCAATGGTAGGAGTTTATTAGTGTTCGGCACTAGTTAACTAGAACTAGTTGCAACTAGTAGTTAACTACCGATCAACTAGTAGTTTAACTACTTTTAGTTTAAAGTAGTTCAACTATTAGTTTAACTACTTTTTTAATTAACTACTAGTTAAAACTACTTTCAAATTTTTAACTACTTTAAAAAATTTATTTTAAAAAATTAATTTACTATTTATTTATTTTTATTTAAAATTTAAAAAGATATTTAAAATTTTTATCAAAGGTAGAGTACTTCAAATATCATAACCAGAAATAAAGACTATTTTTGTCCGAAGTATGAATGTTTTTTGTGATATAGATAAGAAAGATGTATTACAATATTGCCAAAAAGTATGTTATGAAATTAAATAGACTAGTTAACTACTTTGGGAAATAGTTAACTACTAGTTGCAACTAGTCCGAGGAAAAAATAGTTAACTACTAGTTACAACTACAATTTCCCAGACTAGTTAGTAGTTGGTAGTTAACTATTTGTTGACCACTAGTTGCCGAACACTAGAGTTTATCTAAAAGATCAGAACAAATAAATGTTCCTGGGGTGCCATGTATCCGCGTAAGCCCAAGAAATAGTAGTTAATAATTGTTTTTATCACACTAACTAATGTCATTTAAAATTTTTCCGAGGTAAGGCCCCCTTCCCGTTGGGCAGTGGTTCCTAACTAGTTTCTGTATGAAAGGGAGACGCGATACAAATTAAAAATTGGGTAGCACTGAAAATGTGAGGAGAATTTGAATTTTTTAAGAGGCGATAAAATCGGTTGATTTCCACAGGAAATTTTTAAAGAAAAGACTTAGAGATGAACAGTTAACAGTATTTTAACATCCTTGGTATACATTTTGATGAACTGATTGTCTAAATTGTGGAGAAAATCCACTTTTTGAGCAAAAAAACTGATATTTCTTTGAGCACATGCCATCTACACCATTCTACCTTTTTTTCTTATGTCTTGTTTGGCGCTATACATTCTTATGTGGATCTGGTTGGTGCCATTAAATCCACTGTTTAAACAAAAAACTGATACTATTTCTTTGAACGCCATAGATTTCACAAAAAAGATGCCATCTACACCATGCTATTTTTAAGGTTTATTTACTTATAATTTGAACATGTTTTGTATTAAGAATTTATTCTTCCTTCATATTAGTCCACTTTTTCTTTAAACTAATGACTATTTGACCTATTTCACCAGATACCATTGAGCCAAAGTTACCCCAACGTAAAAAATTTTTTAATAGTCAAACTACAAAGTGAAACAAAATAATGACATTGGAAACTGTTATAAGACTTTATAATTGATTGAAAAATATGACCTTTGAATCATGGTCTTCATCGCCTTTCCAAAGAAAAGTTGTGAGGATAAAAACATTCGACATTATGATACTACCTAAGTTGGAAGCCTACTTGTCATAGTATTTTAGGAATTTCAAGACACCACTTTGAGAAAATGTCTTGACAATAATGTCACTTTTTCTCCCAAGTATTTTCTCCCTTTTTATGTAAATAACAGTGCATAGAATATCTTGCCGATGGTTGGGCCAAGCTTCCCCTAAGGCGTACCCCCGTATTTACTAGAAATCACTAAAATCCTGTGAAACATCCAAATGTTTTTATTGATTAAAAGTATTCTGCAAATGGCTCCTCTCTGTAACCTCCACTGGTAGAGTTATAATATTTTCTTGGGTCTAACCCAGGACATATTTTTGAAATTATTCAAAATATACCATAGATTCATTAACGAGTTAAAAACATTCAAACAAAAATATTATATTTTATTTATTCATTTGTACTTTTCACTTATTAGGTTTTTTTTGCAAAAGTTGTTAGACTTAATTTCATCACAGAATTCACAACAAGTCCTGAATTATTTTTTTCATACAAAAAATATATTTTTACAGAAAGTCTATACTTTTCAGCAGACCATATCTTTTCCCTCATTAAAATAACTCTCTCAACTGGAGCAGATGTTCCAGGCAAACTCAATAATTTTTACAATTATTGCTTTAAGAAATATTAGTATTTTTTAACACTTGTAATATTGCATTCCACTTTTCTTTAATTATATTATGTATAGTGCTGTCCTTTAAAAATAACCCACTGTTTCATATTTTCTTCATTAAAAGCTTAATAAAAAGGATAATTAAATCGAACAAAATCTGTACTAGCGGCTCATCCTCCCAAACATTTTAGTGCTTAGCATGTTTAATTCCAATAATCCATTACAAATTGGCAGTCAATTAAGTAAGAATTTGAAAAAAAAACACTTTCTTAGAAGGACTCTAATTGGCGGACTGAGCTAAAACTTTAATATTTTATTCTCATAGTAATGGGATAACATAAAAACGCGCGAAAAATGCTCTCAAGTCTTTATAACATACATTTTTACAAAATCTGTAAATCTGAAGCACATTTTTTGTCAAAAATCTACATTTTCTCAGCTTGTTTAAAAAATAAGTAAATAAACCGTTCTTTGACCAGTTTTTACACCCCTGACACTCGGGCATAGAAGGGCAGGGTATATGAGATGGTAAAATTATTTTAATTATTTAATTAAAAAAATCTCAATGGGATGTTTTTAGGGTACAATTTGGAGTGAGTTGTTTTTAAAGGACAGCACTATACCTTTTCAGAAGTAGAACCACAGTCTACACTTTGTGTTTAATTAACCTGGTTTAACAATTATATTATTAAAAGAAAGCAATTTCAAACAACGTGGTCATAACTTTATTTTATAAAAATGTCTCAAATCTTTAATGTGTGAGACCCGATAGTACTAAATACGCTCCCCGGACGTATGGTAAGCCAAACGACTGAATTATAGTTTATTTTATTTTGTAGTGCGATTTCACGCATGCGATTTCACACACGAAAGTTGCCCAATATCCATTCAGGGCCCTATTTAGATTTTTTTACTGTAGGCCCAATACTCAGAGAGGGGCCCTCTATATAACAATAACAAGTCATTATTTCCTCACATTGTAATATCAGATCAAGCTATATTCGTAACAAACTTTTTACAATTATACTTCATATTTTTTACTTTTTTATGTTATTATCAATTAGGTTGATCTAACTTAACTCTTAAAGAGTGACTATAAAAAGTTATGGAATTTGTGCCGATGCGTAATTAAAAATTTGTCTTTTTTTTTTCAGTATTTTCCACAATCTTCGGACAGACCTGGTGCATCGTCGGCAAGAAAGCTGCGCGGCGCACTTACCTTCTTTCCTTCCTCAGGGAACACAACTTCGACGCTTTCGTACTCGTCCCACCCGCGTGCGACTTTCAGCCGCACCTGGAAAGACCCCGTCGTCATCTCGTCTATGCACAGTCGGCACAGTTCCAGAACGTCCTTGTTCCCGCCGTGGATCACGTGGTCTGTTGCGACCGCACCGGCCCACTTGTCCCCTGGCTGTAGGAACGACACAATGCTGCGAAGCGAGAAGACTTTCGTGTGGAATTCCGGCTCCACACAAAGCCGGACAGCAGTCAATCCGAACGCTTGACTAAAAGTCAAAGCCGTGACATTCAAGTACTCGCGTCCACCGTCTCGAAGAAGGATCCCAATTTGAAAACGGGCTGAGGCGTGCGGTGGGAAACGTTTTTGAACGTATCTGCCGACAGTTTTACGGACGTATCCGTGACATGCATTAAAGTCATAAACCTCCCAGTGATGCCATATACGTTCTTCCACAGCACAACAAGCTCGTCCGGATTGGTACGCTCCTTCTTCCTGATGGCCGCGACGATTTCGTCGAAATTGATGGGCCCCACCCAACGATCTTGTTGTTTGGTCAGTTGCACCGATCTCAGTCCGGATCCGTCAGGACTCGGGTAAAGCAACTGGACGCTCCCTGACGCTTCCCTGTGCGACGGCAAGGTTTCGTTTTGAATGTGAACTTCCACATTCCCGGTGCCTTTTTTTCCTCTTGGATACAGCTTGACGTGACTGTACAGTAGGGTGTCCCAAAAAAACGCGACTTTTAAAATGTTTAACTCTCACCCCCCAAAAATGTTCTTTATGTGAATATATGACACTGTGAATTTTTTTAGAATTTTTGAAAAATATTTAGAGGTCCCCCAAGGTCATTGAATTTTCAAAAAATGGCCAAAAAAAAGGGTAAAATTTAACATTTTTTCTAATTTTTTTAAAATAACCATTAATGTTCAAATGGCATTATTTTCATTTATTAGAGCTATTTATATTGTTTTAAACCAATTCTGTATTAATTATCTGGGTAGGAAATAATACGCATTATTATTAAAATCAAGAAACATGCGATATTTTTACCTTATGTATTACACTATGCGGCAAAAAAATGAGTCAAAATGCCACAGAAGCTTTGAAAGCAGATTCCAATGTAAAATGACCCCCTGAATCCGAATCCGGCCCCCGTTTTTCTCTATCAGCCTCAGATTTTCGGGGAACAGCCCCTCCCTCATTTTACGTTTTTCGACAACTTTATAACTTTGAACTCGATTTTCAGGGTCAAAAAGCATTGTTTTAGTCTTCAAATTGCCCCCCAGGACACAAGAAAGGTTCAAATTAATAAAATATGAAAATGAGTAACATATGGCTAGGTTTAAGGGGTAATTAACCCCCTAAAAACGCAAAAAAATCGCTAAATATAGTAGGATTTGTTATACCGTATTTATTTAACTTATTTTTGAAGCAATTAATTTTTAAAGGGTCCTAACCGTTCCCTAAAAACCCAAATTAATTAAATATAGGCAACAATGATTTTTAGGAAAAGCGGTTGAGGAGTTATCACCCCCGAAGCACCCGCGGAAGGGTCCGGAAGACTCTCTGAATCGCACTGGCGCACGCGTGCACAAGAAACTATATTCATGCTTTGAAAATTTTAAAAATAACATTTTTCGTATATTATAAGTCTTTCCTAAGTAGAAATTCTTTGGTTCGTTAGTAACTGGCCGGTTGTATGGAGGTATTCAATGTTTCTTGAGCGCGCGTGCGCCAACGCGGTCTTCCGAACCCTTCCGCGGGTGCTTCGGGGGCGAAAGCTCCCCAACCGCTTTTCCTAAAAATCATTGCTGCATATCATTATTAAATTTGGGTTTTTGGGGAACGGTAAGGACCCTTTAAAAATGAATTGCTTCAAAAATAAGTTAAATAAATACGGTATAACAAATCCTATTAATTTTAGCGATTTTGTTACGTTTTTAGATGGTTAATTACCCCTTAAACCTAGCCATTTGTTACTCATTTTCATATTTTATTAATTTGAACCTTTCTTGTCTCCTGGGGGGCAATTTGAATACTAAAACAATGCTTTTTGACCCTGAAAATCGAGTTCAAAGTTATAAAGTTGTCGAAAAAGGTAAAATGGGGGAGGGGCTGTTCCCCGAAAATCTGAGGTTGATAGAGAAAAACGGGGGCCGGATTCGGATTCAGGGGGTCATTTTACATAAGAATCTGCTTTCAAAGCTTCTGTGGCATTTTGACTCATTTTTTTGCCGCATAGTGTAATACATAAAGTAAAAATATCGCATGTTTCTTGATTTTAATAATAATGCGTATTATTTCCTACCCAGATTATTAATATAGAATTGGTTTAAAACAATATAAATAGCTCTAATAAATGAAAATAATGCCATTTGAACATTAATGGTTATTTTAAAAAAATTAGAAAAAATGTTAAGTTTTACCCTTTTTTTGGCCATTTTTTGAAAATTCAATGACCTTGGGGGACCTCTAAATATTTTTCAAAAATTCTAAAAAAATTCACAGTGTCATATATTCACATAAAGAACATTTTTGGGGGGTGAGAGTTAAACATTTCAAAAGTAGCGTTTTTTTGGGACACCCTACTGTACAGTTCGTGAGGCCCGAGAATCACTTCGCCGTGAATCTCGCTATTCCAGTGGCAGATTTTGTCGATAGTCCACCGCAACTCCATCTTGTCAAATGGTGCTCTCTCACATCAGAGGAAATGGGGAAAATCTGAAACGTGATTGTCTTTTTTATCTTCCTTCCTGATCGAAAACGTCCATAGAGGCATTATGTATAGACTGCGCTTCGAACATCTGCTCTCTCTGTAGCAACCATATACGGGGTGTTTCAAAAGTATGTTTCTCGGATTTTATTTGTAACCAACGTCTTTCTATACTCGACAGCAACGTTTCTTGAAGCCAGTACGTCTCAAACGCGGAAGGAGAAATCGGTAAACACAAAGCCTGTTGGGTTTCTAGGAGGAGTTTCGGTACGCAAATCGTGATTAAAAAGCACTCTATATACATGGGTTTAACAAAATAATCATATTTTTAAATTGACGTTCTTCATTTCGCTCAAAATTCAGACACCGCGATGGGAATTACTTTTTTTTACTAGTGACGTCATTGGGTCAACATAAGTTGCTGTCTAGTATAGGGACGTGGAAGTAAGGTGTAAGGTAAGGAACCATTGAGATGACTTACAGCTCTCCTAGCGGCGAAAAAATTAATTAAAGAAATTGAGGGAGATGGATCAAAAATGAGACAACTGTTGGTTATATCATACAAAACGAGCAGAAAAATACTTCATGAAAATATCTTCAATATTCAAGAAGATATTAGCAAGGGAAAATAGCACTTTTTCAGGCCTCAAAAAAGAAAATCTTTGCAAATTTGCAAGTTTTTCAGTGTTACCATGTAGTTTGGGCGTTTTTTAGATTTTAACTGAACATTCAAAAAAAAAAAATAACTTGCGAATTCCCGAATTTTTCTTCTTTGAGGCCTGAAAAAGTGCTATTTTCTCCTCGATTATTGAAGATATTTTCATGAAATTTTTTTCTTCGCGTTTTATGGTATTGTCAATAATTGTCTCATTGAAAGATTTGATCTATCCTTCATTTTTTTATTTATTTTTTTAACTTTCTTATTTTGCCTCTAGGGATGCTATAAGTCATATCAATAGATTTCTCATGTTCACTTACTTAGAGGATGCACCTTACTACCATGACCCTAGGACACGTTGATACACTAGGTGTCGACTGTGGTCACAATTTATCTAATGAGGGAATTGCATAGGTGAGAGATTTTCTTAATTTTGCACTTTTTTGATACGTTATAGTTTAAAACTCTCAAATATCATATTTTAAAGTTCAAAAATATGTTTTAAATAACTTAAAATTCAATTTTATTTTTGCCAAAACACTAGTAAAGTCATGTGATCAAAAAACGGGATTTGACGTCACAGCCCCGTCGAAACTAGTGAATTGTTGAAAATAAAAGAAATCAGACTTATCATAAAAACAAAACGCCAATCTTTTTATAAAAAATATTTGTATGTGTGTTTAAAATATCATAGTTTTTTAGTTAAAACTTTGTGAAGAATAGCAGAATGAAGCAAGCTAAGCATACAATAACATAGTGGGTCCAAGCTCTGTGAGGTCACACAGCAGCCATAACGAAATTACTGTTTTTCCCGCCAATACGGGAAACGACATTTTAAAAATTAATATCTTGGGGAATAGTTTTCCGATTTCAATAATTTTTACGTCATTTTTCATGGATTTTCATCCTCTATCATAATAAAATTTTAAAAAAAATACGTGCAATTCCCTCATTGTCTCTGGCCCACCTGGTGAAAAAACTGCTGTGGTCTTAAGAAGCAATGAAAGATTAGGTTGTTGGGGCTGAATAAAAAACTTGGTGATGCCCCCAAGGGACCGTCTTTAAAATGCAGCAGATAGAAAGTTATTTAATAAAAATCATTGCAAATAAGGGGACGTCCATAAATTACGTAAGGTGGTTTTTCTAAATTTCGGACCCTCTCCCTTGGTAAGATTTTGCTGGACACCCCCCTTCAATATCTCACGTGAGATTTTCTTAATAAATTTTAAATTGATACAAATTCATGTTGAAATCAAAACTATGGTCTTATACTGGTAATTATCACGACTGGCTGACTATTGATTCCATTTTTGGACTAATTGCGTATTTTTCATTAACTTTTGCTAAAAAAGGTATGAAAAAAACGCATAACGCATATTCTCTAAACCAAAAGTTGACGGGGATTTTAATTGACTCCCCCCTGGTGAGATTCTGCTTGACCCCCCTTTATGACCTCACGTAATTTATGGATGTCCCCTAAGGTACTAATAGTAAGCACACAATCCTTAGATTTTCCACTACTTAAGATTTTCTCTTTGCCTTTTCTGCTCGTGTTGATTCATTTGGAGTTGATATCTGGCTCGGGTATAGGGACTGTGGACTGGCCCCCTGATAAGAGTCCGGTTCCTTACCTAGTTTTTTTTAATGATCTAAATTTTCCTCTTTCAGGTTAATTATTTATTTTATATTACAGGTAAATATACATTTATGCTGCATTATGCGCTTATGTTTTTTGCTGGTTTATATTTAACGATATTTAATTATTTAATTCTGAATTTTTATGTTATTTATAATAGAGTATTATAATTCAGCATTCCAATAAAGTACGTTTGAAAAAATAACTGTTAGTTTGTTTATATTTATTCTCGTTTGGAGGAATTTAGTCAGAAATGCCGGACATTTAGGTGGGATATTCAGCCAGACAAAAAAGAGGGATGCCTGGGTCACATTACCCATGTATGATTTCCTACTAATTTTCATAGGTTCTTAAATCCATCAGCAAGCGAAGCTGCTTGTCAGCCGATATTCCTGCTTCATAGAGCGTATATCTTAAGAAATGAGGTGATAAATTCCAAAGGGTCTGTAAGAGCTTTTATGTGATAGTTTCAGTTTATTCTGTTGGTCAGAAGTAGAGGGTTATCTATATTTAGATGATTGGCCCACGTACGAGGGTTGGGTTTTTTTTTTCAACTTCCGTTTTGCTCCTGAAAAAAAAGTAGTGGGAATTTCGAAATAATTTTGGTACTGGTAGTTAGGTACATCCTTCAGGATCAATTTGCATCTTTACTGCATAAAAATCGAACATTTTTTCTGTTAGTTATCGAATTTACAAGCGCGCTCCTCGAACTTATTACCCGCCAGCCCATAGATAATTTCGCTTTCCTATCCTGCAATTTTCACCTGCTCAGTCGGCTCAGTGCTCACCCATTGTTTAATGTTAAATGCTGGACGAACGGAGCGGTCGAGCGAAGAAGAAAGCGAAATTCTCTATGGGTTGGCGGGAAAAAAGTTCGAGGAGCGCGCTTCTAAATTCGATAACTAACAGAAAAAATGTCCGATTTTTATGCAGTAAAGATGCAAATTGATCCTGAAGGATGTACCTAACTACCAGTACCAAAATTTTTTCGAAATTCCTACTACTTTTTTTAAGGGGCAAAACGGATGTTGGAAAAAAAAAAACAACCCTCGTATATGGTCTGTGCCCTGATGAGTATGTTAGGGTGGTGAAAAATTTCTTAGCTGTTTTTTCAATATACAGGATAAGGGGTTCAACTTATAGGTCCTTCTGGAGGACACTGTTTCTGACGTACCAGGGTGCATCTGTTATAATTCGAAGGATTTTGTTCTGTAGTACACTTATATTCTTTATGTGGCAAGATGCTGCTGTACTCCATATTGGGCAGGCGTATATGATTATTGGTCATTTGTTGTAATTTGTGTAATATTGTTTTGTAGAGAAGGACTTTGTTCTTAAGAGACAATTTTGACTTTCTACTAAGCAGAGGAAATTTTTAAATTGTGAATTTGTGAAATATTTTCCAATATTTGTCTTTAATAAATTTGCAGTGGGGTTGAAATTTTAATTTTTCGTCAAGGATGACACCCAGGTATTTTATTTGATGTTGCCATAGAGTGGATCATTAAAAAATCTAATTTCAGGAAGATAATATTTGAATTGTCAGTTAGAAGAAGGGAATAAGTCCAAAAACGAAGTTTTGAGAAAATCGAAAAAAAAAACTGTATAAGTAATGGAATTTTTATCCTATAGCCACCGAATTTTGCAGGATATTCATGACACTGTTAAGAATACAGAACAATCATCGAAAACATTATAAGGGTATTTAAAAAAATTTTACAGTTAGAAAAAGAGGATGAACTTATTCCCTTCTTCAACCTTATGAAATTTCAGCTGAACAAAAATCCTAAAAACCACTGAAATTGACAATTAAATTTTATTTCTGCTTAATTCGCAGAACAAAAGTGAAAGATAGAAAGACTAAGATGAATAAAATTAAAAATTATTATGAAACTGCGTCATTAATGCGCTATTAATGGAGTGAGTGAATATGAATGGAGTCAAACATTCATTGGTTAAAAAAAAGAAAAAACGCTTTTAAAATCAAATCAAATTTTATTTAGGATACGTTTACAGGCCAAAGAATCAGAAAAGAAAGACAAATTAAGTTAAATTTCAAATTTAATAAAAAAAATACAATGAATGGACATTGATTTCGCAAATTCAAGGGGCTATATCTGCCGATAGGGGGTAGTTATTTTTTTTTCCTCTTTACACTCATGTGTAGAGCGAAAAAGTCAATTTGCCATTTTTTTGGACTTATTCCCTTCTTCTAACTGACGATTCATTTATGCTTATTTGTAATATTTCCGCATCAACGAGCTGCCTTTAAGTAATACCTCTATGAAATCATTTAATCGAAAATTCCAAAGGTTTCACAACTCTCTGATATCTACTCCTTGTTTCGCTTTCGAACAAAGGATGTCTGATTAAACTTGTTCCTTTTTGACTCTAACAAAAATAGTGTTATCTGATGTGTGTATACTAACACCTCTGTGACGACTTTACCTAGATGATCATAGGTGTGTCGGCGCAAGTTTAGAACTGCTGATGCGTCAAATTTGCGTACAGATAAACTGTTTCTCTTTTAAAAAGAGATTTCAAATTTTTTAAACTTATTTCGTTACGTTCTATTAGGTCAAATTAAGGCTTCAAACACTCAAATAAGTCATTTACGGAATGTGCTGTGCATACATTTGAGATTCCATGGGTTGTGTTCATCTGGGGAATAAAGTTCGAATCTAAGCTCTTCTTTTGTTGGAAAACATGTCTTGCAGCGCCAATTTCTTCTTGTGGTGAATTTTTAAACTAATTTTTTTACAGGAAGTAAAATCCCATCACCTTCTCTGACCTGTGACCAAGTTTGAGGACATTTTGTCCAGTAATATTCTTTTTATAACCAACCTGTACAAGTCTATCTCAAGAAAAAAATTATTTTATGTCAATAGAGTTCATAATTCTTTATAGAATATAATATTAATTATTTATTTGGAACCCACAAAAAAATCGATTGTATTTTAAAAATTTTAGTGGAGAATTGAATCGCCTCCGAAAAAGAGTACCGGACATTGGCATAGCTATACGGACTACAGGCCCCTCAATGAGGGACTTGCATGATTTTTTTTTTAATTTAACATTTTTATCCGATTCTCCACGAAAAGTTAAGCTGATAAGCAAAATTTCAGGTTGATTAAGAAAGTTTTTCAATTAAAAAACCTTTTTTAAAAGTCGCCTTTTTTAAAGAGCGCGAAAACACTTAAATCGAGTTGACAAGACAGTGACGTCACTATATATGTGCGCGATCGACCTCTTTCTGTATACCTCTTACGCTAGACCTCTTCCGATGAGACAGATCAGTGACGTCACTGTCTTGTCAACTCGATTTAAGTGTTTTCGCGCTCTTTAAAAAAGGTTTTTTAATTGAAAAACTTTCTTAATCAACCTGAAATTTTGCTAATCAGCCTAACTTTTCGTGGAGAATCGGATAAAAATATATAAAAAAATCATGCAAGTTCCTCATTTTGGTTAAAATTCATTTATTTCCTGTATAAAATTTTAAAACAATACCCAGGATATAATATAGGGCCAAACTCCCCTTGAAACAAAAGTCTGTTTATGGGTAATTTTTTGGTAAAAATTATCTTTTAGCCCATTTGGGAAAAGAGCTTGTAAGCCTTGGGACTTCATTTCAAAAATTGTCACTAACTGCTGCCTTTAGTTTCTCAACCGTTAAGGCCATGCGCAGACCTTAGTAATCGTGATCAGTAATTCTGTTGGCAACACTTCAGTGCTGTGGACGGTTTGGCTGCAGTTATCAGGAATTAGTTCGTCCCGATTGTTGGAGGGTTTCCTTAGATAAGTATTTTTCTAGTGTAATTTTCGTAAGTAGTACTACAATACGTTGTTGAATGTATTTTTATAAAATAACCTAATTTAAACCCCGAATCGGTACTTACGTATTATCCCGTCGACCGTTCAGCGGCCACCTAATTCAGCGGCTCAGTAATAGTAAAGTCAATGGGATTTGATAACGTTTTCGGATTAAGCGTCACGGTCGACGGGATAATACGTAAGTACCAAATTAAAGATTCACTTGCACGAAATATCCTTGGGAACATTTGTGATCAATCTGAATTTGGTATTCTTGTCGTATGCGATCTACCAGTTTAGTTAGCTGGATTTCGGGTAAATAGCAACACCGAATCTGATGTTTTTTTGAATCCACGTGTTTTTGAGCCTTCATAATTAAGAATATTTCATTCAAAAAACATCAATTGCGGCTTCGCCATCTACCCTAAATCCAGCTAACTAAACAAGTAGATCGCATACTGCAAGAATACCCTGAATTTTATGTAGGTTATTTCAAAAATATTGTGAAAAACTTCCTAGTGTAGGCGAAGAATTTTAATAATTTAGAACCGCGATAGAAAGTTTTGCCCAAAATGTAATCCTAAGACTCTGGAATGTATATTAAATTGCCAGGAGCTTTGAAATTGTCATTGTATATCTGTATAATTATTAGGTTGGTTTGCAGTTTTTGACGATATTTATAATATTTGACGTCGTAAAAAGCTAGGCAATAATTAACTGGTCATAATGAATTTTAACCGATGATTTTTTTTTTTTGGCGGGGGAAATCACTGGTAGAAATAAAATTTCCTGTGGAAATTTTCTTGCTTTAACTCATAAAAACTAGAGATTTTGTAATTAATGAAATTTACATTTTTAAAATGCGACAAATTTTTCAATCTTAACTTTTCCTTTTATTGATTTTGACTCGTTAGATTAGCGAACAATGATAACAGGGTGGGGTAAAATAGGTCAGGGATTTTAACAGTTTGTTCATAAAATTTAAATGTTTTTTGGCATGCTGATTTTACTTGTCTCAATAAAAATCAGCAGGACAAAAAAAAACATAATTAATAAATATAAATGGTTAAAACCCTAGGCCTATTTTACCCTACCCGGCAATAATCTTTGTAATTGATCGTAGATGCAGGTCTCGATCGCTAATCTGATCCGTCGAAACCAACGTCTTGAAGTTGCTAATGGAAATTAGTATCCCTAAAACCTATCCCTATTACAGTGATCATTATTCTTATTTTAATTTGATGAACAATTTTAAAATAAAGGACTTTATTTGTCCGAAAACAAACCATAATTTTTAGTCTTTTAGTAGATAATTTCTAATTGAAGATTAATTCTAATAGATTCATCTGTTCAAAATATCTCTGAGAAACTTAGTGTTTATTTCATCTTTGTACATAAAAATAAAAGGCTGGTTTTCTATGTAAAATTTTAACGTTTAATCTTATGTATGTTGGGTGTTTTACGCGGACTGTTCAGATGGCTCTGTGCGGTTGTATGAGCAGTCCTTATCAGTACTTTCCTAGAGTTGCTAACCAAAACTGAACAATCTGAATTTCAGATGTATAAATCATCACCTTAGAATCAAAAACTACTATCTCCGAAAAATCACACAGTTTAGTTGTCCAGTTCCGATCGTGTTATTGGCGTTGTTAAAGGTTGTTTGTAGGGCGCTTTTAACCCTTTCAGTCCTAGCCTCTCCAAATTTCCCATAGTATTTATTCAATGACAATCTCAGGCGGCAAACATGTTGCCTCATCAGGCACAAAATCTTTCATCTTAGAATAAAAAAACACCGTCTCCTGGTCTGTTTCGAGAACATTCAGAATTGTAAGCGGAGAAGCTCATTTGGTTGGTTCGTCAGCACTGACATCATCTAGCTGGAAAGATCCAATCCAATCAAATGAGCTTCTCCAACGATCTGATGCAGATAGTGTTATTTGATTGGTTATGGGTATACTCGACAGCAACGTTTCTCGAACCCAGTACGTCACAAATGCGGAAGGAGAAATCGGTAAACACGAAGCCTGTTGGGTTGATAGGAGGAGTTTCGGTACGCAAATTGTGATTGAAAAGCACTATATACACATGAGTTTAACAAAATAATCATATTTTTAAATTGACGTTCGTCATTTCACTCAAAATTCAAACACCGCGATGAGAACTAGTTTGTTTGTTAGTGGCTCAACTTAAGTTGCTGTCAGTATAGTGGTTTCCATTGGCGTCTGATGGTCGTAAGTTGCCAAGGATCCGAAGTTTGTCAAA
Source organism: Tetragnatha montana (assembly GCA_963680715.1). Taxonomy (NCBI): domain Eukaryota; kingdom Metazoa; phylum Arthropoda; class Arachnida; order Araneae; family Tetragnathidae; genus Tetragnatha; species Tetragnatha montana. Next base: position 6,187,595 of record OY796677.1, read on the forward strand.
GGAAGATTAAGGAGACGAAATAATAATTATTTGGAGTTTAACTTACTTAATTGCTATGTCATGAAATTCCAATTAAGGGTTAACTTGAAGATTTGGGATTTTTAACTCAGGGTGTTTGAGATAAATGTTTCAAAACTTCTAGGAGGGGTAGAGCACACCTCAGAATCACATAGGGAAGGGGGTTTGAGATGCACCCCTAACAATCTAGGGATTTTTACAAGTGGGCATGGGAAGTTGTTTAATCCCCAATGATAACTGACCTTTTAAGATTGAGTTAAAACCATCAAAATCGTTTGATTCCGGCATTAAAACATAAAAAGAAATTAAGAGCTAAAATTTCAGTTTATGCTATATCAGACCTATCGTTATTTATCAAAATTTCAGCTCCTTATTTGTTTCTGTGTAATAAATACTGGAATTGAACGACCCATTCCTATGTGATTCTGGAGTCATCTAGGTGTGCCCTCCTAGAAGTTCTGAAACACCCTTTATAGCTCTTTATGTGTGAACCTTTCTAATAGACGACATTAGTCAAAACGTCACTTGCTTGTTTGGAAACGTAGATTCCATCCGTGATTGGTTCCGTACGGATTGGTACGGATTTACCTCCAATCACGGAACCAATCACGGATAGAATCAACGTTTCCAAACAAGCAAGTGACGTCACACTAATGTCGTCTATTGCTTCAATCAATATTTCTTGCATAAAATAATGAAAGCTTCCACGGTCTGAATAGTTAGTATTTAATAATACATTTTCCGGGAGTCATGGCTATAGGACATGAAATCCATACGTTTCGCCTCTGCTTCGGCAGGTAAGGTCGGGTAGGGGGAATGGGTCTAGTGGGGTAAAATAGGTCTAGGGATTTGAACAGTTTATATTTATAAAATTTAATGTTTTTTGGCATGCTGATTTTACTTGAGTCTCAATAAAAATCAGCAGGCCAAAAACATAATTAATAAATATAAACTGTTAAAATCCCTGGACCCATTTTACCCCATCCGACTCTATACTGCTCAGTTTTTCCTTATTTTTATTTTGGTAGTTGTAATTGTTGCCTCAGGCAAAACGTGCAGCATTGCCCCGGTCCTCCAAAATTGTATTCGGGTAAAAATTATACAGGGTGGTCCTAAATTCGTGGTACAAACTGGGTAGGGTAGGTAGAGTACATCAAGATCAACAAGAATTGGTATAGAAAGAGGGGTCGCAAATGAGTTGTAAGGGGTGAAAATCAGCTACAAAACTTGCATATTTGTGCAGGAAGAGAAACAATTGTTCGATTCCGTAATTTTTTACATCAAAATAATAAAACTCGTACTTTCAAAAAGTAATTTTAACTGTAACTTTTCCAGGAAGTTATCTTTTCGTAGCGAAAGATTTTTTTCAGTCAGTCTTCTTTTTTTAATGAATGTTCAACTAAATTTGACAATTTATTAGCCATTTGGGGCAGTTTTTTTTTCGATTCTTATTTTATCGTTACCTTAAGAATCACAAAAAAGTATTTGGCGATCACGGATTGGCGACATTTTTCCCTGTCGAATGCAAAAGTGGTACTGGTGGGAAAACTCGCTTAGTAGAAGAAGTTATATTTGAAGTTGTTTTACAAAATAACTACTGAAATCGAACCATTGTGTCTCTTACTGCACAAATATGAAAGTTTTGTTGCTGATTTTCACCCCGGGGTTTCACCCCTTAAAACTCATTTTCGACCCCTCTTTCTATACCAATTCTTGTTCGTCTTGATGTATTCTACCTACCCTACCCAGTTTGTACAATGAATTTAGGACCACCCTGTATAAAATAGCAGGTAATTCTTTGGCGTAGAGGTGACCACATAAATGGTTTTTACAAAAGCGCAGAAGGAAAGATTCCCCTGTATCTTGACACAGATTAGGGGACGTCCATAAATTACGTGAGGTGTTTTTTCCAAATTTTTGGACCCCTCCCTCCCCCTTGGTGAGATTTTGCTGGACCCCCCCACGTGAGATTTTCTTAACCACTAGTTTTGTTTTATCGCCATAAAAATTACCATCCAGATTCCAGATTGCAAAATTTTGATACAAGAACACGTTACATGAACAAAAAACATGATTCTAACTTGTAATTATCACGACTGACTGGCTAATGATTTGCTGTTTTGACTAATCTGAGCAATTTTCTAAACTTGTGCTAAAAAATATAGAGCATTTTCGATCACATGACTTGGACCTAACAATGGCCTTAGCAACAGAAATGTTAGTTTTTTGCCCTACAGAGGTTAACAGTTACAAAAAATGACTAGCCGTGGAATTCTTCTATTGGAGCATTTGCAATCACGTGACCCCATACTTAAAAACTGCCTTAGCAACAGATAAACAAAGGCCTTAGCAACAGTTAAAAGCCCTACAGAAGGTACACAGTTAAAGGAAGATAACCGGTTGTGACGTCACCTGAAAACACTCTATTAAAGAAAAAAAAACATATATTTTCCAAACTAAAAGTTGACGTGAGATTTTAATTGACTCCCCCCTGGTGAGATTTCCCTGGACCCCCACTCCCCCTTTTGACCTCACTTGATTTATGGATGTCCCCTTAAAACCTTCTGGTATTTTGTGAACGTATAAATTAAACATATTAAATAACTTTCTCTTTCCAGCTATTCATCGCTCTAATGACGCAACTCGTGGAGCGATCGATACGACCCCAGGAAAATTTGACTTTTCGGTCTACTTCCTGAATTTGAAGATCAACTTCCTCCAGAGCTATTCTTCGGATACGGTTGTGTTAGACTTAAATCGTCCTCTGAATGAAAACGAAGTCCTCTAGATAGAGAGACAAGAACTGATCTCTTACAAATCGTTAAATATAACATTTATTGAAATCTGTTGAACTGTATATAATTTATTAAAATTTAGTTTTATGTCATATTTTTTCTTATACTTTTAGTTTGAATTGAATGTCTAACATTTAATTTTTTTACATGCAAGCATCTTTCAACTTCCCATGAGAGCCGATATTGAAAGCTGGAAAATTTATTCTAGATGAACTAATATAGGTAATATCAGATCCTTAGTAATGTTAGTCTTGTATTCTAGAAAGAACCTCTATATTTCGTTTTCAATGTTATGCTTTTAACTAATTAACTCAAAAGTCAGTGTGTTCATTATTGGCTCTCATGGAACAAGTATCATCTAAGAGATCAAAGCTACAAGTGGTAAATTTTCCACAGCTTGTTTTTTTTTAGAACTAGCTGGGTCAGATTTGCATCTTAATGTTTCTTTACAGAGTTCAAAATTTGAGAGCAATTTTTATTCATCTCATACAGTATTCAGTGCTATATTCGATATGCTTGGTTTTAAATTAGAGCACACAGTAATATGTTAGTAACCCTATACCAGGTGAACCATTGGTAGAGATTGTCCCATGTTCAGGCAAAAGTCATTTTAGAACCTTAAAGTTAGTCTTTACCCTCCATAATTGAACCAGGGATGAGATTTTTGGAGGATTTTCAGACTTATTTTGAAATTATCAGAAAAATTTCAGACTTTTTACTTTTAAAATAATCAGCTTATGAACTGTAATTTTTGACTGGGAATTTCCTTTTTGTAAATTAAAGTTGATGTTCTTGACTTATGAGGCTCTTTTATATGGTAAATTTTGATATTTAAGCCAGTTTAATATAACAGCAGATATTAAAACTTTTAATTTTAAAGCGTATGAATTTATTGTTGAAATGTTAGTTTTTCCGATTTATTCTCAATTTAAGAGATCAAATGTTGTTTGGGCAGTTTTCAGACTTCTTGCTTTTTTGCCAATCTCATCCCTGGTTGAACCGAAGTCCTCAAATCGAGGGTTTTGAGCATACTAATGGCTTCTGTTTTTTAAGTCCACTATCAAAGGTGACGAATTTCAATACTTCATTATTAATTTCTCATATGACTAGTCATACCGCCAGAAGAAAAACTTGCGACATCTTGCAACAATATTATAGTGTTGCGATTTTTATGAGAACGAATTTTTCCCCACTCTATTTCAAGATTGACGGTAATTCATAACCTATGATCAAAGGTTTTGTACAAAATCTGTGTGGCTAACATTTGGCTTTATACTCCTTTTCAGTGATTTGTGTTTTGTCGAAGTTTTTCTCCTGGTGGTAGAACTGTAAAGCGCCCTCAATATTCAGGTGTGACCAACCCTAACTGTGCAAAATTTGTTTAAGTCCACGCGCAATTGACGACTGCGCATGTCGAGGACGATTGTTCCAAAACAAGATGGCCGAGGACCCATGATTTTAAAAATACTAGTATCCAGGCTATTTTTTTTAGGACTAATAGATTGCTCGAATGAGGATTCAAGTACAGCTGCCATTTTATATGTTCAAAGTCCCTTATAAATAGAATGCATGTTATTTTATAAGTCCACGCGCATGATATATTTGCGCGTGGGACCTATGTGATATTTGCAGAGTGGAGATGGATTTGGAGACTCCGATCCGTACTTGTGTTGCTGGTAAGTACTGCGTGATAAGACTTACTAATTAGAAGTTGGATTAGCAGAAGGTACTCTACTTACTAAGCTATTACTGGTTTATAAAGTAGATTAACATTAGATGACTAAGTACCTTCTGCTGATTGGAGATTAAGTCCCATTGCTAATTATAAGCTACTTAAGCCTTACCATTCACCACTTACTGAAGTCCGGATTGGAAACTACCGCCAGAGGGAAACACTGTAGTTCCAACCTGTAAGCAGACATTTTGTTTGTTTACAAGTTGGGACTTGGCAGAAATTGGGTTCCCCTCCACTTGGTTATTGAAAGAGTTGGATCTGTGGGCGTCCCCTGTTTGGAGACGCCCTTCTTAACCTTACCTTTGTCTTGTCCTCTTGTGAATGGCTGAAATAAAAACAACTTATTCAAATTTTATTGTCTTTATTTGTCAAACACTAAATAAAAAGTCTGCTCCATCTTGACTCCATAATCAGCAATCACTGGACACCTGTTAACAAATCAATATTATACACTATATGTAATATAATGTTTCAATATAATTAAGGTTCAGGGAATTTATTACTGATTACAACTACTGGTAAATTAGTTTTCGCAGTTTTTTAAGTTTAAAATAATTTACCTGAATTTTAAAGTATAGGCATAGGTTAACAGAAATTTTGAGAAGGGGAATTATCAACTTATTAAACTGTTTCTTAAGCAGTGGTAACTGATTACAATGAATAGTTTTCAATATTTTCTAATGTTGTTAGTAAGCTGCAAATATTTTTTTTAAGTTTGAAAACTTCTTTTGATTACTTTCCGGAATATTAAAAGTTTATCCATTAAATTCTTAAAATCGACAAAAAATTAAGATTTATAAGTTAAGTTTTCCGTAATACGCCTACTACTTCGATTTATTTTTTAAATTTAATTTAAAAACTTTAGATTTTAACTTTTATTTGAGTAGTTACAAAGCTATACACTTAAAAATTGAGATTTTTTCCTCTATAACCTTAAAATTTAGATTATTTTTCTTAAATACCTGTAAAATAGCAATTACGAAATTTTATTCCATATAGTTGCTCTCAAATTATATATGCTTACCCCAAAACCCTTTAAAACTGCAATTTGATAAATTACTTAAGTATCTAATTTAGATATAAAATGCTTTAAATAACAATTGATTTATTTTAAGGTTTGTAACTTTTTAAAAATATAAGTATCTTATTTACTCTTCTTACTCTACACATTTAAAGCTAATCATAGAACTAGAAACTGTCGTTAAATTTTTATTCAAATTTTAGTATTGATCATTGCACAAATAAATGCAATCTTAACTTTCAAAATGCACTGGCATCAGTAAATTCTATTCCGTCAATTAGTTGAAACTTTGAATGCTTATACATGATCCAGGCACGGATCCAAGGGGGGCACTCTGGACTGTTCCCCCCTTTGACCTAAAAAAGTACTCAAAATGAGTTAAAACCCTACTTTCACAGGTCAAATTTCCAAAAAAAAATTCTGAGAGAGGACCCCCAGGGGTGTTTCGAAAGTCTATGGTGATTTTTTTTTTTTCGAATTTCCCAGATGCCCCCCCCCCCCTCAAGTTGTTACAAATACTAAAACATTATTACCTGCAAATTTTCAGGTCTCTAGGACGATTTTTGACCCCCGCGCCCTTCGAAAGTAGATTTCCCATGTTAAAGTATAGGGAAAATATTGAAAATATCGTCATTTTTGGTTCTTTTCAATTTTACGAGCCTAAACGCAGTCAATATCGAATTAAAACCTATACATCATCTTTGGGACATCATTGCCTCAAGATCCTATCGGAAAAATATTCCATGACACCTACTGGGGGTAGTTACACGGGGGTGAAAAGCGAACTTTCACCGAAAAACGAGGATGCTTGCCGCGGGTGCTGGTTATGCTCGCCGGCGTTTGCGGAGGGACCTGGGAAAAGCCTATTTAAGTGTTTATTGAACCTTTCTCCTCAGGTACCTGGTCATTTGGAACCCATCTGGCAGGAGTTGTGTCCGGACCCCCCCATGAGAGGCCTTCATCCAGCTCCCGCCAGCAAGCATCCTCGTTTTTCGGTGAAAGCTCGCTTTTCACCCCCGTGTAACTATCCCCAGTAGGTGTCATTGAATATTTTTCCGATAGGATCTTAAGGCAATGATGTCCCAAAGATGATGTGTAGGTTTTAATTCGATATTGACTGCCCCCCCCCGTTCTGGCTCGTAAAATTGAAAAGACCCAAAAATGACGATATTTTCAATATTTTCCCTATACTTTAACATGGGAAACCTACTTTTGAAGGGCGCGGGGGTCAAAAATCATCCTAGAGACCTGAAAATTTGCAGGTAATAATGTTTTAGTATTTGTAACTTGAGGGGGGGGGGCATCTGGGAAATTCAAAAAAAAAATTTTTTGAAACACCCTAACCCCCAGCTGTACTAAAAGGGGATCTTGAGTGATACTTTTTAGAAAATCCCCAATATTTTGACATTTTTCTCAAAAGGTAAAGGTGGTGGTCTGGAAAAGTGTCCCCCTCGGATCCGCGCCTGACAAAATCACCATCTTCGATACCGTTGCTTAAGGCGCCTAATATGACATGACTCAATTTTTCAGGAGAGGGAGGAAAAACTTAATTGTGCGGTCTTAAGTTTGTTTTTTTGAAAAACTGTCTATTTCAGGCGATCCGGTGTCAAAAGTTTAGATTGATGCATAATTTAAAATGGCCATAAATTGAGTTGGGTCATATTGCGCCTTAAGTAACGATACATCATTTAAGGCAAAAAATGAAGATTTTGTAACCGTTTGTTAGGTCACTTTATACGTTTTTCGATTTTCGAAATCCCCAATCATCTGTTACACTTTTTATTGAAGGATTACGTAGGCATATATTCCAGACTCAGGAGTGTTAACTATACTTACTCATAAATTAAACATGTTTAAGGGGATGATTTGAGGTTTTGGATAATGATTACCAGCAGCTTAAGTTGTCATCGTGATTCTCAACCTTTTCATACCCAAGGACCACTGGGGAGATGGCTTACTAACCTTTTTAAAGCTACCGCCCCCCTAAGGTGCGGAGTATTTTTTAACGCCCCTACTAAAAAAATTCTGTAATTTAGGGAATGGCGATTACTTAATATTAAAAGTAATTTTTAGTATATTATTAGTAAACTTAGGCACCAAATTTGTTGAACTTGGAACCCGGCGATCGCTGATACCCGTTAAAAAAACCTTATTTTTACACATTAATATGCCTTACAGAATATAGGTGTTCTCATTCTTTTATTGTTCTCATTCCCTACTATATACTTAATATAGATATAGACAAACGGATTTTTAAAGTAGCAAAAGTTAATTTTAAAATTTTGGTGGTGAATAGTACTTTTCGCGGGCCACTTTTCAAGCTCTGTGGTCTGAAGACCACCAGTTTGAAACCACTGTCTTAGTAAGGGGATCTGGTTTTTTTTTAACACAAAAAAGTTAACTTAAGCTATTCCTTATAGTCCATTATTCCAGTTCAAAAAGATCCTCGTTTTACAGAATCAAACCCCTCTAAAATCTACACTATTTTTTTTTCTCTACCAGAAACTTCTTTTTTCCCCAAAAAAATAACTTCGATTTAGCACCCAAACAATCGTCAACTGGACACCCTTGAGGAGACAATTCCAGCCGGGCGTTGTGACCGAGATGCGTTCAATGTCCATGGCGTTCCCGCATAATATACTCGAGAATGGGATTCTCGAGGAACCCTAGGAGAAACTAATGCGAACCAAAAATTCAATTATGTTTTAGAAGTTTTTAATTTAGTTTGCATGCCAAAACAGGCTCACTGCACTAAATCATGAAATCCTGTACAGGCCTATACTCGACAGTACGTCACAAATGCGGATGGAGAAATCGGTAAACACGAAGCCTGTTGGGTTGATAGGAGGAGTTTCGGTACGCAAATCGTGATTGAAAAGCACTATAAATAGACGAGTTTAACAAAATAATCATATTTTTAAATTGACGTTCTTTATTTCACTCAAAATTCAGACACCGCGATGGGAACTACTTTGTTAGTGACGTCGTAAGGTCAACTTAAGTTGCTGTCTATACTAGACTGCAACTTAACTTAACCCTACGACGTCACTAATAAACAAAGTAGTTCCGATCGCGGTGTCTGAATTTTGAGTGAAATGAAGAACGTCAATTTAAAGATATGATTATTTTGTTAAACTCGTCTATTTATAGTGCTTTTCAATCACGATTTGCGTACCGAAACTCCTCCTATCAACCCAACAGGCTTCGTGTTTACCGATTACTCCTTCTGCATTTGTGACGTACTGGGTTCAAGAAACGTTGCAACCAAGTATAGTTTAGTAGACACCTACTACTCATTTAATAAGGTGAATAAATAACCAAACTTCTTATAGAGTGCTCATTTATCCCTTATGCTTACTAAATCAATAGAGAACCACATACACTAAACCCAGGGGTGCTACTGACTTAAATTCAAAATCCCGGAAAATTATTAGAGTAACGATCCTTTTATTCGGAATTCAAAATCCGGAACGTTTAGAGATTTAAAAACAATTTCGTGTTGTGAAGGTATTTTTTCCACAAAACATACGGTGACACAGAACGGTAGGGAATGTTTTAACTACAGCCGTATGTGAATTCGACTCGATCGTAGCTACGGCGGTGAAAATTTCCTTCAATTTAATATTTGTTGACAGTTTTAGGATTAATTAGACAAAATTGAACTCTAGGAAGGACTAGGGAACGAAAAATTTGAAGTTCTGAATCAAACTGGACAAAGAAAGAGCCCAACTTACCACAACAGATCGACCCACCACCAAGTCGGGATCCAGCAGCCAAATGAGCCCGACACGTGTCAGCGCGCACGCCCCTTGCGTCATCTCTCCAGAGCGCATGTCACTGCGCAAGCGGCGCAGAAATATTTTAATTAGTTGCCATCAAAAACGGCAAAATTGCCTTGGCCGAAAGTACCTGGTCCGCCCTTAAAAGGACTGAATGCTCCCGTTTAGGAGGGAGAAAGAAGTCCCCCAGCTTTCGCTTCAGGGGCCCCGTGCGCTCACATTCAATCCAGGACGACCAGGTACTCACACACATAGTGCCATCTACCAGAATTTAGCCTAACTACTAATTTGGGAACTTACGGCCTAATGGGGTTTAGCTAGCATCGAACCGGGAACCTTCCTAATCACAAGCCAAGGCCTTCACCATTGAGCCACGACGGCTCGACAGTTGGGAATTAGATTTGATAGTGGATACTTCATAATGAAACTTATAAAAAATATATGCTAAGATGGCAAAATGGTTCAAGCCCATATTATAGATTTATTATTAGGCTTATTCCATTTTGCCATCTTAGCACACATATATTTTCAGATTTTTCTCTTTACAGTTTAGAAAATTTATGAGCTTTATTTTTTTATTTTTTTCTATTTTGTTTTTTAACCGGAAAAGTTGACCATTCGCCCTGAGGACTTCAAGTGTGTATTCCATAACAGTACAATTCTATTACCCTGTTGGTTACAAATAAAAGCCGTGAAACAGTCTTTTAAAACACCCGGTAGATTGAAATTCATTTGCCCGTATTACAAAAAAAAAAAAATATTCTCCCTTTAGACTGCAACGTTACTTGATCCTATCTATAGAAACAAGACAAAGAAGAAGTTCCCAGCGCGGTGTCTGAATTTTGAGTGAAATTAAGAACGTCAATTTAAAAATTTTGTTAAATCCATGTATATTTAGCGTCTTTTTATAACGATTTGAGTATCAGTTCTCCTCAAAGCTACCCAACAGGCTTCTATTTACGCAGTTTTTCCTTCTGCGTAGTGACGTCATTGGTTCAAGAAACGTTGCAGTCTAGTATATAGGAAAATTTGCTGTATGGCAGATGCTGCGTTATGTAAACGAAATTAGAAATATCTGTCAGTATTTATACCCCGATTAAATAATTTAACTCTTTGAGTGGTGAGTACGCTTGCCACTCGCCAACGCACTATTGATGTAGCTGGTGTGAGAAATCATGCGATATTACGAGCAGACCAGGGATTGTCTCCGAAATAGTTGTTTCTAAAAATCCACAAATGGGAGCTTCTAAACCCCCCCCTCCACAAGTCAGTAAACGGTCCAATGACTCAAATCGGAATTCGGAAGTGTGAAGAAAGAATATAATATTCTTAAACTGGATGAAATTGAACCTTTCCCTCCAAAATTTAACGTACTGTAAGTTTGATTACTTGAATTCGAATTTAATCATTAATTAATAAATCATTATAATAACTGATTATACTATGAATTTTTACTAGAAAGAGTGTGTTACCCTATAAGCTATATAATAAACTACTAGGAGCTATAATAGAGCATTTTCAATCACATGACTCTGACCTTAGCAACGTTGTTCTTGTCCTCCACGTCGTCAACTGTATGTGCGAATGCTCTATGAACGACTAGGTGAGAGTGACAAGACAGTGCACGCGCAGCTCGTAGCGCCTGCGCAGGAGCGTGTTCGCGGCTGTTCGCTTACGGCGCTCGGCTGTAATTTCTGTCCACCTTTAGCTAGTGTTCGGCAACTAGTGGTCAAAAAATAGTTAACTACCAATACTAACTAGTCTGGGAAAATCTAGTTGCAACTAGTAGTTAACTATTTTTTCCTGGGACTAGTTGCAACTAGTAGTTAACTATTTCCCAAAGCAGTTAACTACTAGTTAACTAGTCTATTTAATTTCATTACCTACTTTTTGGAAAAATTCTAATACATCTTTCTTATCTATGTCACAAAAAACGTTTATACTTCGCGCAAAAATTGTCTTTATTTCTGGTTATGTTATTTGAATACTCTACCTTTGATAAAAATTTTAAATATAATTTTATATTTTAAATAGTAATTTTTTTTTTGAAGTAGTTGAAAATTTGAAAGTAGTTTTAACTAGTAGTTGATAAAAAAAGTAGTTAAACTAATAGTTGAACTACTTTAAACTAAAAGTAGTTAAACTACTAGTTAACTAGTAGTTGATCGGTAGTTAACTACTAGTTGAAACTAGTTCTAGTTAACTAGTGCCGAACACTACCTTTAGCTTTGTATATAGTGCTCATATAAACAAAAATCTACACTGGGGAAAACTACTAAATATATAAATTAAACTAAATTTACAGCGAGAGCAGAGTACTAACTTTGCCCCGACGACACAAACTGATTCCAAACTAAAGAAAATATACCACCAACAATATCCTATAAAATCTCCCAACCCTAATTTAGTATTTTCAAAAAAAAACGTTAAGCACCAAAACGCATGCTCTTAATAAACAAATTCTCAGAATATAAAGAGAATGGCGAGGGGGACTTATATCCATGCTGTGATTGGTAAAGGGATATCATCAGATAGGGTTTTAAATTTTTATTATTGTGAGTGGTGTTCATTAAAAAATTTTTTGGAAGCTAAGGAGAAAGGGGATTTAATCTACTCAAAACAACAAAAATAAACAATTCAAACTATTTCAAGTTCCTTTTTTTTGAGAATCGAAAAAGAAATATAAAAAGACACAGCGGAAGAAAGATTGTGTTTCATTATATTTATTTATTCGTCAATTTTATTATATTCGATTTCAATTATGTTAAATTCGATGTTTTTATATAATGTTCCTGATTAGCTTTTTAGCATTTTTTAATCCTCTTTATTTTAGAATGAAATTGAAAACTACTCTTATTAGTCAATATTCATTGCGATAAGTTCTACTCAATCTAAATTTAACTACCATGCAGCTAAACTGCGTAGTAGGAACACGAAGGGGTTTCCGTTTCCTCAATAAGTAAGTAACATTTTATTTATGATGGAGCACCCGGCTCCCGAAGGGAGCCACAATCTCCTGTCATGGCTTTGAGAACATAGGTTTTGCATACAATGGGGAATGCCCTTTCTTGATTAAACAATACAGATTAATTATATACAATACAGATTACATAATATGCAGTTACATAGTACAAACAATAATAATAAACAGTTACAAACAATAATAAACGGTTACAAACAATAATAAACGGTTACAAACAATAATATTCAGTTTACAGAGTAAAAATAATACAATGTGAGATTAGATTACATTTCTAGACAACTTCCTACCGCTGGGATTTTTGTTATTTCCCTTATAGTTATTTTATAATCCCAACTTTAACGTGGCTTTTGGCCGGTACTTGTTTTGGGGCAAGGTTGGGTCATAGAGGGTGATCTCCCTGATTAAGGGGTTTTCATGGGTTTCCACTGCAGCATAGAATCTTTCTGCCAGGCTCCTCACGAACTCTTCCGGGGCTTTTATTTTCAAGGCTTTCCGAATGTCAATGTTTTTGTGGAAGAACCTGGCTTTTCCAATCATTCTTATGGTCCCGTTTTGCGGGGCTGCAATGGATCTCAGGGTGGACTTTGGTAGAGCTCCCCATACGGGGCTGGCGTATGTGATTATGGGCCTGAGGCATGCCTTATACAAGTGTAATTTGTTTTGTGTGGACAATGGGGAGTATCTTCCTATCAGCGGGAAAATTGTCTGCTGTGCCCCTCTGTATTTTTGGCGTATTTTCTTTACGTGGCTGTTAAACGTGAGGTTGGTGTCAAGGGTTATTCCCAGGTACGTGGCCTCTTTTTCCCAGGGGATTTCGGTACCGTACACATTCACTTTGCTCTCGGTCACCCTCCTAGCCCGGAACATCACGGCTTTCGTTTTCCCCACATTGAGGCGAATTCTCCAGTCTGTGAGCCACTCCTCCAGCAGCGTGATATGCTTCTGGAGTATTTTAACTATGGATTTCTGCCTTCGATGTTGGAATAGCAGAGCAGTATCGTCTGCGAATAGAGCTAGGCTGGTCATCCTATGCTTCGGGATGTCGTTCACGTACAGCAAGTAAAGGTGTGGACCTAGTTTCGAGCCCTGCGGTACCCCTGCGCGTATCTTTTGTTCACTAGAGATTTCACTGTTTACCGCGACAACGAATTTTCTATGTTTTAGATAGGAGTGGGTTAGTTTTATGAGGTAATCAGGGAAATTGTTTTTGATCATTTTATACACTAGGCCCTCTATCCATACCTTGTCGAAGGCCTTCTCCACATCGAAGAAGACGGCAGCTGTCGGCCGGGTGGCTTTTGTCGACTGGTGCTTTATGTATTCTATGACTCTCAGTAATTGGTGGGATGTAGAGTGCCCTGCACGGAACCCGTGCTGCTCAGGTATGGTAATGTCATTGTCCTTTACGTGTTTTAAGTACTCGCTCAGAATCACCCCCTCTGCAATTTTGCTCAAAGTTGGTAAAAGCGAGATAGGCCTGTAGTTTTCCGCTTTGCTTAGGTCCTTCCCCGGTTTGGGTATTGGAACTACCTTAGCTGTTTTCCAGGTTGTGGGAAAATGAGTTAGCCTCATCATCGAGTTAATTATGTGAGTTAGGATTATCAGGGCCATGGGTGGTAGGTTTTTTGCCATCTTGTTTGTTATTTTATGCAAGCCTGGAGCTTTGTTTATTTTCAGCTTGTCTACTATTTTTAGCACTTGTGACGGATAGATTTCAGGGGTAGTTAGATTTTGTGTTTTACTCAAGTACTCCTGTACTTCTTCCTTCACTAGTTTGTACAGATTGACGTTTCCTACTTTGTTGGGTTTGAATTGATTTTCTAGAGAACGGGCTATTCCCTCAGCCTTCTCTTTATCCGTTATCAATAGTCCTGTGGGGGTTGCTAGGGGTTTAACACCTTCCCTGTTTTTATTTTTTTAGGATTTTGTTTATTCTCCATAGCGACCTATCTTCAGTGTCTAGCCCCTCGAGTAGCGTTTGCCATTGCTTGTCCCGGTTCTTTTTTAGTTCTTTTTTCACTAGTCGGTTCGCTTGATTTAGCATGCGTTTCTTACAGGGGTCTCTAGTTGCCTGCCATTCTTTTCGCAGCCTGTTCTTCCATGAGATTAATTGGTTTATGTACTCTGGTGTGTAGGCGCCCTTTTTGTGCGTTTTCACTTTGGAGTTACTTTCGTATGCTTTTGATATTTCCCTCGTGTAGTCCTCTACCAACTGGTCGAGTTCCCCAGGTGACTCTGGCTTGGCCCTACTGCACATTCCCCTTAGGTTTTCGTCCACTGCTTTATAGAAGTTGGCCCAGTCTGTTAATTTATTCGGGTTACCTAGTGTTGGGAGAGAATATTTCTCAAAGTGGAAGAGCACCGGGTTGTGGTCCGAGCACAGTTCCGGTAAGGATTCCGCACTGGTGTGAGTTCCGACTGCTCTGTACAGGGCAAAGTCAATAGTTGACGCTGATCTGTTCGTTACCCGGGTTGGAGAATCTGGGAAAGCTATTCTTAGCCCATGTTTATCTATTAAATTCACTATTTCCCTCCCCTCGTACGTAGTTCTCTTGCAGTTCCATTGAGGGTGATGGGCATTGTAGTCCCCACAAACTATTATTCTGGGATTTGTTCTGAGGATTACTTCCAGGTCCTTTGCCACATGTTTTTTCGTGGAGTGCGGGACATAGATGGACACCACTGTGATGATTGTGTCGTTATCGTACTTGACGTTGACTGCTGTGGTTTGTGCTCCTAGCAGTGCTTGTGTGCTTATGTCAACGGGGTGATGTGGTATGTTGTGCTTTATTAGTATCGCGGTGCCCCCGTGAGGTGTTGCATTTGGTGCTGTTTGGATGTCAGTTTTGTATGTAGTGTAGTTGGGTATTTTTATAGGTGTGCTAGTATTTATTCTGGTCTCTTGGAGACAAATCAAGTCTGGTCTATGCCTATTGACGAATGTTATTAGCTCTTGTGTTTTATGTGTAAGCCCGTTAGCGTTCCACGAACATATCGTGAGCCCTCTTTTATATTTAACCGACATGATTGTTTGGAAGCATTATGTTGCTCAATATGTGGAGCTGGTCTATTGGGTTTGAGCTTTCTTTGAGTTTGTCTGCTGTTGGCCTTGCCCCTCCATAGTGTGTGAACAGCTTTCTCACTATTTGTAGTATCTCTTGTACCGCCTGCAGCTCGTCCAACAGGATTCCTACGTTTTCTCCCCCTGCTGAGCTCTCAATGTGACTCCCTTTTGTTACGGCCGAGTACGATAGTCCCTGCTGTGTGGGGGGAAACCTCCCTGGGGGGTGGAGCTCGTTTGTCCTTTGAATTTGTTGCCGCGGCTGGGGGAATTTGGGGCACTTTGTCCACGCGGCTGTGTGTCCAATGGCGTTACAATTTATGCACGTAGGATTTTCTACTCTCTTTAGAGTACATTCCTTAGTTTCGTGCTCTAGTCCGCATTTTAGGCATATGGCCTTCATGTCGCAGTTTTTGGCAGTGTGCCCGAATTGGTTGCACCGGTAACATTGCCTTGGGCCCCTGTACCGCATTGCCTCGACCCTCACGCTTATGCCACAGCACACCCTGACATTGAAAATTTCCCCATTGATTTTCTCCCCTCTATCCAATTCTATTATTACAATGGGCATGGGTTTTCTGGTTCTTTCATTTGGCATTCTGGTTACTTTGGTGGGAAACATTCCATACCTTTCCTGGATGTCCTCCTTGATTTCCTCGTCGGGGATTGTTAACGGGATCCCTTTCATCACTGCCTTAATTGGCCGCTCTGTTTGGGGAGGAATTACATAAAATTCTTTTCCTAACGCCCTTAGGAACTCCACTATTTCCCTGTGCTGGTTGGAATCCTTTGGATAGACTTTAAAGTATTCTCCTGAAAGTTTGGCAGTTACGTCCTTTCCAATTTTGTTTTGTACTAGGGTGATGGTTTTATGGGAGTCATGTTCTAATTTAAGCATTATGGCATTTGTGTTTTTTAGTTCAATGTTATACTTAGCGGGATTTTTGGCAGCGGTAGGATTACAATTCGAGTTTACATTGATATTTTCAGGGTCATTAGGGGGCACACAATATGCACTGGGAGTGTTCAATTCGGGATTTGCACTGTTATGTACAGAAATATTGAGGGGTTTGATCATGCGGGTTGGGGGAGACATCATTTGACAATTTTTCGTGAGAGGGGAGTTTTGGGGGGGAGATCCCCGTTGTCCCTCGCTGAACGGCAATGGAGACCTTGGAGGGCTGGTGATTTGCCCTTTTTTTACATGCTTAGGTTTGAGCCTTTTCGGCGAGATAGGCGGGCTGCCTTTCCTTTTGTTACGTGTTACAGGTTCCATTGCCTTATCAATGAGGGACTGAACAACAATTAACTCACCCTTCAATGTCTCTTTTTCGTCGTTCCACTCGTTGATTCTTTCCTGCAGTTCAGTTCTTGTAGCTTGGCTGGCCGTTGATGCAAAGTTCGTGAGGATTTCTATTTGGTTCTCCATGGAGTTGATCGAAGTCTCTATCTTTGCTCTCTTGGTTTTTAGTTCCTCGAAGTCGAGGTCACTTATCTTTGCGGAGCTTTCGTCTTCATCGGAGTCGTTCTCTTTGTCTTCGTCTATGAGCAGGTCGTCGTGGGAGCTGACGCTGTCCCTAGATCCGTGAGATGAACGGCTTCTAACGTCACTTTCACGTGGCTCCTGTCTCACACCGGGTTTTGCAGTTCGAAGAAATGTGTACTCGAACTGGCTAGAATGTTCGTTGTTTGGAAACTGTGGTCTTGATGCACTTCCATTCAGGGAGGAGGGACCCAATTGTTGGGCTGCGGCGGTCGAGTCCATCGTTAGGCTTAGTCCTAGGCCTGCCTCCCGTCGATCCGGGGGCAAAGGCACCGGCACGTGGCCGGAGCCCCGTGGCATGGGGATGACCCCTTCCGTAGTAGAACTTCCGCGGAGAGAGAATGCCGATCCGGTCTTGCGATGATAGTGTCCAATGGAGGCGGATAATCCGGTACTGCAATGCGAGGCTTAGAAGAGAGGCGAAAAATGAACGTCTGCCCTGGAACACGTTGATCACGGCTTGGTCCACTGACAAGTGATCGTGGAGATGGTGATGACTAGGGGCTGAACATCGATATGAGGCTGGTCTGCCCAGCAGCATGTTTCCTCAATAAAATTTATTACTGAAATTACTAAAGTATTTATTAATTACTTATAAAGCGGTGATTATTAATTATTCTATTGGCATAGTATTAGGGCCTTGGAAGAACATTTTTCTTAAACTCGTCTATACACAATGAATTGTAAAACGAAGCTATTTTATATGCGATGTATTTGTTGGGGAGAAGTTGGTTTCCCTTGACTTTCAAAGATGACTTGTGATAAACCAATCTATCTTTGAATATTAACCTACCATCTTATAGTTATAAAGTTTGCTAACAGATGGCGCTACTAAATTGGTTAGTGAGATTGTGATGCAGTGGGGAGAAAGGTCATTTGTGGAAGTTTCAACCCGTTTGAAAATTTGATGGTTTTGTTGTTCACACACAATTAGTTTTCTCTTGAAAGTTGAGTTGATGTCAATGGAGGGTCTTCTTGGCATACCCTTGGTTGATATCCGGGGTGGCGGGTGCGTGTCAAACTAAGGGTACCAAATGTCCAAAAAAAAAGATAAAACCCTACTTTTATAGGTGAAATTGCAAAAAAAATTTTGGGGTGTGTGGAACCCTCTTTATTTGTTTGGAACTTTATTAAATTTTATCATTTAAACTGCAAAAAGCAGCAGAATCCGTGTTATAAATATTTTATTTATATTTCTTGAGAAGATAACAGGTGAGCTGCAGCTGGTTTAATCCAAATTAACGAGTCGGACCGGTTGTTCGTTTTACAATACGAGCCCTTTAGCCATAGTGTTTCTGTTTCATTCATAATAAATAAACCAAGAACCCGAAAGCTCTTAGGATTTACGTGACTTGTAAGAAAAAACGGAATATGGTTCTTGGTTTGGAAAATTACATATGTTAAAATAAACTTTAAATAAAGTGGTGACTAAATATGAGAGGTTTTCTTCCAACTTCCATTTTGTTCCTGAAGGAAAGTAGTAGAAATTTCGAAATAATTTTGGTACTGGTAGTTAGGTACATCCTTCAGGATCAATTTGCATCTTTACTGGGAAAAATCGTACATTTTTTTTTCTATTTGTTATCGAATTTACAAGCGCGCTCCTCTCAGTCTCACACCCATTGTTGCTGGGCGAACGGAGCGGGATATAAGTTTGAGGAGCGCGATTGTAAATTATATAAAAAATATCCGTTTTTTTCCAGTAAAGATGCAAGTTGATCCTGAAGGATGTACCTAACTACCAGTACTAAAATTATTTCGAAATTCCAGCTATTTTTTTTTCAGGAGCAAAACGGAAGTTGAAAAAAAAACTCGTAAAAGAGCTAAACTGCTATTGAACAGCTATTTATAAAAACACTTAAAATCAAGATAACATATTTGTTTTGCATTACATAAAATAAGAAATTCAAACAAAGATTAAAAGAAATGGAAAGGTTCAAAGAAGCGGTTCAGGAGAAAATTTTTGACGTCTTACAATATTGTTGCGATTGTTATGGGAATGGATTTTTCCTCTCAATTTCAAGTGACGGTAATTCAAAACCGATGAACAAACATTTTGAGCATAATCTGAGTCATTTTTTTTGTAGTACTTCTTTTCAGAGGTTTTTCTCCTGCCGGTATGACAATGATACGTTATAATGATACGTAATTAACGAAATTAATAACGAACGAAAATTAATTCGGGATTTAAGACTGTCTTCATCCAGATACTGTAAGCTCCAATCAAAGTTTGATCAAAACAATTTTACCTAAACTCAACGTCAGTCCTGAATACCTTATTCACGTAACATGCATGCAATAATTCAAACACAATATCGCACTTATTGAAGTACACATAATAGTACTTACATTCCTTATGAAGAAATATGGAGGCCAAGATGAAGCTTTAACCGAAATTTACTCAAAGAAAGACCACGGAATAAATACTACTTGATCTTGATAGTTTTCAAACTGTAGGTAACCAATACAAAATTTGATGTTAATTCAATTTTTATTGCAAGTAAATAAACACACACTTACGGTGGAAGTAACAATTAGGAAAGTGCCTTTACGAAGTGAACAGTGAAGTCATATTCGCCAAGGAATACATTTATGAAAAACAATTTTTAAAAAGGTCTCATCTGACTTAGTGACGAAGCATGAGTTGCAGAAAGAGGAAACGCTACATTAACACATGATATAAATTTTCAACCATTTCGAGAATTAACAAAATAATACTTATATTACTACTTATATTACTTATATTATCCACGTTAAACTACGAAATTAGGAATTAAACTGTAAAAATTTAATCGTGCGATCGATCGAAACAAATTTGGGTGGAACGCGATCAGCTTTTAGCACTTCCCCTGTTTTTAACCCAGCTTTGTCCCTGTTCACGGTCTAGTGAAATTAAATACAACAAAATTAGTTAAAATTTCATTAATTTAAAAAATATGTCCTGGGAGGGTCCCAAAACAAATGGTCAGCTTATAGACATACAAATAAAAATCCTTCTTCTAATATTAATTTAGTTACAACAGAATAACGAAAGTTTCATCATGGTTACAATTGTGTAGGCAGGGCTATGATATGAGACGATTTCCAGTGTTATCCAGTCTGAGATCATGAGCAAAGAAATAAAATCAGTCAATTTCATCAGGATTTGATCACTTTAAATCCTGAATTTTCTCTCAGCTGTGCTGCGATGTGACACAATGGATTCCAACGTGAAAACTATTTGTCCATAAATGACGTCATGCTAGGGGAGTCAGGCCTGACGAGAGAGGGGGGGCGAGGGGGTACGATACCCATGGGCCCGGGTTGGTAGGGGGCCCGGTACCCAAAGCTTTTCTTATCGAGTATACTAAGACGGATATCATTTTGAATATTTTGGAAATTAATTTGTTCACATAAAGGTCCAAAAATGAGTAAATTCCCAGTTTTCTAGGGGCATATTTTCAAAAAATTTCTGGGGGAAGACCCCCCAGACCCTCTTTATTACTTGTTACTCATCGTATTATCAAGAAAACGATCTTTTTAAGTTGAGTGAAATTCAGATCTTGCCTAGAAATATACTAAAATTACATTAAGCGTATGTGAAAGCATGGGTGGAGGTAGTTCAGAAAATTTCACCCCCCTACTTCGAAATGAGAATATGTCATAGGGGGCCCGCTTCTCAACCTTTTACCCGGGGCCCGACTTGGCTCTCGGCGGCCCTGAGGGGATTTCATCTATGTAAAGCTAGATTTTTGCAACCTGGGAGAGGAACCAAAATTATTCCTCACTCCTCCCATGCATAGTTAATAGGTCCAATGTAAGACAGAAGAATTTCCATCTTAAGGAACTTAGTACAAGAAAAGTTATTCGATCCGAGTGGTAAAGGGGGGTCTAGGGGTCCTCCCTCGGAAAATTTTTTAAAACTGGACTCTAAAAAACAGGGATTTAACTTTATCTCTCTCTTAACTTTTTACGAGTCTGAATTCTTGACAAACATTTTTAGGAATTTAATGCATTTTTAGGTAGAATTTGCGTTTTGAATGCATAAAGTTGTCATTAATAGAGTTCAAAGTACAAAAGGGGGTCTGTGGTGGTCCAGCCAGAAAACTTTGGAAATTCCACCTTAGAAAACAGGGTCTTAACTTGTTTTGGTGTACACCTAATCCAAATTGGGGGGGGGGGGCTCGCCCCAATAAATTATCCTTAAATACGCCCCTGCTAGCAAGTTTGACGTCATATCGAAGCTCCTCCCAGCAACCCATCATGACGTCATCGTAAAAAAAACGTTCCAATCTATACTCCACAGCAACGTTTCTTGAACCCAGTACGTCAAAAATGCGGAAGGAGAAATCGGTGAACACAAAGCCTGTTGGGTTGCTAGGAGGAGTTTGGGTACGCCAAATCGTGATTGAAAAGCACTTAGGTATACATGGGTTTAACAAAATAATCATATTTTTTAAATTGACGTTCTTCATTTCACTCAAAATTCAGACACCACGATGGGAACTACTATGTTTGTTAGTGAAGCCATAGGGTCAACTTAAGGGGGTAGGTGCACAACTTTCGACCAAAAAACACATTTTTCAATTTTTGCATTTTCAACAAGTATTACATTTTACGCTTCGAACGATACCAAAATTATTATTCTACGTGGAGTAGAAGTATTTTTAATTATTTAAAAAAAAATAATTAAAAATGGATAATTAGCTGTGATTGTGGTGCCACGCTTCCTCAAACCAAAATAAACGTTCTGTTATATGTTCAGCCTTGAAATTTAGCTTTTTTTAAAAAAATTGTGGTTTAAATATTATAGCTATGGTGATGATATGTACTTTAGTAGTAAGTTAGTTTTTTACTAAATTTCATTTTTCTCAAAACTGTATTTTTTACCACATAAGGAACATTTTCTCAAAACCTATTTGTGCAAATTACTTATAACTTGGTATTATAATTTATGGCACTATGTTACAGTTACATATTATAATGGGGGGGGGGGTTTCTCAAACAATTCATTCAAACTGAAGTTACTGTATGATACATCATGAAATTTCAGTCTTTTTGAGAAAAAAGCCAAGTACATCCAGATAGTAATTTTTTAAAAAATAACTAATCATCATAGCCTTAAAATCTCTCATTAAAGTATGTAATATAGTTCAGGGAATACTCAGAAAAAAATTGGGAACTTTGATTCAGTACATTTTTTAAAAATGTTCCTTAAAAATCCACATTACGGAGATAGGGACTTTGTTTCGTGCACCTACCCCCCAACTTAAGTTGCTGTAGCTGTATAGTATGGTAGGTTCCCTAATAATGTGAGGAAAGGCTCGGATCTCAGAGGGGTGGTCTGTCGGCGGGCACGCACAGCCCGTTCTGCAGCACGAATCCGGGGATGCCGCAGACGACGTTCCTGCACCTGCGCGCGAAGGGGTCGAACACCTCCCCCTTGAGGCATCGCGCGGCCGCCTTGCCCACCGCGTTCCCCTCCGAGAAGTCGATGTCGAGCAGCATCGAGAAGCTGAGCTTGTTGCGGCTGCCCTCCTCCTCCAGGCTGGTCCTGGGAACGGCTCCCCCTCCGCAGCGCAGGATGGACTGGTCCACCCCGTTGCACACGGCGCAGTAGAAGTTGCGGTACCGCTGGCCGCCCTCCCCTGCGAAAATGGAGGATTAGAGGTGGGCAAATCTGCTACTTTTTGAAAACGTAGCAGTTACGTTCGTTAAGGAAAAGTAGCAGCTAAAAGTAACTGCCAAAAATTAGCAGATTAGCACTCTTTTAGATTGAGGTTACGGTTACAGACGCCAGTGGCGGATCTACGGGGGGGGCTTTCGGGCTGAAGCCCTCCCCAAAATGAAAAGTTCTACACTATATAATATGGAATTTTATGCACCAAAATGAGTTAAAACCCTTTTATTTTAAGGTCAAATTTTCAAACATTTTCTGGGGGAGGACCCCCAGACCCACTTGGTACTTGTACCTATTATTACAATTCTATTTTATATTAAGTTTGTCAAAACGCAAAAATTCTACCATAAAATCTATATCGGAAATCGGATGAGGCGTACCAAAACAAAATGAAAAGTGGGTGTTTTTGACTAAATTTCAAAAAAAAAAATTCTGGGGGAGGAGCAGGATAATTCACTACCTTTTCCATATTAAGATAATCAACAAGATATAATTGAATTATGAAAATTCTTAGCCCCCCCAAAACCAAATCCTGGATCCGCCACTGACAGGCACTATTTTTAGCAGCTACAGTAGCTGCTACTGCTACGGAACATACACTGACTGAGAAAGTTTGGCTACACCCATAAAGTTGTTTTGAGAATAACAGATATCTCTGTTTTGAGTAAGATTCCTAATCGAAAAATAATTTTTTTTCTGTTATCATGTCATGTGAGATTTCAGTTTATCAAACAACAGGCACGCATTTGTGAGTTAGACGGAGTGCAGATGGCGTCATGAGTACAACAACCAATAAGAAGATGGCAAGCCCTTGGAAGAAAAATATGTGTCCTTGGAGCAGGGAAAAACAACCTTCTTTAGTTATAATAAAAGAAATTACTAACTAATTGTACTAATTTAGCGTGATTCTTTTTATGTTTATTTTTCAGTCATTTAATTGTAAATATTTTCTGTATCAATACTACAAAGGCTCACGCATATATGAGAACATATATTTAAGAAAACTTTTTTAATTAACACTTTAGTTTGTGTTGTTAGCTAGAACGCTTTATTGCGGTTCTGGATATGTTTGAAAAGTGATGCTTTCCAGAAAAGCGTTCTAAAATAATGTTTCAAAATATGCTCAAAATCTAAATGTGTTCTTAAATTTAGATCCAAACACTATAAGAACACATTTTTTAGAACATTTTTAGAATCCTTTTCTGGATGGCAACAATTTTCAACCAACCAACAAATAAATTGTTCTAGGTTCTAGCTATTAATGCAAACTAAAAAGTGTTTGTAAGGTATCCAACCACTTTCGGAGTATTTTTTTTAAATAGAGTTTAAAGGAATTATGAGACATTTTTTGTTCATAATTTTACAATAATTTATGTAGAAAATAAAACAAATTTAAATACATGCAAAAAAAAATTTAAAAATTCAAATTTTAGAAAAAAAATTAAGATAATTTTATTATTTTTAAAAGCTTTTTATCAAAAAGCTAATGCACAAAGAAGTAAAATTACTACTAATATAAACTACATACATTTATCTAGTGAATGAAGTGTTATTTCTTTCCATTGATAACTTTTTTTACTTTCGCCTCCTTTCGGGAAAACTGACTGGAAAAATTCAAATAACCCGACATAGCGTTTTTGACCAGTTGTTTTTTTTTATTTCCAATGGGCGGGTACAACTGACCACTGAATTGCCCTAAGAAGTACCTACTTAGCGTTACCCAGCGAGCACCTGTGGACCGGAGCGACGGAGGTGAGGTACTGCTACCCGCCCCACACATACTATTCACTCGCACAACCCCTTTTTATAGGGGGGCCACATTCATTCATCACACAAGAACAGAAACTAACATCCATGCCAAACGGGGATTCGAACCCCAGACGTACGGCTTCGCAGTCAGATACTCTAACCACTAGGCCAGCTTTTTTTTAAGCTTATTTTTTACCAGATGTAAAAACATTAATTTTTTCACAAAAGTCTAAGATAATATTTCCTTCATTAGATAAAAGGGTGCAGCTTTAGAATAAGACGGCTTTCCGCCATGTTTAACCACAACTCAATTTATGACCGACAAATATTGAGATCTAATTGTTAATATTATTATTAGATCCTAAAATAATAGTAATTAGTATGATATTGTACATTAATTTAATTTTACTTTGTGCAAGTTTTTGGATGAGAAGCTTTGAAAATGTAATAAAATTCTCTTAAAAATTTAAATTTTCTAAAAAATACCTTAACTTGAGGACAGGGGCGTCATTTCAGTTTTTGGTTGGGGGGGGGGGGCAAAAATTTTTTTTATGTGGGACTGGGCCACGCCGTCAGGGCCGCCGAGAGCTAAGTCGGGTCCCGGGTTCAAGGTTGAGAAGCGGGCCCCCAATGACATATTCTCATTTCGAAGTAGGGGGCGAAATTTTCTGAAGTACCTGCACCCATGCATTCATAGTATTGAATTTTACTCAACTTAAAAGTATCGTTTTCTTGATAATACGATCAGTAACAAGTAATAAAGGGGGTCTGGGGGTCTTCCCCCAGAAAATTTTTGAAAATATGCCCTAGAAAACTGGGAATTTTTACATACGAAGAGAACTGTCCTTTGTAAACCACATAATTTTTTAGAGAAAAAGTTACAAATAAACGTCAAAGTTTCAAGGGGAGCCAAAGGTCCTCCATCAGAATTTTTTTGAAAATTTCCCTTAAACTAGTTTGTTATCTCTTTTGCAACCTCATTGGGGAACCGCTTGTTGTAAGCGGCAGAATTTTCAAGGGAAATATACTGTATAACATATACATGTAAATATTTGAAAGGGGGGTTTGGGGGTTCTCTCCCAGAATTTTATTTTTGAAATTTGCCTCTTAAAGTAGTGTTTCAGTTTATTTTGAGGCCCTTTTGGTTACATCCAAAATAGAACAGTTCTTTGTAAAGCATAGAATTTTCTAGGGGAAAAAAGTTATAAATAAACGTCAGATTTTCAAGGGGGGGCGGAGATCGACCCCCAGTAAAATTTTTTGAAAATTCCTCTTTAAACTAGTGCTTTACCTCCTTTTCTAACTCTTTGGGGTTTCAAACTCTTTGGTTCCCAAAGGGAACCGCTTCTTGTAAGTGGCAGAATTTTCAAGGGAGAAACATTGTATAACAGACATCAAAGGTCAGGAGGGGGTTTGGGGGTTCTCCCCCAGAAAATTTTGAAATTTGACCCTCAAAAGTAGTGTTTTAACTCTCTTTTTTTAAATCCGATGCTCCTTGTGGAAGTTATAGAATTTTCAAGGGACTTGCAGCAATTTTTCACTTAAGAGTGGAAATCTTGGGAGCTTGAGGACAAAATGTGTTTTTTCCCTTACCTGCGAACACCGGGTCCGAGTAGCGCGCGCACATGTCTCGCACCGTGTCCAGCTTCCACTCAGGGGGGCAGCTCCTCCCCTCCTCCTCCCCCACGCAGTGCCGCGCCGACCCCCGCAGCTTCTCGGGCACCTCGAAGGCCAGTGCGCAGCCGTGGAACGATGTCTTCTTGGTATCGTCGTCCCTGTGAAAGTGTACAACCGGTCAGTAATTTCACCATAGAGTGTTTTCAGGTGACGTCACAACCGGTTATTTTCTTTTAACTGAGTACCTTCTGTAGGGCTTTTAACTGTTGCTAAGGGCTTTGTTTATCTGTTGCTAAGGCGGTTTTTAGGTATGGGATCAAGTGATTGCAAATGCTCCAATAGAAGAATTCCACGGCTAGTCATTTTCTGTAACTGTTAACCTCTGTAGGGCAAAAAAACTGTAACACTTCTGTTGCTAAGGCATGTGATTGAAAATGCTCTATACGCTTACGGTTCACAATTTAAAGCTTTTTTTTTCTCAAATAATATTATTATACTAGCCACTTTACCAACACAGAATCTTCCATTTTCAATACTGGCTATTGCTACTAACAGAAACAGCATTAATTTTTAATTTGAATCATTTTTCATCATAATCCTAAATACACTCATCATGTCCAAAAATTAAGGATATTTTGACTTTTTGGGAATTTTGACACAAATTTTTGTTCCTTGTCATTGAAACTCATGGCATAGCATCATCTAAGAATGTGAATATGTGGCCCGCGATCAAATTACCCAAAAAAATAGTTTAAAGGGGGCACAGAGCCCCTCCAGTGTTAATAGAGTTCCATGACGTCAGGCCTCGCTACACACTCCTGAGGGTCGGATGCCAAAACTTCTGGAGGTGGATGCCTTCTTCTTTGCGATTAAAATTTTGGGGATATTTTTAAATCTCAATCGAATAAACCAGTGGTTCCCAAACTATTTTGCTCGTGGAACCCCCAATTTGTTGCCAATGATCGCGGAACCCTGGATATTTTTTAATCAACGACTTTTCAAAATTTAATATATGATATTAAGGGAAACAAGCCAACTTAATGTAAAAATAGTTGTGATTAAGCGAGTTCCAAGAACCATCAGGGGGGGTCTAGGGATCCTCCCCCAGATAATTTTTGGAAATTTGACTTAAAAAGAGGGTTTTAACTTGTTTTGGTACACCTAATCCGAATTTTGGACATACATTTTTAAGAATTGAATACATATTTTTGGTAGGATTTGCATTTTGATAAGAACTTAATATAAAAAAACACCATTCTTATTTTCTTTAAGGAAATAAAATTTGTCACGCGGAACCCCTAAATTTTTTCGTGGAACCCACTTTGGGAACCACTGGAATAAACTAACCAAGATTTTAAAACATATTTAATGAATGAAGCTTAAGTAGTTCAGTGCTAGCTATGAGATTCAAGTTCAATTGAAACTTGGTTCGGACAACTTTTAGATTCTGAAAACAGGATATAAGTACTTTTCTTTTAAGGAAACCATAACTTAAAGCTTTATCAGTAAGAAATTACGTTTGTAGTATAAAGGGTATAATCCTTGATTTTTTAAAAAAGTACTGTATAAAACAAGCATAAAACGTTTTGAAGAAATTGAAAGAAACTAAGTGCTATAGGAGCATTTTTAACTAAAAAATTAATTTGATTTCAAAAATTAAAAATCAGTATTTCTTTTAAATTTTCAATCATATATCAAAATATGATAAAACGTTTTACTTCGCATTATAAAAGTTATTAAATTAATTAATTTCTATTGTTATTTTGTTGTTAGATTGATTTCTATTGTTTATTTTACTACTTTAAAGGTCCCCTTAGCTAAAAAAAAGTTTTTATAATAAAAGCTAAAACGGAGAAAAAAAAGCTCATAAAAAAGAATAACTAAAGCGGCCATTCCATTCCACCGTGGCAACAAAGCAACTTAATCTCTACTTGTTAATTTAACGACGCGTCATGTCTCTACGAAACGAGGCCTGTCTCCAACGTGTATGAGATTCCACCAAAGCAACAGTTGCTCCGTGTTGCCTAGTGATACCGAGAGTTAGTTTTGAACAATTCTCCTCGCACTCTTATTGAAATCGATTTTCCTCAATTGAATAAGAAACTTACTTTAGAGAATTTTATAATAAAATACAGGAACTCATGAGCACGAATGAAAGACATTTCCCCACTATGGTCCGCCATCTTGGTTAACGTAGTTTTTAGAAAGGGGTTTAAATCTTTCTTTTAACTAGAAAAAACGATCCAAGTAGGTATTCATAATTTGTAGTCCAAATTTTAAAGAGTTTCAGTTAAAATACCATAAAACTAAAGGCGAAATTCGAATGGCGAAATTGGTTAAAATAAAAAAAAACTATTCGTGGCGCCATCTTTGAATTCTAAGTGAAAGCTTAGTGACCAGGAAAGGTTTCAATAACAAATGTTCAGTGCACAA
Source organism: Tetragnatha montana (assembly GCA_963680715.1). Lineage (NCBI taxonomy): Eukaryota > Metazoa > Arthropoda > Arachnida > Araneae > Tetragnathidae > Tetragnatha > Tetragnatha montana. The sequence goes on from OY796677.1 coordinate 6,215,988, forward strand.
ATATCTGATAATATTAGCGTATTAACACTTTACACGACTAAATAGGGGAGAGGGGGGCACCTTTCAACAGATTTCGGTTTTTATTTTTTGTGACCAAACGAATTGACGGATCATAAAACTTTGACTTGCATATCCTACCATGGACTTTCGGACACATTGTGTAATTTCACCCAAGTTCCTTGAGAAAATTAAAAGGTCCAAAATTGCGTTTTAAAAAAGGTTCTCGGGTGGGGCAGGTTTCAACACAGGCGGGGCACGTTTCAACAGTGGGTTAATTTTAAAATTTTAAAAGTTTCAGTTGATTTTAAGTTTATTATATTGAAATATACATTATAACAAATACATTTCATTAATTTAGAGTAAAAAAAGTGAAATTTTTTTGCAAATTTTGGAGTTTTTCTGTTGTTTCGTAGGTTATGAGTTTTTTCACACAACTAAGTGGGATATTTCTTTATTTTTTAATTTAAAAGTTCTTTTGAGTTATATTCCGAAAATATATTGTTAATTCAACTATTTTTATTCAGAATTCACCAAAAATTTTATATTTTTTAATCGCTTTTAATTTATTTTAAATTTTGCTAATTACTATAGTCATCAAAGTGGTATATCTTAAATAATTTTATTTAAATCAATGCTGATAACTACTAAATGCATAAAATTGCTGTTGTGAATCGTATGGTAGCCTTACCGTTAAAAATTATATGGGTATTTGAGTAAATTATCTAAATCAATTTTCAGCTGTTTTTTCGCTAAAAATAAATAATTAACTCTAATACAATGCTATTATTTCTTGAATAAGTTATTTAAGAGCGTTTACTTCAAGAAAAAGCATTGCGAAAGCACAATATGCTAAGCAAAACGAATTTTTGTGGTGTTGAAACCTGCCCCGCCCTAAGTGTTGAAAGGTGCCCCACCTTTAGTCGTCACGGTTCAAGACCCCTCAAACGCTTTAGAATAAAGATATTGGTTCGAAAAAGGTATGCATAGAAGCAGAAGACCTTATTTAATAACATGTGTAAAAATCTATCACCTGAATTAATAAAAAGTTGGTAAAATCCTGTTTTTTAAAAGAAATTCAAAATTTACTTTTGGACGTCAAAAACGACTCCACTCGATTACAAAAAAACTAAAAGGTGAAATGGTAGGAATCCCATGGACAGATGTTGTTTTGATAAAAAACATTACTTGACACCAGGTGGCATTTAAATTAACCTCATAACAAACGAGAAAATGATTTTAATCGAAAACGAAACTGTTGAAAGGTGCCCCGCTCTCCCCTACTTTACAAATATACTATTTCCACATCCTTAAATTGATATATTGTATAAATAATCAAACTGTCTCAAATCGTGTCGCCTGCAACAGTCGCTTGTTTCCCATCACTAGCGGGAGACAGGCAACACACGAAAAGTTCCCCGTGCGGCGTGTTGCGAGACGGATGTCGCTCTGTTGCACCAGTGGAATTGCTCCGGGCTTTGCTTTCGATTTTTATCGAATCGACAAAAGTTGCCTCAGTGGAATGGCCGCTTTAGAAGGCAGACGGATACCCTGTACTCGAGCAAGTCATGCTCACCACTTTTTTAACAAAAAAAAGTATTGTATATAGCTCTGCGATACGCTGAAAATCTAAGATCATACTTCATAGGATCATTTCTATAGTATGATTAGCGAGTTCACTCATCGAACTTCGCAGGCAAACCAAACCATGATGACGAGGTTTGGGGTGGCTTCCTGGGCGTGAACGTAGTTCGAACTTATCTCTGAGAAGTTCGGCTAGATATGATCGCACTATCCAATGTTTCTATTGGGTGGATGGACGACACTCGATCCGAGTGGTTTTTTAAAACTAAATATAGAAATATCTAAATACATGCATAATACATAAATATAGAAATATATTAGTACATGCAATACTAATACAGAAGTATTTAACGTGTTATAAAATATCCCAAATTTTTTCATGCATAGAAATCCAGAAAAAATTACAGTTAATATCACTCTGGTAATCATATTCCATGTTTTTTAATAAATACAGAGTGTTTATAAGATTGAAATATTTTTGGTGTGTCATGAATTTTTTAATATTTGTTATCAATTAAAACTATCCGTCAACATTTCAACAAATAGTTATCAAACACAAAAAATAATAAAATATCCATAAAATTGCAAAAGAATCAAAATTAACAATTAAATAGTAAAAAAATAATAATTAACTGAATGTATAGTAATATAAATTTCTGAGGTTTTCGACGAAAACTTCCATCTTTTTCAAAATAGATATTTAATTGATTAGTGTCTACACCAGCGTTTCTCAACCGGGGTTCCGCGAGGCCTCCTCAAGGGTTCCGCGAGAAATTCGAAAAAAAAAAATTTTTTTTTTTGTTGTTGTTCTAGAATCAAAATTTTTTTCCTTCGAATTTCTCGCGGAACCTCGAAATCCTCTGTTTCCGATTCCCGAAAACGGACTTTTCTCACAAAATTCCAAGCCCATATCAATATGGTATCTCTCCCCCAATAGGGGGGTCGTTTGTAGTTTTGGAGGATCGCCGGTCTCCAGATAACAAAAAGAAGAAAGCGCGGCACTCTCCTTTGCTTGGTAAACCAGATGTGTCCACTGTGTCCGTTGCAATGTTGTTTTAAGATACAGTGGGGGGTCATCAAAGAAAAGCAATTAATATACTATTGCAATTTTCCACATCCTATATGTGTGAACAAACCTTTTCTTGTTTAACAAACTTAAAAAACAAATAAAGAAATCGTCTTCTTTCTATTGATATTCGGGTATGCTTTTCGAAAAGACCCAGAATTGAAAATATATGTGCCAAAAAACAGGCTCAAATTATCACATTAATTTATATTCAATAATTGTTTTAATTTTTTTTTCAACTTGCTAAAATTGTTTAAATACTCTAAATTGTATTTTCGAAACCTTACAGCTGCATTCTAATGATTCTAATAAATAATTATAATAAATAAACGATTTCTGTCAGTGGCCTATATAGGGGGCCGATGGGGCCCTGCCCCCCCCACCTTCTGAAATTCGGACTAGGTGTACCAAAACAAGTCAAAACCCTGTATTTTTGGGTCAAATTTCAAAAACTTTTCTGGGGGAGGGCCCCCAAACCCCCCTCTTGTACTTGGAATTTTATTATTAACAACTTTATTATAAGTAATAAGTTCATCAAAATCCAAATCCTACCAAAAAATATACTATGCCCAAAATTCAACCTAAGTGTACCAAAAACAAGATATAACCCTGTTTTTAGAGGTTAAGTTCCAAACATTTTCTGGGGAAGGACCCCCAGATCCCCTTTTGTACTTGGAACTCTATTTTAATAACTTTTTAAATATTAAGTTCATATTATGGGGGAGGACCCCCTTTGGTACTTGTATTTTTATTACTAACAACTTTTCCTATATTTAGTTTTTAGGACCTAAATTATCACCTAAAAAGCTACATTGGACCTATTAAATATGTGGGGGAGGAGCTGGGGAGTAATTTTGGGCCCCTCCCGAAATAAATTCCTATATACGCCACTGATTTCTTTGTTACTTATTTTCCGTTTTATTTAATAATTTAAAAAATAGTAAGAAAAATATTGTTACATGTTCGCTATATAGGGTTCCGCGGAACTTGGGCATTGTCAAAAGGGTTCCGTGGGAGTAAAAAGGTTGAGAAACGCTGGTCTACACTATGATTCGACACGTCCACTGCATGATAGCAGAGTCGGGGACAGTGGGGAACCTTGGGACATGGCCCACCTTGAGACACTCCACTTTAGTTATGAACTCGTGCTTATAGGTACTAATAAATTATCCTAAAATCTACTCTTCAACGTGTTTTAGAATCTTTGTTGCGTTTGGGTCATTATTTATAGCAGTTGTCTTGTTTTGCGTGTTGCAAAGTTACAATCACTTGTAGTGTCAAAAGAAAGTTTTTAATAAAAGAGGTTTATTTATGTTATTATAATTATGTTGAGATTAAAATATGTGTATCCATTAATATTTTAGAAAAGAAAAAGAAAACTTTTTGCTAAGACTAAAAGAGTAATTAAGTTTAATATCCAAAGTGTCAAGTTGGGCACCTTGGGACACTCAGGTGTGGGACACCTTGGGACCAAACCAAATGTAGTTTAATCACTATAAAGCAACGCACAAAATCTGAGGGACATTACCTTGTACCATTATAAGTACCTCGGGACATTAAAAGAGGTTTTTTAAATTTATTATTATGAATTCCCTAAAAGAGATAATTGGTCGGAATTTTTTTTTAGATGAACAAAAGAACTATATTTAATATATTAGCTGCGTTGGAATAAATATAACGGTATAAATAATTTAGTAAAAAGTGTCCCAAGGTGCCCCACTCTCCCCTACTCTAACGACTCGATCACCACATTGTTTAAAACCAAATGTAGTTGTATCCAGAGATATTTTTAACTCCTCTGAGAGAGTATTTCACTCCTTGAAAATCGGAATTACTCTTTAAAAAACTAGACAGGAGTATTTTCACTCTGAATTTTTTTACAAAGGTTTAGCTTAAACCTTCAGCCACGGCATCCTAATGATCATACTTTTCAATTGTGTTTTCATACAGAAAAAGTAATTTTTTATTTATTTATTGTTCTGATGCTTTAGGGAGTTTGATTGATTGAAACCCTAAATAGCATCCTCATTTTTTTTTTCAATTTTTAGAATAGAATAATTTATTATATTGGTTATATACAATTACACAACATACCAAAGAGAAAGAAAAGAGAAAAAAGATTTCCTATTGACCACTAAGGGGCCTTGGCCCTTCCAAGTGATAACAAAAATTATATTTATAGTACTTATATAAAGATAAAAAGGGGGAAAAAAACCAAAAACAAAATAACAATACATTTTGGCAGAGACAGAGCACAAATATTTAGCTAAAGTATAGGGCTCATCAATTTAAACTAACATGTTAAAAAAAACACATCAAGATGCATATACCTTCATACAAAAGAAGTATAAAGAAAAAAATACATTCATGAAGATAAATTAACTTCATTAATGTTTAATAGAAACTTAAACAATTCCCTTTTAAATGAAAATTTATTTGAGGAATTTATTTATTTTTATTTTTATATATATTTTTTTAAATTTATTATTTATTTATTTATTGAGAAATTTGAATTTATTTTATTTTATTTCATTTTGTGTATTAAAAAGTAAGCGTTTTTAATCGAAATTTTGTCTCTGTATATGTAGTTTATGCTATTTCCGTATTTCACTCCTCCTAAAAAAGTCAAGGAGTATTTTTACTCCTCCAAAAAAATCCTAGGAATAACACTGGTTGTATCTCTATAAAGCAACGGTGGGCAACCTCCGGCCCGCGGACCGGATCCGGCCCGCCACGTCATTTGGTCAGGCCCGCGGAACATTTTAAAAAATGTCATGGAGAAAAGTAAAAAAGACTTCAAAAAGTCTCCAAAGGACTTAAAACACTACTTTTGAATATCAAATTTCAAAATTTTTCTTGGGGAGAACCCCAACCCCCCCCCCTCCACCATTTGGAAGTCTGTTATACAGTGTTTTTTCTTTGAAAATTCTGCCGCTTACAAGAAACGGTCCCCTTTGATTGTTCCCCAAAGTGGTTAAAGCCCCCACTAGTTAAAGGGGAAATTTTTAAAAAATTTCCTGGGGGTGGACCCACAGCCCCCTCGAAATTCTGAAGTCTATTTATAATTTTTTTCCCTTCAAAATTATGTGGTTTATAAGGAGCCGTTCTGTTCAGATGTTACCCAAAGGGTCTCAAAATGAGCAAAATCACTACTTTTATAGGCAAATTTTACTGGGGGTGGCCCACGGACCCCCATTTTTACTTGTAGCTAGCTAACATTGTAAAATTTTGACATTTTATGTGCAACATAGTTCAAATACTATTTTTAAGTGATCTAAAACTTAACGTAAAATGTACTAGTACCTTAGAAATGACATCGAGTCAATACCCCAAAACAAAAGTCTGATTGTGGTTTGTCCCCCAACCAAAAACTGAACCCCTGGCCCTCCACGTCATTAGAATCTTTGAGTTTGGCCCGCAGATTCAAAAAGGTTGCCCATACCTGCTATAAAGCAACGCACAAAATCTGAGGGATAGATTTTCTAGGGGTTAGGGGAAGCATTGCGCTTTCATATTTCGTAACTTCCAATTTTCATCCCGATATCTGATAGAAAACTAATAACCTCACATTTCGGAAATGCTTGGTCAATCGATATAAATATCCGGGTTCATGTAGAGAGATGTATCTTATCTTGTAATTTATAAGCCTCGGAGAGGCTTCCAAAAATTGCCTATGCCAACCGTAAGGCTGACATGGCGGGGTATTGGGAAAAGTTTTCAACTAGCAATAGTCACGCCTCGGTAGGACCTCATCGGCTATGACACTGCTCCTGCGCAAGGCTGAAGATTAAAGAATTTAGCCTCCGCTCCAACGAAAATATAATGCAATATAATAGTGGTGACTATCATTCAGAGAGAGAAATGTGTCATATTTATAAACTATCAAATGAAAAGTGAATTGGACAAGCTCGAGAGATCACTGCTGATAACTGTTTTCATTCCGTAATTTTATAAGAGCCTCAATTACTAAATAAATTGACGGTTTGATGCTTCTCCGTCGGCAAAACGAGAGCATAGAGCTCACCCGTCGAATATCCGTTGGTTTCTAATACAGTCGATCCCGCTTCTTGAGATCACTATCAATCGGATAATGTTATCGAAATTGCCAGGTCCCGATCACTCCTATTTAACTTGTGACGTTTTATGTGGTCAATATATTGTTTAATGTTATCAAAATTTGGGGTGAAATCCTCTAAAAACTTCCTTTTCTCTCACTTTAAAAGCCAATTTTAATACATAAACATTTTTAAAATGTCTTCGCATGATCTGAGAGGAAAATGACCCTTGTTTTAACAAAGAGACTTGAAACACAGCAATTAAAAAGGCTAATTTATTTTTTGTTACGTAAAAGATCGCCAACGGAGAGATAACTGGATTATTCTGAAAAAAATCCTCGAAAAATTGGAATGGTGGTTTTGGCGAGGTGTGAATGATATGTTTGGGCTATTTGAGACTATCTGAGTAAAACCATATCGCTCAAAAGTAATTCAAATCTTGGGTTAATTTTGGGACACCCTTTACTAAAGACACGAAAAGAGTACTGCTTCCTTACCGGAAAGTTCTCTTTATCTCCCCTAGATGGCGGGCCTTGAGCAGTCCCTTCTTGGGGCCTTGGTTCTCTAGGAACGTTCCGAGTCGGCTGCATATATATAGAGAATTTTTGCCTGCTTAATAGCTATCTATTTGTTGTTAAGGTATTAGGGGAATTTGATTCAACGCAGCAATTGCCTTCCTGTGTTATTTTTATTTTAAATGCCTGAATATGTAAGCAAATATTTAGGTAAATTGGTAAAAAACAATTTGGTGACGTCACTGAAAGGGACTTCGGAGGCCTTGCATTCCGAAGGTGAACAAAACAAAGACGTCACCAATGCGTACCTGTGATATTTTAAATTCATCTAATACGCCTGCTGATTATATCACAGGTGATAACGTGAGATTAGAACTACTACGATGTAGAGAAAAATCTCAGCACGCCAAATTCGTATTTAAAATTTGTTTTCAATATAGTGGTGACTTTTGATTTGTACACATTGTGTTTATTACATCGATTCCTATTGCTGATCCATTTCTTACGAAATAAAAGGTTCAAAACATCTCCCATAAATCCATGGGCGGATTTAGGAGTTAGATCATGGGGGTGCGGACCTAAACCATGGCCATAACTAGACTTTTGTTTCGGGAGGGGTTTTGACTGATAATATTTCTAAGGTAAACTCAATCGAGTACATTTATGTGTTAAGTTTATCCCTTAAATTACAAAAATTTTGAAAGTTTGCCTCTAAAAATAGTGTTTTAGCGTATTTTGAGACCCTTTGGGTTCCATCCGAAACATGGTAAAATATTGATTTTTCAAGGAGGGGGAATTATAAGTAGACGTAAAATTTTTAAGGCGCCCCAGAAATTTTTTTGAGATTTGTCTCTTTAAACCTCCTCCTTGGAGAATACTCAAAGGGAACTGCTTCTTTTAAGCGGCAGAACTTACAAGAGAAAGACACTGTATTAAAGACGTCATATTTTTGGAGGGGGGGGGGGTTGAGGGGGATTTCCACCAAGAAAAATTTTTGAAATTTGACCCCTAAAAGTAGTGTTTTTAACTCTTTTTGAGACCCTTTGGGTAACAACCGAAGAGAATTGCTCCTTATAAATTTGCAGAATTTTCAATAAAAACACAGTATAAAAATTGATGTCATGGATGCTAAACCCTTTACCTCGGTGGTAGAAGTTCAAGGGGATTTTTTACCATATTTTCTTTAATTAACCACTTTTTAAAAATTAATCCGCTAAAACTATGGTAATTCACAAAGATCCAAGTAAGAAAAATTCATCTGATTCAACAACATTTATTTTATTTAAAATTTTGTTTTGCAAAATTGATCCAAATTTTAAAAGCGTAAAAAAAGTCACGTTGAAAAACTTGGGATTGCGTTGCACCCCCATAAATCCGCCCATGCATCGGAGCACCGGGAGGTCTAACCACTCAAGATAGCGAAGTGAAATTTCGGGTACTACTATTTGAAGGTCTGGGCTTGAGATTGTGATAATTTAAAGCAATTTTTTTTTTCAAATTATTTTCTTCGAATTTCTTTAAAAAAATATGTTTCTCTTAACAGTTAAACTTTGTTTCAATGTCCAGCTGGTGTTTTGTTTCCTGTCAGAATAACACTTGCCCATTTAATAACTGTCATTTGTTACGGGGGTAGTTTTTCTGTCGTTCACAGTAACTGTTTTGACGCCTCAAAAATAATCTGTTAAAAATTATCTTAAAATTTGAATTAGACTACATAGTTTTTAATTGTTTTATGGATGTGATTTTCGTACATTTTGTTAAATAGTTAATTATGTTTCTAAATAAACCTCAACTCAAATTACTTAAGGTGGGCATAGTTAAAAATGTACAAATGTTACAAATAACTCAAAATACTTAAGGTAATAATACTTAATACATCTTAAATGTAGTTAAAAATGTACCCTCTGAAATGTGCCGCTGTTATGTGCGCTGTTTATGGTTTACGATGTGCTGATCACTTTAAAGCAGGGTTGGCAAGTTTCTTCCAAAGTGGAAAAAACCGCGGAAAAAAACATGGAAAAAACCGGCCGGAAGAAATGGGTTTCTTCCAGATGGAAGAAACTGGAAGAAACCTTTTTTATTCAAAAAAATTGACAAACAAGCTTTAATTTATAAGTTATAATGTTTTACTAATAAAATTATACCATTAAAAATATAATTACATGCAAGTACTGTACTGAGTTAATATATACACCAATGTTTTTACTAGGAGGTTTCTTCCACTGGAAGAAATCTTTTCTTTTTTTAATCTTTTAATAATCAAATAAAGAATGGTTAGGTAACATTTATACAGAAATAGTAGAAACCATTCTAGCCAACATCCCCTTTAAAAACATAAGTAACCTGAAATTTAGTGTTTAAAGTTTAACTTCTTTTTTCAAAAATTAATTATTTTAATTAATTATTAGTAATTAAATTAACTTTTATTTTTTTAGATTGTGGTTTAAATTGTTCATTTATGTAGTCAGTAAATTTAAAAATGTGGAGCATTTGTTTGGCTTTTAGTGGGTTTTTTCCACTTTCTTCCGTTTCTTCCATTTTTTCCAGTTTCTACCGGTTTTTTCCAGTTTCTTCCACTGTCCTGGAAGAAACCCATCCCTGCTTTAAAGCGGAAAAACGTTTTCGTTGCCGGTGAATTCAAAACTCAATAAAACAAGTTACTACCCTAATTCCTGTCTTATCATATACTAACTACACTTCCTTTTTATTCTTAAAAGTCATCTCCCAACAAAATATCTTGGAAATGAAAATAACCGCAAAACAAAAGTGGAGATATATTATTTAAGGAAAATATAAAAAAGTAGGATTTTTTTTACGACTTCAAGTGTTTTTCAAAAGTAATGAGACTATCAACACATTCTTCAAAAGGGGATTCCTGGGATATATCTTGGCCAGGAGATTTCTATTAAGGTTTATGACATAACTTCAGGACTTGTTGAAACACTCTGTATAATTGAATTTACGAATGACGATGGAAACTGACTACTTTTCTTCAACAAACGTAACGTCACGTTTTCAAAAAGTAGCGGATTTGTAGAGAGAGATGGGCCAAAATCGAGTAGCAGTAACAAAATAGCTGCTACATAAGAAAAAAAACGATGTAGCTGCTACACACGTTGAAAAATAACCGCTACTTTTGTAGACTCTCGATTAGTCCAAAAATCACCGTCCATAAATGACGTCACGCTTAGAGGGGAGGGGGTTCATCAATCTGTGACACTTTGTGACAAGGGGGGTTTCAAGAATTGTGACATCACACATTGAAAATCAAAAATAAAACTAAATAGCAATCTGAAAAATGTAGCTTAAATAACATTATTACAAGATTCATACCAACTCACTTTGAACTTTTAAGGTGGGATGCACTTAAAGTTCAATGAAAACATCGGGTTCTAAATTCTTACCAACCTTATTCTAAACTTATTATTATTGGTACCAGTCCGTGACGTGACAAAGTGGGGGAGTGTGACGCTTTGTGACATAGGAGGGGACAAAAATGTTGAAAAAAAGTGTTTTTCCCCTTACCTGCTGACGTAGCCCCACTCGGCCGTCGGGTGGTTGTAGAATAGGTAGTCGAAGGCTTCTTCCAGCGTCAGGTTCTGCAGCTGCAGCTGCGGGCACGACAGCTGGATGCTCCACACGTCCCCCGCGTCGCCGTTGCAGATGGCGCAGTGGTAGTTGGCGTAGGTGGCGCCACTGGCGCGGCTGGTGACGGGCGCGTCCCCCACCGGATCCACCCCGCCCGACCCCCCTCCTTGGCACGACTTGGCGATGAAGTCGGGGCCCTTCCACTGGCCGGAGCAGGCGCCAATGACCAGGGCGTTGCCCTTGCACGCCACCTGATGGGAAAGAGTAGGATGATACTATTATATAGGGCCATATGCAGCACCGTTTAGGGCCGTGTTCAGAAACTTAAAACACGCAGAAGAAACGATAACGGTAACGGTACCATGGGCGTAACCAGGTTTCATGTTAGGGGGGGGGGCAAGGATACTATACTTACCTATGCTCTTGATGTTGCGAATACTAGTGACTTGGAATTGACTACTCAACATTATTTCCCCGGCCAGGCCCCCATACCCCATGGCGAGTACTTTTACACGCTAAATTACAAAGACAAAGGATTTTAACTTTTGCACAAGAGGGGGTATGGGGGTCCTCCCCCAGAAAATGTTTTAAAATTCGCCTCTCAGAGTAGTGTTTTAGCTCATTTTGAGACTCTTTGGGCCGAACAGAACGTTTACAGAACCGCTTCTTGTGAGCCATACAGTTTTCAAGGAAAATTATGTACAGTTGGGGAAATAAAAAACGACTCAGTTGAGATTTCTGACGAACCACTTGGGTTAGGAAGACAAACAAGGTGTCATTTTTCGTGTCATGAAGTATTCTTTAAATGATAAAAATTTCGAGTCCTTAGGGGGTCGTCTTCATATTAAACGAAACACCAACTTTTGTTTTTCCTATGGGGACCCCCAATTATTATGCAATTTTCTGAAAGAGCATCCTCATAAACCCCCAAATACCAAGTTTCATTCAAATCGTGCAGTAAATAAAGCTTTTACGTTTTGGGGGTCGTCTCCAGAGTGAGAAGGGTTAATTTTCTGTAAACACTATTTCTTAAAAACGGTGGGATAGTAAGACTTTTACTCACCACTTTAATGTTTATTGAAAAGTTTATAAGTAATTTATTGAAATTTTATATCAAATTTAAGATTTAATTTAAGTTATGGTGATTAAAATAAGGCGACTGTTTCCAAAAAAACCATTCGCCAGTATACATTTGGCAGCGGTATACGGTCCCTTAAAGAGTGGGAATTTAGTTTAATTCGGTTTTTTCCAAAACTATTAAATGAAATCGACTGAAATTTTGGTTTTCCACATAAAATTACTACCAGAATCGATTACCATAAAAATATTAAAAGATTTTAAAATTTAATTTTTGGGTCAAAATTAGATGTTAATTATCTATCTATTAACCATTAAATATCGCTATAAAAGCATAATTATTTTGTTTGGGGACACAAATTTGATCTAAATTCAAAGTTTCATATTTTTACGCCGAAAACATTTTGACAAATTTCACATTGAATGGTTGACATTGTAAAAATATATTATGCTTTTATTTGGATACTTTCATGGATGAAACTTGGTATTTGGGGGTTTATGGGGATGCTCTTTTAGAAAAACGCATAATAATTGGGGGTCCCCATAGGAAAAAATAAAGTTAGTGTTCCGTTTAATATGAAGACGACCCCCTAAGGACTCGAAATTTTTTTTCATTTAAAGAATACTTCATGACATGAAAAATGACACCTTATTTGTCTTCCTAACCCAAGTGGTTCGTCAGAAATCTCAACTGAGTCGTTTTTTATTTCCCCAACTGTACCTTTAATAAAGTTTAATAAAGCCTTTAATAAAGTTTTTCAAAAAAAATTAGCAAACTGAAAATTCAGGGAGGGGGGGGGCAGCTCCCCCTCCCTGCACCCCTCTGGCTACGCCCATGGAGATGGCATTTGAAAATAGCGTTATGGACGCTTTTTCTATGTGGATTCATCAAAAGTGACCAAGGCCTTTATCCTACCGACGATCTGAAAAGTGAATCTTTGAATTTTTAAATCCCTTATAATAAGAAAACACTGCTCCACTGACCTGTGTGGAAAGCTCCAGATCCGATCGGTTGAGCTGGAGATACTTGGCGTCCGAGCAACAGTCGTCGTACACGAGGCAAGCCTTGTCGCAGCGGCAGCCACGCCCCACAGCAAGCCCCTCCCCCGAGCACCGGTGACCGCAGAACGACTCCTCCCCTCGCCCCGCCCCCAGACACAGGCACAGGACCCCCAGAGCCCACGTCACGGATGACGTCATGTCGGGAAAAGTCTAGAAGGAAAAATGTTTGGAATTAGGAATTCGAAATTACACTGCATAAGCTCACATACCTAGCCGAGGCAAGCTTTAAAATTTGTAATAGATCACAATGAAATAAAACCTTATCATAATAGCTTGTAGACCATTATTTTCCACATTAACTTTTTTACAAATTTCATGTGGACATTAAATCATGCTTCACTCAACAAGATTCAATTTCATTTAAATTTAAATACCTAAGACTAAAACTTCTAAAAAGAACTATGGCAAACACGACCGAGGACCAGAAAAGAGGTATTAGATGGAGATTTAACACAGTCCTAGAAGATCTGGATTTTGCAGACGACAGCGTGTTATGTCATCAAAGTACCCTGACCTTGAAATGACAATCCATTTATTTAATAAATATGCAAACAGTGCGGGGTTGCATATAAATAAGAAGAAAACCCAAACAATGAGAATAAATGCGAAATCTCAAAGAAAACTAAAAATTGATGATGTGGATGAATTCACATATCTTGGTTCTGTCCTAGATAGTAATGGAGGAGTGGAGAAAGATATTAAAAACAGAATCATACGCGCAAGAACATCTTCCTAAAAGTCTTGATAAATTCTGGAGGTCTTCAAGCATCCAAAACCGAACCAAAATAAGTAGCTACAAGACAATAGTTAGAGCAATTTTATTATATGGTGCAGAAACGTGGTGCCTCAGATCTCAGAAAGTCAGACATTCAGAAACTAGAAGTTTTCCAAAATAATTGTCTAAGAAAAATCTTTAAAATCTTCTGGCCTGTTAAAATGAGGAATGAAATAATTTTGGAAAAAGCCAACATCACAACAATAGAAGAGGAAATGAACAAAAGGAGGTGGCGATGGACTGGCCATGTTTTAAGAACACCAAGGGAAAAAGTGGCACACGTCTCGCTCTCCTGGGCTCCTGATGGCAGGAGGAAAAGAGGTAGGCCCTAGGCCAGAGATATTTTTAACTCCTCTGAGAGAGTATTTCACTCCTTGAAAATCGGAAATACTCTTTAAAAAAACTAGCCAGGAGTATTTTTACTCTTTGAATTTTCCACAAAGGTTTAAAATGCACCGTGTACCTCACCGAAACAACAAATAATATGTTTCTACTCAAAACACCAACTGATCTCAGCGGAGACATTTCCGCCCGACTTCTGGCCAAAGCCAATTGTCAAAAACCACTGCACCCTAACCATCATACTTTTTAATTGGGTTCTCATACAGCCATAGTATTTTTTTTTCATTTATTGTTTTGATTCTTAGGCAGTTTGATTGCAGTTTTTGTGTCTCTGTATATGTAGTTTATACTATTTCAGTATTTCACTCCTCATAATTCAATTTCACTCCGCCTAAAAAAGTCAAGGTGTATTTTTACTCCTCCAAAAAAATCCTAGGAATAACACTGCCCTAGGCCCAAGTTGACATGGCAGAGACAGATGCTGGCCGATTTCAAGAGAGTGGGAATCGGTGGATTGGAGGAGGCCGGGAAGGGGACCGGAGGGCATGGAGGGGTGGGCTGGATGCCTTATGCGCCATACGGCGTGAGGAGCATAAGTAAGTAAGAAATGGCAAATGATCTGAAAAATTTAACAAAATCATCGTCTCAATGTTTGAACAATCAACGTCAAGTCTGTTATGCAAAAAGTCAAGTACAAATATTTTGATTTTGATCAAAAATATAACTTGCTTCTAAGGATGATTTTTTAAAACAAAACTATGGAAAATAACCGACAAAACGGAATTTTTCAGTCGTCATTATATTTTTTTGTAATAGTTAAAAACATTAAGGGTCCTATAAGATTAAATTCCCTTTGTGTCAAGTGCAATAAAAGATTAAAAGAGGATGTGAAAAGGACACAAATATAATTGAAGGGTTTGGGAGATGAAGGGGTTATGTAACAACAGGGGTGCAGAAAATGTCCCAGGAGTGACACAATATTTTTTCAGAACAGAATTAATGTCGTCCAAAATTTCCCCCAAGAATGTCTCCAGATTTTCATTCTAGTTTATGTTATTACAATAGTACAAAGAGTTTTTATTATAAAATATAGTTTTCTTAATTACTGAACTTCTGCAAAGTTCAATAATTACCAAATAACACAAGTTATAATTTTTATGGACTAAATACCTTCTCCTATTCTTTCTGGTAGTACTTGTCACCTTAGCTCAAAAATCTTCATTATAAGTCAAAAACTTCGTTGTGATTGAACAAGAACGTGATTTTTAATGGAAATTGGCAATCCCGTCACAAATACGTTGTTTTTCTTGCATATCGATCGAAACACAAGGAAAAGCCAACTTTCAACGAAGAAAATTCGTATTTTCGGTGTAGAAATTATTAAAAACTTGGACAATTTGTAGAGCTTTTTTTTTTTTTCGTTTTCTGGTTTTGTCGTTGAATGGGTGTATGAAATTAGTCTAATGACATCTATTTTTGATGAACCAAGTTTTATTTACTTACCTGTATCTGTCATCCATTGAATTAGATTGTATTTTCAAAAAATGTAACATAGCCCCTTCATCCACCAAACCCTTCAATATTGAAAAAAAAACCCTATAGCGTTTTCCTTTTGGTAACTCTGACGAAGGAGGCCATTATAGCTTCCAAAAAAGCTGTCAGGTTGTGGTTTTGCAAATGAAGGTTTTGGTGGATGAAGGGGCTATGTTACATTTTTAGAGAGTGAGAGGACCTTTACAAATAATTATGATCCACCCCCCCGCAAAAAAAATCATGAAATTTTTAACTCTAAATTTAAAAAACATTTAAAAGCTTTTTAAAAATTACTTCAGAATGAATCACTGCTTCGTTTCTGATTCTCTTTGAATCGTATCAAACCAAGATAAAAGAAGGTTATTTTGAAGACATTTTTTCAAACATTTAATATATCAATAAACAAATCATATAAACGCTCACCAAACGCGTAAATTAAAATAAAAATTAATAAATTGCCTTTTTTTCTAATTTTGTTAAAATAACAACTCATAATTAAATGACTAGAACGCTTAAATTAAGGAATTAGGAAAACACTTCTAGGCAGGTCAGGACCTGTTACTCAAAAGAAATACCAGGTTCTGGCCCCCCTGCTCCTTGTCGGATCAACGGAGTAACGATTGATGCTCTTGCTGTCACAAATGCAACTCTTGCGGAGTTGTTGCAGCCACAGTTACCAGAACCCTAACGTTCACCGAAAAGAACAGATTCAAGGGAACTGTTATTTCTGAGAAGGAGGTAAAATAACAGCGAACAAGTAACAGGTACCTCAGCCATGTCATGCCGAAAACGCGCACAACACGTTTAATAATACTTTTTGTCCTCAAGTAAACAACACTTGAGTTTGTGTTGCTAGCTAAAACATTTTTTTTTTTTTTGCAATAACACTTTTCAGTGTTATTTGTAGAACACATATCTGCCAAACAACAGGTTTCAAACATTATCAGAACGCAATAAAATAAGTGTTTTAGCTAACACAAGCTAAAGCGTTGTTGATTTGAGGATAAAAAAGTTATATTTAATGTGCTGCGCGCATTTTGCAGTGAACTGTTAACTTCCTTCCATAAACTTGTTCCTTACCGACTACTTGCTCTTTTTGATAGCAGGTTCCTCGAGCCTGTTATTTTTGGTGAATGTTGGCTGTTAATTTCTACTTTTCGGAGTGGCAGGGTTTATACTCCATTTTTTTTTCTCCGTTGGTCCCCGTCCCCCATCTACGTAGGACCTAGGATATCTGGTAGTTGTAATAGTAGTAATTTACGTAAAAGGACAATTTCTGTGTTTTGGGGAGTAAATAGTTGAAACACAATTCTTTTAAAGTAAAATCCCCAAATACTTTCTGGGAGAGTATCCAGTATCCCCCAACTTAAAACAAGGCTTTTCTCACAAAATTTAAAAAGCATAGGCATAGGTCAAAATATTAACCTATGTCCAGTGATTGCCATGAAATTTCGAGGTATCGTTAATTTATTTTAAAAAGAAAGACCCCAGCCCCCAATTCAATTTACCTAGAACTCAGAATATGGTGTGGTTGTAGTAATGTAGTAGTCATTTTTTAAGGCTTAAAAATTTTTTGAATTCCAGGGCGTAAAGAGTTTAATCACTAACACTATTTTTAATAAAATTCGAAAGTACTTTATGGGGGATTATCCCCAATCATAAAACTAGGTGTTATCCTCACCAACAAAACTTGAAAATCCCCACTCCAAATTTTTACCCATATGTGTAATGGTTTTTCAATTAATTCAGCTTAGCGCTTGGTATTTCCTTTTGCGCATTCGCTGAATTTTTTAGAATGAGTTGTTTATCGTAGGGAAGTATAAGTGAAAATTAATTATATCGTAAAAGGTATATTTTATGTTACAGCAATTACATATACAGTCACTCCAGGAAGTATTCGTACACCCAACAAATTTGCACTGGTATACTTCCTAATGCGGCAAAATTACACGTGCAAAATCCAAACAAAAATTATCCTAACATAGTATGTTATTCGTCATTATAATCTACCAAAAAAGAGCAAAAAAATATTAAAAGAGTTAAAAAATTATTTAAAAAATGAAGTAATTTGAAAGCTATTGGTGTTATGAACCTCAAGAATAAAATTGCATGCACGTTGCACGTGCTATAAAATTAGGATCAGGAACAAAATATGCTTTTCAGTCTATGCTATCCATGTTAAGTCTATGGCTGTACGAATATTTGTTTGGGCTTTAAAACCGTTTTTTTTTTTAAATATTTTTTTTTTTGTAACTGTTCTGATATTTTTTTTGCTCTTTTTTTTGGTAGAGTATAATGAAGAATAACATACTATGATAGGATAATTTTTGTTTGGATTTTCACTTGGAATATAGCCGTTATAGGTAATACTAGTGCAAATTAATTGGGTGTACGAATACTTTCTGGAGTGACTGTAAAATTAAAATAAACGACTTATGATACTTATTTTCTCTTTTTATTATTATAATAACCAAAAAATATTATAGCCAGACATATTTCAAACCACGGCTTACTGTTTCTCATACAGGCTAGCCGAGTTTTAAACAATGAAAACCATTTGACAACTTTTCCCGCTTGGAGCGCTACAAGACCTACCTATATCACCCACCGCCTTCAACACTGTGGATATGCTTTGCCAGTTGGTCCAGTATTGCCATCTGGATTTGCAATGATTTCCGTAGTCGGCTAGCCTGTATATAAGTATCTAGTAAGCTGTGGTCAAACACATACTCTGGGGTTCCCGAGAACGGTTTCGTGAGAAAAAAAAAGGTTCTGAAACGCTAATATAATTGAATCGTCAGTTTCAAAAAGGGAATAAGTCCAAAAACCAAGTTTTGAGAAAATCGGGGGGGGGGGGGGAACTGTAAGTAATGGAATTTTCATGCTATAACCACCTAATTTTTACTGGAAATTTAGGACCCTAATTAGAATACAGAACAATAATAATAAAAAAAAGTAGAAATGTATTCAAATATACTGTGCAGCTGAAAAAAGTTGATGTTGAAAGTTCAAAAATCTTAAAAGCCACATTAATTGACTATTAAATTATATTTCTGCTTAGTTCACAGCACAAAAATGGGAAATAGAAAAACTAAGACGAATGAAATTCAAAAGAATTATGAAACTAAGTAATTAACGCATTTTAATGAATATCAATAGAATCCAAAATTCATTGAACAATAGAGGGAAAGAACTTTTAAATTAAAAACAAATTTTGTTTTGGTTAGTTAAGGGGCCGTCCATAAATGACGTCACGCTCAGAGGGGGGAGGGGGTTAATCAATTTGTGACAGTTTGTTACAAGGGGAGGGGGGGGTTCAAAAGTTGTGACATCACATCCTCCCCAAAACTGAAAATCAACCAAAAATAACAAAAACATAATTTTTTTCCCAAGATTTTTTATCCAAAAAAAATTTTTGATCGATTGAAAGCGTGACATGTGACATAGGGGGGGAGGGGGTATGGAGAAGTGTGACAGTTTGTGACATAGGGGGGAGGGGGTCAAAAATGGACAAAAAAAGTGTGACATATGGACGGCCCCTTACAGCACAAAGAATAAGTAAAGAAAGACAAATTAACTTACATTTCAAAGTAAATAAAAAATACAATGAATGGATATCGATTTCGCCAAATTCAAGGGTCTATATTTTTTACAGGAGGTAGTTATTTTTTCCTCTGCCCACTTATATGTAGAGGTATGCTTAAAGATGTCTTTGAGCACAAAAAGTCAATTTTTGGACTTATTCCCTTTTTTTAAACTTACGATTCAGTTAGGACTTAAAACTAGTGAAAACAACCAAAATTACCTCTCAATATACAGCCAGCATCCCGGACAGAAATGATAATATCCAGAAGCAGCTTTTGGCCTCAAATCGATGCAACTCAACACACCTTTCGATCAACACTGGTCACTGCGGTAATCGAATGCCCTCACGAATAGAAATCAATCCCACTATGGGTAGAATACGAAATTGTGCCAAACTGACAGCAAGCGCGAGTTTTCTCTGTTCTTTAGGCAAAACGTCAGAGAAAATAATAAACCAAAAACCAAGTTTGAGAAAATCGAGGGGGGAAACTATAAGTAATGGAATTTTAGCTGTATAACCACCAAATTTGTATTGGAAATCCAGTACTCTATTTAGAATATAATAATCATCGAAAAAATATAAGTACATATTCAAAAAATATTTTCAACTCAAAAAAGTTGATAGATATATTCCCTTTTTAACCTAATGAAATTTCAGATGAAAAAAATCTAAATAAAAATCACTTTTAGCCAAATCGACAACCAAAGTATATTTCTGCTTAGTTCACAGCACGAAAGTGAAAAATAGAAAGACTTAGATGAATAAAATTAAAAAATGTTATGAGACTGAGTCATTAAGGCAATATCAATGGAGTAAGTGAATATCAAAGTAGTCAAACATTTACTGGATAAAAAAAACTATTTAATTAAAATCAATTTTATTTTTATCTAAGTTTCCAGTTCAAAGAACAAGAAAAGAAAGGGGCCGTCCATAAATGATGTCAAGCTTGTAGGGGAGGGAGGGGGCTCATTAATTTGTGACACTTTGTGACAAGTGGGAGAGGTGGGGTTGGGAATTGTAACATCACACATCAGGGGCGGATTAAAGGGGTGGCGGAGGGGGCGACCGCCCCCCCCCGAGAAAAATCCCCTAAAAGTAGTTTCAGAACACTTTTTGGCATGCTAAAATTCAAAAATTTCCCGACCCCCAGACCCCACCTCTTCTTTCTTTGCCTGTACAGTCATTTAAGTCGTTTTCTATGATGATAAGATAGAAGTTCTTATTCAGGAGCGGGTGGGGGCCCCTGGACCGGACCCCCCATTGGGCCTGACCTTAAACTTTTTAGACCCTACTTTAGGTGTTATCATGATTAACCACTCAACAGAGGACGTCTATACCCCTCAAAAGTGTCTGAAAAACACTTTGGTGCTTGTTAAACTTTAAAAAATTTAAGAGGATCCCAATTCCATGCCATGGGCCAGAGGCGTATATAAGGGGGGTTAAAGAGCCCAGCTTCCCCTTCAAAATTCGGACTAAGTGGATAAAAACGAGTTAAAATTCTGTTTTTAAGGGTTAAATTTCCAAAAATTTTCTGGGGGAGGACCCCCAGACCCCCCTTTTTACTTGGAATTCTATAATACTCTACATACATTTTTTACGTAAACATTTTTTAAACTTAATGTACCCCCTTCTCCACTATTTTTAAACTTATTTTATATCAGTTTAAAGTCTCAAAACAGCTTACACAGTATACTAGGTTTAAAAATATTATTTAAAAAATATTATATACCAGGGGAGGACCTACTGTAAATTGAATATTCGATCTAACCGCCCCCACCCACAAAATTGCATTAATCCGCCACTGTCACACATTGAAAATCATAAAAAAACCCTAAATAATTTTGTTTACTAAAATGTAGTTTAAATGACATTATTACAAAATTCATAATAACTAAATAGGCCCCCGGGCAAGTGCCCCGAATGCCCTCTCAGAAATCAGGCTCTGGGGGGGGGTACAAAGGCCCTCCATTAATAATATGTTCCATACACATTCGGAAAAGTAACAGAAACGTCCATGTGAGAGTCATTTAGCAAACAAAACTTCCTGTTATTTGTAAAGGATATGATATTTCTGAACTCCAAGGTGCGTATTTATACGTAGGTAGTATGATTTTTAGGCGATATTGAGTAACATCTGCTCATACTTCATTATCAATAGAGGGTCTTTGTCACCCCCCTAAACTATTGTTAGGGTAATTTGATCCCGAATTCCTTATTCCCACTCATAGATGATCCTACGACGGGAATTTCATTGACACGGGACTAAGATTTGTGTGATTATTCCCCCCCCAAAAAAACCATCCTTAATATTTGGACACAAGTGTAATTGCCGAATGCTTCCATTTGGCATGCATTTGTATTCCACCCATAGTGGGATTGGCCTCAGTGCCGCCATTACGGTATTCTAAGAAAAGACCCACAAACACCTTAATGACGTCATGGTTGCAATTTTATGGGAATTAAAGGGAAATTACGGAGTTTTGGAACAACGGCGGCCGTTCCACACGAGCGAGTTCTTGATCCCATTTTCCTCCTCTTGGGCAACTTGTTAGCAGAACCTCGATGGTGATAATGATGATATAATTTCATATTTTGCGATACTATCGGCGGCTGTTGTGGGAAAATTCCGATTTCTGGCAGGGGTTGAAATTTTCTTTAAATCAGTGGTTGTGGTTCCCACCTCGTAAGGACCTCCAAGTTTAAGATCGAAACCTTCCTGGACCACCTTAGCAGTTGGATTTGAGATTTCCCCACGTTAAATATCATTTTCAGGACTCGATGATGAAGTACAGGGCCGTAACCAGACTTTAGTTTCGGGAGGGGTTTTGACTTCAAATTAATTCTGATGAGGTACCCATAGGCGTAACGAGGGGGGTTATTGAGGATTTAACCCCCCATTGAAAATCAGCTCAATAACGAGTTAAAACACCTGTTTCTAAGGGTCAAATTTCAAAAATTTTCTGGGGGACTCCCAGACCCCCGTTTTGTACTTGCAACTCTGTATACCAACAATTTTTCACGTATCAAGTTAATAAGGAAGCAAATCCTACTTTACGATTTCTAAAAAGCTACATAAGGTTTTAGGACATTCATAGGCGTAACGAGGGGGGGGGGGTTATTGGGGATGTAATCCTCCCATTACATCAACGGTTTCTAAAACATGAAAAACTGAAAAATTTTCTCTTTACAAGGAAGGTCCACTTGTTATCCACCAGTCCACCCCCCAACTATTTCCACCCAATCGCCGCTGAAGGCATCACAGGTATAGGAAAAAGCAGGTGGTTCACAAGGAACTGTTCTTTTAGGAACTAACCCAAAGGGCCTCAAAATGAATTTAAACGCTACATTGAGAGACAAATTTTTACAAATTTCTGGGGGAGAACCCCCAAACCCCCCTCTAATATTTCTACGTCTGTTATACTGTGTTTTTCCCTTGAAAGTTAAGCCTCTTATATGAAGTTTTCCCATCGGAGGTTTTGCAAAAAAAAATGTATTATACCTACATTATGAGAAATTTTTTAAAGGGAGTAATATGTTGGAGTGGTTGACTGGTCGGAGTAACACCCCCCATTAGTCAACTCTAGTTACGCCACTGGAGGTACCTCCTTACGACTAATTTCATACAATAAGTTTTAGATTACTTACACGTTGAATTTAAATTTTGTTGCACTAAATTTCAAAATAATGTTTACCTACAATGTTAATCCCAAGTGAAATTGGGGAGTCTGGTTATAGCTATGGTAATGCTATATCTAGACACAGATACAAAACTCATGGACGAAAATGCTTGCGAATGTAGACTAACTAAAGCAGGCGCGGATCCAGGGGGGGGGCACTCTAAACAGTGACCCCCTTGGACCATAAAAAGGTACTCAAAACGATTTAAAACCCTACTTATACAAATCAAATTTCAAAAATTTTTCTAGGGGAAGGCCCCCATACCCCCAGCGGCACCAAAAGGGGATCTTGAGTGATACTCCCCAACATTTTGACATTTTCCTCAAAAGGGAAAGGGGATGATCTGGAAAAGTGCCCCCCCCCCCTTGGAGCCGTGCTGGATCCGCGCCAGAACTGAAGACAATTGAATCATCAGTTTAAAAAAAGGAATAAGTCCCAAACCCAAGTTTTGAGAAAATCGGAAAAAAATCTGTATAAGTATTGGAATTTTCGTTGCTCAACCACCAAACTTTTAATTACAGAACAATCATCGAAAAAAAGGTATAGTATTCTATAGAATATTTTACAGTTGAAAAAAGGTGATGGACTTATTTTATTCTCTTTTTCAAACTTATGATATTTCGGCCAAACAAACTTTTAAAAATCACTTTACTCGATAGTTAAATTATATCTCTGCTTACTATTTCACAAAACAAATGTAAAAAAAAAGACTTTAAGACAAATAAAATTCAAAAGAATTATGAAACTGAGTCATTAAGGCAGTTTAATGAATATCAATAGAGTCCGACACTCACTGGATAAAAACACTTTTAAATTAAAAACGAATTTTGTTTTTGCTTAATTTACAGCACAAGAAAAATAAAATAACAAAATTCAAATTTAATAATAACCTCCTCCTTTTTGCAGTCGGTAAAAAAAATACAATAGAGTGTTTTCAGGTGACGTCACAACCGGTTATTTTCTTTTAACTGTGTACCTTCTGTAGGGCTTTTAACTGTTTCTAAGGCCGTTGTTTATCTGTTGCTAAGGCGGTTTTTAAGTATGGGGTCACGTGATTGCAAATGCTCCAATAGTAGAATTCCACGGCTAGTAATTTTTTGTAACTGTTAACCTCTGTAGGGCAAAAAACTGTAACAACCTCTGTTGCTATGGCCGTTGTTATGTCCGAGTCATGTGATTGAAAATGACGGCTTACTAGATACTTATTGAGCATTTTCAATCACATGGCTCGGCCTAACAACGGCCTTAGCAACGTTGTTTTTTTCCTCCAGTGACATCATGTGCAAGTGCTTCTATTGGATGCTTCTCTTTCCCGCCCCTAACAACGCCCTTAGCAACGTTGATTTTGTCCTCCAAGTGACGTCAAGTGCGAATGCTCTATACAGGCTAGCCGAGTACGGAAATCATTGCAAATCCAGATGGCAATACTGGACCACAACTGGCAAAGCATATCCACAGTGTTGAAGGCGGTGGGTGATATAGGTAGGTCTTGTAAGCGGGAAAAGTTGTTAAATGGTTTTCTTTGTTTAAAACTCGACTAGCCTGTATAAGTATCTAGTAAGCCGTGGAATGGGCATCGATTTCGCCAAATTCAAGGGGAGGGGTAGGTATTTTATTCCTCTTCCCATTCATGTGTAGAGGGATGCTTGGAGCTTTTTCTTTGATCACAAAAAAAGTCAATTTGCCATTTTTTTTTTGGACTTATTCCCTTTTACATTCAATTTTCCCCATTGATTGGAAAATTGTGTAAAAGAGCGACGATGACTCAAATGCTGCGCGATACACATCGAAGGGACCGCTAAGAAACTTCGAATTATCCAAGACTTCGTACTAAAAATAGAAGTTTCATTTTTTTTTAAACTTTAATTCCTTCTCCGGTGAATGAGTGAAATGATTACTCCTATATCGCATGACCTCTTCTATTGTGGAATCGTAAAAGTCTTGTTCTCAACGCATGAATGACACGGTGAAAGCTGTCTCTATACCGAAAGCGACTATTAACTGAAAACACTGTTTTGAGAGATCTCTTCTCTTTATTGAGAAAGTGGCGCCTGCTAAAGCCAATTATATTAAATAATCTTAGTATAAAGCGACGTTATTCTAGTGATGATTTCCGTTTGGATATTTACTTCATAATAACTAATAATAATAATCAGGGGCGTAGCCAGAATTTCCCCTTGGGGGGGGGTCCAGTGAGAAAAAATTATTGAATATGGGTAGTTTTTCCGTAATTAGTGGAATTAATTATTCTCAAATTAGTATAATTATCCCTATATATTAACTAATGGTTAATAATTTATTAGTAATTAGTATAATGGTTAAGATTAAGTACGAATTTTTAATCTCTAGTTCGATTCTAAGTTTTCATTAACAAAAAAAGATGTTTTTCTTAATGTAAAAAGTTTCTTTAAAAATATTATTAGCTTAATGTAAAAAATTCGTGGTTATTATAGAAACCCAAGTACAACAGGGGGGTCTGGGGAATTTGGAAATTTGACCCTTAAAAACAGCATTTTAACCCAAGGTATGGGGGATTTCCCCCGGTAAATTTTAAAAGTTTAACAAGCAAAAAAGTGTTTTTCAGGCTCTTTTAGGTCAGGCCCAATAGGGGGGGGGGTCTGGACCCGGGACCCCCCCCCTTGGCTACGCCCCTGATAATAATAATTCATAAGAAAAACTTTCAAAAGATTCCATAGTATCGATTTAAAAGGAAGTTTAAGAAACCAAGAGAAAACTTGGAATCAAAGACTTTAGACCTTTCGAAGCTGCAAGAGCTGAGAGTGATTATGACGCGGAATTAAATTTAGATCGAAATAAAAACATTAACATTAATAAACATAAACATTATTATGTTTTGTGCGGAAAACTACCCAACAACACCGTAAAAATAATGAGAGGAAACAGAAACGAATATTTTCCCAATAAAACACCGAACAGAATGGACTTTATACGAGCGAACTTTCGCAACGGGCAAAGGTGTTGATTTCCTTGTTTGACCTTGCAAGCCTCCGAATTGCACAATTCTGTCAGGGTCAAGGATATGTCTCTTTCACAGGTGGGTTTAAATAAATACAGGAAACTCACGGAAATGGGATACGATGCAGTGCCCCTCCTTCCTCATAAACGTAATTTGTAAACGGCCCATAAGTAATGTGATAAGCTGAAACGGGTATGGGAAACGTTTAGAACAGACACATTTTTAACTTCTCTGAGAGAGTATATTTCACTCCTTGAAAATCGGAATTACTCTTTAAAAAACAGGAGTATTTTCACACTTTGAATTTTTCACATAGGTTGCTTAAACCTTCAGCTACTGCATCCTAATTATCATAATTTTTAATTGTGTTTTCATACAGCCATAGCAATATTTTTTTCATTTATTGTTCTGATGATTAGGGAGTTTGATTGATTGAAACTCGAAATAGTTTTTTCTTCAATTTCATTTGTCCATTAAAAAGTCTAAGTGTTTTTAATAGAAATGTTGTCTCTGTATATGTAGTTTATGCTATTTCCGTATTTCACTCCTCATAATTGAATTTTACTCCTCCTAAAAGAAGTCAAGGAGTATTTTTTACTCCTCCAAAAAAAATCCTAGGAATAACACTGGTTTGGAAAGTCGCGGGACAAACTTTAGAATATTAATGAAGTCGCGGGACAAACTTTAGAATATTAATGAAGTCTCGGGCCCATAGATAATAGATAGTTGTGAAGAAAAAATAATGCCATGGTTAAAAGTTTTGAGGTGAGCGAATTTGTTTAAAAATAAAGAGCGAGTTGTAAGTTTCATGCGTGCATAAAAGGGGCTTTGCCTTAAGCTGATTGTGGGTTTCAGTCACACGTTCTGCGTAACAGTTCTGTCCATGGCCTCACCCAGTGTGAGGCTGGTTATACTGGAGTTAGAAGATCTAACAACCTAGGTACTCAATCAAGAGTATCCCTTTGTTTTTTTAAAAGGTTAAACCAGGTTAGTTTTTTCGTTACCCTGGTTAGTTTTAGGGGCAGCCGCCCCCTCCCTAAATCATAAGTATTTTTATTTCTTTAGTTTTAAATTTCCAAAAAAGATTTTGAAAGCATGGATCACTCAAGTACGTACAGACCTATACATCAAGTCAGAGGATTCAAATTTAAAAATTAGGGATCACACACAGGGCTGTATAAAAGGGGGAGGTTAGGGGGTTCGACCCTCCATCCTGAAACTCTTCTGACTATTTAAATACCGTTTTACCCTTGAAAATTTGGAATAGTACAAGGAGCGATCCACTATGAGTTTCACCTTAATGTCCCTAATACCCAAAATTCTACTTCTAAAGGTGAAATTACAAAAATATTTCGGAGGAGGACCCCCATCCCCCTCTTTTCTTAAATGTGTATTATCCACAAAACTTTAAGATGTGTTACTCCTCCCGAAACAAAATTCTGGTTGCGGCCCTGGGTCTCACGGGGCTTCAAGAGTAGTCCCCACGAACACCAAAAAGTCCGACCCGCGGCTTGCCTCTGCCTTCCTACGCCCATGGGCATACGTATGATGTGTGCTAAACAGTTGAGCAAACAAGCATTGGAATAGTTCACCACAATATAGACTCGCATTGAGCGAATGCCCCCTCATAAAGAAAGAAACACGCATCAAGAGAAAAAGTAATACATATAGTAATTCATTCAAGGCGACCATACAGGTTTAAGGCGGGTTTGCATGCAGCTATTCGAGCGGTGACGTCATGGGGGAAACGGTCGAAATTTCCTCATCAATTTAGAATCAGGCCTTGCTATTGGTTCTTAGCACTATGACGTCATCATTTGTAGGTAATTCATAGGTCGGGTCGCTCGAATCACTGCATGTAAACCTGCCCTTACTAATCTCACTTTCTCCACTCGCTTTTTTCTTATCGACAGGATGCTTGCGTCCGCTTCCGCCGCCGGCCTATCTCTGTACTGACGAAATTCAACTCGTAATTTTAGAAATATCCAACCCGTTCGTTGTTCATTCATGCGAATCATTTCAAGGGAAGCGGTCTCGTGAGCGGGGCGGTGACACGAGGGAGTGGTTGTCAGTCACGAGCTCTTCTTCATTAGTCCCGTGACGATTTCCACTCTTTTTAAGATTTAAGAAGTGATATAACAAGGATTAATACGGTACTAGCTTGGGTGCGGTACTAACTCGTAATGCTTTGGCTGTTCGGTGACTTCAAGAATCTATGCTCTGATCCTTTGGAGACTTAAAAGCTGATGCTGTACTGTTGTTCAACCTCTTTGTGCTCTTTTTTCAAGGATTTATACAGTACGTAGTTGAAATTTCGTTGTGCTCAGCAAATTGGGTGATTCCAAGGTGATTTATGCTGTTTGGTGTCTTCAAAACTTGATGCGGTACTGTGTTATGAGCTCGTAGTTTTTTAGTTAGGTGATTCTTAAGGATTTAAAACCTCACATAGTGCTCCGGTTGTTTGGTGACATTGTAAATTTATGTTTTGTTGTCTTAAAATCAAAGGAAAAGTTCTAACCCGTAGTGCTCTAGTTACTTAGTGACTTCAAATATCCTCTTAGGTAAAACCTCTGAAAGTTTGTGTGTTTCCCCCTAGGGACTTAAAAGGTATGCTTATGAAATCCTAGTGTTTTGTTGTTTGATCTCATTCAGGGCTCAGTGACTGCATTTACCAGACTTCCTTAAAAGGAGATCTTCAAACAAAGTGAAACAATTTCTTCATTGAAAAGAACTAAAGAGGTCTTCAGTTGTTGAATGTCCCCTTATTTCCAGCAACGAAAGGAGTCATCTTAACCAGTGACCATTTCATCGTAAACGAGAACTGATTTTCAACTTATGCTAATTTTGACCTTAACAAGAAAAAGAAGGTCTTCAACCTGTGACCATACCTTCGCTTACAAAAACCAAAGATGCCTTCAACCAGTGATTACAAGAGCTAAATAGGTTTCAATCAGTGACTTTCCCAAGAATTAAAGAAGGCTTCTCAACCAGTGACCATATCTTCCTTAACAAGAGCCAAAGAAGTCTTCTCGACCAGTGACTCTATGCACCCCAGTTCAAAGACAATGCCCGGCTGGCTCATCGTCTCGCTATTGCTGGTATGGGGGGCGTCGGGGGAGTACCGCAAGCTCATCCCCCAGTGCCTGAACGCCTGCCTCACGAGCCCCGTACCCCCCACCAACTGCCACTGCGACAGCAAGTGCTCCCTGGTGTACAACGACTGCTGCCTGGACGCCCCCTACCGGACCTTCCGCCCGACGGCCCGACGCCACCCCGAGCTGGCCTGCGTCTTCGTCCACGGCGAGAACGACCACTTCTGGATGATCGACGCATGCGCGGAGGGATGGAACGATTCCCAACAGGTGGCGGTTCGGGACAAGTGCCTCGAGGCGGTGGGGCCGGTCAGCGGGCTGACCAGCGACGCCCCAGGGGGCCGTCCCTTCACCAACCCCGAGCGAAGGCTGACCTACAAGAACTTCTACTGCGCTCTGTGCAACGGGGAGGTCGCCGAGGACCTGTTGGAGTGGAGGGTGAAGGCACTGTGCGAGGACGTGGAGGTCACTCCTGAAGACGTGCTCTCCAACTTCACCTACCTGGAGGAGCGAGGGCAGTGGGGGGTGTGGAAGGTCGCCTTCTCCCCTTGCCACCTGCTCTTCCAGCGCCCCCTGGGGGCCGAGGTGCGCAGCTGCGTGTCCGGGATGGTGTCCACCTGCCCGTCCGGGTGGAAGAACATCGCCACCAGGAGGAAATGCAAGTCGTACGTGGACCCGGTGCGGTGGAGGGACGGGCCGCTGTACCGCAACGTGGACTGTGCCGTGTGCCACGGCAGGAACCGGACCGGGTTCGAGTGCCACTATGACGTCACGAGAGGGTCCAGTGCTGTGATGCTGGACCGGGCCATGACGGTGGATCTCGGGTGCACGGGGCAGTGGCTGAGGTGAAAGGGGGCGTCACAGGCCATTTTTAAGTAAGAAGTTTGGGGACAAATGCCCCCGCAGTAGTCTATTTTGCCTCTGCAGTTATGAAAGTTTGCCCCCAAAGAGTAAAAGGTAAATTTCTGAGGACCCAGACTTCGTAATGAGCGAGGTTTGAAAAAACTGCCCAAAAATCAGTGAAACCATGGTCCAAATACACATAACTTGGGGGCCAATCCCTTTGGTCCCCAATTTATGTCCCTTCCTGTTGGGGGTCAGGGAATGTTGAGATCCGAGAGAGCTTTCTGCGGTACTAGTGTTCTCAATCCAAATTCAAAGAAAGGGTGTCTCTCCCTTTTTTTCTGTTTTTTTTTTTGCTCCTCTTCACTCCTTTGTGGATGCCCTCATAAAAAGTCTCTTTTAATGAAGAAAATCTAAACAAAACCTTTTATCCTAAATTTTTGCTGCCTCAATTGGGTCAACGCTTTTTTGCATCAAGTTTTCAAATTTTTTCCACGAGAAACCCTCAGACCCTCTTTTAACTGGTATGATTTTCCCTAGTTATAGAAGAGTCCATGCATCCCTCTCTCGATACCCCATGAACGTCAATCTAAAAGAGAAGCGGGAGCATTAACGAAAAATTCATGGACTTTTGCCCCGCAGTGAAAATTCTTTAAAAAATGGCCTGGGGCGTCATCATGAGCCGTTTGGTTTTATGGTGGGCTGGCAAAAGGAATGGAATATACTTCAAACACATAGTAGATTTTGTTCTTAACTGAGGTTCATCTGCCAACCCTGGTTTTATTACATCCTTACTCGTTATAGAGTGGGTTTTTCATGACTTAAATTATTTCTTTTAATAATGAATAATCCATCTATACTAGACAGCAACGTTAGTTGACCCTATGACGTCACTAACAAACAAAGCAGTTCCCGCATCACGGTGTCTGAATTTTGAGTGAAATGAAGAACGTCAATTTAAAAATATGATTATTTTGCTAAACTCATGTTACATGTATTGTGTCTTTTTATCACGATTTGCGTACCGAAACTCCTTCTAGCAATCCAACAGGATTTGTGTTTACCCCTTTTCTCCTTCCGCGTAGTGACGTACTGGATTCAGGAAACGTTGCTGTCGATTATATTAATTTTATCGACCCAAAATAAACGGAAAGAATCTACTGGTATTGCGTTTATTTACAAATATCATGAATCGTGACGTCACAAGCGTTTTCGTGAAGATTTGAATTTAAAATAAAAATAATGACCATGATGAGAGAGTTCTTCATTCTTCTTTAGAATTAGTATTTTTGTGATTAAGTCTACTAATTGAAGAATTGTTTCCTCTTCTTTTGCAAGTATGTTTTGTTTAACACAACAATATAAGTTGCAGTGCAGTATTTTTTTAAAAAATCCTAAAACAAGTATTGTCAATCATGTCAAGTTTACAAATTAATGCGAATATTGAAAATATGTGAAAAGTGATAGTTGTGTTTCAAAAGTTAGAAAGCAAGAGTAAAACCACGGACACACGAGCTTGGCTTTTAGGATAAATGATGTCCCAATCGACTAGAACACTCTGCACAATTTTGGAACAAACTAATAACTAATGTTTTTAATTTCTACATACACTCGTGTCCAAAAATTAATGATAGTTTAGATTTTTTGGGAATAATCACTCAAATTTTAGTCCCTTGTCAATGAAATAAATGTCATAGAATCATCTAAGAGTGGGAATATGTAATTCAAGATTTAATTACCTAAACAATAGTTTAGGGGGTACAGGGCATCAGTGGCGTAACTAGAGTTGACTCATGGGGGGTGTTACTCCGACCAGTCAACCCCTTCAATATATTACTCCCTTTTGAAAAATGTCTCATAATATAGGTATAAAATAGAATTTTTTTTTTACAAAACTTCCGAAGGGAAAACTTCATCTAAGAGGCTTAACTTTTAAGGGAAAAACACAGTATAACAGACGTAAAAATTTTAGAGGGGCAGAGGGGGGGTTAGGGGGTTCTCCCCCAAAATGTTTTTAAAAATTCGTCACTCAATGTAGTGTTTAAATTCATTTTGAGGCCCTTTGGGTTAGTTCCTAAGAGAACAGTTCCGTGTGAACCGCCTTCCTTGTAAAGGAAAATTTTTCAGTTTTTCATGTGTTAGAAACCGTCGATGTAATGGGGGAGTTACAACCCCAATAACCCCCCCCCTCGTTGCGCCTATGCAGCAGTGTTGCCAGATTGGGCTATAAGTAGCGGATTGGGCTCCTTTTGAAGGTCCTTTGCGACAAAAATTTTGTTTTGGGCGATAGGCTACTTTTGGGCTACTTAAAAATTAAATTTGGGCTTAAACATTTTTAATCCGCGACTTTTGTGTTTTGAGAAAAAATAGTTATAACCCTGTTTTTAGGGTCAAATTTCCAAAAATTTTCTCGGGGAAGGACCCCCCACACCCCCTTTGAACTTGGAATTTTGTTGCCCACAACTTTTTTATACTTACGTTTTCTTTAAGACACAAATTCTACCTAAAAATGTATTAAAAAGTTGCATTGGACTTATTAAATATGCATGAGGGGCTGGAAGAAAAATTTTAGACCCCTCCCAAAACAATTTTAGATTAACAATGTTATCTAACTAATGGAAGGTTACAAAATTCGAAAGATATTTTATTGTAAAAATTTGATATTATGAAAGATAATTTTGAAAATTAGTTATGCTAGTTGAAATAGCTTTTTAAAAATTCAAAAGAATATTTTTTAAGTTCTAAAGTATGAGTTTATATAATAATAACTTAACTTTGTTAAAAGTGTGTGCCAACAATATTTCTAATTTAAAATTTGGGCTCCAAAAATTTCCATTCCGCGACTTTTAGGGCTTTGATTCGCGACTTTTTCGTCCAAATGTCTGGCAACACTGCTATGCAGGGCACGGCCATATTAGAAGCTCGAAATCGTGACGTGAAATAGTAGGCAAGACGTCCCTTTCCAGCAGCAGTGCTTATTTCAGACTGGAGTTGCGTTGTTGTCCAAAAAAGCTATGAAGAGTGACATCTTGCCTACTATTTCGAACTTCTCTCGCCTTATGAGTCAAGGTGGCCATGTAACAGAGGCCCTTCGTTGACAATGAAGTTTGAGCAGATGTCACTCAACATCGCCTAAAAATCATACTTAAAGTATTCCACATACCATATCCTTTACAAACAACAGTGAATTGCTTGTTAAAGATTTTCGCATGGACGTTTCTGTTACTTTTCCGAATGCGCAGGGAAGAATTGACAAATATCATTAAATATTAGTATTTTTCAACCCGAAATTTTGAATACTATTTATTCACAATTTCTATTTTCTTGAATGCAATCAGAAGTGGCCCACCTTGGGTGTCAGTCAATTGTGATCTATCTGAACTGATATTAAACTGTTTTTTTAAGTTTTGAATTTCCAAAATTTTCTTGGTCGCACCCTCTTTTGTGCTTGGAACTCACCACCCTCAAAGTTTTTCTTTATTAGGTTCATCAAGAAGATTAATATCCTACCTATTATTGTTCTAAAAGTTGCATTTAACCTATGTGAGTGTGGAGGAGGCATCTTAGAATTGTCGCCTGGGCTCAGTTTGGCCCTCGGCGTTAATATTTTTAATGAATACTGAAATGGCTATGTTATTTAGGATATTAATTTTATAGAAGAAGAGTTTTTTTTAACCCTACATCATTCTTTCTTCTGTTTTAAAAGACGTTTTAACTTACGTTAGACGTTTTCCATTTAGTAAGGATGGAATGCTACGTAGAAGTTACTTCGTACTAAGATAAACTTTTATCTTTTGATAAAACACAACTTACTACTACGTATTTAAAATAGTAGATTGAAAGTCTTGCATACCTATATAACTTCTTTTTTTTTCTTACATACTATCTATTTAAGAATGTATAAATAAATAAAATAATTGCATATTTCAAGCGGAAGAGTGTTAACGTAAGTGGTTGACAAGAGATAAAAAAATGAAAGCATTTCAGATATGTTTTATTCCACATTTAAATGAACAACTCAAGAATAACAACTTCACCCACACACGACATAAAAAGGGGAAAACAACGAAACGTCAACATGGATGGTAAAAAAAGGATGGTAAACCCTCTTTGTACATGCGAAATCGAGGATTATATATAGGAAGAGCGAATTCGACATCGATTTTAACCCTTTAATTTCTAGACGCACCATTTTCTATAGGATTCAATGTCAATCTAGGTGGACTAAAAGAGGCAAGACAGGGTTTCCTAGCTTTTAGGGAAACCAAAAAAAAAAGAGCCGTTTAAATGGATTTAAGGGCCTAATTGAAGCGTTTTTATTTTTTGAACTAATTAATTAATTAATGAAAATTTGAGAAAATCATTAATTTGGGTTTCTTCTGTGTGTCGAGTTGGCCCTTAGTATCGTATCTAGCCCTCCTCAATCAGTCACAGTCATTGACTATGGTCACAAAATTTTAAAAACGTAACAGAGAATAAAAATAACCTGTCGCCATAGAGAAGGTTAACAAAATAACGAGAAAAGGGGGGGGGGAATAGCTAACTAGTGATCAGCGGTATTGATACCTAACTGGGTACAAAGTATCAAACACTCATATTCGAAGAAAAACAAAATCTATCACATAAGATTTGTCTTAAATGAGTGGATACAAGGCGACATGTTTCTTTTAATATATAATAACTGGTACTCAGACGGGTTAGTTTTACTGATTGTTTTACCGTTCTAAAAAAGGTTGATTGTTGAAGAAAAATTCAGAACTTTTAAAGAGAGAACACAATAAAAATGTAAAATCTTTGATATAGTAATTAAGGAGTGTATAGTATTACAGTAGTTGGTTTCACATGATGCTAGGTTACATGAATGCTTATAAAAAGTAAAAACACTTTAGTAAAGTAAAAGCATAAAAAATATACAGTATGTAGTTTTAAATGCAGCTTGTAGTTAATATGTATATAGAGGGATTACCAAACTCTACAGTTTATCTATAGAGTATAAATACGATTAATACACATTAGTAGCAAAATGCACCTTAGAAAAAAAATTCTCAAAAAATTTATCTCATTAAAAATGTTTTGTATGTTCAAAAGCTCACAGTCACAGCTCAGTATCCAAAGAAAATAAAACCAACTGTTGTGGAAGTTTTGAACAGCTCATAATGGAGGGTCTATAAGAACAGCAGCTCTCAACCAGTGGAATGTACAAAATGGGAAATGAAATCTTGGAATATTTGTGAAAAATAAATTTTCAAGGAAAAATATTTTATCCAAGTAAACATCCTCCTGATAAAAATGTAAAACAAAGAAAAACCATATATTTTTAGATATAAATTGGCAATTAAGAATTTTGCAACAAGATTTTTTTATTTCCCCCATTAACTCTAGACTCAGTAGGAAAAATATATTAACTATAAAACAGAAAAAAAGGTTGAGAAGTTCTGTCGTTGCACTATTTTCTATTCTTTTAAATGAGACAAAAAATAAAAATTTTAAATAAGACATTGTCAAGCTAACTGGTGTCAACTGTGTTATAAAGAAAAAAACACTTCCTTAAAAATATTCTACAATTTTACCAACATTACTTTGATGATCAGATCTGTAAAATAAATGCATTTGCAGTTTATATCAGTTGTGGTCTCACATGAAGAATACCAGAAATGGGACTTCAGCAATACACTGGTGGGTTATATCTTATGACATGTAGCTATTCAACACTACAAATATCAAACATCTATGGTTCTATTCACCTTAACCCATTAGCGCCCATTGATCTATTTCTAGATCGCTAAACATAGCGTGGAAAACTCGCTTTTAAATTACCTTCTACCCACCCCACACATTCCAAACTGCCCAGGGGGAAAGATAAGGCATGCACCTGTCTTACAACACGTGTTTTTTTTTGTTTGGTTTGGTCATTGATCTACAGCGATAAGAGAAAGTTGGCATCGCCATTTCGTTCCGCAGTTTTTCGACGTTTCTTTGCATAAACTCTGGAAACAGCTAAGCGGTACCAGTAAGATAAACTTATTTTGGTGTTTTAATATCTTCATAGATGTGGCTATTAGGATATAAAGCGGTGTTATGTTAAAATAAATTTAAGTGGTAAAAATTCTTGCCGAAATGTTGCTGATCTAAAATTAGATCACTGGGCGTTCGGGCATTTATTTTTCCTGTGTTGCTTACTATACGATTATTTAGTTTTTCCCAATTGAAACTAAAAAATGAGTCTGAGAATATTCAGTTATGTCCAGGATGAAGTCAAATATATATTTTCTGATGAAATTGAAAATTATATTGTTGGTAATTAAATTTTATAATTTCTTTTGGTCTATAAATGGAGGGTAGACAATCATGATTTATTGCTAGTAAAGCAAAGCATTGCAAATAGTGGCACAAATTATCTGTGTTTATTCACATAAATTTATTAGTACAATACAAGTCAATTATCTTGTTTTGAAATAGTTCATGTTGGAAATTATACGACAATAACATTTTTTCGAGGAGCTGGAGAAAATATCAAATGGAAAATTATAATTATTTAAAATTCTCCATAATACAACTTTTGCAACTTTAAAATTGACGCTGTGGTAAAATAAATTATTGGAATATGCAGGTAAAAAGCTCAAAGACGCTGCCTTTTTAAATGTTGGCTGAGTAAGACCAAGTTTCGTTTTATTTCATGACCAATTTCATTTTATGGTAAAACAAATTCATAAAATTTACGCAACATTAAAACTAATGCATTTTAATTTACTTTGTGTTCAATTTTATGGCATATTTTTTTTCTATAACATACTCATCAATTTAAAGTTCTTGGTTTATTTTCCCATTTTTCCCACTAAATACTTCCAACATAAGCTATTTATGTAGTTTATCTTGTGTATATTATTTAATTTTAATATTATTTAATTATTTTTCCACATATTTATGAATAAATATGTGTTTCTTAAGGAGAAGTACTAAAGTTTATACCTATTTTATATTTTTTAAGGATTTTTTGGATTACTTAGCTCAGTTACAAAAATATCCCAGAACGCCCAGTGATCTATTTTTAGATCAGCTATTTTTAAAGAAACTAATGATTGTTTTTACAAAATTTGTTTATAATATCCATATTGAAGGCAAAATACACCAAATTCATGATTTTTATAAAATTTGGCCGAAAAAAAATAAATTGGGCGTTAATGGGTTAACTATGTACCTTAGAAAAAGTAAACACTTCCGTGCATTTTATATTAAACATTGATTACAATTTAAGCTTGGGTTTCCATATTATAAGTCCTGTGAGGAAGATAAAACCATAGCTACCAACTGAAAATGCTCTCCCCTTAGAGGTTTTTTTGTATCTTTACTGGACTTCAAGACTTCTTATGTTTGAAAGGTCAAATGTTGGAAGACGTAAGTAAAATAACTATACTTTGAAGATTTTACAAGAATAAAAATTTAAGAAAATTAAAGGAACTTAGAGGATAAGGAATATATATATGTTACGGGCAATGAGATAAATCCGGGCATTATTCATAATTCCTGTATACTTTGGGCAAAGTAATAAATACTCATTGAGGAATGCCATTGAATTTATCACATTGCCCGCCTCAACTTCGGGCATTATTAATAATACCTGGTTTATCACTTTGCTCATAACATATATATTTAAACATTTCAAAGGATTTTTCTTAATATTTTGAATTTTTTCACTTAAAATTTTCTTCAATTCCCCTTCAACTGCATGGGGAATATCCTGGTTTGTGATAATGTCAAGAAATAGTTTTGAAATATGGAAGTCCCTTGAAGGATACAGAGAGATTCGGCAGCTAACCTTTGCAAGTTCTCATCTACCCCACAGGCTCTTTTTCAATCCCCTTTTTTAAGACATTATGTTCAATCAATGAGCATTACAAAAACTAACTACTGACTTCAATCACAAGCAATAGCACACATGAAAAACAGAGCTGCAGTACAATGTTGTCACCATACACCATCCAAACATTCAAGATGAAAAAAATAATCAAGAAAGAGTAGGGAACAGTTACCTTGGGTGTCACCCCCTTGTTAGAAGAAGAGATTACACTAAGGTATCCAAAAACATAGGTTGATATCCTCTCTTGATTTTAAGGGCCAAACCCCTTTTAAATACTATAAACAGATTATTCCAGTGGTATCTCTATTACCCACTCGTGGGAGTTCCAGCTTTCATGGTTGGGCAGTAGAAATTTAGATAGATTTAACTACAGTAAGCAGCTCTAAAGTACTCTGCTATATTTAGCAAAAGTCCTACATAAAGTTTTGATGAGTAATTATTTTATGTCATAACCCTGCTTTTTAAATGAAATAAAATAAAATTAGAGTTTCTCTACTTCATAAAATAAATTTGATTTATCCTGGTTGGAAAATTTCATAGCTAAAAAAAAGATACAAAGTGGGAAGTATGCATAAAAGGTTGACTTTGGATTATCCCCTTCAAAACTCTAAATTAACCACTGTGTTTATGGGCTCAATCAGTTTTGTGAAATGATTGCTTGGGTGGATTAGTTAATTTAAAAAAAAAAACTCGTTAAAAGTGAGATAACAAGGAAATATATGATAAGCTTAGTCTGTCAAAAGACACATTGGAAGCTGCATCACATTTTACTAGTGTGACGGGATAACAGGTAGCACAGGCACATTGACCAGAGTCGTAACAATATTGCCTAATATTGATAATTTTGTTTGATTTTTAATTATTAAAAACATCCTAAATAACACTATTTTAATATAAACTATTTGAAGGAAATAAGCCTGAATATATGATACTGTACCTATTTGCCCCCAATATGTCAGAAAAAGGGTATTGGCCAGCAAAACCAATACTAGGCAATATTGATTGATATTTAAAATGGGGTTCTTTTGACCAAGGCCCACCACTGACAAAAGATGTTATCCAATGTTTTGGGCTATTGGGGATATTTTAAAATAATTATACAAAAACTATTTTCCTGCTACTAAAGAGGATGAAGTAATTAGGGGGATGACACCATCAGCTTCTGCCCTGTGTGAGGCTACACCACTCAGTATAAGCTTCATAAAAGAACCTGTCAGTAAAATTCTTCATTAAGGAAAATATACAAAACATTCCAGGTGTGATTTGTTAGGAGCTAATAAAAATTAGGAGATTAGGAGCTAATAAAGATAAAAACTTTTCTAGCTTAAAAACTTGATTGTTTTGTTCATGAATAGTGATACCAAGACAATAAACATCCTGCAGTACAGTAGGATTAGAATTTGAAAAGTGTGATCAAAACAAGAAAGTGAGGAACATGCTGCTACGTAAATTTAAAGTACTCTAGGATAATCTTTGATGGGTATAATCTGCTCAAATATAATTGAGAATCGAACTTGTTTCAAAACTCAAGCTTATAGGAGAAATGTTCCAGACTAATTCTGGTACACGTCTATAGGAATCATATAATAAACCTGGCAAATTCCCATTCCAATAAAAGATTTAGACAAAGTCGAGATTGGGGTTGGATGTGGGGCAAAACATTTGGATATTCCTCTTGAAAAATGGGGTTTCTGGTCAAACCAAGTAAATAAAGAAAACGTGAGTGCTCTATATGTTTTATTCCAATTACTACAGCACTGGGTTTCTACAAACGGACCTGTAATTTTAGAAATCAAGCACTACTTAAATGTTAAGTATCATCATTCCCAGTCTTACGCAGAAAAAAAAAACTATACCACAAATTTGGTTTGAAGTAGTACACGACATGACCAATTTTTTGTGTTATTAAGCCTCCTCTATCAAGTACTATTGACTAGTTTGGGGGATTGGTCAGGCATGTATTGAGTTTGATAGAAAATTTTTTGGAGAATGAATCTTTTCTTTTTAATAACTTCCAACATATAAGCATGTAATGTCAAAATGAAAACACAGTTTTCATTCTTTTTTCCCTAGCATTCACAAACTTGAAAGCCAGTCTTATTTATGTGTAATAATTGATAATAATTTGCTCTGGAATTGCATCAGGGTACTTTGGTCCCGCAAATCCACTGGACGACTATTTCACCCCAGTGTTCTTTTACAAAGCTCTTAGCACATCATACAGATTAATGTCACATGAATCGTTATTTAGAAGGATTAAGAGTGTATAGAAATGACCATATTACAAAATATCAGTAAAATGTGAAAGTATAAAGTGATGAAGAAAATCATATTAATGTTACTGTAATACTCAAATACTCAGTAGTTTATACAGTCAGTTAAATGGTAAATACCGTAAAACAGCATACAAGGCTCTTATAATCTTGGAAACATTATGAACATGGTTCTCACACTTTCAGCATAGTTAAAATTAAGATCCTCTTAAGACATTCTTTTTTAAATTTTCCTTCCTTTGAATTGATTACTCCACATAGAGTAAAAAGAATAAAAAACATTAACTCTTGTCTTATATAATGAAAAGGATGGATTGGAGAAATGGAAAGGATTTTTGAATTGGGAATAACACAAAAAGGTTAAGAGCATTAAAAGGTCATTCAAAACAGGACCTTTTCAGGGTTTTAGTAAAAAAAAATGTGGCCTTATGTATTTTGATTCAATGTAGTATCAGCTTATAGATATTTTTATTTCTTTTAT
Source organism: Tetragnatha montana (assembly GCA_963680715.1). Lineage (NCBI taxonomy): Eukaryota > Metazoa > Arthropoda > Arachnida > Araneae > Tetragnathidae > Tetragnatha > Tetragnatha montana. The sequence continues at coordinate 6,256,370 of OY796677.1, forward strand.
AAAATATTTAAGCAAGAAATTTCAAGAAAGTTTAAAATTACTATTGCTTAATGGAACTTAAAAAAATATGGTTTAAATTGCTTTTGGTTTGTATCTTGCTTTGTTAGAACTATTTCAAGTGTGTAATTATGAAAAAGGTTTTGTTCTGTTTTGCTATATTTGAGCTTTTTTGAGCACATAGGAGGTTTGTGACAGTAAAAATACCAACCTACAGATTTCATTGCATTTAATGTTTAAGATATTTCAGTTCCTGACTGTTAATATTTGAGTGAGAACAGTTCCGAATCATGTAAAACAATAGTATATTACTAAATAAAAAATATGTATTCTCATACAAAATTGTACTCAGTTAAGATATAAAAAACAACAGCCAACCACTACAGAAAGAATTACAATTTTGAACACTTGACAGCTTGTAAAAAAGCCTCATTTGTGATTCAGATCATAAAAATCTTATTTCTCAAGAATTAACAACTCAATTTAGATATTAGAAGAGAAAAACAATTGCATATAACACTGTTAAAGATTCATACAATTCTAACATAACATAACATCTAATAAACAAATATAATACTGTTTTAAAATGGCAAAAAAAATATCTGGCACTTTTAGTCAAAAGACTAAAGAGGTAGTATAAAACTAAACAAAATGTAATCACCGTTCCAAGTCTTTCACAAGGAACTTGGTTTAGTCAGAAAAAATAAATATAATGAATATTGTATGTTTCCGAATATAAGCCTATCAATATGTTAGCCAAAATAAGAATTATCCTATTCATTACTCAGATCTTTAAAAAAATGCTTCTCATTTGTAACAGTGTCTTGTATTAGAGTTACTGTGAGGGATATGTTTAAGGTCAATTCACACCACTTAAGGTGTTTAACCCATTTATGTAAGATTATCTGTTGTTTTCTCTAATCTGATACAGTCAACTCCGTTTAATGTGATCACTTTAGGCAGGGATAAGTCTGATGACAACATCCAATTGATGATGATGATGCAGTGGCGTATATATAGGGGGGGCCAAGGGGGCCCTGGCCCCCCCCCCCCCGAAATTCAGACTAGATGTACCAAAACAAGTTAAAACCTTGTATTTTAGGGTCAAATTTCAAAAAATTTCTGGGGGAGGACCCCCAAACCCCCCTTTGGTACTTGGAATTTTATTATTAACAACTTTATTATAATAAGTTCATCAAAATCCAAATCCTACCAAAAAATAAGTGTCCAAAATTCGGACTAAGTGTACCAAAAACAAGTTAAAAACCTATTTTTAGGGATAAAGTTTCAAAAATTTTCTGGGGAAGGACCCCCAGATCCACTTTTGTACTTGGAACTCTATTTTAATAACTTTTAAAATATTAATTTCATAAAAATGTACAACCAAAATTCGGACTGTACCAAAACTAGTATAGTTAAAAACCTGTTTTTTTTAGACCCCCCTTTGGTACTTGTACTTTTATTACTAACAACTTTTCCTAGATTAAGTTTTTAGGACCTAAATTTATTATCAACTAAAAAGTTACATTGGACCTATTAAATATGTGGGGGAGGGGCTGGGGAGTAATTTTGGGCCCCCCCCCCGAAATAAATTCCTATATACGCCACTGTGATGATGATAATAAGAGATTCTGGTCACAAGTGCAATAATGTAACTAAGGTGCTTGCATAAGAATCAACTGTCTTGTTTTAATTTACGTATTTTAAATGATTTAATAGTAGAACATAGTTTGCCACTCAGTAATTTTTAGGAAAAATATAATAGCACTATGCAACACCAATTAACTAACCCTTTCAGTCTTAAGCAGCCCGATATTTCTATTGAATCATATGGAGAATAAGAGGCCATTAGGTTTAAAGTTTGTAAAAGTTTACCTAGCATGTAGGGTAGTTTTGATACGGAGAAACTTTGATAATGAGGTGTTAAACACATACAAACAATATGTTTTGTTTCAGTTAAATAGAAGTTATCAGGCCCTATCCGGAGGAGTCTGTCCAGGAAAAGGGCAACCTGGGTATCGATTCTGAGGAAGGCCTTGGCCCGCCCTGGGCTGGTGTGCCACTGAAGAAGAAGAAGGCCCTATCCATTTCAATATTAATCATGATCACAAGGGATGATAACATGGGTGTAGCCAGAGGGGGGATTAGGGGATATATCCCCCCAAATCTTAGAAATTCTCCTTTTTTGACCCATAGAAAATAACTAAAATTTCCCCATATCCCTCCCCCAAACACCAAAACTTTTTTCTGGCTATGGCACTGATCACAAACAAGAGTCGACTATACCTATCCTATTTGTTAAAGTTTTGTTGCAATTTTGAAGGTCCTTCACCTTGGTTTAAAACCGCATTAAAAGTACACATTTCTCAAAATACTCGGTTCATATTCAGAAACACACGGCAAAAGTAACAACATAGGAAACATTAGGATTGCAGATTGCCCTGTCTGGAATGTTTGAGAATCGGATAAAGAAACCCTACCCCTGAGGAACTCCAGACAGCGCAAGAGGTGCTCACTCACGCACACTTGATTGTTTTGCTCAGGACGTCGAGAAAGTTGAAGAGCAGCTTGTGGAAGAGGTGGGGGTTGCTCAGGTAGGCAGCGTGGTCCCCGTGAGGGATCTCTGCCCCCTGGCTGTTGGGCAGAAGGCACAGCCGGGCGGAGTTCTTCCCACGGTCGTTCTCCCCAAACACCACTAGGGTCGGAACCTGAAAGAATGAACAATGATTTATGATGACATTGATTTATATTCTACCTATAAGGCACTTATTTTTCTATAAAACAATAATTTACTTTTATTCTCATAATAATTCAATTGAAATCAGAAATTTAAATTATAACCTACGCTCTGCAAACACCTATAGAATTCCCAAAGCAAGAAAAGAAATTTTTCGAAAAAGTTATGCTAATTTATCCCCAAAATTCTTTAATGCCTTACCAAATCATCTAAAGACAGAAAAATCACCAATTAAATTCAAAAAACTAATAAAAATATTTACTTTCATAGTAGTTAACATAGAACAATATTTACAATAATTAATATGCTCATGTGTAATTTTTTTAAGCTCACCCTACGGCATTCCACCTTCAATATCTGAAAATAATATTATTTTTATTCTTTTAATATTTACAAATCAACTGTGCATGTTTTTCTTTACTTTTTTTTATGTTTTTCTCCCTTTTTTTAGTGTAAATTTTTTTATCCCTTTCAACTGGTCACCTGAATAGGTAATTGACCCCTTGGAGACTAATACGTCTAAGTGTTTTTTCATTTGTTGTATTTTGGTTGTTATTTTTCTCATCTGTACAAATATTACATGCTTTATAAATTTATGAAAAAAGTGATTTGATTTGAATGAGAATGTACCACCAGCATGGGTGTATAAAAGGGGGGGGCCTGGCTACCGCAAAATTCAGACTAATAGTATCAAAACGAGTTAAAACCCTTTTTTTTTAGGGTCAGATTTTCAAAACATTTTCTGGGGGAGCACCCCCAATCCCCCTTTTGTTTTTTTGGAACTTTATTATTAAAAACCTTTTCATAATAAATTCATCAAAATCAAAATTCCACCTAAAAATGCATCAAATTCCTTAAAATGTATGTCCAAAATTTGGACTGAGTGTACCAAAATCAAGCTGAAAGCCTGTTTTTAAGGTAACTTTTCAAAACTTTTCTAGAAGAGAGGACCCCCAGATCCCCTTTTGTACTTGGAACTCTAATTATTCTATTCATTACATTTTTAAAAATATTAAGTTCATCAAAATGCAAATCCTACCTAAAAATGTATATCTAAAATTCAAACTAGGTGTAGAAAAACTAGTCAAAAACCTGTTTTTTGAGTCAATTTTCCAAAATTTTCTGGGGGGAGGAGAGGAGGAGGACCCCCCAGACTCCCCCCTTTGGTACTAGTAACTTTTTTTACTCACAACTTTTCTTAGGGACCCAAATTCTACCTAAAAATGTATTTAAAAGCTACATTGGACCTATAAAATATGTGTGGGAGGGCTGAGGAATAATTTTGGGCCCCTCCCAAAATAAATTTCTATGTACGCCACTGACCACCAGGGTGGCAAGTGTGATAAATTTTCATTCCCGTTTCCATGACTAAACTTGCAACATTTTCTTTATTTTGACTGCTGATTATATTGATGGTAGCCTGGCTTAGAATGCCTGTGTGAGTGTTCTACTGGTTCAGAATCACTAAATATGTTTTAAAACTGAAAATAATTATACTTAAAAGAGTATTTGATAATCAAATAAACTTATGCATAGTTATGATACTTAATTTTAACCTTGAGTCCAATAATAACATAAGTTGTGAAATAAGTTACTTAAGTGTTCTAAAACATCCAGATATGTAAAATTGATAAGGCAAAATCACTGATTGCACCCACCCTTAGCATCATCATTTATTGCAAAAATAATCTCAACTTTCCCTCAGATATTTTTATAAACTTCCCGGGCTTTTCCCCAGATTGATAAACTCCCCAAATTTTCCCTTAAATCCCTCAAATTAAACTTACAGTTTCTGCTGCTACCTTGACAAGGTTTGTATACAAAAGGCAGTTATGGGATTCTAATGATTTTGAAGATAATCAATTAACTTAATTGGCCCCCTTGAAAATTCTGAGTTCCAAAAGGTTTTAACTCAAGAGGATCTAAAAGTCCACTTTAAACAGGGTTCACACTGAATTTAAGAAATAAAATTCCCTGACTTTACCAGGTCAATTTTGAAGATTTTTTGGTAAAAAACTAGCAATTCAATCCATTTTTCCGATATTTCTTGCTTTTAAGAATATTTTCAATAAATGGACTATTTTTTTTTTCATTTATAGAGCCAAAATTGACACAAGCAAACATAAAAAAATTGTTAATTTTCCAAGTATTCTGTATGTATGATTTTCCAGGTTTATGGCCAAAATGAGCAATTTTCCCTGACTTTTTAGGTGAAATTAAAATTCCCTGACTTTTCCAGGTATTCCATAAACAGTGGGAACCCTGTTTAAAATCTCTATTTTAAAGAGTCAAAATGTTGAGGGGGACATGTCCCCCTTGCCCCCTGTGATTGGTATTTGTATTCTGACAACAGGTTGCTTATCACAAACCTTGATGCATTCCAGGTTTGAATAGGATGGCAAGTACTTGAGCACTTTCTGGCAGTCTCGCTTGAAGTAATTGAAGGAGGCATTAAAGCTGGTTCCGCAAGGGTGACCTGAGAGGACGTTGGTGCCCATTGGTGCCACAGCAACTAATCCAGCCAGCTGGTCGGGATGATCTTTGAGGAAGCCCATGGAGTACATGCCACTCATACTGGGGGTCACAACCACAACGTTTTTTAACCCCAGGGACGCAATGACCGAACCCAGCAGTTCGTTCTTGTTCAGGTTCTGGATGACCGGACTCAAGCCATGACCTGAAACGCAACATTGGCAACATTAGGTCTGTTCACACACTTTTTACTAGAAAAGAGCCCTGTTTTAGTGAAATCGGAAAATCAATTCATAATTCTGAAAATCCAAAATCTAAGTTAAATTGGGTTCTTTTGTGTTAGCGATAACAGGGTTCTGTTTTGGTGATATTGCAAAATTTAAAAAGAACAACAAGGTATGAAGCATAATATGGTTTAGTTTTACAACTAAAAAATATTGTGAGGGTCCGTTTTTAAGCTAAAATATTTTGTGAAGTTTCTTTTTTCAGAAAAAATGTTTGGTAAATAGTTATTAAACAGATCCACATTTATTCTTAACAGACCACTACAAGGTTTGGGTTGATATTACAGGACAAATAGGATTATTTTATTAAAGATGAAGACTCATCAGACTTTGAATTAACCACTAACTTTGAATTAAAGTGGTTACTTTAGTTTCAAGTCCAATGAATAATTTAAAAGTTTACTTTCTACATCATGAATGGATGTGACATTTTCTTTTTAGAAATTGTTAAACTTTCTTTGGTATGCATACATGGTTTACTTAAAGTGAATATTCACTAGCAAATTTTTCACAATACTGATAACTTCCAAAATGTTTTTGATTAGGTACCCTATTTGAAAAAAGAAACTGATGTTGAAACTACACCTAGATCTCTCCATCAGCCAAGGAAGTTAGCCCCTATATCCCCCTTGAAATTTCAATATCCCTCTGAATTTTTTTTCTGGCTATGACTTCATGTTTGTCATTACAGTGAATATTTTTTATCGCTGATAGGCCAAACAGTTGTTATGGTTTGAAAGCTACAAAAAAAAAAAACCTTACAGAATTATCAAAGATTTTTTTTTTTAAATTGGATTAATAGGAAATACAATGAACCAAAAGAAAACTTTAATTTATCTATGGCTTCAAATTAAAAACATCTTAGTAATCCATGTTGCACTGCAAAATATTTATGTAAATGTTAGATATTCTTGATATGAATGGAGGATGTGATCAAACTATTGATAAACAGTAAGTTAATAAATGGTAATAAAATGGTAAGTTAATAAATTGAAAATATTGATAAACAGTAAAACCTCTCTTAAGTGACAACCTTCTGTTACAAGAAAAATCTGTCATTAAGGGGCACTGTTGATCATTAGGGGTAAACTTAAAATCAGAAAGGGATTGCTTTACAACCTAAAACATTTTTCATACTATTATAGGTAAAAAAGCTTTAAAACAACCAATTCCTATACATTTTATGTAGTACAAAATACAGAACAAAAGGTTAAATTCTACTGTAATAAGAAGAAACATCTGAATTTTAAAAAACACTTTTACCAGCAACTAACTTATTCTCACACTACACAAACCCAATACAATCAAAACACTTTTTGGTTAAAAGTGTTCCTTTTTGTTTACTTAGCATTGCAAAAGTGTTTCAGGTATTTGCAAAGTAGAAAGAACAAAAAATATTCACACAAAAAAAGTATCATGAAAATGAGAAAAAAGTTGCAGTACAAAAAATACCAAAACTAACTTTTACATTCAGTGTTTAAAATGAAGGAAGGTGAAAGGCTTTCATGTTCAGACTATGGAAAAAGATTAAAAGATTTTGCCCGAAATCTTTTAATCTCCAGTTTTAAAAATGTCACCTAAACTTTCAAAAAAAAGTCAAATTGACCATCTGAAGCTATATAGAACCATTTGTTAAAGTTTTATATCAATAGTGACCTTTTTGAAATCCCTGGACCAAGGCTAAACTGGATCTGTTAACTGTGTTATATCCGGCTTGGTCACTTCCCAAAAGATCAAAGAAGCCGACGTTACTGGAAGTTTTCAGATCTTACCGCTTGAGAGCGCTGGCCACGTCTACGGAAATTTGGTTGATTGATTGGGTTGGGTTCTTGGTGCTTTTTGCCTCGGCTCTTTGGCCGGCATATACCTCGCATGGATGAGAGTTGAGAATCAGCCACCCGGAGATATATTCTTGGGAGAGAAGGAATCTTTTGGTGAAAGGAGGGAAACAAATTCGATTTGTCAGCTCTGTTTGATCGCTAATTTTTTGTAGGTTTCTAATGATCTATAGTCTGCGTAAATAAAATTGGAGGTTCACTACTAGTCATTTTCCACTAGTCACAATGCACTGCCACATCGTTGGTCATGCGCGAGTCTCAATTCAAGCGTGACGAGTCGCCAATTTTATTATTTATGCCATGAATGACAGATAGATGGCTCTGGCCATGTACGGCTCACTAGAGACATAATCTGTAACATCGCTTTTCACTCACTGTCCAAGCCTAAAATAACACAGTTAACAGATCCAGTTTAGCCTTGCCTGGACTAAAGTGGTCAACTTTACAACCAGTGTTTTGGCCCATCGATAGCTCATTAAAGTTAAAATGAAATTACTCTCCTTAAAATAAAAAGTGGACTGTATTAACACAAAGAATTTATTAACGCAAGAGCATCCTCCTGCCTCCTCACACCTCGTAATACAAAATATGAAATAACTAATGGCGATTGCAGCGCCGTTCTCAAAATAGCGGCTAGGCGGAGACCTCATCATGGTTACAATTCTCAACAACCAGGGTTGGATTTTTCCGTCCAAAACTAGTAAATACAAGGAAAATCTTCCAAATGACAATATGTGTGTAAGAAATATTCTTACTTTCTCTTATCCAAAAACAAGATAAGAAATAGACTGGGCTTACACTTTACAAAAAGTCTCTAAATTAGTATTTTGTTATATGATCCTAAAATCCAATGTGGAAGTGAAAGACAAAGAATATGAATACAGTTACGATTGGTAAATGTTAGGGAATCTAGTGTGATATGTAAATATTTAAATAAATACATTCCATAGTCAGTTTTTGTGGATCTTCCTTTTTTCACCTTTCTAGAACTCAATTTTGACATTTATAAAGGTTGTGTTGTGTTTATATTTATGTTTTTAATAATCAGTTTTTCCCATGTGGGAAAAACACAGTATTTCCCAGGACGGTATATACCGGTTACCGGTTTTTACCGGGGGAGGGAAAAACCTTGCAAACCCTGTTTACAACTGATACTAACTGATTTGGTTAGGTTATTTGGTATTTTACTGCACATAGCCCCAGGTAGGACATTCAGCACCAAACAAGTTATACAAACTGAAACACTTTAGAATTACCAGGTAAATCCAAAGCAACAGCTTCGTAACCAAAGGCTGCAATATTTTGTAAGGTGTTCAACTTTTTCCAAGTGTCAGACGTAAATGCTTGACCATGCAGCAACAAGAGGGAGAGGTTTTTCTTCAATTCAGGCTTGACATGGAGGAAATGCAGTTTTGAGTTCTGGAAGCAGAGAAACAACCAATTAAGAAACTATATGAAAAATAATATACCATAATACTTAACACAATTTTTATGAACATAAAAAAATGGTTATGCTAAAGGACAATAGTTAAAACAGCTCCAGGCAGCTAAGGAATAATAAATATCTGAGGAGCAATTTCATATAAACTGGAATTCATCAGCATTCATAGAACCAATTTTGATTTCCTTATGCTATACCAGTGATTACAAACAATGTGCTGTGGCGAAGAAGTCAAATCGCCAACCTACTGCAAATATTCACATCCTCTCCTAATCTATGAATGCTGTTTTCTACTTGATTGTGTAATAAGTCCTAAATTATGCAGTTTCAGATTCTGACAATCTTTTTCAGAAGATATATAATAGTAGGGGAGCCCATGATGCTAAATGTGGATTTACTCGAGTGTGTCAGATAATCATAGGGGAGATACCTTGCATGCTTTTGAGTAACTCCACCAAATATAAGCTCTCCATGTTAGTGGGTTTGTTTAGAACAGCCCATCAAAATTTGAAAGAAAACTAGTTACATGAACATACTCGAGCGCGTCAGATTGGCTCAAGACAGTTTACAACTAGTTGAGCCTAGTTTCCTGGCTACTAGTCTATAAACATTTTGTTTCGTACATTTTTCTCAAAAAGAGTGATAGCGTCTTACCGGTCTTGGCTATACTTTGCAACTTTGTAACCCTCCCGCTCCCTTACCCACCGCTCAAATCGGCAGATTTTAGAAAATGTACACTTTTTAGCTGGTAACTAACCTACCTAATCATTATCTGACGCGCTCGAGTATGTCCATTTAATTAATTTTTTTTACACATCTGACGAGCTGTTCTAGACAAACCCCCCTACATAGAGATCTTATAGAGGTGGAGTTACTCAAAAGCATGCAAGGTATCCCCCTTATGATTATCTGACGCGCTCGAGTTACTACCCAAAAACACTCTGGGCTCCCCTACTACAAATGATGAATCATAGGAAGACAACAATGACGCCATTTCATCCTATCAAGAACAAAAACCAAATCCTAAATTGGACAAATAGAAATAATTACATTGCTTTAGGTATTTGTGAGTACGGAATACTTTTTTGATATGAGTTAATATCCTCCCAAGCTATACAGTGTAAACCCAGTGTGGGTTAGTTTTATGAAATGCAAACTACTATTTTAAGCACTAAACATGCCTAATTTTTGATCAACAAAATAGTATTTGCAGGGAATTCTCTAGCACTACTTTATTCAAAGGAAATGTGGAACTAAAGTGCACAGAATTTTTCTTAAGACTCCTGGCAATCATCCTCCATCAGAATCAAATGCAGGGAAAAGTTTAAGAACAATGAATACAATGTTAAAGTCAAAGAATGTTCTGAAGTGCCAAAAATTTTTCAAGGGGAATACTTACAGGCCTAACTATAAGAGCATTTTGGTCAGATGCTATCTGACTTGTGTGAACCATAAAAGTTTATCCCAACCAGTTTCAAAATGTTTAAAAGCCTTGAGGATGATTGAGGGTTAACGGTTAAAGATTGAGGGTTACATATACCGACTGAAGCGATTATAACTCTGGAGTATACTTTTGAGTCCTTTCCCTTGGGTTCCATTTCAATCGATGCAAACAGCTTCTTTAAAGGCTGAGAAGGAAGAATTTTTGAGAGAGAGTTGAAAAGTGGATCCTTTAAGATATTTTAAAGCCCAAAAATCATGGTGTAAGCCCGGCTATGATCAGCATTATTGGTAAACCCAAATATTCATGTTCAAAGCTGCTTTATGAAATTTTATGAGATCATCTTGACGTAGCATATCAAACCAAAAGAATCCATCATGGGAGATTGCTATTGATTACAACTGACGCGTTTGAGCCGAGCATTAAAGCAAAATCGCCCGCAATATGAGAGAGATAATGACATGAGCATGACAATGCTTGACCCCTTCTCCTCAAACCGCTAAAAACCTACATACAATGTTGAACACCAAGTTAAAAAGAGGTGTTCAGGGGTCTTTCCTCGAAAATTTGACCCTAATTAACTCATTTTTGGTTATTCCAAGGGGGCAATTTCCCAGTACTCTCCACCTGGAGATAAATGAGTCAAGGGTTAAGATTGAATTTAGAACATTTTTAGGGTTTTAGCAAAGGCATATATTACCTCTTAGGGGTGCTTAAAATTAAAAGTACATTTATAAGGCTTGTGGAGGGGCAAATCCATACTACCTAGGCTTACCATACGTCCTGGTTTACCCAGGACAGTCCTGGGTCCCAAAATGTCCTGGGTATTCGTAACTTTAAAACTGGACAAAATTTTTTGTGAAATTTTCGATAAAAATTTTCGAACTGCATTTTTTTACCTACTTTTACGGCTTCACTTTACTCATATTTAGACTGCTGAAAGGGTCAGACTCTCTATTTGTACTGTCAAACACCTTTTAAGTGTGAAAATTAACTCTGAACTTAATTGTTGTGAATTTTATGATTTAATTAAATCTAACAAAGAATTTTTGAAAAAGGGATGTCAAGTGAAAAGTACAAATGATTAAATAAAGAATGTTGTTTCAGTTTAAATGTTTAATTTTTTTTAAGTTTGGGTGTTTATTTAGTATTTAATCTTTGATGGACCGATAGGACGACAAAGTGTCCCGGGTTGAGCTCAAGAAAATATGGTAAGCCTAATACTACCTGGTAGAGCGTGAAGTTGTCCCGCACGTCAACTGGCAGCGGTGCTTCGGGGGGCTGCTTCCTCAGGAGGTTCACCTTCCTCCAGAAGAAGGGTCCGGGCCTCTGTCCCCTCAGGTGGCACGCCTCCAGCTCCTCCTCCACTTCAGACTCAGCCTCCTTACGGGGGGAGGGAGAGGTGGAGCAAAAGATGAGGATACCGAACACCAGCCACACGCAGATGACCAGTGTGGAGATGGACAGGGTCCTGCGTCCTGAAAAGAACACAGTTAGTAGATCAGCATATTACTGTAATTTCAGGTGCAGCCCATCTGATCAGTGGCGTAGTCAGAAAAAAATTTCGGAGGGGGATATTGGAATTTTGGGGGGTGAATTTAGGTCTCTTCTATGGTCAAAATGAAAATTTCTGACTTTCGGGGGGGGATATATATATCCCAAAATCCCCCCTCTGGCTATACCCCTGCATCTGATGGTATTTATTCTTCTGCAGATTGCAGTTATGCAAGGAGTTCAAATTCACCTGAGAAAATTCCATGGGCGTCATTTAGGGGGGGCAGGGGGGGGGGCAATTGCCCCCCCAAGGTTTCCACTCTTAAGTGAAAAATTGCTGCGTCCCTTGAAAATTTTGTAATTTCCACAAGGAGCATGGGATTTAACTTAAAAAGTCCCAAAAGGAGTTAAAACACTACTTTTGAGGGTCCAATTTCAAATTTTTCTGGGGGAGAGCCCCCACCCCCCTCCTGACCTTTGATGTCTGTTATACAATGTTTCTCCCTTGAAAATTCTGCCCCTCTTACAACAAGCAGTTCCCTTTGGGAACCAAAGAGTTTAAAACCTCATGGAGTTTGAAAAAGAGGTAAAGCACTGGTTTAAAGTGGAATTTTAAAAAAATTTACTGTGGGAGTATCTCTGCCCCCCCCTTGAAAATTTGACGTTTATATATAACTTTTCCCCTAGAAAATTCTATGCTTTACAAGGAACTGCTTTTTTCTGGGAACCCAAAGGGCCTCAAAATGAGCTAAAACACTACTTTAAGAGGCAAATTACAAAAAATTTTCTGGGGGAGAACCCCCAGACCCCCCTTTACAATTTTTACTTATATATGTTACACAGTGTATTTACCTTGAAAATTCTGCTGCTTACAAGAAACGTTTCCCTCTGGGTGCTTCCCCAATGAGGTTGAAAAGGAGATAAAAGACTAGTTTAAAGGGAAATTTTCTAAACAAATTCTGAGGGAGGACCTCCGTCTCCCCTTGAAACTTTGACGTTTATTTGCAATTTTTTTTCTCTAGAAAATTATGTGGTTTACAAGGGGCTGTTCTCTTGGGATGTAACTTAAATGTTGTAAAATAAGGCAAAATTTTTATGGGAGTCACCCCCAAACCCCCCCCCCACATTCTAAATTTTTACTTAGAGCTCATGATGTTGAGTCAACCCCCCCAAAAAAAACAAGTCTGGTTACGGCGTGTCTCATCCCCATTAAAAAAAATCCTTGCCCCCCCCCCCAACCAAAAACTGAAATGACGCCCCTGGAAAATTCCCTTGCCCTTTGGTTCCAGGTCCTTTATTTGCTCAGCCCTTTACAAATGTTATACAGTCACTCCAGAAAGTATTCGTACACCCAACAAATTGGTACAAGTATACCTATTACAGCAAAATTCCCCGTGCAAAATCCAAACAAAAATTATCCTAACATAGTATGTTATTCTTCATTATAATCTAACAAAAAATATCAGAACAGTTAGAAAAAAAGGGTTGGTCTTGAGGTTCATAATACCAATAACTTTCAAATCACTTTGTTTTAAAATAGTATTTTTCTAACTGTTGATATTTTTTTGCTCTTTATTTTGGTATTTTAAAATGAAGAATAACATTCTATGTTAGGATACTTTTTGTTAGGATTAGGATTTTGCTTGTAGAATTTAGTCATAATAGGAGGCAGGGCCGTATCCAAGGGGGGGGTTTTAGGGGTTCAAACCCCCCCCCCCCCGAAATTTTGACATCAATTTTTATACTGCTATTTTTCTTGAAAATTATGTCTCACAAGGAGCAATCCTCTTCGGGTATAACCCAAAGGGTCTCAAAATGAGTCAAAACCCTACTTTTAAGGGTAGAATTTCCAAAATTTTTCTTGGGGGAGGACCCCCAAACCCCCTCAAAATTTTGAAATCTATTAAGTACGGTTTTTTCTTCAAACTTGTGTGATTTACAAGGAGTATTTCTCTTTGATGTAACCTAAAGTGTCGCAAAATGAGTTAAAATGCCACTTTTAGGGGCAAAATTCAAAAATTTTTCTGGAGTAGAAACCCAAAAACCCCCTCAACAGTTTGCCATTTATTACAATATACCTTCTTTTTACCTTGAAAATTCGGCCGCTTACAATGAGTGGTGCTCTTTGGGTGTAATCTAAAGGGTCTCAAAATAAGCTAAAACACTCTTTTGAGGGGCAAATTTCCCAAAATTTTTCTGGGGGAGGACCCCCAGACCCCCCTTTTACTTGGAATTCATATTGTTTATACAATTTTAAAATTTAGTGCATCAAAATTTCAATCCATTGTTGCCATCTAAAACTTAACGTATAAATAAGTACCCGTAAGGAGATACCTCAGAAAATATTAGAGTCAAAACCCCCCCCCGAAACAAAAGTCTGGTTACGGCCCTGATAGGAGGTATACTAGTGCAAATTTGTTGGGTGTACGAATACTTTCTGGAATGACTGTAAACGCATAATGTTTTCACATTTTGTATAATTTCTTGTATATATGTATATGTTTTGCTGTAAATTTACAAAGCTCTTTATTTATGGTCATGTTTCTATAGTAGTACAGCTGGTTAGAAGTTATCTCTATCTTACAAATTCTATTTAATTCAAAAATATTTACCAAAAGTAGGATTTGGTCGAGTCATGTTCATTTGAAACGATTTCTAGCTTGAAATCTTTCTTCGATGGGTATACTGAAGGAATAAATTGCGATGACTGTAATTATAAAATATCCCTAATATTGCATTTTAAAATCACTCTTCATCTTTATCAAAACTTTTTCAGTTCTAAGCTGGTTGAATATTCTATTTTCAGCTTAATTCTTTCCTTACAGCTGTTACAATAAAAGAAAGCCGAATCAACCGAGCTTTGAAAACATGGAAGGCTCTGTTTTGGTTTCCCTTTGTCGACAACAAACAACACGGCGCGGCGTCAGATGTTGGTTGATTGGTTGATTAAATAAAAATATCAGTGATTAAATACAGTAATGTTATTTATTCATTAGCTCTTTTGAGTATAAATGATGCGCGTTTAAAATGTTTTTATTCACTTCTTTATAGCAAGAAAACCTTGGTTTAATGTGTTTATTGAATTCATTAAATGTTATCAATATGTATCCAAAGAAAAAGGAAATCTGTTAAAAATAACGCTTTAAGAATAACTGTTATTTTCTATAGTTATTTCACTAAGCAGTAGTATAGATATATTTTCAATACTATAAAGTTCAATATAAATCTAATCTATTGCAAAGAAATATAATGAATAACTCTCTTAGAATATATAATAGTACATATTACATTCGAATAAAAAGTGAACTAAAAGTGTTTTACTGTTCAGCTGTTATGTTCTATGACTGTGATTTTCTGTAATTTTTTCTAATAGAATGTCACATAGCCCCAAAACACTTTCCATTTCCGCGTATGTAGTTCTTCAAGCCTGAAAATCGATACATGTTCTATGTTATGGAATACACCAATAACCAGATATACTCAAGGGTTTACTAAAGTCAAAATAACATCTTTTTCCGTTTAAAATAATCTAATACCTATTATTTAATTCTTCTCTGCAGTAGAAGCTTTATAAAATTTAGTTGACTTTCTCTCTCAATAATACTTGTTCCTTGTTCTGAAAAGGAAAGTTAAGCTAATTTTTTTTTAAAATTTTATTGAAGCTATCGGCCAAACATCGAAATTTAAAAGGTCGGATAATGAGGATAAACGAAGCAAATTCATTTACAGAGCTTAAGATGGTAAAAAATGAAAATTAAGAATATAAATTACATTTATATAAAGTGGTTCTTGATTAGTGGTCCTTAAGAGCCTTGGAAGTGGTCCGTGAAGAGGTCCGATAGCTTACTGGTTCTCAACCTTTTTCGAGACTGTACCCCCCCCCAAAGGATTAAGTAATGTCAGAGGGTACCTCTCACACTTTTGTTCATAAAATTACTTGTTTAGTAATGACTTTTACTAATCTCTTCGAATGATAGTCTGGGGTTTATGTTTGTGACACGAAGGATATGATATGTGAGTGGATGGATGCCATAATTCGAGGAAGTTATATAAACAAATTTTATTTAACCCTCAAATTTCCCCCAGCCATAATAAGTTAAAAAAGGGAATTACGGGAGTCGGGTGCTTCATCAGAAATAAAATCTTACTAAGTTAAATAGACTTATGTGTAATGTTAAAAAAAAAGGATTTGATGCTTGCAGCATTAAATAAGTAAATTTTGGTGCTGAACCCTCAGAACTGTGAACCCTAGGAGTACGCGTAAACCCCTGTTGAGAACCGAGGCGATAGCCTACAAAAAGTTTCCAATAAATAGAATTTGTTGTTAGGAACGATATGGGATGAATTATACCCCTTTTGTTTATTTTCCAGTTTATTTTGTAGAGATAACAGTCCTTCTAGCACATTCATATTGTTAAAGCATCAAAAAAACAGTAATCTATTGCTTTTAAAAATTTATACATATGTCAAAAATAGTTACTATATTATTGGATTACTATATGGTCCCGCTGGTCTTTTACGTACTAGTCACTTTTAACCGGCTATTTCTTTTCGGGTTTGTCTATCTTGCATTTTAATTTTACAGGAATACAAAAAATATAACTGTTTTGTTTCATTCAATCTTATATCATTTGGTATTTGTATCCCATTCATTTCTAATCATAAATGACATTTCCCTGTTTTTCGGAGGAAATAAACTAGCATGTTGCAGTTTTGTGAGGTGAAGGATTGTAAGTTTTAAAGGAAGATTTTAGGTTACCTTAATCAATTTTAGTTTAACTGGCCTGAGATCTTCTACGAGTTATGACCACTGATTTACCGATATACCATTTGCTATTGCTATTATACAATAAAGAAAGGAAAGAAGAACATGGATAGTGAAAATTTATTTTAAATAAATTAAAACTTGAAAACTGAAAAAGTGGTTACTAAAACCAAAACGGTATATAAGATAAAAGAATAATAGCACAATTTCGAGGGGATTAGGGGTCCAACTAATAACCTCTAAGTAGTGTTTTAACTCATTTTTAGGCGTTTTAGATTACATCAAAAGAGGACTACTCTTTGTAAGTCACAAAATTTTCAAAGAAGAACATAACATAATGGATTTAAAATTTTCAAGGGGGTTTGTAAGAAGTCCTTCCCTGGAAAAAGTCTTCCCTGCAGTGGCGTTTATAGGAATTTATTTCGGGAGGGGCCCAAAATTACTCCCCAGCCCCTCCCTCACATATTTAATAGGTCCAATGTAGCTTTTTAGGTGATAATTTAGGTCCTAAAAATTTAATATAGGAAAAGTTGTTAGCAATAAAAATACAAGTACCAAAGGGGGGTCTGGGGGTCCTCCCCCAGAAAATTTGTTGAAGTTTGACTAAAATAAAACAGGTTTTTAACTATACTAGTTTTGGTACAGTCTGAATTTTGGTTGTACATTTTTTTGAACTTAATATTTTAAAAGTTATAAAAATAGAGTTCCAAGTGCAAAAGTGGATCTGGGGGTCCTTCCCCAGAAAATTTTTTAAACTTTACCCCTAAAAATAGGTTTTTATCTTGTTTTTGGTACACTTAGTCCGAATTTTGGACATTTATTTTTTGGTAGGATTTGGATTTTGATGAACTTATTATAATAAAGTTGTTAATAATAAAATTCCAAGTACAAAAGGGGGGGCTGGGGGTCCTCCCCCAGAAAATTTTTGAAATTTGACCCTAAAATACAGGGTTTTAACTTGTTTTGGTACACCTAGTTTGAATTTCGGGGGGGGGGGGGGGCCAGGGCCCCCTCGGCCCCACCTTATATACGCCACTGCTTCCCTTGAAATTTTTTCACTTAAAAACAGTGTTTTAACACTGTTTACATCAAATTAGTACTACTGGATTAGGTTACACCAAAAGAGGACCACTTCTTGTAAGTCACAAAATTTTCAGGGGAAAGCAGAACACAAAGGATTTAAAAATTTCAAGGTGGGGTTTGGGTCCTTCCCCTGAAAAATTTTGGAATTTTTTTCACTTAAAAGTAGTGTTTGAATGATATTGAAACCCTTTGAAGGGGACCGCTCCTTGCACGTCACATAATTTTCAAAGTAAAAAAAAAACAATAAAAAATGTATGTCTAAATTTCGGGGAGGGGTGAACCTCTGAAACCCTCCATTGGATACGGTCATGGATCACATTACCAAAGTGCAAAAGATGAATAAAGGAAATTTCTTCAATAACACCTGTGTCAGAATGTCAGAAGACTTTTCATAACTTTCCACGAAACCACACCATTGCGTAGATTCCTTGAAGTCGGTGCATTCTTTGTCTAATCCAGGAATTTCTCCAAACCCACGGCGGAACCAATCTTCGAACCTTTCGCAACGATCGATCTTTCGAACTCTCTTCGAAAAGGCAGCAGAGAACTTTTTCACGATCTCATCAGGACACCACAAGATGCTCGTCCGGATCGTGATTCCACTCATCACAAGCCTCTTCTGGTTGGCTGCTCTGTGTAAGTAGATCGGTTTTGTTGCAAACATAATTTGAATCGTCAGTTAGAAGAAGGGAATAAGTCAAAAAACGAAGTTTTGAGAAAATCGAAAAAAAAAAAAAACCAGTATAAGTATTGGAATTTTTATCCTATAGCCACCAAATTTTTACGGCATATTCATGACACTGTTAAGAATACAGAACAATCATCGAAAAAATTATAACTGTTTTTAAGAATGTTTTACAGTTAAAAAAAAGAGGATGGACTTATTCCCGTCTTCAACCTTATGAAATTTCAGCTGAAAAAATATCTTTAAAACCATTTAAATTGACAATTAAATTATATTTCTCCTTAGTTCACACTACGAAAGTGGAAGATAGAAAGACTAAGACGAATAAAATTAAAAATTATCGTGAATATGAATGGAGATTGGAGACAAACATTCATTGGTTGAAAAAAAGAAAAAACGCTTTTAAATTCAAATCAAATTTTATTTTGGCTAAGTTTACAGGCAAAGAATCAGGAAAGAAAGACAAATTAAATTAAATTTCAAATTTAATCAAAAAATATAATGAATGGACATTGATTTCGCAAATTCAAGGGGCTATATCTGGCGATAGAGGCTAGTTATTTTTTCTTCTTTACACCCATGTGTAGAGCGAAGCTTGGAGATTTTTTCGCTTCCAAAAAGTCAATATGCCATTTTTTGGACTTATTCCCTTCTTTTAATAGACGATTCAATTTTTATGTTGTTTATTTTTCACTTGAAAATTCTGCAACTTAACAAGGAGCAATGCTCTTCAGATGTAACCCAAAAGGTCTTAAAATGAGCTAAAACACTACTTTTTAGAGGCAAATTTCAAAAAATTGAGTGGTTCCCCAAACCCCCTTCAAAATTTCGATAGTGATACACAGTGTTTTTCCCCTGAAAATTCTGCCGCTTACAAGAAGCGGTTCCCTTTGGGTGTTCCCCAAAGAGTTTCAAAATGAGGGGGGCACTCCTGAAAGTGTCCCCTCCTTGGGCTAAAAAAGAAAGGGGGAAAAAAGGGAGAAAAGGAGGAAGTAGATTCTGTCAGGTTAGCCCTTATTACAATAAGAAATACAGAAGTTAAAGACATCAATCTTTATTCCAAGCGTCTTACAATCTCGGATCATCAGGATCTCTCGGATGTCTGCTGCGCATTCGTAGTAACAACTATTTATACTGCTTAAAAGGTTAAGGTTTTAGTTAGACTAAGTTACAAGTATCAGTTGTAGTCATTTCTCATGACATCCTTCCTTTTAAATAAAAACATAATTTAACTAAGTTACATATATATTATTGTACTTTCAATAATTTTAAAATTAAATCTATAGTTAACAGTCCATTCTTAATGATAGTAGGTAAGTCTATCAGGAGGTCGCACTGCTCTACCGGAACGGGTTCTCAAGGTTGGTGATACACTAGGACCTCTTGGTTCAGGAGCTGGAACTGGCATAGGACTTAGAGCTGGCTGTGTTGATGGTAACCTGGGAGGACTAGGCATGGCAGTCTTCAATGAGTTAGAAGGATCGCTGGGCGTAGAGAAGCTAGAACGCACCGCAACGTCTCGTTCAGGCGGGATGACAGCTTGCGTCGGTTGAACCGCTTCGGCGTTTCTTCTCAACACTCTTCCATCAGGGGTTTTCACTAGATATTATCTAGGGGCCTTCAGTTTCTCTGCAACCTCTCCTTGGATCCATTTTCTGTGGCTTTCTTTCAGTCGCACTTGATCACCTACTCTCATCTCGGGCGACTTGTAAACCGTTGTTTTCCATCTCGCATATTCTTCTCTTCTTTTTCTCAAAACATCAGAATGAGAGGCTCTTGGGAGTCGTTGCTTGGGGTGAAGAGGAATCAAATGTCTGGTAGGTCGTCCAAATAGTCTTTCAGCAGGAGATGGTAGATCACTTCGCGGGGTATTTCTATAGTTTAAAAGGGCTAGCCTGTAATCGGACTTTTCAAGATCCGTTTTCCTTAATACAGACTTAGCTTCTTGAACATACCGTTCTGATAATCCATTGGACTTCGGATAATGCGGACTCGAAGTAATATGATGAATTTTCCATTCCCTTGCAAACTCCCTGAACAATCTTGAGGTATACTGCGGACCATTGTCGGACTCCAAAATGTCTGGTATCCCATGCGTAGCAAAAGAGTCTTTGAGATACTCAACAACACTATAAGACGAGGGATGGTCCAACCTTTTAAAATCGAAATATCCAGAATAGCTATCTGCTATGAGACAAAACACTTTACCTTCCATCTCAAACAGATCAGTTGCTACTCGTTGCCAAGGAAAATTAGGTACTGGCTTCATCAAGAGCTCTTCGGTGTTGGGAGCTCGTGCTGTTCTCTGGCATATTGCACACTGCTTCACATAGGCTTCTACATCAGAAGACATTCCTGGCCAAAACACTGTACTCCTGGCTCTCTGTAGGGTTAGGGTGACACCCAAATGTCCTTGATGTACAAACTTTAAATACGTACGCTTCATCGATTTAGGAACTATCAAGCGTTCGGCTTTAAACAGCAGGTCTTCGTAGACTGACAACTCTTCTCTGTAATTCCAATACTTCTGAACTTCTATAGGAACTTCTTGAATAGCATCAGGCCATCCATTCAAAATAATCGCTCTTAAAACTTGTAACTCTTCATCTTTGTTGGTTTCTTCGACTAGTTCCTTAAAAGAAGTTAGAGGTACCGGTAAATCTAAAACAACTTCAAAAGTCTCCGCTCTTTCTTCTGGAGACAATGCTTCTAAAACGCAATCTCTACTCAGTGCATCGGGAATGGGTATATCAGCTCCTCGCTTGTAAATTATCTTTGGTGAATACGTCAAAACGTCAAAGAGTATTCGTTGCAGCCTGGGCGGTGCAAGATGTAGTGGCTTTTTTGCTATAGCCTCAAGCGGCTTGTGGTCGGTTTCAACTACCAGATCTTTACCAAACACGTATTCGTGAAACTTCTGGCATCCGAATCTGATAGCATAGGCTTCCTTCTCTATTTGAGGATAGCGCTGCTGTGCTTCAGATAAAGCTCTGCTAGCGTATGCTATCGGTCTGCCTTCTTGTAGTAAAACCGCTCCAACTGCGTAGGAACTTGCATCCACTGAAACTAAAGTTGGTTTATTGACATCGTAATACGCTAGTTTAGGGGCGCTAATCAAAACTTCTTTCAGCTTTCCAAATGCAGATTGCTGTTCTATTGACCATTCGAATTCAACATCTTTGTGCAACAATCTTCTCAAGGGCTCTGAAATACAAGAATAATTAGGAACAAATTTGGATATATAGTTTACCATACCAAGAAATCTTTGTAGTTCAGCAAGACAAGCTGGAGTTTTCAAGTTATTAATAGCTTGAACTTTAGCTGGATCAATTTCAACTCCGCTAGGTGTAAAGATATGGCCCAAGAATTTAATTCTTTCTTTTTCGAATTCACACTTTTCCTTATTTAATCTCATTCCACAATCCAATAGTTTCCCAATTACTCTGATTGTCAGTTCCCTTAAATCTTCTTTGGAATTAGCCCACAACAAAATATCATCCATTGAACATTCAGCGTTTTTAAAATTGACCAGAATCGACTGCATTATTTGCTGGAAAATTTCAGGGGCTGAAGCAAGTCCAAAAGGTAATCTCAAAAAAGAATATCGTCCCCATGGGGTATTAACTGTAAGGTACTCAGACGTTCTTTTTGAAACAGGAATTTGCCAAAAACCTTTCTTTGCATCTAAAAGAGTAAAATATTTAGCTGATTTTACCCTTGAAGCTATATCCTCAACTGTTTTAAGAGGAAAATGACGTCTTTTAATAGCTTTGTTTATGTCGGTAGGATCTAAACATAAACGTACCTTATCACCTTTTTTTACTATTACCAACGGACTTACCGCTGGGGTAGGGTTAGTAACAGGAACTATAATTTTCATTTTAACCATTGAATCTATCTCTTCTTTAACTTTTTCACGAAGAGCATGAGGAATCTTTCTTGGGGGGTAAATTTTAAATGTTGCACCTTCTTTTAGATCTATATCATAGACAAAACTTTTTATACACCCAATACCTTGAAATATTTCCTCGGGAATATAATTCTTAACTTGGATCGAATCGCAGTTAATCCTAATCAGATCCAAGTTTTCACAGGATTTGCATCCCAAAATACAAGTGAAATCACCCTTTACGACCAAAAACTTTAGCACCTCAGTTTTATCTTGAACAATACATTTTAGGTCAACCTCACCTAAAACTGGGGTAAAGGTGTTATTAAAAGACTTTAATCGCTGAATTGGAGATTTCTTCACTGGAACATCCAATTTCCTAACTAAATTATGAGTTATAACATTTCCTTCAGCACCAGTATCAATCTTAAATTTAGCTGAAATCTGTTTTCCGAAATAAATAGTAACAAAACATGCATTTCGAGAGCGTTTAATTTCATGCAAGTCAATTGAATTATACGAATTGTTACTATCCAGATATTCTGGCACTTCCAAATCATTTAGAGATTTTGCTTTAGCTTTATATTTAGCTTTAGTTTTGCATTGGCGTTCATAATGACCCTTTTTTAAACATGTTCTACATTTTACAAAATAAGCTGGACAATTACGATACTCATGCGTTAGTCCACAACGCCAACAATGCTTAGTAGTACCTGTAGAAAACCTATTTTGATTATAGTTAGTTCCAGCTTTTGATTTAGGCTTAAAACGCATACATGATAAGACATCTTTTTCTTTAAGATCACTATTTATATTCATATCTTTTAGCTGGAAATTAGCCTGTTCGCTAGCACGGCAGATATCTATAGCTTTAGATAAAGTTAAATCACGTTCTGCTAATAATAATTCTTGAACTTTATCCGAATAAATTCCTCTCACAATTTGGTCCCTTAACAAACTATCTTGTAAATTATCAAATTCACAATCAGAAACTTTAGTTCTCAAATTCGTCAGATAAGATTCAAATAATTCATCCTTACCTTGAATTCTATTGAAGAACAGATAGAACAGAGAGGTTGCAGAACCAATTGCTGACATAAAAGTTGCTGCTTGTATTTGACCAGGTTTTTGATCCAATCCTGTCGCTGTAGAGTAGAAATCAAAAGTTTGCTTCCAGAGCTTCCAAGTGCTTGCCATGTTAGTGTCTTGAATCGGCAATTCTTTAGGCAACCGTGCATTATTCATTGTGCTCGAATTAGTCGTCGCGCTGGAATTAGTCGTCGAGCTAGTCGTCGGTACAGGATCAACCATAATTTCACATCCGAAATTTTAATTCGCCATTTAATTCTGACACCATGTCAGGTTAGCCCTTATTACAATAAGAAATACAGAAGTTAAAGACATCAATCTTTATTCCAAGCGTCTTACAATCTCGGATCATCAGGATCTCTCGGATGTCTGCTGCGCATTCGTAGTAACAACTATTTATACTGCTTAAAAGGTTAAGGTTTTAGTTAGACTAAGTTACAAGTATCAGTTGTAGTCATTTCTCATGACAGATTCTGTTAGTCAAAAAAAAAATTTCAGTCTTTTAAGCCCAGGGGGTCACTTTCCCCAGATTGTTCAAGCTGATTCGTTCATTACGTGCTTGTGTCGATCAATAATGAGTTATTTAGGGTCAATATCTCTACAATTTTCTTGGGGAGAAATTGCATGGTTGGATCTGGAAAGATCTTTAAAGAAAAGAAAGTAAAATTTTGTCTATTTGCGTCCAAAGGTAAAGGTGATCCTCAAAAAGTGCCCTCCCTTTGGAGCCCTGCTGGATCAGCGCCTGTTTTAAAGGGTTACTAGCTGGTTTGACCCGGCAAAGCCGCGTCTTACCAGCTAGATTGCGCACCTTTGGCGCTGATGAGAGCTTTGCTCGTTACTACCACACGCTTGCAGGGCAGTTAAATTTTCTACAATTACTTTTTTTAAGCTGCATCGTCAGCGCTACACTATTCAATATTTTCAATCAAATTTTAGGTTTTTCTAACCACAACTAATTTATTCTTATAAGTCATCTGAAGAGAAAGAAGTAATACTTTAATTAAACCTGTACCAGTAATTTTTTTTATAAATCCAATATGCCTAGTAGGTATCCTGTTGCGATAAATCTAGTAAAACGTCAAAAAATTGAAGTTTGATTATTTCAAAGCAGATTTTCTTCACGGTCTTTAAAAGACGTTTTGCCTGTGTTGGTAAAAATATTAACTGAAAACAATGGGGCAAATTGAAAAAAGTTTCTAATTTAAAAATGGAATGCTTTGAAGGAACGTGACACATTTTTGGCTCATCTAGGGTTGAAAATCTTTCGATCAAGACCGAGTTTGTCCAAATTGGTTCAGGGGTTCGGGCTGGCGGCCGGCCGAACGGAACCTCCCCATAGAGTTAACATGGGGGTAAAACGAAAAAACCGCATAACTTAAAAATGGAATGTTTTGGAGGAACGTGATATATTATTGGCTCATCTAGGGGTGGAGAGCTTTCGATCAAGACCGAGTTTGTCCAAATCGGAACGGGGGTGCGGCCTGGCGGCCGGCCGAAAGAAAAACCAAATTATTTTAATATATAAGATTGAGATTCTGTGGTTCATAAGGAGCTGTTCTCTTCGGATGTAACCCAAAGGGTCTGAAAATGAAGAAGCAATTTTTTAAAAAAAAAATTCTAGGTGTTCCAAAAGGGCGCATTAAGTGTCTAACATTTAAGGAGTTATGCACTGTTTGGGAGGATATAAAGTTATTCGGGAGAGTCTCATTTTTTTCAGAATTTAATTAAAGCCCTAATGCCTTTTCAATGTATCGGGACATGGGTTCTATTTTCAGGTCCAGATGTAGCACGTCATTTCTGAAACACCAAGGGGAATTAGTTTTTATTCATAGCAATTTGTTTTGCATTATTTCTATTTCTTTTATGTGGGAGTTAGATGCAGTGGCCCAGATGAGGCTTGCACATAAGTTAGGGCTTTTCTTAGTATTGATTTGTATATCACAATAATTTGTTGGGGAGGGATACTCTAGCTTGGCTATTGATTAGGGGGTAGGTGAGTTTTAAGCTCATTCTATATTTCTTCTT
Organism: Tetragnatha montana; assembly: GCA_963680715.1. Lineage (NCBI taxonomy): Eukaryota > Metazoa > Arthropoda > Arachnida > Araneae > Tetragnathidae > Tetragnatha > Tetragnatha montana. Next base: position 6,281,610 of record OY796677.1, read on the forward strand.
GATTTGTTGTGGGAATGGTTTTTATGTAGTTTTTATAACCTAATCTTACAGTTCTGTTTTTAATAAACTAGAGGTAATTACTGGTGACTTAGCAGTCACCAGTAAATTGTTAATAATATTTAAACCACCCAAATGCTCTAATAAGCATCTAAACAATACATAATGAACCTGAATTCCACATGAGATTCCCCTTCTCTACCACACACATATAAGTGAACGGTTCCACCCCCCATAAAAAGAAAAACAACAGAAACTATATGGCTCCCTGGGTCTCCTATAAGATTCGAATAAATAAATAGCAACGAAGTCAAACACGAGCGCTTATTTAGGAAATACTTTGATCCGGCTTTGATCCAATGCGCATGCCTGTGAACTTGATTTTTGCTGTTTTTTGGGAATTTTAATAAAATAATAAACTGAGGACAGAACCCACGAACTGCCGCATGCTACGCAAGCATCCTACCACTGGGCCAGCGGAGATTCAATTACTTTAAAACTTATTATAACATCCTCTTTGTTTTGACGCATGCGCATGGCTAGACCAAAGTATTTCCTTTCTAAGCCCTATAAAGTCAAACAATAAACAAATCAAACATATCAAAACTAATAATTTAAGTACAAAATAATTTCTGGCTAAAAGCATAAAATTAAGATGGACAGATCAAATGGAGCAAATGCAATTCCAATCTGCAGTGTACTCCGTGAAGGATAGATTTTGTTGTATTATCGATAATTCACGACGTTCAACCTAACAATAAAAATCCCCGATGTCGGCCTTTTTTAATGACATTACACGTCCGAGGTTAAGACAAAGTATAAAGATGGCCTTGTACGGTTCGGTCCTTAAAAGAATTCTATTCAATGCTAAGTTGTCTGACTCCTGCAACACTGTATTATTCCTATATGATGCCAAACTGCGTCAACTGTAAGGCCTTTATAACAATTCCATTACCTCTCCCACTAAAACTATCTAGGCTAATTGGAACTGCAAACATTCAAATGTCGCAAAATTTTTCTGATGTCATCAATGTAACTGTATATTTTAATTGGTAGGTTTGGAATTTTGAAAATATTTAATCTTTGGAATCCAAAACAGCTTGCCCGATTTTCTATTGAATAAATGAATTGAACCATTTATTCGGTTCAATTCCGTTATCGGTGGCGTTAAATATCACCAAGGTGTTTTGGTCTCCAAGTATTCAAATATCGCCAAATTTTGATGGCTGTCATTGACATAACAGTATGTTTTATTCCGTTAGTTAGCTTGGCGATATTTAACGGGACATAAACGAAATTGAACCTGGTATTAGAAGTATCGCCAAAGATGGAATAAAACATACGGTTATATCAATAACAGCCAAAAAAAAAATTTTTTTTAACAATTACAATTTTGTTGTTAGGTGCTACCACTGAGAAACCAGGTCACCAGTTGAGGGATTCTGCAAAAATCGGTATTTCATCAACGACCTCAGCCAGCAAAGCACGAACGGATATCCTTTCAGGAAGTTATGGGGGGACGAAAGGAAAAACATTCGTCTACTTTCCTGGTAAAAAGCAAACGATAGTGGATAAATTTAACAAAGGGTCAAAGTATGTAAAAACTTCCGATAAACTGGCTGAAGCGCACGCGGGAGATTTAGAAGACTTGACGGAACTCTCTTCTAGAGATGGAATAAAAGTAGGAGATCACAAAGAATTAGTACGAAAAAAACAATCTATTTACAAGACGAAAGGAAAATCGGGTGAATCAAAAGGTTATTCGGACAACGTTAAGGGCACGATAGCAAAAAGTGAAAGTATTTCCAGGGTTAAGAGGGGCCTTTTCTTCAGTGGTCCTTCACTATTTGGACCGAGTTTCCGAGAACCTCTGAAGATATCCACTGAAAGAGGATTCGGTTTAAGTACGCCGTCTGGGGATACTGAGAAAGGGTCATCAGAAAAGAGCTCTGCTGAAGGAGGATTAGGTTACGGAATAGGTTTCAACACACAATCAGATTCTGGAAAAGAGTCATCATCAAAGATATCCACCGAAAGAGGAGTAGGATTCGGAATAGGTTTAAGCACGCCATCTGATACTGAGAAAGGGTCATCAGCAAAGATATCTTCTAGTAGAGGATTAGGTTACGGAATAGGTTTCAACACACAATCAGATTCTGGAAAAGAGTCATCATCAAAGATATCCACCGAAAGAGGAGTAGGATTCGGAATAGGTTTAAGCACGCCATCTGATACTGAGAAAGGGTCATCAGCAAAGATATCTTCTAGTAGAGGATTAGGTTACGGAATAGGTTTCAACAAACAATCAGATTCTGGAAAAGAGTCATCATCAAAGATATCCACCGAAAGAGGAGTAGGATTCGGAATAGGTTTAAGCACGCCATCTGATACTGAGAAAGGGTCATCAGCAAAGATATCTTCTAGTAGAGGATTAGGTTACGGAATAGGTTTCAACACACAATCAGATTCTGGAAAAGAGTCATCATCAAAGATATCCACCGAAAGAGGAGTAGGATTCGGAATAGGTTTAAGCACGCCATCTGATACTGAGAAAGGGTCATCAGCAAAGATATCTTCTAGTAGAGGATTAGGTTACGGAATAGGTTTCAACAAACAATCAGATTCTGGAAAAGAGTCATCATCAAAGATATCCACCGAAAGAGGAGTAGGATTCGGAATAGGTTTAAGCACGCCATCTGATACTGAGAAAGGGTCATCAGCAAAGATATCTTCTAGTAGAGGATTAGGTTACGGAATAGGTTTCAACACACAATCAGATTCTGGAAAAGAGTCATCTGCATCGACTCCGGTTGGTTCGGGATTATCTGTCGGAAAAGGTTCAGAAGCAGCCTTCAGAATTGCTGCTAGTACTTTTGAGGACACCGAGAGTGGAATGGTAGGTTCTTCAGAACAAAAAGGATCAAGTTTAGGTTCAATGTTGGAGAAAGGCAAATCCTCTACTGGCAAATCAACGGATGCTTTGACTGATCTAAAAGGATTCAGCAAGATATCCTCGACTGATGATATTTCAGGTTCTCTTTCAAAACATCTCGGAGATTCATCACGACTTGAAAGTGAATCTCTCTCGGAATCACAGTCAGGGTTAAGAGCAAATGTTAGATCTACGTTAGAGAAGGGCTCTGGGGCTTTACTGGAGAAAGGCAAAGAAGTGGCATCTGAAATGGGCACAAGCCTACCATCTGGTGGAAGATCAACCGATACATCAACAGATCTAAAAGGATTCAGCAAAATTTTTTCGACTGATGATATTTCAGGTTCTCTTTCGAAACATCTCGGAGATTCATCACGACTTGGAAGTGAATCTCTCTCGGAATCACAGTCAGGGTTAAGAGCAAATGTTAGATCTACGTTAGAGAAGGGCTCTGGGGCTTTACTGGAGAAAGGCAAAGAAGTGGCATCTGAAATGGGCACAAGCCTACCATCTGGTGGCAGATCAACCGATACATCAACAGATCTAAAAGGATTCAGTAAAATTTTTTCGACTGATGATATTTCAGGTTCTCTTTCGAAACATCTCGGAGATTCGTCACGACTTGCAAGTGAAGCCGTATCGGAATCACGCTCCGGTTTAGGAAGTTCCTTTCAAGTTTTTAAAGGAACCGGACTCAATTTTGGTTTCAAGACCTCTCGTAGCAAAAGGTCTACCACAATCGGGCTATTCTCTGGTGGTGAAGGAAGATATAACACGAAAGAATCTTCGGAAATATACAATGCCAATATAGATGTGCTACAGCAGGATGATGAAGCTCCTTCATCTAAAATTAATAAAGTGGTTGTTATAGATGGAGCAAAGGAAACGTTCGTTGATGGAGATCATTTAGTAGAAGTTGCTCCTTTCACTCTTTTTAGTGATGGAAAAGCGTCTGGCATTTTCAAACAACCAATAGAAGAAAAACCTATTTTGAGACACTGGGGCCTTCCTGTAAGACGAGTTGAAGAACAGAGGGGGGTAGAAATAGTAGTCGATTCAGCGATTAAAAATATCGACGAAAGAGTAGCATTCCTAGAACCTATTCAAAGATCGATTACTCCCGATGAATCGGAAATCGATCTTCGTATGGAATCTGGTGTCACGGAAATGAAGTTTAATGAACCAATGAGGGTTGGCGCTGGAATGGAATTAAAAAATAGACAATTTGTTCCTGGGGATATGAGTGAAAAAGAGGGTCGAGCCTGTGACTTCGGTGACTGTGGCCGTGACTTACGTTATCCTTTCCTCCTGATAGGTTCAGGTAGTGCCTTGGTTCACACTGAGTCTTTCATAGAACCTAAGAAAACCTTCGGGTATTTAGCCAACTCGGATGGATCAGCTAATAAAGGCACCAAGGATTCAGTGGAATCTCCACCAATAGGAGCTTTAAGAAATGAGGGATTGGATACTTACGCTGATGTTCCACTAAATTACAGAGAACGTTACGACACCATAGTTGGTACTGGGTATGGAACAACGCCACTTGTCAAAATAGAAGAGGTATCTCCACCAATAGAAGCTTTGAGAAATGAGGGATCGGTTACTTACGATGATGTTCCACTGAATTACAGAGAACGTTACGACACCATAGTTGGTACTGGGTATGGAACAACGCCTCTTGTCAGAATAGAAGAGGTATCTCCACTAATAGAAGCTTTGAGAAATGAGGGATCGGTTACTTACGCTGATGTTCCACTGAATTACAGAGAACGTTACGACACCATAGTTGGTACTGGGTATGGAACAACGCCTCTTGTCAAAATAGAAGAGGTATCTCCACCAATAGAAGCTTTGAGAAATGAGGGATCGCTTACTTACGCTGATGTTCCAATGAATTACAAAGAATGGTACGACACCATAGTTGGTACTGGGTATGGAACCACGCCGCTTATCAAAATAGAAGAGGTATCTCCACCAGATATAGAGAGCATGGACGAAGCACCTATTGTTTTCACGATACCTGCCAAGAACGCTGGCATCAGGAATCTACAAAATGGTAGGTGGAAGAATAACGATGAGATATCTAGTGATGGCGTGGGATATAGTGAAATAAAAACTGTACTACCAGTCGTTAAAGAGGATGTTTTGACAACAGAAAATAAAGAGGTATTGAAGAGACTAATAGAAACATTGGATGATACAACCCAAAATTTCAGAGGGCATTCACAAGTTGATACGGAATACGGCACAATACACCCTGAAGGAATCTATGAGGAGTCACCGACAGTGAAAGAAGAAAGCTTCCACGACGGACCTATTGTTTTCACTATTCCTGCCAAGAACGCAGGCTTCAGGCGATATCAGAGACTAGTGGCTAGAGAATCTGTAGGAATCAAAGATGGTAACAACAACGAACCCGGAAAAACTTTCGAATATTTGGCAACGGATCAAGCAGTTAATAATGTCAGGATCGCAAGGTCTACCCAGCATTCTCCAACACAGAAGGCTCCAGATTTCAGTGGACCAATAGAAAAAGAAGAGAACTTTGCTGGAGGACCTATTGTTTTTACTATACCTGCCAAGAATGCTGGCATCAGACGATATCAGAAAATAGAAGCTAAGAAATCTATTGGAAATGGAGATGGTAAGAACAACGATCATGAAAAGACTCTGGAATATTTGGCAAACCCGGACGAAGCAATTCCTAATGTCAGGAGCACTAGGGCGGCCAAGGATTCTTCAACAGAAAGAGCTTCAGATTTCAGAGGACAGTTCAGCACTACAATTGACACGGGGTACAGAATAATACACCTTGACGGAATTGATAAGAATTCACCGATAGTGAAAGAAGAAAGCTTCCACGAAGGACCTATTATTTTCACTATACCTGCCAAAAACGCAGGCATCCGGCGATATCAGAGAATAGAAGCTAAGAAATCCATGGGAAATGGAGAGGGTAAGGATTACAGTAAAATGAAAACCGAACTGCCAACCGTTAAAGAGGAAGTGTGGATAGCTACAGAAGATGGAGGAAAAGTATGGAAGAAGCTAAGCACAACAGGCGATGATTCAGCTCCGGCATTTGACAAATATTTAGGTAAGTAAAACAAAGAGTCACAGTTTTTTTAAGTCGATTTTGGCACAAGGGAATATCTCCTGGACATTCAATTTTCTCCTATTCCTTTTATCTTTCCTTTTTATCTCTCTTGATTAATATCATTCTTCACATCGTCCTCTCACATAGGGCCGCCGAGAGCTAAGTCGGGCCCCGGGTACAAGGTTGAGAAACGGGCCCCCAATGACATATTCTCATTTCGACGAACTAGGGGGCGAACTAGGTACCTCCACCCATGCATTCATAGGCTTAAAGTAATTTTTAGAACATTTCTAGGCAAGATCTGAATTTCACTCAACTTAAAAGTATCGTTTTCTTGATAATACGATGAGTAACAAGTAATGAAGTGGGTCTGGGGGTCTTCCCTCAGAAAATTTTTGAAAATATGCCCTAGAAAACTGGGAATTTACTCATTTTTGGACCTTTATGTGAACAAATTAATTTACAAAATATTCAAAATGATATCCATCTTAGTACTCAATATGAAAAGCTTTGGGTACCGGGCCCCCTACCGGCCCGGGGGTACCGTACCCCCTCGTCCCCCCTCTCTCATGAGGCCTGCGCTCACAGGAGAAAGGCACTTCTGGATCAAATACTCTGTAAGAGGTTGAGCTAAATTTGGCGATAACCTATTGCTTTCTTTTGGGACATGCATGGAAGTAGGAAGATATCTTCCTACTTCCATAGGGACATGCAATCTCACCAACCAACAAATACAGCAACTTGGCGAGATTTTGGGATTCACTTGATTCTTTGCGCGGCCGTTCTACCGCTTTCAAAAGATTCAAAGACTTGTCACAGACAGCGTGTAACCCTCAGTTCGGCTTTTTCTCTGTGAGCCTTCGATAACTCTATCATCCTGTGTGCTTTTGTGAATAGTATTGCTTACGTTTTAATAAGATGTAATACTCATAACATTTTGCATTTTTGCAGGAAGAATGATTCGTCAAAGACGAGCGCCAGGTAAAGAGTTATAAGATTTTAAAACTGCAAAATACTCCAGTTTTGATTAATTTCTGAGATATAACAATTCATATAAGATAACTATTTATTTAAAGTCCGCTGAATCTACTTTTGAGTACATGAAGTTTTACTATAACGGTTTTTGAGTGGGTTACTTAGCCATTTTTGAGATTGAAATAAAAAGTCATATAAAGAAGCTCAAATCAATTCTGAAATTTCGTAGCTTAGGACTGTATTAGTGATTGGGGAAAATATTTGATCTCTTTCCCATTGCATTTTAGTTACACATTTAGTCGCTAGATGTCACCCTCACATATTCCCGCTGGTCCATTCTATTCTTAGCTAGTCAAAAGTTTTAAAAAGATCCCAGAAAGAAACGAACTAAAATACTTTAAGTGATTTTGAAATCTTTAATTTTTTTTTATAAAATAAAGAATATTGGATTTGGAAACCATAGCAATTAAGGAAAATATGTTCTGTTAACCGATGGTTTTACATGTGTATTCTCTACTTTCATACTAGGAAATTAGTTATCAGAAATTAAAATAAACTAAACCTTTTACGCTTTAATATTTCGTTCATTACATGTCTTTATTGCATTTTTCGAAAAAAATCTTCAAATAATTTGTAAAAAAAATCCATTTCTTTCCACAGACATCATGTTGGAATCTTTTTTCACTGGATTAACAGAAGGTACGCAAATTTAAAAGACACAAAGTGCAGTTAGTATGTATCATAATCTAAGTAATCTAAGTTAGTATGTATCATCACTCACAAGCTGCTTTGTTTTTCAGAGCAAATCCAGAGCTACATTTTTCCAGTTCGTGGTTCAGGTAAAACTTTTCTATATGAACAAATGCTTAAAGATACCGAGTTGTACCAATTCAACGCATCTGAAAGTTCCACTAAAAAACTTGGATTCTTCTAGTTTTCATTTATTCTATAGACCAGTTCAACTGTTTGACGTCACGAAAACCAAAAATACTTCCGCTTATAGTGGTGTGAACCTTAAATACGATTCCTCTTCGATATTATGGAATGTATACCGGAAGGGCTCCAGGGCTAGTTGGTCAAAGGGGGGTGTTCAAATATTACGTAAGCATGTTTTTGGTCATTTTTGGCCATCCTCCCCCGTTGTGAGCAAAGATAAACAAACCGCAAACCCCCTCCTAATAATTACGTAAGAAAACTGCCCGACCCCCTTTTTGTTATTTTTTTTGTACAAAATCTTTATTAATACTTCGATTCCTGAAATTCATTGTTCTCCATGAACACTTAATCTATCCTTAAAACCTTCCTTGTGAAAAATGCCTGAATTTTTTTTTCCTGGTTTAATTTTTTTTTGGTGAAATTTATTTTTGGTTGAATTTCGAAATTGTTCATGAAAGAAACAAGAGATTTTGAAAAAGTAGTGCTTGTAACATCTTACGTAAGCATAACTCATAATCCCCGCCTTGTCAGGAAAAATAAGCCTGATAAGCTAAATAAATAAAATTTGCCTCAAAACCACCGTTAAACCATGGGTTACCTCAATACCTTATGTTTCTTTTATCTTTTTACTAATATTACGGATCTGAGTCACTATTAGCAATTACAATTTATAAAAAAGTTTACTGTAAATTATTATTTATTTTTAGCAACTCATTTTAATTTGTATTATTACTTGAATTTAGTCCTTATAGAACAGGGGTTTCCAACTAGCGTGCCGCCGGGAGCTAGCGTCCGCTAGCTCCTTAAACCCCCCCCCCCCCAAAAAAAAATGTAGCTTCAGAACACTTTTTAGCGTACTAAAATTCAAAAAATTTTCGGGGGAGGACCCCCGAACACTCCCTATTTACATCTTAGATTGTGGAGTAGCTTTGGTCAGTCGTTTTCTATTTGGTGAACAAATAAAAGTTTCAGGTTTCGAGAGGGAGGGTTTATACCCTGAAATTTCTCCTGAGGGGTTGGTTGTAAAAGCTAAAGTCAATCTTTATCACGAGGAGGGACAAAATGGAGTATTCACAAATTAGGTGAAACACTATTTTTAGGGAAATTTACAAACATTTTCAAAATTCTATTAAAAAACTTATAGTATATCCTCTGAAATTTTTGAAAATACAGTAGCACCTTCACAATATGTAAATAACCTTCGTCCCTCTCTCGCCTGAAAAGTTCCTTATTAGAGACTCCCGAAAACTATAACATGGCTAAAAAAGGAGCCTCTGCGGCCCGCCACTTGATTTGAAATTTCGAGTACTTGGAAGTTGGAAACCCCTGTGTGCTGAATGCGTGAGTTGCTTTTATCGTGATTAAGGTCAGCCACGTATATGAAAATAATTTAGAAGTTTATTAACAAAAGAAATTTAGAATACTACTATTTACAGAAATGTTAAAACCTGTTTGAAATCGCCATCTTATTGTCGTTTCTCGTCGTAATCCATCCTCCCTCTTCTCCTTTTTCAAAAGCCAACTCCTCTCATCTCGTGTCTGGTGTTGTGTGTTTCTTCTTCAGCCTTTTAACCTTGCGCTTGCCGGTATGACACCCTGTTATAGAATATAGTAAGAAAAAGAGAATTGCTTGCTCTATTTGTATTGTTCCTGTAAATGCTAAATTCCAAATCATTTTTATCATTTGGCTATATTTTATGGAGTATAAATGCAATCTCACTCAGCACGCTAGGTATCAATGACTGCCTATAGAGCATTCGCACATGACGTCACTTGGAGGACAAAAACAACGTTGCTAAGGCTGTTGTTAGGGGCGGGACATAGAAGTATCCAATAGAAGCATTCGCACATGACATCACTGGAGGATCAAAACAACGTTGCTAAGGCCGTTGTTATGTAAAGTCATGTGATTGAAAATGCTCTATACCATGGTCAACTATACACTCATAAGGCCAGAGTAGCTTGAAATTGTAAAGTGTGTCCTGGTGTCACTTTTTAACACTCTTAGATCACAAACTCTGGAATAAATTATATTATGTACCCCTCATCACGGCTTACTAGATACTATACAGGCTAGCCGAGTACGGAAATCATTAAAAATCCAGATGGCAATACTGGACAAACTGGCAAAGCATATCCACAGTGTTGGGTGATATAGTTGGATATAGGTAGGACTTGTGGCGATCCAATCGAAGCGGGAAACTCGGCTAGCCTGTATAGCAGTGGTTCCCAACCTTTTGTGGCCCATCGCCCCCTTTCTGGAGGTTGACTAACACCTATTGCCCCCTTTTCATTCTCATTGTATGTCTAATTTTAATTTGAAGTTAAAGTGTAAATAATAAAGCAATTTTATTACCGTATATAAAAACAACCAAAGCAGTTTTATCAGGTCACTCTTAAATTTGAATCTCGAAAAATTTAGAAAGTTGACTGTTAAAATTTGTAATAATAATTGAAAATTTGATATTTTATTGTATTATTTATTGTTGGAAATTTAAATTATCCTTTCAATGGCTGCCTTGTGCTTAGTGGATTTCAGTTAAAGCTTGAATATCCGGCTTTATGTTCGTCATGTTTAGGCGCAAATCTCCTTTGAGGTAAATGTCCAACTTATTTGTTTTGTGAGGAGCTGGACAACAGAATTAAACCCTTTTTCAACTAAAAATGTTGACAGGAACAAGATGAGAAATGGTTCAGTTTTTCCACACAGTTGATGGATAAAGGTCCATGAGCTTCACCCAGGCTAACTCGTAACTACCCTTCTTGAAAATGATTTTCACCTCACAGTTATACTTCAAGTCTGGAAACTCATTCTGCAATGAGTTATCAAGCTTATCCACAGCTTCAAACGAGAATGGATCTAGAATCCAATCCGGAATTAGTAACTTGGTCAAATCTTCAAATCTTGATTCCATGTCAGTTTTAACTGGTCAAGGTGATCAGTAAACCTTACTATACTATTATTTTAATTTCCCCCTTTGAATATTCATCGCCCCCCAATTGCCCCCACTTATTTATCGCCCCCCCCCTGATAAACCAAATTGCCCCCCTGGGGGCGATTGGGTTGGGAACCACTGCTGTATAGTATCTAGTAAGCCGTGCCCTCATAAACCAAAAGGACCGACCAATCGCTTAGTTTTTCCAGGAGAAGAGTTCAATTTTAGGTTTTAATTCGAATTTTGAAGTAATTATTTAATCAATTTTAATTAAATTAATTTAATTTAAGTAATTTCAAATTTTGTAAATTCATAAATTCAATTTCGCGTTTTGTGGCAAAAGGCGACATAATAATACCGTTTACTGTTGCATTTGGTTTTGGTTCTTGACTGAATAAAATGACGTCATTTTTGTCTGCATGGGATTCGTCATATAATCCGGATTGCCGTACCGTAACAAAACGCAAAAGTGGAAACAAGCAAAAGACAATGAGCAGAATGGCCTGAAAATCTAAAATCGGCTTAATTTTTTTTTCAGTTTTGGAGATTGAAGAAAGAGATGGACCAGTCGACAATGTATTAAAAAGTGTGTCTTGATCCCGATTTCAGCATTGTAGTAGTACATTTAAACATTTATGTTATTTGACTTTATTTTTAATCGAAATTGAGGGTGGTTCTTTTTAAAACTTATTCCAGTATTGTAGAGTATATTAAAAGTTTTGAAAATTATCATTTCTTGTAGTTTAAGTAGTTTCAGTTTGTTATTTTAATTTAAAAAAACAAAGATATTTTAAATAGGAATTGCAATTACATTATTATAAATAATATTTTATTGCTGCTGTTTATAATAAACGTGTTTAGAAAGTGTTCTTAATCTTTTCAGAATCTTAAAATTTTTGTTAAAGAAAGAAATTGACCCACAGCGGATAACCAAAGCGCTTAAAATAATAATGGCGGCTTTACACCACGCGATTTGCGATTTGCTGCCATTGCGACTGCTGCAGAAACTCCGCGACAGTTTTCGAGGCTTCCAGTGTCGTATATAGAAATTTATTTCGGGAGGGGCCCAAAATATCTTAAAAAAAATTAGCTTTTAAAAAGCCGAAAGCTAGAATTTCGCACTGGGGGAGAGGACCCAAAAATAATCCTAAGCCCCCCCCCCCATGTATATTTAATAGATTCAATGTAGTTTTTTTAATATATTTCCAGCCATGAATTGCATCTTGATGAAGTGAATATTGAAAAATTGTGAATAATAGAGTTCCAAGCACAAAAGGGGGGGTCTGGGGGTCCTCCCCCAGAAAATTTTTGGAAATTTGACCCTAAAAAACAGGATTTTAACCCATTTTAGGACACCTAGTCAGAATTTCGGGGGGGGGCCCGGGCCCCGTCGGCCCCCCCCTTATATACGCCACTGGAGGCTTCCTATTGGTTCTTTTCTGTCGCGCTCTCATTTTTGTCGCAAATCGTGTGGTGTAAAGCCTCCATTTGTTTCCAATTCCAATACAAAAGGAAATACATCCTGATTTAGAATTAAAGAAGGGCAAAAAAAAACCCCGAGGAGCTGTTACAGGAGAAAAAACGAAGTAGCTGCTACAAGCGTTACAAAATAACTGCTATTTTACCTAAACAAACATAACGTTATGTATCAAAAAGTATCGGACCACCTGTATTTAGAATGCATCTTTTTTTTTTGTTATTTTTAGTTTCGGAATGCTTTATATTGAACATAAATCAATTAGTAAAAACTGTGAAGAAAACAAATAATCACAAAATAAACAAATAACATTTAGGTTGTTAACAACATAACAAATAACATTTGTTTAGCAATACTACAAACAAACTGGTCGTGGTCGTTCGATTCTAAAACCGAGGTAAAATTTTAAAAGGTTTACTCAAAATAAAATAGTAACAAAATATACAACGATAAGATTTAGTGTTTTGTACTGTAAAAAGTTTGAAAGTTTTAGAAATTTAGAACAAAAGTATTAACAGATGGCGCTGTGCAAATCGTATTTTTGAAAAGCAGAAATTTGACAAGTATTGTTCGGAGAAAAACGAAAATAATTTTTGAAGATAGATACAGGTATTAATTACATGAATAAACAAACACTAACATCAGAGTAGTTTGTTTTTAAAATTATATCCATAATAGAGATATCATTTATTTAAAGAAATGTAGCGATTGAGAAATCCAGAAGTTTATTTAGAATTTAAATTCTTTAAAATTTACAATTTAAATTTGTAAAACTGGATTCTAGTTCTCTTTCGAACTCTAGAAATGCTACTGACAGAAGTAAAATCACTTACTATTCGTAAATTTTTAAATTCTTATAGTCACCACTATTTAAATATATCAATTTTTTTGCTGTTATATATAAACAGTAAAGACGTATATAGAGTGCCCAGATGAACATCAGTGGTCTGGTGTGCGGGCTTCAAACCCGTAGCTGATTAACATCAGAGTGGTCCAATTCCACCCTCTGGGCGTTAAAATAATCAATAGTTTGCCCGCAATTTAAATTTTGTTTTGGTTATGGATGTATAACAATTTAAAACAGTGAATTAAAACTAAATAGCTTCAATAAAAATCATTATACAGAAAATGGTGAACTTAATTAAAATTACAAAATCTTGTAAAAGATAAATAACACTAGTCAACAAAATTTTAACTTTTTTCTGGCACAAGAGCAAAATGGGGTGATCCTAATAGAACTTTTAACGCTGAATTCAAATATGTAAGTTGTTTTTCTCCATCACCCTCAGTTTGTTTGTGACACTTACTTAATTTTGTACCAAATGTTGCATATAGACCTGATATAGTATTCGACTAACGTAACGTGTAAAGGTTGAAATTTTCTTCTGTGTCCATCATCAGAAAGATTCCATTAAAGTGTCCAGAAGTAACCAGCAAGAATTCTATTCTAGCCCCCCATTGTCCCTGCACCCCCACTTTTGTCTAAAAATTCAGAAACAAATGGCTTTGTCTCAACAGCATTTAACAAAAATTAATATTATGGACAAAAATCAGAGCTTAAGATCCATAATGATGGTAAATATAGGATATGTGATTAAATTTACCCTAAGAAAAATTTAAAATGGTGTAGAGACGTTACAGTAATAAAATAGCTGTATAATCGTTCACACTCAATACTCGTTAGAGAAACGTCTATAAAAAAGCATTAATTGAAAAAGTTCATTTAATTAGTTACGATAGAATCATACAAGAACTTAATGCATGATTTATAGAGTGTGTGCCAGCTTTGAATGGGATTTTTAGAGCGCAAATAAGAGATGCTGGCTCAATCTTCTCTTATGGCAGATTCTGGCTCCTGGATCACTCCTGTGGTGTATGGAATAAAGACTAAGAATCATATTTTTAGGTTTCCTAAGAGCTTAATTTAATGTAGGTCTGAGAATCCTTAAAGTTAGTTCATTCATTCAATATCTTGACTTCCGAAATAGCCACAGTATAATTGGCACAGCACTGTCATCTTTAGAGAGCAAAATTGGACCCAAATTACCTTTTAAAAGCAAGTAGGAATAAAGAAATGGGGTTTACTATAATAGATATCAATAAAAATCATCATAATAATCAAATTAATCATTTAAAATTTTATTCTGAACTAGCTGATATGCCCGCCGTTGCTCGGGGGATAAAAGGCTTATCAAACTGTGTGTTAAAATAAATAAGAATTATCGTTTAGATGCAATAGAGTCAACAGTCTTCCCGCTAGGATTCTTTTTTGATGTCATACCACTTCGTTAAGATGTAAAAAAACCCTTTAAAAATACCACCTGTTTAGATTTAATGTGTGAAATCCCCATCCCCGTTTTTAAAGAGTAATTTTTCAAAATAGAAAAAAAGTCAGGGGACCTTCTGAACCCCATTATTTTTTTCTCTTTTGTCCTTTTCTCCCTCCATCCATTTCTGCAAGTGGTATAAATGTATATTTGAGGCAAATTTCTCCGCCTTCGCTCACAATAAAGATATATTATTAAACAGCAATGTTTATAGATAAAACTTATTTCCCCCTCATCCCGCTAAATTTTTATGAAATACAAAACAATTAAATATACTACATACTTTTATACTTTTTTAAGATCTTAAAAAACCGGTTTAGAATTAGTGTTTATAACCATTTTTTAATAACGATAATTTTTTTTAAAAATCAGGGGGAGACCCCCTGAACCCCCCTTTGCTGATTTATCACCAACTCATTCATTGAAAGAAATTTCAAACAAGTAACAAAAGTAAACATCATTTGAATCGACACTGAAAATGCCTGTGATAAACTATTGTTTAATTTGAACTTTGCTGGAAATACATAAATTTGATTAAATTGAAAAAAGAATAAAATTTTTCAGTGGAATGGTTTTTGGTTATTATAAAAAAATTATTTAATAATTAAAAATTGTTTCTTTATCATAATTTTTAAAAATTCACCTGTTATAAAACATTTTAAAACAAATATTTCCAACAATTGAGGTTTTGCGTGTCCTGGAAAGAGCAATAACCGCAATAAATTTAACATTGAAGGCTACGCATAAGAATTTAGAAAAGGGACAAAAAAGGCTCCTTGGAATGTTTTGATTCAGAAAATTCTTTTTCGCAAACCTTCCTGGTTGTGTGAGGAACAACATGCTAAAATTTCATAACAATCACATTAATAATGTGGGTGCTAGGATCCAAAAACTAAAAACGGGAGTGAATATTCAAACCCCTGTGCACCCCCTCCAGAATGGAATATCGAAAAATCCAGAAATTACTTTCTTTGAAATTCTCTCAAGAAGGTATTACCAACAGTTCAATTCGTAATACCGATTTCTCGGTATTGTTTTCTTCGAAAATATAAAACTTGGTTTATGCTCAGCAAAAACGGGTTTTTGGAATATTCAGACCTCTTAAAATTCGAATATCCAAAATCTGAAAAATGCCTTTCTAGAAATTGTTGCTAGGTACCTTCGTGCGAAATAACAAAGATCTGGGGTCATTTGGGACGCCGCTGGGCTCAAAAACGTCGAAATCGCTCCAAACCCCCCTGTGGGTCAGAAAAAAGAAATTTCGAAAAATCCCTTCTTAGTGCGCGTATACACCGTAAGGTCTTCCACCCTACCAAGTTTCGAGTCTTTAGCCCCGGTAGATTTTGCTGTGCGTTGATGAGTGAGTGAGTGAGTGGTAAAGCTCTTTTATTATTATAGACTAGCTGATATGCCCGCCGTTGCTCGGGGGATAAAAGGCTTATCAAAATGTGTGTTAAAATAAATAAGAATTATCGTTTAGATGCAGTAAAGTCAACAGTCTTCCCACTAGGATTCTTTTTTGATGTCACACCACTTCGTTAAGATGTAAAAAAACACTTTAAAAATAACACCTGTTTAGATTTAATGTGTGATATCCCCATCCCCGTTTTTAAAGAGTAATTTTTCAAAATAGAAAAAAAAGTCAGGGGACCTTCTGAACCCCATTATTTTTTTCTCTTTTGTCCTTTTCTCCCTCCATCCATTTCTTCAATTGGTATAAATGTATATTTGAGGCAAATTTCTCCGCCTTCGCTTCACAATAAAGATATATTATTGAACAGCAATGTCTATAGATAAAACTTATTTCCCCCTCATCCCGCTAAATTTTTATATAATACAAAACAAATTAATATACTACATACTTTCATACTTTTTTAAGATGTTATAAAAATCTTAAAAAAACGGTTTAGAATTAGTGTTTAAAACCATTTTTTAATAATGATAATTTTTTTTTAAATCAGGGGGAGACCCCCTGAACCCCCCTTTGCTGATTTATCACCAAATCATTCATTGAAAGAAATTTCAAACATGAAATAAAAGTAAACATCATTTGAATCGACACTGAAAATGCCTGTGATAAAATATTGTTTAATTTGAACTTTGCTGGAAATCCTTAAATTTGATTAAATAGAAAAAAGAATAAAATTTTTCAGTGGAACGGTTTTTGGTTATCATAAAAAAAATTATTTAATCATTAAAAATTGTTTCTTTATCATATTTTTTAAAAATTCACCTGTTATAAAACATTTCAAAATAAATATTTCCAACAATAGAGTTTTTGCGTGTCCTGGAAAGAGCAATAATCGCAATAAATTTAACATTGAAGGCTAAGCATAAGAATTTAGAAAAGGGACAAAAAAGGCTCCTTGGAATGCTTTGATTCAGAAAATTCTTTTTCGCAAACCTTCCTGGTTGTGTGAGGAACAACATGCTAAAATTTCATAATAATCACATTAATAATGTGGGTGCTAGGATCCAAAAACTAAAAACGGGAGTGAATATTCAAACCCCCGTGCACCCCCTCCAGAATGGAATATCGAAAAATCCAGAAATTACTTTCTTTGAAATTCTCTCAAGAAGGTATTACAAGCAGTTCAATTCGTAATATCGATTTCTCGGTATTGTTTTCTTCGAAAATATAAAACTTGGCTTATTCTCAGCAAAAACGGGTTTTTGGAATATTCAGACCTCTTAAAATTCGAATATCCAAAATCTGAAAAATGCCTTTCTAGAAATTGGTGCTAGGTACCTTCCTGTGAAATAACAAAGATCTGGGGTCATTTGGGACGCTGCTGGGCTCAAAAACGTCGAAAACGCTCTAAACCCCCTTGTGGGTCAGAAAAAAGAAATTTCGAAAATTCCCTTCTTAGTGCGCGTATACACCGTAAGGTCTTCGACCCTACCAAGTTTCGAGTCTTTAGCCCCGGTAGATTTTGCTGTGCGTTGGTAAGTGAGTGAGTGAGTGTGTGAGTGAGTGGTAAAGCTCTTTTATTATTATAGACTAGCTGATATGCCCGCCGTTGCTCGGGGGACAAAAGGCTTATCAAACTGTGTGTTAAAATAAATAAGAATTATCGTTTAGATGCAATAGAGTCAGCAGTCTTCCCGCTAGGATTCTTTTTTGATGCCATACCACTTCGTTAAGATGTAAAAAAAACCTTTAAAAATACCACCTGTTTAGATTTAATGTGTGAAATCCCCATCCCCGTTTTTAAAGAGTAATTTTTCAAAATAGAAAAAAAAGTCAGGGGACCTTCTGAACCCCATTATTTTTTTCTCTTTTGTCCTTTTCTCCCTCCATCCATTTCTGCAATTGGTATAAATGTATATTTGAGGCAAATTTCTCCGCCTTCGCTTCACAATAAAGATATATTATTGAACAGCAATGTCTATAGATAAAACTTATTTCCCCCTCATCCCGCTAAATTTTTATAAAATACAAAACAATTAAATATACTACATACTTTTATAAGATGTTAAACAAAATCTTAAAAAACCGGTTTAGAATTAGTGTTTATAACTACTTTTTTAATAATGATAATTTTTTTAAAATCAGGGGGAGACCCCCTGAACCCCCCTTTGCTGATTTATTACCAACTCATTCATTGAAAGAAATTTCAAACATGAAATAAAAGTAAACATCATTTGAATCGACACTGAAAATGCCTGTGATAAAATATTTTTTAATTTGAACTTTGCTGGAAATACTTAAATTTGATTAAATAGAAAAAAGAATAAAATTTTTCAGTGGAACGGTTTTTGGTTATCATAAAAAAAGTATTTAATCATTAAAAATTATTTCCTTATCATATTTTTTAAAAATTCACCTGTTATAAAACATTTCAAAATAAATATTTCCAACAATAGAGGTTTTGCGTGTCATGGAAAGAGCAATAACCGCAATAAATTTAATATTGAAGGCTAAGCTTAAGAATTTAGAAAAGAGACAAAAAAAGGCTCCTTAGAATGCTTTGATTCAGAAAATTCTTTTTCGCAAACCTTCCTGGTTGTGTGAGGAACAACATGCTAAAATTTCATAACAATCACATTAATAATGTGGGTGCTAGGATCCAAAAACTAAAAACGGGAGTGAATATTCAAACCCCCGTGCACCCCCTCCAGAATGGAATATCAAAAAATCCAGAAATTACTTTCTTTGAAATTCTCTCAAGAAGGTATTACCAACAGTTCAATTCGTAATATCGATTTCTCGATATTGTTTTCTTCGAAAATATAAAACTTTGCTTATGCTCAGCAAAAACGGGTTTTTGGAATATTCAGACCTCTTAAAATTCGAATATCCAAAATCTGAAAAATGCCTTTCTAGATATTGTTGCTAGGTACCTTCCTGCGAAATAACAAAGATCTGGGGTCATTTGGGACGCTGCTGGGCTCAAAAACGTCGAAAACGCTCCGAACCCCCCCTGTGGGTCAGAAAAAAGATATATCGAAAAATCCCTTCTTAGTGCGCGTATACGCCGTAAGGTCTTCGACCCTACCAAGTTTCGAGTCTTTAGCCCCGGTAGATTTTGCTGTGCGTTGGTAAGTGAGTGAGTGAGTGTGTGAGTGAGTGAGTGGTAAAGCTCTTTTATTATTATAGACTAGCTGATATGCCCGCCGTAGTTCGGGGGAAAATTGCTAACCAAACTGTGTGTTAAAATAAATAAGTACTTTCTTCACTGTATTCCTTTCCGAGGCGTCATTTAGGTGCAACTGCCTTCCTGCTAAAATTCCTTTTTGATGCCATACTACTTCCTTAAGATGTAAAAAACCCTTTTTAAATACAACCTGTTTAGATTTAATGTGTGAAATCCCCATCCCCGTTTTTAAAGAGTAATTTTTCAAAATAGAAAAAGTCAGGGGACCCTTCTGAACCCCCCTTATTTTTTCTTTATAATGCCCTTAGCTCCCTCCATCCATTTCTGCAATTCTTATAAATGTATAATTGATACAAATCTCTCCGCCTTCGCTTCACAATAAAGGTTATTATTGAACACCAATTTCTATAGATAAAACTTATTTCCGTCTCATCTAGCTAAATTTTAAATAAAAAATAATTCAATACACATACTTTTTAAGATGTTAAACAAAACCTTAAAAAACTGTTTAGAATTAAAGTGTTTATAACCATTTTTTAATAGTGAGAATTTTTTTGAAATCAGGGGGAGACCCCCTGAACCCCCCTTTATTGATTTATCACCAACTCATTCATTGAAAGAAATTTCAAACATGAAATAAAAGTAAACATTATTTGAATCGACACCAACTATTGATAAAATGCCTCTGATAAAATGTTGTTTAATTTGAACTTTGCTAGAAATACTTAAATTTGATTAAATAGAAAAAAGAATAAAATTTTTCAGTGGAACGGTTTTTGGTTATCATAAAAAAATTATTTAATCATCAAAAATTATTTCTTTTTTAGATTTTTAAAAAATTCACCTGTTATAAAACATTTTTCAATGAATATTTCCAACAATAGAGGTTTTGCATCACCTGGAAGGAGCAATAACCGTAATAAATTTAATATTGATGGCTAGCATAAGAATTTAGAAAAGGGGCAAAAAAGGATCCTTGGAATGCTTTGATTCTGATAATTCTTTTTTGCAAACCTTCCTGGTTGTGTGCGGACCAACATGCTAAAATTTCATTACAATCACATTAATAATGTGGGTGCTAGAATCCAAAAACTAAAAACTTGAGTGAAAATTCAAACCCCCGTGCACCCCCTCTAGAATGGAATATCGAAAAATCCAGAAATTACTTTCTTTGAAATACTCTCAAGAAGGTATTACCAACAGTTCACTTCGTTGTATTGATTTCTCGGTGTTGTTTTCCTTGAAAATGTAAAACTTTGCTTATGCTCAGCAAAAACGGGGTTTTGGAATTTTCAGACCTCTTAAAATTCGAATATCCAAAATCTGAAAAATGCCTTTCTAGATATTGTTGCTAGGTACCTTCCTGCGAAATAACGAAGATCTGGGGTCATTTTGGACGCCGCTGGGCTCAAAAACGTCGAAAACGCTCCAAACCCCCCTGTGGGTCAGAAAAAAGATATTTTGAAAAATCCCTTCTTAGTGCGCGTATACACCATAAGGTCTTCGACCCTACCAAGTTTCGAGTCTTTAGCCCCGGTAGATTTTGCTGTGCGTTGCTGAGTGAGTGAGTGAGTGAGTGAGTGAGTGGTAAAGCTCTTTTATTATTATAGACTAGCTGATATACCCGCCATTTCTCGGGGGGAAGGCTTACCAAACTGTGTGTTAAAATAAATAAGAATTATTTTCTTCACTGTACTTCTTTCCGAAGAGTCATTTAGATGCAATATAGTCAACTGCCTTCCCGCTAGGATTCTTTTTTGATGTCATACTACTTCCTTAAGATGTAAAAATGCTTTAAAAATACCATCTGTTTAGACCTAATGTGTGAAATCACCATCCCCGTTTTAAAAGAGTAATTTTTTTTAAATAGAAAAAAGTCATGGGACCTTCTGAACCCCCCTTATTTTTTTCTTTTTAATGTCCTTTCCTCCCTCCATCCATTTCTGCAATTTATATAAATGTATAATTGAGGCAAATTTCTCCGCCTTCGCTTCATAATAAAGTTATATTATTGAACAACAATTTCTATGAATAAAACTTATTTTCCCCTCATCCCGCTAAATTTTAAATACAAAACAATTCAATATACATACTTTTATAAGATTTTAAACAAAACCTTAAAAAAAAAACGGTTTAGAACTGAAGTGTTTATTACCATTTTTTAGTAGTGAGAATTTTTTTTAATCAGGGGGAGACCCCCTGAACCCCCCCTTTGTTGATTTATCACCAACTCATTCATTGAAAGATATTTCAAACATGAAATACAAGTAAACATCATTTTGCATCTACACAAACTATTGAAAATGCTTCTGATAAAATATTTTTTAATTTGAACTTTGCTGAAAATACTTAAATTTGATTAAATAGAAAAAAGAATAAAATTTTTCAGTGGAACTGTTTTTGGTTATCATAAAAAAATTATTTAATCATCAAAAATTATTTCTTTGTCAGATTTTTAAAAAATTCACCTGTTATAAAACATTTTTCAATAAATATTTCCAACAATAGAGGTTTTGCATCACCTGGAAGGAGCAATAACCGTAATAAATTTAATATTGATGGCTAGCATAAGAATTTAGAAAAGGGGCAAAAAAGGATCCTTGGAATGCTTTGATTCTGATAATTCTTTTTTGCAAACCTTCCTGGTTGTGTGCGGACCAACATGCTAAAATTTCATTACAATCACATTAATAATGTGGGTGCTAGAATCCAAAAACTAAAAACTTGAGTGAATATTCAAATCCCCGTGCACCCCCTCTAGAATGGAATATCGAAAAATCCAGAAATTCCTTTCATTGAAATACTCTCAAGAAGGTATTACCAACAGTTCACTTCGTTATATTGATTTCTCGGTATTGTTTTCTTTGAAAATGTAAAACTTTGCTTATGCTCAGCAAAAACGGGGTTTTGGAATTTTCAGACCTCTTAAAATTCGAATATCCAAAATCTGAAAAATGCCTTTCTAGATATTGTTGCTAGGTACCTTCCTGCGAAATAACGAAGATCTGGGGTCATTTTGGACGCCGCTGGGCTCAAAAACGTCGAAAACGCTCCAAACCCCCCTGTGGGTCAGAAAAAAGATATTTCGAAAAATCCCTTCTTAGTGCGCGTATACACCATAAGGTCTTCGACCCTACCAAGTTTCGAGTCTTTAGCCCCGGTAGATTTTGCTGTGCGTTGCTGAGTGAGTGAGTGAGTGAGTGAGTGAGTGGTAAAGCTCTTTTATTATTATAGATAATATTAGCTATCACCTATCATTGAAAACACATGCTAAGCATTATGAAGCAATATATAAAAATTAAATAGTACAAAATCTGAGGGTGATGGAAAAATTCTGATTGGAGGAATTCAGGATATGTCGCTGTCGAATATAGTGGACAATTTCCTGCATTCCCTGGCAGGCGCGTAGCTAGAGGGGGGGATTTGGGGATATATCCCCCCCCCGAAATTTGGAAATTTTCTTTTTTTGACCATAGAAACCCACTAAAAATACTCCATATCCCCCCCCCGAAATATCAATATCCCCCTCCGAAATTTTTTTCTGGCTACGCCACTGTTCCCTGGTACTAGTTCCTAGATTGAATTTATTTAGATCTGTTGACAAATTGTCAACGACAACTTAAAAGAGGATTCGAAAATTATTTGAATTACTTGCTGATTTATTCGGCTTTGCACGAGTAGAGTTTTCAAGATATATTTTTTAAATGTCAATGGAAGCAGAAACTGCGTCAAGAAAGCCTGTTCGAAACAAATCATATTTTTAAATGAGGGAATTGCATAGGTGAGGGATTTGCTTAATTTTACACTTTTTTGATACGGTATAGTTTAAAACTCTCACATATCAGATTTTAAAGTTCAAAAATATGTTTTAAATAACTTAAAATTCGATTTTATTTTTGCCAAAACACTAGTAAAGTCATGTTATCAAAAAACGGGATTTGACGTCACAGCGCCGTCGAAACTAGTGAATTGTTGAAAATAAAAGAAATCAGACTTATCATAAAACCAAAACACGCATAAAACTCGTCTGTTTCTCTAGTGAACGGCCAGAGAAAGAAAACATTTAAACTTTGAATCCTAATAATTCCAAAACCAATTAATATTTTTTGAAAAACAAAACGCCAATCTTTTTATAAAAAATATTTGTATGTGTCTTTAAAATATCATAGTTTTTCAGTTAAAACTTTGTGAAGAATAGCAGAATGAAGCAAGCTAAGCATACAATTACAATAACATGGCGAAACCAGTGGGTCCAAGCGCTGTGACGTTACACAGCAGCCATAACGAAATTACTGTTTTTCCCGCCAATACTGGAAACGACGTTTTAAAAATTAATATCTTGGGGAATAGTTTTCCGATTTCAATAATTTTTACGTCATTTTTCATGGATTTTCATCTTTTATCATAATAAAATTTAAAAAAAAACGTGCAATTCCCTCATTGACTTTCTTAATTTCACTTAAAATTCAGACACCGCGCTGGGAACTACTTTGTTTGTTAGTGAGGTCATGGGGTCAGGAAACGTTGCTGTCGAGTAGAGTTCCATTTTTGACACCTGTGGCGCACGCAATTCCTAGACGTCCCCTTGGAGGTAAATTGGGGTTTCCCTTGTTCTACGCCGTACCACCTCTCCTTTTATTGAATCTATGATGTATCCCCCTCTATATACACAGGTGGAAGCTGCTGCGAAACACCTGCTGATTTTGCATCTTCCCCGCGAAAAACAAACTTTCATCAGACGAATGACGTCACATGAACCTCGTGCCAGTGAATTGGTTGGCAAAGAACGTGCAAAACTTGAAATACCTAGAGGGTGCTTTTAACTCATGGGAGAAAATGCAAGTGCGGACTAAAGATGCTATACTACACAGCAACGTTAGTTGACCCTGTGACGTCACTCAAAAACAAAGTAGTTCCCATCGCGGTGTCTGAATTTTGAGTGAAATGAAGAACGTCAATTTTGAAATATGATTATTTTGTTAAACCCATGTGTATATAGTGCTTTTTCATCACGATTTGAGTACCGAAACTTCTCCTAGCAACCCGACAGGCTTTGTGTTTACAGATTTCTCCTTCCACGTTTGTGACGTACTGGGTCAAACGTTGCTATCGACTATATATAGTTGTGTAAATAAAAAAAAGTTTTTCTTCACAAAAATCAGAAATTTTTCATGTTCTTCCTGAACGATTTTCATTTTGAAAAATATTTTTTGTTTTACATTCCTAAACCAGCTTAAAACAATGTCTTGCGTTTACTTTTTTAGTACAAAAACTTACAGCTTTTATGAAACTACATTCCGCCTCGGGGCTTCTCAATTTCTAATACATAATTTTTTTTAAAATATTCTTTAATCAATGTTTAGATTTTAGTAATTATCAACAAATTTTGGGAAGGTATATTATATTAAGTCTTATAAAGCTTCAAGAAGTTGTTAAAAGTTTAAAATCACTGTAATTTTTGGACCCTATAAAAGTAAGCAAAAGTGAGGCTTGAGGAATTTTAAAAAACACATCTCACGTCAATTCAGCTTTGGAGGATGTAGGGAGCCATCACATATCTCAGATAAGTGGAAACTCTATAAAAAGATTTTCTACTTTTTAAAAGTCACCAGTAAGAAAGTAAATATTAAAATTTGATTTTATTGGTAAGCGGGAATATTGATTAAGAAAGTGTAGCTTAAACCTCAAAAAACGCAAATATACCGACTTGCTATATAGTCCAGTCAAATAGTATTTATTTTGGGAAAAACTTGGGGTAGAAGATATTTTTCGCTATCTGTATGTATTTTGGGGTGCTAAATCCGAATCTGAGGTTTGCCAACAAAATTTCGTGACGGAACATTGTGAAAATTCGAAAAAATGGCAAAAATTCGCCCCTTTTTTTCGTTTTCTGCCCCTAGAACATTACCTTTGCGCTTCTGAGCTAAACAGTCAATACAAAAAATAAAGAACACTAACCAAGCTACAAAAACGTCAATTGAAACTTTTCTCTCAGACGCGTAGTTTCGCCGATAGAGCACGTTGAAAAAGGGGCTATTTTCGTTCGATTGGTAGGAAATCCAAAAAATGTCACTAATATCGCCAAAAAGCGTCATTTTTTGGAACATAATACAATAAAAACTGCTTTAATAATATTCTTCATCAAATCAACCATATAAAAACTCCAATGATGATTAACTAAATGCATTTTCGTTCTGAGATTTCTCTTACGAACGAGTTCTATAGGAGATTAAAATATTTCGATAACTATGTTGCTTATTCGAGATTACATACAAAAGTGTTCTTTTGACTGTTTCATAAGTTTTTGGGGGTGCTGAATCCGAAACTGAAGTTTGCCAACAAAATTTCGTGACGGAACTTTGTGAAAATTCGAAAAAATGGCAAAAATTCGTTTCTTTTTTTCTTTTTCTGCCCCTAGAACGTAACCTTTGCACTTCTGAGAAAAACAGATAATACAAAAATAAGGAACACAAACCAAGCAACAAAAAGGACAATTGAAACTTTTCTCTCAGATGAAGGGTTTAGACGCTATAGAACACTTATTATTGGGAAGTTTTTGTTCGATTGGCGGGAAAATCAAAAAAATGTCACTCGTATCACCGAAAAGTGGCCTGTTTTGAAACAGGATACTATTAGAACTACTTTAATAATATGCTGAGTACATGCAATTAATATTCTTCATACACCAATGATAATTAATTAAATGCAAGATTAATTAATGTTGAGCTAAACGACAGAAATTTACGTAGACTTAACGATAAAATACGAGCCATATGAAGAAATGGATATTTTTACAATATGCTCATTGTTAAGGACTTTATCCAAATGATATGTAATGTAAATAATGAAAATAGGTGCATAAATTGAATGTTACGTAACTTTTGGAATAACTAATTGTACTTCACGTACCAATTTATGTAACGTAAGTACAGATTATATGAAGCCACCATTTCTAGGAGAAATGGATTAGTATAAAACACTAATAGAGTTATAACACAACACTACTTACTACAGCATTTTAAAGTGTACTTTTAGTTGTTTTAAGTAAAAAAAAAACATTCTAAATTGTTTATAGGACCCTGGAAGGTAAGAAAAGTGCATGGATGTAAGTAATTAAATCACTTGGTCATAAATGTTCACTTTTAAGCAGATGTTTTTCTAAAACATTTCATCAGATAAAACTTTTTTCTGGATTTATTGAAATTTGCGTAAAATAGCTCAACATTAATTAATCGTGCATTTAATAAATTATCATTGGTGTATGAAGAATATTAATTGCATGTACTCAGCATATTATTAAAGTAGTTCTAATAGTATCCTGTTTCAAAACAGGTCACTTTTCGGTGATACGAGTGACATTTTTTGGATTTTCCCGCCAATCGAACAAAAACTTCCCAATAATAAGTGTTCTATAGCGTCTAAACCCTTCATCTGAGAGAAAAGTTTCAATTGTCCTTTTTGTTGCTTGGTTTGTGTTCCTTATTTTTGTATCATCTGTTTTTCTCAGAAGTGCAAAGGTTACGTTCTAGGGGCAGAAAAAGAAAAAAAGAAACGAATTTTTGCCATTTTTTCGAATTTTCACAAAGTTTCGTCACGAAATTTTGTTGGCAAACTCCAGATTCGGATTCAGCACCCCCAAAAACTTATGAAACAGTCAAAAGAACACTTTTGTATGTAATCTCGAATAAGCAACAAAGTTATCGAAATATTTTAATCTCCTATAGAACTTTCGTTCGTAAGAGAAATCTCAGAACGAAAATGCATTTAGTTAATCATCATTGAAGTTTTTAGATGGTTGATTTAATGAAGAATGTAATTAAAGCAGTTTTTATTGTATTATGTTCCAAAAAATGCGGCTTTTTGGCGATATTAGTGACATTTTTTGGATTTCCTACCAATCGAACGAAAATAGCCCCTTTTTCAACGTGCTCTATCGGCGAAACTACGCGTCTGAGAGAAAAGTTTCAATTGACGTTTTTGTAGCTTGGTTCGTGTTCTTTATTTTTTGTATTGACTGTTTAGCTCAGAAGCGCATAGGTAATGTTCTAGGGGCAGAAAACGAAAAATAGGGGCGAATTTTTGCCATTTTTTCGAATTTTCACAATGTTCCGTCACGAAATTTTGTTGGCAAACCTCAGATTCGGATACAGCACCCCAAAATACATACAGATAGCGAAAAATATCTTCTACCCCAAGTTTTTCCCAAAATGACCTTATTTGAGCACAATTTGACTGGACTAATACTTTGTTGCAACGTTTCTTGAACCCAGTACTTCACAAATGCGGAAGGAGAAATCGGTAAACACGGAGCCTTTGGGGTAGATAGGAGGAGTTTTGGTACGCAAATCGTGATTGAAAAGCACTATACAGGGTGTTTCAAAAGTCCGTTTCACGGCTTTTATTTGGAACCAACGTATTCTAGGGTCCTGGAAGTAAGGTCTACTCCTAGGTAAGTGACCCTGACCCTGGAGAATACATTGAAAGTACTTACAGCGCCCCTAGCGGCGAAATAAAAAAGTTAAAAAATTAATTAAAAAACTAACTAAAGGAGAGAGCAAACTTCTCAGTGAGAATATTGTTGCCACTGTTATAAGTAACTCACTGAAAAAAATGTCATGAAAATAACTTGAATATTTGCGGAGATATTAACATGTGAAAATAGCCGTTTTTTGGGCTTCAAAAAAGGGAAAGTTCGGAAATTTGCAAGTTTTTAGAGTTATTATGTAGTTTTGTATGTTTTCAGTTAAATGAAGTAAAATTTTAATAAAAAAAACTTGCAAATTTTTGAACTTTTTACTTTTTGATGACTGAAAAAGTGCTATTTTCACATGCTAATATCTCCGCGAATATTCAAGTTATTTTCATGAAATTTTTTTCAGTGAGTTACTTATAACAGTGGCAACAATATTCTCACTGAGAAGTTTGCTCTATCTCCTTTAGTTTTTTAATTAATTTTTTTAACTTTTTCATTTCGCCGCTAGGGGCGCTGTAAGTACTTTCAATGTATTCTCCAGGGTCACTTACCTAGGGGTAGACCTTACTTCTAGGACCCTAGGAGACGTTGGTTCCAAATAAAAGCCGTGAAACGGACTTTTGAAACACCCTGTACAGTATATGCATGGGTTTAACAAAATAATCATATTTTTAAATTGATGTTCTTTATTTCACTCAAAATTCAGACACCGCGATGGGAACTACTTTGTTTATTAGTGACGTCGTAGGGTCAAGTTAAGTTGCTGTCTAGTATAGTTGTTTGGAAATACCAATTTGAAGAGAACTCCTATCAAGCGGAGGTGTAATAGAAGAAGGGAATTAAGTGGAAGGAGCATCGCCAATAGACGACATTAGTCATTACGTCACTTGCTTGTTTGGAAACGTTGATTCCATCCGTGATTGGTTCCGTACGGATCCGTACGGATTTACTTCCAATCACGGATAGAATCAATGTTTCCAAACAAGCAAGTGACGTCACACTAATGTCGTCTATAAGGAACTCAATAATCTATAGTCTGTGTAAATAAAATCTGCGGTTTCACGTCACTCTTTACCATGACAACGTATTCGTTTCCTGT
This sequence comes from Tetragnatha montana, assembly GCA_963680715.1. NCBI lineage: Eukaryota > Metazoa > Arthropoda > Arachnida > Araneae > Tetragnathidae > Tetragnatha > Tetragnatha montana. The sequence continues at coordinate 6,310,457 of OY796677.1, forward strand.
ATTGGCGGGAAAAACAGTAATGTGCTGCTGTGTGACGTCACAGCGCTTGGACCCACTATGGTATTGTATGCTTAGCTTGCTTCATTCTGCTATTCTTCATAAAGTTTTAACTAAAAAACTATGATATTTTAAAGACACTTACAAATATTTTTTATTAAAAGATTGGCGTTTTGTTTTTCAAAAAATATTAATTGGTTTTGGAATTATTAGAATTCAATGTTTTAATTTTTTCTTTTTCTGGCCGTTCACTAGAGAAACAGACGAGTTTTATCAAGACCCTCTATATAATGGCCTCACAACTCGGGTGGGTGACGTCACACTTTCCGCCACCTTTGACGTCACATGCAAAACGACGCCATGATTATATGTAACACTGAACAAGGAATATTCGTGTTTTTGTTATTAACATTAATGTAACGATGTAAAAACAAACGCCGTGATATTAATTTTTAATGGCTATCGCTATTTAAACCACAGTTTAATAAGTAGAAATCTGAAATAAGCATAAAGTATCAAAAATGTCTTTTAATTTAACAAAATTGATGGAACAACAAACAAAAACGTGATGCCATCTGAGAAAAATGTAAAAATACAAATCAGAAGAATTAACTAGAACTTAGTGCTACTAGTGCATTTCCCGCAACAATAAATATAATGCTTCATTTTCATCAGTTTAATCTTATAATAAATTAAAGAATTTAGTGTAATTAAATAAATTGTTTACTGTTGGAAGAATTCGAAAATTCAATTATTTGTTTTAATTTTTAATAGATTTTACTTTTTATTTTACTAGTGAATTTTTTTTTAATTTCCTAGATAAACTTAATATTGTGAGAAAAACCTACATGGCATGCATTCATTATTTGCAAAATGAACTAAAAGCCATGTTAGTCTTAAGGCTAAAAAACTGAATGAAAATACAAAAAAACTGTACAAAAGGGACAAAATTTTGATTCTAAACGAGAGATTTTGAGTTTCCAGAACAGTATTATCAGCCTTGAAGGCATACATAACGCGAGGAGTTAAGAAAGTAAGTTTTTATGCTCCATAGACTTAACATGGGAAATTTAGCAATTTTCCGCCACCTTTGACGTCACAGTGACGTAGTTGTCAGGCTTTGTATATAGAGGGTGTTGGTTTTATGCGTGTTTTGGTTTTATGATAAGTCTTATTTCTTTTATTTTCAACAATTCACTAGTTTCGACGGCGCTGTGACGTCAAATCCCGGTTTTTGATCACATGACTTTACTAGTGTTTTGTCAAAAATAAAATTAAATTTTAAGTTACTTAAAACATATTTTTGAACTTTAAAATCTGATATTTGATAGTTTTAAACTACAACGTATCAAAAAAGTGTAAATTAAGCAAATCCCTCATTTCAAGTTCATTTACTAAGCGATGGAATCCGAAATCCGACTAAATTCCTTTCGATATTCGAATCGAACAGCTATCGTTATACATTTCGACAATTTCCCTTGAATTTTTACAGGAGAGAATTCCACGAATGGGAATTGCGTCTTCTCTTGCCATCAGAAAAAAAAAACTCTATGGTTTGAAATAAGATATCGAGTGACAAGACAGGCAAAGCGAATTCACCTGAACAGCTATTCAAACTTGTAATCAAAAATACCAAACACAAATTGCAATAGCAGCTGTCGGCGCCGGCGCAGTAGGGGCGTCAGTTTCGGTTCGGACTCCGAGAAATGCATCATCAGGAAGGAGTTGCAATGAAGAATAGGTGAAATTATGACCTTATCGTGAGAAGGAAAACTTCACGGGCGTTATTATTGCGGATTATAGAAAATTTCCCGGACATTTATTTTTAAAAGAACTTGAAAATGGCGGCCCAGTGGTTTTGTTATGGTGTTCCGCTGGCTCTGATACTGTCTTTGGGATCGTGCAAGCCGCAATTGAGTAAGTTTGATCCATTTTTGGTACTTAATCTATCCCGATAAAAATCACCGGTACCTAAGTATTATCCCGTCGACCCTTTAGCGACCATCAAATTCAGTGTCACAGCTATAGAACAGTCAATGGACCGTTTTCGGATTTAGTGGCACAGTTGATTGTCTAATACGTATAAATTAAATCGCCAAACTATTATGGACTCCAGCAGGGCCAAACTATGCTTTTTTTGGGAAAAGTGTTCGCCCCTAAGGGGACATCCATAAATTACGTGAGGTGTTTTTTCCAAAATCTGGACCCCCCCCTCCCCCCTTGGTGAGATTTAGTGAAATTTTGCTGGACCCCCCTCCCCCCCACGTGAGAATTTCTCAACCACTAGTTTTGTTTTATCGGCATAAAAATTACCATCCAGATTGCAAAATTTTGATACAAAAACAGGTCGAAATCGAAAACATGGTTCTAACTTGTAGTTATCACGACTGACTGGCTAATGATTTGCTGTTTTGACTAATCTTAGCATTTTTTTCTAAACTTGTGCTAAAAAATATTAAAGAAAAAACGTATATTTTCTAAACTAAAAGTTGACGTGAGATTTTAATTACCTCCCCCCTGGTGAGATTTTCCTGGACCCCCCTCCCCCCCTTTTTACCTCACGTAATTTATGGATGTCCCCTAATTAATATCTAACGCATTCTTCCACGAGTATAATATAGGCACAAAATATAGGTTAAATCTGACCCTTCGTGCTTTTGATCTTGAAGTTTTTCAGGTATAATACTTACCCCCCAAGCTAGAAAAGCGGGTGTGGGGCTGGGCCGTGTTGTGGAAAAATCGCGCCCGGGGATAGATGGCTTTTTTAGAGTCCCCCCTCCTGAATATAATTTTTTTTCATTACTCTCACGTACTTTAAGTAGAGTAATGTTTTCAGACTATGGAAAATCCCATAAATCAGTTAATATGGTTCAAAGGTACTGAAACTGAAAATGGACCCATAACCCCTATAGAAATCCCCCAAGGAACAAGATCACTTTGGTTGTTTGTTCTTCACAGTTGACACAAAAATGTCCGGGCACAAATTTTGCACCCCCTGAACACGTTCATCTTGGTTCCGTTCGAAAGTATTGAAGAATCTATACGAAGTCTAAAAATACTAAAATTAATTTTAAATCGCAAAATATTAAAATAATAATAAATTGTAACGAAAAAAGTTCGGGTACAAATTTTGCGCTCCTCTTGAATGCCTGAATACGGCTCCCCGGGGCTGGTCCCTTGGCCCCCCTTAACACGGCCCTGGTGTACTAAAAAGTAGTTTTCCCACTAGTTTTTGGATATTAGGACTGTTTTGGTGACACTTGAAGAAGATTGTTCTGCAAATAAACACATCAAAATAGTTATACACTCATATGTATATAACGGTAAAAATCAGGAGATTGTTTAACTATTAACTATTTAAAGTCCAAAATTGTTTGTCGATTATTTACGGCATAAATAACGAAATTTTAACTTATTTTTTCATTTTAAAATGAACTAATATGTAATTTCTGAACCTGTTTTACACTGGATATTGGATAATGTTACTTAAGATTAGTTTTAGCTAATCTTATATGTAATAAGGGTTCCTCAAAATCTTATAGTGGAAGGCTGGGTAAATTAATCAGGTCCGGTATTAAGGTATGATGTTTCCTGATATCATCAGGGAGGGGGCGGAAGTTGAGCCTGGTTTGAAATAAACTCCACCACATTCGGTGCTTCTCCAAAAGATTATCAATTCTTATGCTAACTTATAGATTTCGGACGGTGTTTTAAAGCAATACAGACTTATAATAAATTAATCAATATGAAACAATATTTCAGAATTCTAAAGTAATATTGGGTTGCAAAATAACCTACAGTGTGTTTGAAAGTCCGTTTCACGGCTTTTATTTGGAACTAAAGTCTTCTAGGGTCATGGAAGTAAGGTGTACACTTATGTAAATGAACATGCTGAATTTATTGAGATGACTTATAGCACCCCTAGCGGCGAATTACGAAAGTCAAACAAATTAATTAAAAAACTAAAGGAGATAGTACAAAAACTCCAGGGTGAAAATTATTGGCAATGCAATATTGTGGCAAACGCAGTGAAAAGTGTTTCATAAAAGTATCTTAAATATTCGAGGAGATATAAGCATCATGGGAAAAAAGCACTTTTTCAAGCCTCAATAAAAGAAAAGATTCGCAAAGGTGAAAGGTTGCCTTTGTCTCAATTAAATTCCCTACTCCTCGAAATTCGTTGTTGTCTCTATCTGTGTGACCTCCATGGGAATGACATATCGAATGACCCTTGACCCAGGATCACATAATGGTATACTGTGCCATAATACATCTTGGGAAAGAAGAAAACCTCGCATTCGTTACAATCTGTATTAAATAACTAAGCGAAAGCTATTGACACCTTCCTGGACATTTATTATCTTTTTCCAGCTTGTTCTTTGTTCGCGTAGACGTTATTTTATTATAAAATTTTAAAGTAAAGTTATTTCAAGTAGTAATAAACCCCGTAAAAATTAAAGATTTTCTTGGTTACCTATGTTTGTTCAAAATATATTTCTCACTAATTAGTTTTTTAATAAATTTACATTTTCTCCAAAGTATTTTCAATAATATCCACCAGTATATTTATGCTACAAAGTTTTATATTTATATTAATTATACGTTGTTAATTACACGAAGTATCATTTAGTGACGATAAATGCACTGTAATATTGTGTCTGGACTTTCTAAGAAAAACATGTTTATATTGTGCTTTGTTGTTGTTCAATTTTTACCTTTTCTAAACAAAACCTTTTTAATGCTTTATTAAAATGACTCAAAGCATGATAATTGGCGCTGGAGTTTTTTTAATCTCTTAAACCGTTTGCCCTCATTGACCATCTTTCATTAATTTTCCCTACGGGGTTTCTTCGGAGCCTTTTCAAGTCTCTTCTAAATCGTCTTTGGGTACATAACAGCCTCTAGAACAGTTTGTCCCAACTCAGAGAAGTCCGAGGACCACTAAGTTTAAATTTGGAACCTTCACGGACCACCCTTTATTTATAGCTTAAAATCCTACACCCGGACTAAATTGCAATATAATTTTTTTCCCTAATTAAATATGTAAATTTATATCATACTCTGATTTTTTTTTATAACTACTTTAAGAGAAATTTTTAATAATACCTCACAAAGGTTAAGAAATTTTGTAACTATAATTAAATTTTCGAGACCTTCAAAAATGTAGCCGAGTTTTTTTTTCGGAGCTTATAATTTCAATTTAAATATGCATAAGACATAAAATTATTGTTAATAATTAAGTGGTGACTATTATCCTCACAAGTTACTCAGCTGAGACTGAGAGTCATCGTCACGGATATATAATTCCATCATATTCACCGGGCTTCTTCAAGGACCACTTCCAAGACTCTCAACGGAACACCTGCTCTAGAATTTCTGAGTTTTGAATCACCCTGTATTTTTTTCTGGCATTCTTTTGCATTCTATATACCTAATTTGATCAGGTTTTTCTATGTAACAAGCGGGGCATTTCATTGACGAGGGAAGGTTACATATTTTTAAAGATGTTCAATATTTCGATGAAACGGAAGATTTTAAATCTCACATGGGAGTGAATTCACTCAGAATGGAATTTCAGTGGGTCACTCTAATTCTACTCAGTGGCGGATCTATGGGGGGGGCTATAGGGGCTATAGCCCCCCCCTTGGGACTTAAGTTTACACTACATAAAATTGAACTTTTTCGAAAAAAAATTAAGTTTTTAGAAAATTTTGTTTAAATTTTCAAAATTTTAAACTTTTTTCAGTTTTTTGTAGCCTTTTTTACAATTTAAAGGGTCTACAAAGCATTAAGCCCCTTCCAAGATCTTTAGCCCCCTGCATTTTTATAAACTCCATTCACTATTTAAGGATTTCTAGAGGTTTTAGCCCTTACAAATTATTAGCCCCCTGCATGTTTGAAGGTTTGATTCGTAATTTAAAGGGTCTATCCAATGAGCTTAGCCCCTAAAAGCATTAGCCTCCTTGCGTTTTTATGTTTGTTACACAAATTTATGAGCTTTAGCCTATGAAACATTAGCTCCCTCCATGCTCTTTAATAGCCTTTACAAAGCTTTTAGCCCTCTTGCGTTTTTAAATATATTTGGTTCACTATTTAATGAGCTTTAACCCTTATGAATCCTTCCATGATCTTTAGCTCCTACAAGGCTTTTAGCCCTGAGTTTTTGTAGATTCAATTCACAATTTAAAGGGGCCAATGAGTTTTAGCCCCCATAAAGAATTAGCCTCCTTGAGATGTTTTATAGTGTTTAGTTTGCAATTTAATGAGCTTTAGCCTAAAAGCGTTAGCCCCTTCCAAGATCTTTATAAAGATCTTGGAATCATCATATCATTATATTATCATCATATATATCATCATATCATATCATTATATGGATCATTTATATTAAAGTGCTGAAAGCTATAGCTTTCAGCACTTTAATATAAATGCGATTCAGAACTTGTAGATTTCAATGAGCTTTCTAAGCCTTACAAAGCATAACCTCCAAAATACTTAGCCCCTTACATTTTTATAGATTTTTTTCACATCTTAAAGGTTATGAGCTTTAGCCCCTCTGCAAGATCTTTATCTCCTTGGTTTTTATAAGATTCACCTTTTAAAAGGGTCTAATGTGCTATGTCTCTTACAAAACATTTACTCTGTTAAAATAGAGACGGGGTTAGGGGGTTCAAACCACCCCCATGAAATTCTTATATCTTACAGTTTTTTCCTTTGAAAACGAGTACAAGAAATCATCTTTTTCGTGTGACACTCAAAGAGTCCCAAATGACCAAAAATGAGTCAAAACACAACATTTTAGGGTCAAATTTTCAAAAATTTTCTTGGGGGAGGTTCCCCCAAACCCCCTTATGCCTCGGGATGGATGTATTATTCACTAAACATTGAAATTAAGTGCACGAAAATTCACATTTGATCTATATTCTTGGAAAAAATTTTTGACTCAAATCATCGTAAAAAACCCCTCCCGGTTGACACACACACCCTTATTATTTTGATATATTTAATGATTAACTAATTTAATTACTAATTAATTAGTTATACTTAACAATACTAGTCATTTACAATCAACACTGCGACCGCCCTCAATATTTAAGACATTAATGAATATTGCAAAAGCACGGCTTGTTACTTCATTATCATCCTCAATCAGATTAAGTTAGCCCCCCCCCTTGCTCATGTTCTAGATCCGCCACTGATTCTACTAAAGGGCCGTCCATGAATGACGTCACGCTTACAGGGGAGGAGGGGGTTCATCAGTCTGTGACACTTTGTGACAAGGGGGAAGGGGGTTTCAAACATTGTGACATCACACATCAGTGGCGTATATAGGAATTTATTTCGGGAGGGGCCCAAAATTACTCCCCAGACCCTCCCCCACATATTTAATAGGTCCAATGCAGCTTTTTAGATGATAATTTAGGTCCGAAACACTTAACATAGGAATAGTTGTTAGTAATAAAAATACAAGTACCAAAGGGGGGGTCTGGGGGTCCTCCCCCAGAAAATTTTTGGAAGTTTGACTAAAAAAAAACCTGGTTTTTAACTAGTTTTGGTACACTAAGCCCGAATTTCGGATGAACATTTTTATGAACTTAATATTTAAAAAGTTATTAAAATAGAGTTCCAAGTACAAAAGAGGATCTGGGGGTCCTTCCCCAGATAATTTTTGGAACTTGATCCCTAAAAACAGGGTTTTATCTTGTTTTTGGTACACTTAGTCCGAATTTTGGACATATATTTTTTGATAGGATTTCGGATGAACTTATTGTAATGAAATTGTTAATAAAATTCTAAGTACAAAAGGGGGGGTTTGGGGGTCCTCCCCCAGAAAATATTTTGAAATTCGACCCTTAAATACAGGGGTTTAACTTGTTTTGGTGCACCTAGTCCGAATTTCGGGGGGGGGAGGCCAGGGCCCCCTCGGCCCCCCCCTTATATACGCCACTGTCATACATTGAAAATCAAAAATAAAACTAAATAACAATTTTTTTCTGGAAAATGTAGCTTAAATTACATTATTATAAGATTCATACCAACGAAATAATTCACTTTGAACTTATAAGGCGGGGTGCACTTAAACTTTAATGAAAACATCAAGTCCCAAATTCTTACCAACCTTATTCTAAACTTATTATTGGTAGCAGTCCGTGACATGACAAAGGGGGGGAGGGGGTCATAAATGTTGAAAAAAGTGTGACATCATTTATGGATGGCCCCTAATGAAGGGATTTATTCGCTTTTAGGCACCTATGTTGTGGACGCAGCGGCCTCTGTGGTGAGTGGGAACGACTCCGACTTCCGCGTGGAGTCGCTGGTCCCAGTGGACGGATCCCAGTGCGATAAGATGGAGGAGTACAACTGGTACTCCGACTTCCACGACTGCTTTGTGGACAGGAAGTACAAGGACGGCGGAAGAGACCTCAACGGGATTATAGACAGGTAAGGCACTTTACACACACTATCATTGCATTTTAGATAAAGTATGAATCAGTGTTCACTGTTCACCCTTGGACTCATAAAGTCTCGGATTTTAAATTTTTGGAGCCCAAAATTTTAAATCAGAAGTAATATTGTTGGTATATAGTGCTGTCCTTTAAAAACAACCCACTCCAAATTGTATCCTAAAAACAACCCATTGAGATTTTTTAATTAAATAATTAAAATAATTTTACCATCTCATATACCCTGTCTTTCTATGCCCTTTAGATTTAGAGTGTCAGGGGTGTAAAAACAGGTCAAAGAACGGTTTATTTACTTATTTTTTAAACCAGCTGAGAAAATGTAGATTTTTGGCAAAAAATGTGCTTTAGATTTGCAGATTTTGTAAAAATGCATGTTATAAAGACTTTAGAGCATTTTTCGCGCGTTTTTATGTTATCCCATTACTATGAGATTAAAATATTAAAGTTTTGGCTCAGTCCGCCAATTAGAGTCCTTGTAGGAAAAAGTGGGGTTTTTTCAAATTCTTACTTAATTGGCTGCCAATTTGTGATGGAGAGTTGGAATTAAAAATGCTTAGCACTAAAATGTTAGCGAGGATGAGCCGCTAGTACAGTTTTTTGTTCGATTTAATTATCCTTTTTATTAAGCTTTTAATGAAGAAAATATGAAACAGTGGGTTGTTTTTAAAGGACAGCACTATACACTTTAAAAAAAAAGTTAATGAAATATCAACTTTAATTGTCTTTCAAGAGTGCAAATGCTTTTTCAGACGATGTTAGGGGAGTCTGGGAAAGTCCCTCAGAAAATTGTAGGGATTTCGACCTTAAGTAACTCATTTTTCAACAGAAAAAGTGCTTTGTGAACGAAAAAGTTTGAACAATCTGGGGAAAGTGACCCACTGGGCAGAAAAGTGGGCCAAGAAGAGAAAAAAAGGGTAAAAAGAAAAAAAGGTACATTTTTAAAAGACTTGAAAAAAATATAATCTTTTAGAATCTACTTTCTCTTTTTTACTCCTTTTATCTCTCTTTTTCCCCTTCTTTCCCTTCCTTTTTCAGCCCAAGGAGGGGGCACTTTCCGAAGTGCCCCCTTGAATCCACGTGTGGGGAAAATTGGTGCATTTATCTTACTACTTTTGTTTTAAAGGTGCTTTGACTTTAATTTTTTATTCCAGGATCCTGAACCACGCCGAGACCTGCGTGGAGACGTCCAAGAGGCCCTGCAGACTGGACTACGAAGGCTTCAAGTTCCTCATGAACAAAGTCATTGAGCAGATGAAGGACTTCTCGGTCATGTACATGGAAGCAATAATCAAAGGCAAGTATACGAAGCCTGTTAAAACTCCTTGACTTTTCGACATACGAAACGAATGAATAGGGCTGATTTCCATGTAGTAATTAAAAAACGCCTAGTATGTACACTTATTTTTAGGTTAATATAACTTTACAAACATAAAATGTGTAATTTAAATACTATGGAAAATCATCAAAGGCGTTTAACTATACTAGACAGCAACTTAAGTTGACACTATGACGTCACTAACAAAGAAAGTAGTTCCCTTCGCGGTGTCTGAATTTTGAGTGAAATGAAGAACGTTTATTGAAAAATATGATTATTTTGCTAAACCCACGTATATATTGTGCTTTTCAATCACGATTTTCGTACCTAAACTCCTCCTAGTAACCCAACAGGCTTTTTGTTTGCTGATTTCTCCTTCCCCATTTGTGACGTACTGGGTTCAAGAAACGTTGCTGTCGAGTATAGGTGGTCAAGGTTTATAAATAAACAATGACAAGGTCTCCATCAAACCATGTGACGTCATCCAGGCTATCCAATACGGTGGACTTAGGTAAAACATTGTTGGGAAAATTATATGTTGGCAAAACATCGTTGGAAAAAAGCGATATTTGATCATGAGTGATGTCACTTTTTCTGGCCAAGCCTCTTTCGCCGGATGTGAGCAGACCTTGTTGCTTCATAATCCTTCTATACTACGTTGACGTTCACACATGAAAAATTAAGCTAGTTGGAGATGGAGAGCTTATCTAGTAAATTTAGCACTGTCTTGAATCCAAACTAAGCTTAGTGAAATGAAGCTTGCCCACTTATTTCCCTATCTTCTCTTCTTCAGGCCGCGAAGACGTCAAAGACCTGGAATGCGTGGAGGACGTCTTGACCGTCCAGACGTATGTCGAGTGCTTCACATCTAGAGTGCCGATTCCAGGTCTCGACCTTGAACGAAGTCAAAGGTAAAATGTCAACCTTTTTACACCAAATTGCTAATCCACTAAATTAATTTTCTGAATCAGCCTGTATACATTAGCTAATTTCGACTTCTTCCTCCAGTATCGTTCAAGACGGTCTGATCTGTGCCAATCGACAGAACCAAGGGTGTTCGAGTGAAGCCCTGACCACCTTCAACAGAATCGTCCGAACTCTTTTGGGACAGAAGCACCCCAAGTTCGAATCTTTCACGCCTTCGACCACGCCCCGTCCCTCGACTACCACGCCCCCTCCTCCGAGATCGTCTTTTGGTAGGAGAAGGTTTCAAGAGGAGGAGGAGCCTGAGTCGACTCCAGAGCCACCTATGAGGTGGTACGACTACATATTCCAACCCTTCATCTCGGCTTGGAACTGGGTGAAGTCGTTATTCGGTTAAAGACGTTTTTCATGTTATGGTTTGGACCGTATAGTGAGATTGTTTTAGTCAAACTGGTTTTTTTTTATCTAATCTATGTATAAAACAGAAACGATGGTCAGAACATCCTGAAAATACAACACCAGAAATAATCAAGACACGGTGCTGTGCACAATTGGCAAAATGGGGTTAAAATGACTAATAACAATTAACGATGCCTGTAGAAGAAGGTTTAAACACCACTTTTATGGGTGAAATTTGAAAAAAAAAATTCTGGGGGAGGACCCCTTAAACCTCCCTCTTGCTTGAGACGCAGTATTTTCACAAAATAAGAACATTGAATGCACCAAGAATCAAATCCTTTACCTCCTGTACTAAGTACTCTAAAAATTCACTTTAATTCTACGGTATTGTGCTCGTAAGGGGAAACCTTAGAAAAAATTTCAAAAAGGAATATCCGATTCCCTTCTATCCCCCCCCAACGAAAGTCTTGTCAAAGCTTGTCTTTCTTCGGAAGATGGTTGAGAACTGCCTTCCGCAATGAAGATCTCAGTCGCCTTCCGAAAAATGACAATTATAGGATCTTGCGAGGGATCACTATCTCAAAATTTGGCTGTCACAAATCTTGTGATATCGAGAAGAATCATGAGGTTTCAATGTATTTCCAGACCTTTTTAAACCATTTTTAAAGGGAAATATTTATTACAATAATTCAAGGTCAGCATGTCTCCCTAAGAGGCCCTTTGCTTCGGGGTGGACTAAACATTTATAAGACACCTACACCATACACCAGAAATTAAATGTTGCTTATTAAAACCTTTAACAGGTAGGGTTTTATACTATAAAATCTGTTGTTTAGATCCTAATCATCCTTAAATCAGAGCATATGAATAATAAAGCTGACCAAAACCGGCCGACTTAGACGAGAGGGATGTGAATAATGCCGTTAGTTAGTGGTTAAGATTTTGCATATAATGCCGAGTTGCAAACAAAAATGGGGATCTAGATTCTAGAGGGTACTCTAACCAAAGTTTTACTAAATTAAGTCTTTTTTTTTTTACTTTGACAACCGAAGAAGGTTACCCATTGTAAACTGCAGAATTTTCAATTAAACATCCGCTTGAGATCAAGCACACAAGCCAGAGAATATATGTGACCAATCCATCCATCCATAAGCATCGGTAAATAAAGTGATCATAAAAACTTTTTGAGGGGTTGTTGAACCTCAAACCCTTTCCCTCGGATAGTTCCCTCGCCAAAGTTTCAAGCTTCCCCATGCTCCAAAATACAAGCCTTCTCATAGAGTTAAAAACGAGACTCATTTTGAAGTGTTTAAGGACATTCTGACCAGTGGTTCTTGTTTCATAGATTGTACGAGTTTTAGTTTTAACGTTTTAAGTTGTACTTAAATAAAAATTTTTATCCAAAAAGCCAAGCTGTCCTTTTTTTTTTTACTTAAATTCTTCAGCCCAAACTCACACTGTCATATATACAATTGCAGAATAACAGTGCTGCACAATTCCCAATTTCACTAATATTTTAACCTCAAACCAATTAGAATGTTCACAGAGGGACTGGTTATCCCTGCATGAAATGACAAACAACCATCAGCGCACGAAATGATTAACAAAAGAAGTTGAAACCAAAACTAATTTAAAGATTTCTCTCCTTTTGCTTTTGTTTTGTTTCGACTTTTGGCAACTGGAAGATGGATTCAACAGTTTTATTTTTTATCTTAACTTAATGCTACTCCAATAAAAAAGACACATCTGTCAGAGCATTTTTTCGTTTTTCTGGGGGTATTCAATAGTAATTTGATTAGAATAATTGGAATTTGTTTACTTTAACTTGGAAAATCTTACGTAAGAAGGGATGACCCCCCCCACCCCCCAAGTAAGGATATGTAGAGATTTTTCCAACCTCCCCCTACGTAATTAATGAATGGCCCCTAAAGCCATTTAAATTATTTAATATATGTGTTACGGGAAAAGTGATAAAACGGGCATTATTAATAATGCCCGAAGTGCAGAAAGTTAGGGGAGAATGGGGTAATAAGAAATATTTTTAATTGCTGCTTTGTGTGTGGCCCTAAAACTCTGAAAAAAATCACAGAATATCTTTAAGGCATAATTTAAGTACCAGAAAAATGTCATCGCTTTAGAGTATTTATTTCAGTGGAAAAATTCAAGTTAGAAGTTGATGCCTCCAGTAAAATCATCCACCTCAAGTCATGCTTTTTCATTTATTTCAATTTATCTTGGTTTTGCAATTAAATTATCTTGGAATTTTTAGTGAACTTTTTTAGAAGTTAAAAGGGCTGTATAATTCCCTTTTTGTTCTTCACTTTAGGGTTGTGGATCATTTTTTAAAATGCCCATTTTCTTAGTACCCTATTAGCATTTTATCCCTCAATATTTATTTATCGTATTTTTCTCCTTATTAGTACGAGGGTTGTTTTTTTTTCAACTTCCGTTTTGCTCCTGAAAAAAAAGTAGTAGGAATTTCGAAATAATTTTGGTACTGGTAGTTAGGTACATTCTTCAGGATCTATTTGCATCTTTACTGCATAAAAATCGGACATTTTTTATGTTAGTTATCGAATTTACAAGCGCGCTCCTCGAACTTATTTCCCGCCAGTCCATAGAGAATTTCGCTTTCCCCTCCTGCAATTTTCACCTGCTCACCCATTGTTTAATGTTAAATGCTGGGCGAAAGGAGCGGTCGCGCGAAGAAGAAAGTGAAATTCTCTATGGGTTGGCGGGAAAAAAGTTCGAGGAGCGCGCTTTTAAATTCGATAACTAATAGAAAAAATGTCCGATTTTTATGCAGTAAAGATGTAAATTGATCCTGAAGGATGTACCTAACTACCAGTACCAAAATTATTTCGAAATTCCAACTACTTTTTTTTCAGGAGCAAAACGGAAGTTGAAAAAAAAAACAACCCTCGTATTTCAATATCTTATTCTTTTTATTTTATTTATCAAGTTAAAAAGTAAAATTTAATAAAGTTTATGATTACTTCATTTTCCTGAAAACGGTTGGATAGTAAGAAAGAGGGGTTCACCCCAGAAAATATTTGAAAGTTTGATCCATAAAATCAGGGTAAAATCATACTAATCTTTGTGTTTCACCAGCATTGGAAAGAAGAGAGCCCAGCCCAGTTGGGTAAGAGTACGCAGCGGCATTTTTTCTTGTTGTCAACGTTGCCAAAAAGTGGGGGGTTCTCTCCCCCAGAAAATTTTTTCAAAATTCGGACTTGAAGACCGAATTCGTCTTAATAATTAGTTTTAGAAGTACAGTGGAAGCTCTTATAGCGTAATTAATCCGTACCGAGTTTTTTGTCGCTATAAGAGCAAACTTCGAGTGATACACTCGAGTGTAGAATATCACTCGTTTAAAAGCAATAAACTCGTTAGCTAAACTATCAATTTTGATGCTTTTCGGGAAGGTGGACTCGATTCCCTCATTGATGTATTTTTAGTGGACTAATTTATAAAGTCTAGAGGAAATCTCAACCTGAAAACGATATCATTGGGATTTAGAACACAATTCGAATCATCCGATTGATCTCTCCTCACTTTAAACAATTATTTCTTATTTTATGAAGTCTTGATACTTCCAATTTCATGTTACATTACCTTATTTTTGCTTTTATTTTAATTTATATAAAGTTTAAGATCAATATTTTACAGTGTATAAATATTTGCTTTTTAAATTTTGATTTGAGTTTATTGCATAGCTTAGCTTCCTTAGAAAGGTCTGATGCTTAACAAAATTTATTACATCAATTTCACCTGCATCTGCATGCAATTTGAAAAATTTATGTCTTAAATATAAGTAAAAAAATTGGAAATAAAGAAAGATAAATGAATACGCTAATAAATTTAAAGTCTAAAATCAACAAGGACACTAGGTAGCGAAAGGTTTCGTTTGGGATTGTAGCCCGGTTACCCCGGGTGAAAGCAAGCGAGAAGAAGATGCGATCCAGATGCGATCGCTACTTGGTGCTGTTTGTCATACTCTGATATTTGTTTATTGGCTAATTTTGGTGTGACGCACACAAATCGATCCAGAAAAGTATTCGATAAGCTGAATCGATTCGAAGATTAGTCTTTATAAGAGCACAAAAGTGCTCTTATAGAGACTAATTTTTGGGTCTTTATAAGAGAGTATTTTTATAAGAGCAGGTCGCTATAAGAGTTTCCACTGTACACCCCTTTCAAAATTCTTCAATTATAGTAAATCTGGTATTTATTCGCTTTTCTGTATTATAACAGATAATCAAAAGCGATCCAACGTTTTAAGAGAGGAATGATTAGAATCGATACCGGAGCCGGAGATTTTATTCCATTGTAAAAGAACCGACCGACAAATAATTTAAATTTGTTGATTTTTATACTGGTGATTTATGATTTGGAATGCCATTTCTTCTCGACGAGCTGTACCAAAGTTGTTCCTGCTACTCAGACCTGCTATTCAAAAATTTAAGACATTTGAAATTCGTGAACTCTCTTAACAAAATAAGTTTATTAATAAGCCATTCGCGTTGAAATTTTCATGACATGATGAAAATTGAAATAATTTAATTTGATAAAGATCAGTGAAATAACAATAGAAACTGCTCCCACGCTTTCAAGCCCTATACAATTTTTAAAAAGTGGAAAAATTCCCTTTTTTAATTTTTTTCAGTTTTACATCAAAAGACATCTTTTTTGAGGACTTACTTCTGAAAAATTCGAAATTTATTCGTTTCACCCACCATTATTGGTATTGAGCGTTTTTGAGCTAAATGACCCTATTTCTCGCCTAAAATTAGAAAATAGGTCTTTTGCGATGCAGTTTAAAACTAAAAATTATTTTATCCTGTCTAAATAAGTTCTAAATAACATATATTAGCCAGTTTTATCACATTAGCAAACTCAAAAATATTTTTTTAAAAATTCTGAAAAAAAAAAAAAGACAATTTTTTCCACTTTTTTTTTCAATTTTAGGGCCCTATAGGTACCCCTTAGAATTAACTCAGGGGGCTGAAACTGTATACACTATCTATTTGGACCCTAAGGAATAGGAAAAGCCCTGGAGAGACAGACATAAGACATTTAAGACATTTTTATATCACCATATTGTATAAAAGGTAGAGCAAAAGTCTTAAAAACTTAATTGTGAAATATCTCAAAAACTAGAGCTGATGAGAAAAAATGGATGCCATATTCTGAATCAGGAGGTCAAATATATACAAAATTAGCTTTAATATTCCCGGCATCAAAATGTGTGTTGACCAGTGTTATCCATGGCACGAAAACAGCAACAATAAATAAATAGGCCTAAACCTAAATTTTATGCCTCTCTAACAAAAAGGGATGCTTTTAGTATCAATTTTTTCTATAACCTTAATACTGCGCAAGGATTTATCACTCCTTAACATAAAAACATCTATAATTATTGGTCAAAGTTTAAGGTAATAGTATTTATAAATTACGTTTGAGTAAATTTTTATTAAACTGATTGCTTTTAGTTTAATAATAATAAATCATCTTAATTTAATCAATTAAGTCACATTTTTCCGGCATACCATCAGAAAACTTTTGAACTGTTCAGATATATTTAATACGAACTGCAGAATCAAATATAGAGGTCGCTGGATATGGACAACTGAATACGGAGGGGACACCGTAGTCCAACCATCCCAAGACGACCGTCTCGCCGGTGTAAGCAGCATAGTCAAATGCGCATGCGTGGCTGTTTCTCTTCTTTTGCAACCCTATTATAGTGATGCTTTTCAGGCACAGATTTGGCGACCGGATAAACGTCTCCATTTGATCGAACACAACACGTGGTTGAGTTACTGTCGTGATTCGTGTATTATTTTGTGTATTTATTTGTTATGTGTTAATACAATAAGTTAAAACAATAAAATTATTTTAAGAAAAAATTGCTATTCTTTAAGTAATTTAAATAAGGGAAGGGGCACGTTCCCCTCTGGTAGATTAAACTTAAAGAAAATATAATTAATTCATAAAGATACCATTTCATAACCAAAGATATGATTCTCAAGAAATGTATATTTTATGTATGTACTCTACTTAGTTTATTCATTCAGTTAACAGTAGAACAGGTACTATTCCTGAAATCTAAAATTTATGTTTAGTAAACTATAAAAGAGTAAATAGTGATCTTTTTAAGACAATTAGGTGGCAATTTAAACCCTTTATAACAAGGCGGAAAATATGTGATCCAATAAAAAAACGACAACAATTATGGTTTTGATTCCTATTAATTAAAAAGTGTTGATGAAAAATAAGTAAACTGGACAAACTTAACAAATACTGTTGTTTAAAATACTTCAGATTTTTTTTTCTTGATAATAAAACGTTCGTTAATGTTTCCTAAGCTAAGCGCAACGAGATGTAAACAAACAGTAGTGTAAAGAAACAAAACCCGTTAAAAGCGATAAGTGGCCAAATATTGGCACTCCCCTCCTGCGTATCATGCACATGGCAATAAAGTCACGCATGCGCATTTGGCATGCTGCTTACACCGGCGAGACGGTCGTATCCCAACCCCAAGTAGTCGAAGGCATGGTCTCCAAATCGGTGTGAGCTGCAAAAGGTCGGAGAGCCGGTGTACACGTGGTTTTATAAAAGTAGTGACTTTCGCATAGAAACGCTTTTACTGTGCTCATTTTGGATAGAGATTTTTCGAATCAAGTAAGTAAATTAAACTTATTAGTTTAGATTCAAACACTAGTTTTAGTTTCTTTTACTTTTTACTTACAACATATTGCCCTTCGATTAAAATCACGTGTGTAAATCACGGTACCACGTGGTTTAGGGTGAGACATACTATAATGCTTTACTAATTCTAGAATAACAACGTGGTTTATTTTGCACAAAGTTAAAATTCAAAACAAAAATATTTTAATTTTGTTCTAAATAAACCACATGTTTTTTTTTTCTGGAATTAGTACAGCCTTGCCCAATTTGCTTTCATTCGATATATAACGCTTTGTTGAACATTACATCGACGCAATGTTAGTGTTAAATAATGTTTCTTGGAAATCTCTGGAATCTGGAAAACGTTGTTTAGACTTATTATTACTTGTTTTTATCCCTCAAAATAGAGATAAAAGTACCAATTGTTTTATCTTAAGAAAAATATTTAATTTTTCAAATTCGTGAAATGCTAGCTATCATAAAACATACACAAATAATTAAAAAAAAAAACACAATTTTTTTCATTTGTGCTTTATCGCAATTAATGGTTTCGCTTCTTTCTCGTTGGACTGGTTTTAAAATTAGGGATACTGATACCGCCTTTTGTTGCGAACTGTTGTGAAATATGCCAGCAGAAAGTTATTGCATTTAAAAATTAGATATTTTGTTTTAAAATTTAAACTTTTGATCTGTATCAAAACTAATTCTAAAGCAAAATATAATAATTTTTTTTCTAGTTAAAATTACAGTGCAGTAACCTGTAGTATTCAAATACACATTTTAATGTACTTTTCTGTTATTTCATTTCACGTTGAAATGAAATAACACGTGGTGATTTCTTCCAACAAACCCTATTCTATTTAACCCGTAGCAGGGGACGTGACGTCTCACAGACCGCTCAACATTTTACTCCCCTTCCCCCTACCACATGCTGGGTCGAATTGAATGGAATTTTCTCCTACCTTCCCCTTACGTGACCTTGAGATTGACCCCTTCTTATCAGCAAGTTTTTCCAAGTGCATCCGTTCGAAATTCCACAAATTCTTTCCCACGCGGTCCAGCAGACCTCAGGTCCCACTCAGTGTAACGGTTTTTGTCCAGACTAAGTACGCATGGCTTTGAAGCTCGGTCCGCGGAGATTAATTTATCCTTCTGATCCTGGTTATGCGGTAGAGTTGAAGAAAATTATATGAAGTTGGGAGTGATTTTAGAGTGGTAAAGGTAACTGTGAATAAGATTTCTGTGAAAAATTCTACATTTTTTGCTTCTAAAACACTGGTGAAAAACTGATACTTTAGGTAGTGTCAAAATTTTTTTGTATTGTTCTACAAGGAATTTTTTACAATTAAAACTTACCTTACATATTAAATAATAAAAACAAAACAGTTAATTCATAATAGATGCATTTTGTTTTAAATTATAAAGAATTTACTGCACCATGTGGTTTCTATCGAAAAATTTAAGGCTCTTGGAAAATTGTCTGTGAAAACTTATTTTATCATAAAGTTAACAAATATTTTTCTATGAAGAGATAAATGTTCCAAGAACAATGTACTGAAATATCATAATCATATCTTAATTAGAATTTTTTTTAAAAAATATAATGTCGCGCGGTCTGTGATTACGTATGTTCCATTTTTTAACCTCCCCTGTTACGGGTTAATTATGTTTATTTTATTTTTTATTGATTCTGGCATTATTTTATAAGAGTTTCATGAGTGACAACACTAGATAATTGTTTTATTTTCGAAATTAAGTGATTTTATCCGAATCTGGAATAAAGTTGCTGAAAATTGCTAATAAAGATAAGTTAAAAAAATGAGTTTGAAATATTCTAATCATGTTTTTCTTGTCCAAAAAAATTTATAGAGATCATTCCCCGACGCGTAGAAGCAGTAATTTCAGCAAAAGGCGGTATTACAAAATAATGAGATTTTTCACATCAAATTTCTATTTTCATAAATTTATTCCAAATAGAAAAAATATTAATTTAACAAAATAGTTCTGCTGTATTTATTATCCTAAGAATACCCCCTTGTAAATAAAAAATACCCATGAGGTTTAAAATAAATAACTTTGCAGAAAAATGCAGTCGTTAAACTTGAAAAAACTGAAATCCGAGAAGTGTCCCTAATTCAATGGCCACCTACTGTATAATATGTGTCAAGCCCAAGATTCATAACTTACCTGTAGGACCATATCGAAAAGGGAGTTTAGGGGCTCAACCCCCCCCCCCCCGAAATTTTAACATCTATTTTTATACTTACGATCATGGTCATGGGCGTAGCCAGGTTTCATGTTAGAGGGGGGGCATGGATACCTTACCTTTGCGCTTGATGTTGTGAATTCTATTTACTAGGGGTTCACTCAACATTCAACCCAGGTCCCCTCCATTACCCATGGTGAGTACATTTACACGCTAAATTTTAAAAATTAACTATAATTAAATTTAAATTTAACAAACGATTTGAACTTATGCACACCTAACGTAAAAATAGGGGTTATGATGAATGTGAGCTTAAAAATAGGGGGTCTGGGGGTCCTCCCCCAAACATTTTTTTAAAATTCGCCCCTCAAAGTAGTGTTTTAGCTCATTTTGAGACTCTTGGCGGCGAACAGAACCGCTTCTTGTAAGCCACACAATTTTCAAAGAAAATTATGTACTATTGCTTTATTAAAATTTTTCAAAAAAAATTAACAAACTGAGAATTTAGGGGGGTGCTGCCCCTCCCTACACCCCCAATGGCTACGCCCATGCTTACGAGCTTTTCCGATTTTTGTACTGTTTTTTCCTTGAAAATTATGCAACTTACAAGGAGAGGTCCTCTTCGGATACAACCCAAAGGGTTTCAAATCGGATTAAAACACTACTTTTAAGAAAATATTTTTTGGTTGACCCCCTTCGAAACTTTACATATATTAATACTCTCTTCCTTGAAA
Organism: Tetragnatha montana; assembly: GCA_963680715.1. Lineage (NCBI taxonomy): Eukaryota > Metazoa > Arthropoda > Arachnida > Araneae > Tetragnathidae > Tetragnatha > Tetragnatha montana. The sequence continues at coordinate 6,331,184 of OY796677.1, forward strand.
ATTAGCACAAAGGGGCACAAAATAAGATAAAGCTCTTCTTTCTAGGGCCTTATTTCAAAATATGTTTGGTTGAGAAAAGGTCCCAAACCCCCTTGCAATTTATAAACCTATTTATGTACTACTTTTCCTTGAAAATTCTGTTTTAAAATGTAAGGAATACGAAGAAAAAAGGAAAATTAAAATTAATTTGGAAAAATAGAAAGTAATGCAATCACTGAACCACGTCTTCAGGGATGCAGGACCCACGTGGTTTTGTGATTGCATTACTTTCTTTTTTTTCCAAATTAATTTTAATTTTCCTTTTTTCTTGTATTCTATTCGTCAGGGCCGTAACCAGACTTTTGTTTCGGGGGGGGTTTTGACTCAAATATTTTCTGAGGTAGTACCTCCTTACGGGGTACTTTTATATGTTAAGTTTTAGATGACAACACTGGATTGAAATTTTGATGCACTAAATTTCAATATTGTATAAACAATATGTATGAATTCGAAGTAAAAGGGGGGTCTGGGGTCCTCCCCCAGAAAATTTTTGGAAATTTGCTCCTCAAAAGAGTGTTTTAGCTCATTTTTGAGACCCTTTAGATTACACCCATAGAGCACCACTCGTTGTAAGCTGCCGAATTTTCAAGGTAAAAAGAAAGTATATTGTAATAAATGGCGAAATGCTAAGGGGGGTTTTAGGTTCCTACTCCAGAATTTTTTTTGAATTTTTCCCCTAAAAGTGGCATTTTAACTCATTTTGAGACACTTTAGGTTACATTTAAGAGGACCACTCCTTGTAAATCACACAAGTTTGAAGGAAAAACCGTATACTTAATAGATTTCAAAATTTCGAGGGTGTTTGGGGGTTCTCCCCCAGAAAAATTTTGGAAATTTTACCCTTTAAAGTAGGGTTTTGACTCATTTTGAGACCCTTTGGGTTATACCCGAAGACGATATCACTCCTTGTGAGACATAATTTTCAAGAAAAATAGCTGTATAAAAATTGATGTCAAAATTTTGGGGGGGGGGTTGAACCCCTAAAACCCCCCCCTTGGATACGGCCCTGGTATTCGTGTTTGTGTCAAGATAGCTTCAAGCGCTGACACAGCATAGATTGCTTAATTATAAATAAATTAAATAAAGAAGAAATATGTTTCAAAGTCTTAAGGAATACGAACATTGATTTTTTTACGTATGGATTTTAGGTATGTACTACTTACATATTATCCCGTCGGCTGTTCAGCTACCGTCAAATTCAGCGGCACGGCTATGGAACAGTCTATGGACTTCGATAACATTTTTTGATTCTGCGGCTACCTAATGCTTAAGAACTACATTTTATTTGACAAAAAAAGAGAAATTAAGAGTTCAGTGTCTGGTAGTAGTTGTGAGGCAAGTAGTTTGCAATATGAGAACTAAAACAAATTTACTTTCAGAGGTAAAAATGGATTACAGTAGAAAATGGAAGAAAGTTAAAGGGGAATCACTCACTCCTTATTCAAGACCTAGCAATCAACATTTAATATCAGGTTTAGTACACTTTTTTACTTATTTTGGATCTTCTTTTTTACTTCTGTTTGGCGATAGGGCAATCTGTTGCAGATGAATAGCTTATAGGAACCAAGTGTTGGTGCCTTAAAGCTTAGCAATAGAATTGTTAATTTTTGGAGTTAATGGATAATACATGTCCATTTAACTCAATTTGATTGCTGCATAATTGCTAAATTATAAAAATACACTGTGCTCTCTTTCCGTGCTTATTTACAATAATTAAATTAGTTTATACATTTTTCTTAGATCATGTAAGGTGAAAACGAGTAACTTTGGTAAAAATGTACCTTTTAATAGTGTAAAGTTGGGGGAGGGCACTCTTTTTATAGTTTTATTGATATATATATAACCTCAAACATCATTTTTTTTTCGCAAAACCTCTTGCAGTCGTGTCACTCCCAATTTCCTAGCCTAGTAGTTTTTTTTTCTCTAAAGCCAGTTAATTTATCGTCACCAGTAAATAGATAAATAATTCTTTGTACAAACTTGACCTTTTAATTTAAGTATCAAGTTGTGGAGTACAAGTAAATATGAAATTCACCGCGATATGCAAGAGATTTTGAGGATGGAATTAAAACATCAGATTTCTTACGCATATTATCGCCCACAAAAGCTGGCTGGTTTCGTCCCTTGGTTTCTCAACATCTTCGAAATTGCAATATTGAATATATTAGTAAGCCAAGGAACCTTTTATATTAGAATAATAATAGGCATAATAAATAGCAGGTTTTACAATAGACGACATTAGTGTGACGTCACTTGCTTGTTTGGAAACGTTGATTCTATCCGTGATTGGTTCCGTGATTGGAGGTAAATCCATACCAATCCGTACGGAACCAATCACGGATGGAATCTACGTTTCCAAACAAGCAAGTGACGTTTTGACTAATGTCGTCTATTGATAATCATGGATATTAATCTATAGAGAGGCAAGAGAAAAGAGGACGATAGTTCCAAACAGGGTTTGAAATCAATAATTATGGAGACGAAGAAAACACTCAAAATCGAATCGAAATTTTTATTTGCCTCTTTTAAAAATCAGGCAGTGTTTTTCATCAATCACAGATCATCGATTTTTGATCAGAAAAGAAAGAAAAACTTGTCTTAATCATCACTGATGAACATAATTTATTTAATGATTAGGGGAGAATTGTTCGATTTAAAGTTTTTATTCTTCTGTAATAAGACTGTAAAATAGGGTGGAATGAAAAACACGAAAGTTCGAATTTCGATTTTGGGTACCTCCAAAAATTTGCCTTTTAGTGCCAAAAATACCACCTGTAAAATTTTATGAATTTTGAAAAACTCCTTCAGGGCTCTACCAGGGCCTTTATGTTTTCATAAATTGTTTTTTTTACTATAAATTCCACATTTTGTATTGTATATCGGCAATTTCTTTTTGTCACTTTTGAATTTTAAATACAAAATGTAACTTAACCATCAGTAATGTATTTAACCAACTTTACTATACTATCCAGGGCATTTATAAAATAAACCTGATTTTTTTCCAACCCTGTAGAAAAAAGAAATTTCATCACAAAATTTTTTGATTCTGATGCTTAATTATTTTTTTATTTAATCTTATTCTTTACTTATTCTTTTAAGTTTTTTTATTTATTTATTATCCGTCTTTTAAAAAGGGCGCGAAAACAGCTGCTACGTCACAAAAAGTTGTGTGACGTCAGTTGGTACAAAAAACACTAGTAACAGCGCCAATCAAGAATAAGAGCCTTTCGGCGATTCTCGATGTTTGTAATCAAATTGCGTCACGAGCGTTTCGAGGTCAACTCAAATTTAGCTATTTTCATTTTCAAATATATAATTGAATATTTTTTTAAAAATTAAAATCGTTCTTTCAACAAAAAAAAAGGCTTTATTTCTATTTTTAAAAAATACGGGAATGGTCCATTGGACAAAAAAATATATGTTTAGTGTATCTTTGATCTTATAGTTTTTTTTTTTTACAGAGCATCAGAAAATGGATGCTGCATTAGATAAATGTGAATACTGCATGGACCAACCAAATATGAAGCGTAGTCTGCTTGTTACCATTCAAAAGCAGGTATGAAATACAAAAAATAATTTTATTCATATAGAGTGTTTTCAGGTGACGTCACAACCGGTTATTTTCTTTTAACTGTGTACCTTCTGTAGGGCTTTTAACTGTTGCTATGGCCGTTGTTTATCTGTTGCTAAGGCGGTTTTTAGGTATGGGATCACGTGATTGCAAATGCTCCAATAGAAGAATTCCACGGCTAGTCATTTTTTGTAACTGTTAACCTCTGTAGGGCAAAAAACTGTAACACCTTCTGTTACTAAGGCCGTTGTTAGGTCCGAATCATGTGATTGAAAATGCTCTATAGTACAAGTATTTATCTATCATGACTGCTAAATCTGATTATTTTGGGATATTTTTTTTATTTTATGCCTTCTCTGACTCCTTAGTTTAAGATTAATCCCCTGAAATTTTACATAAAAGGAAATTTTGGTGGTGGTTTCAGAACCAAATTCAGTTTTCTATGGATAGGCCCTTAATCTTATTTTATTCCTAGGCAATTTTTTTATCCTCTGTTCAATTCATGAATTCTGTTTAATTTTTTACTCATGAAATCTATTCTTTAGGCTCTCAAACTTCATTTTTCGAAGTTGGTAGCTATAATTTAATAAGCATGCAAAGCTAAACTAATTTTAACACCAATGAATGTTTTTGTAAATCGTATAATAATTTCTTTACTTGAACAGCTTTATTAACGGTCCTCTTTTAAGTATAAAGTTTTAAGTCTGATAAATATTGTGTCATAACCCTGTATTTTTAATTATTGTTTATCCTTCTTTTAGGTGTATTTAAGTGTTCCTAGTTTTGAATCAATAACTCAAGGGCATTCCCTAATAGTCCCAAAGAGACATGTGACTTCTCTTCTACATTTGGATGACGAGGAGTGGGAGGAAATAGAGGTATTTAATACTTTGCAACATTAGCATAGATAACTCTGTCTTTAGTTAGAAGTTGTTGATCATTCAAATTTTCTCTTGAATAAATATTAAAAAATATTATTAGTATGACTATAGTGTGAAATAGAATAATCTATTACGTTTATTAATTTCTCTTTGACTTTTTTCATTTAATATTTAAACTATTTTAAACAGCTGAATTATTCTTGTGTTTGTGTTTCAAACTTCTTAATTCTTCTGTACTTAAAATCACTTTTGTGTTTGCATAAAAATGAATTAAAAATTAAAGCACATTTTATGTTTTACAGGAACTGAAATCCCTACTACGCAAAGTGTTCCGCAAGCAAAAGAAAACTGTTCTCTTTCTGGAAACAAGTTTTAATTTTAAGTGGTGTCCACACGCTTATTTAGAGTGTGTCCCAGTTCCAGAAAAAGATGGGGACATGGCGCCATTTTACTTTAAGGTATGTTTTTTAAAAATTGTGCTGATTTGGAAAATTTTCCTACTGTAGAACTATTTATTTTTTATTTATTCATTCTAGCATTATAACTAACATTCTCATTCTAGCATTATAACTAACATTCTCATTCTGGCACTATAACTAACATTCTCATTCTAGCACTATTTAAATTCTAGCACTATAATAAATTTCACTAACATTTTATACTATTTTTAACTTTTGACTAATTTCCCTTTAGTTTTAAATTTAGTTTTTGCTATTACTATCCCATCTTATACTATAGTTCTATTTTCACAGCTTATTATGCCTCTTGTACCCAAGAGACTTAAACCATCCAACAAATCATTTGTTGTTAATTCTGTTACCAATATTTAAAAAAGTGTAGGAACAAAAAAGATAGTGTGATTTTTTGTTGTGTAAGAGTATAAGAGAAAGTATATTTTCTAAAAAAATTAAAGAAATCTCATCTAGCTTTAGTATGTTCTACAAGTCTATAGTAGGTCTTAGGTTTCCTCTTAAAAAAAAGGCAGTAAAAATTTGATCTTGGTTCCTGTGTTTTTTTTTTCGTTACGTTGATTTTACTATGTATGATAGAAGCACAAGAACTCATTTAAACTGCCTTGTTTAAGAAATAACTTGGAAATACTCCCTGGGCTTGTCCCTAAATTAATTAGTTATAGAAACCAATAAAACTTTATAATTTTAAAAACTACAAACAAGCGTTTTAAAAACCAGATTAATACTTGAAAAGTCTTATTTATGCCGCATTTCTCTGTAAAATAAAGTTTTATTGTGGTTTCCACTAGTCTAGTGGGTTAAATTTGTGTACAATTTCTTTTAGATTTCAAATGATGACTACTTGAAATATGTATTCTTCAACGTATAGAGATGTTAATCTGGTTAATATTAATGACTAACTTTATGCAAGTTTAAAGTTAATAAAATCCTTCAAAATATAACCCAGGTAAATTAAATTTGTTCATTGTTAAAATTACTCGTTTCACGCTAAAAAAAATTATATAAAACTAAGGTCGCGCTTTGCCCTCTTTTTTCATCTTTGGACAAACTGAAACTCATCCCTAATACTTGCAAATAAACCAATAAATAAATATATGCAATTTTAAAGATTCCTTCTCCCAAACTTAGTTTTTCTGCTCCAAAATTGTGTTTTTCCTGCTCCAAAATGACATTTCCCCCCTGCTCTAAATTCCCTTTTTGCCACTTACATCCCTGAGTATAGGACGATTCCTCTGTATTTCTGAAACAAGAACCAATCCAGAATTTTTATGGTGATACTTGTGTTTAGCATGTCAAAATTAGTAGGAAATGGTTACTTTTATTATTTTACACGAACTTTGTCAAAAATTGTTGCCTAGTGTTAGTTATTAAATTAATTTCATTTACAGAAAGCGATTCAGGAATCCGAAGAAGAGTGGGCTCACAACATAAAGTTAGTGGATTTGACTAAAAAAGGATTGAGAAAAAATCTGTAAGTTATGTTATAAGATGTTTTACTTTCTTAAAATCAACATTTAAAACTTAAAAAAGTGTGCAAATATATTAATTTATCAAGAATTTTTGAATGATAAATTTTAATGCAATGGTACCTAAAATAAGTTTTACTGACTTATACTAACTACCATATTCTGTGCATTCTAGTTTTAACCAACTTGTCAACTATTGTTAGTTAAACTGACGTTTGTTGGTAGTCTGGTCTTGCGTTAGACTGACCACCTAACCGAGACATATGCCTCGCACCCCAGGGACCCACGGTCAAGAGAACAAAGATGGGCATCGTAGGCCTTGGCCCACTAGGGCTGTTGCGCCAATGAGTTTAGTTTTTAGTGCTATGATCGACTAACCAACGTTTGTCAGCACAAAAAGCTGGCGAAACTTTTGGTGATAAAAAAGCTTCATCGTGATGATATTCATATTGATGACAGGAAAAAATTCACGAAAAAGTTCGACATAAAATATCTCGTCCTAATTAAACATAATTTGTATGTCATATCTATGGAAGAACGCACCCCGACTTACGCTCGGTCCCACCTATCGCGTAAGTCGGGGTATTACTGTACTTCAAAGTGATTAGTTTTAATGAAGTTTAATTAATTTCTTTTTATAATCTTTTATAACACGGAAAAATAAGAAAACTGACTATTATACGAGTAATTCTTATTAAACATCTTTATTGTCTTAAGGTGGAAGTGTCTTAAAGAAACAATTTCACAATTTTTAAAACACCTTACTGAATTGAATCATCAAATTCCGAAAAGAATAATTTTTCTTCTCTAATTAAAGAATAAATTAACCCGATTTTATTCATTTTCCACGGTTAAAAACATAATGAAAGTAATCTGCATTTGGTTTCGATGATTACATCAAGTGTGGTGTAGAAAGATGAGGCCATATTGTTTTGTAAACAAGCTCCTGCAGACTTTTATTAGGTTCTCTTCTCTTTGGTAGTAAAAACTGAACAGCAGCTCAGATCGGCGGTTTGTTAATCACCATTGGTCAAGAGTGCTTCAGAATACGAGCAAAATTGTAAAGAAATAATTAAATATTCTCAAAAGAAATATTTTTATACTTCAAACCAAAAAAACTTAATAATTTTAAACTACAAACAACCATTTTCAAAACTAGATGAATACTTGAAGTCTTTTTATTGTGGTTTCCACTAGTGTGTTAAATTTGTGTGCAATTTCTTTTAGATTCCCCAAAACTTGCCATATTTTTGTGCATGGTTCGATCCTGCTGTCCATGCAGGGTATGCTCATATGATAGAAAAGGAAGAAACTTTCCCTAAAAATTTTGGAAAGGTAAATTGGACGTTTTGTTTTTATCCTTCTTACTTTAAGTAATGTGAATGAAATTTTTAAAGTTTTTTGTAGCTACTGCAGCAATGCAACTGCCAAGATAAAATAGTTATTATTAGCATGTGGCGGTGCGAGTTCATGCACAATTATTGAGTACTACTTTCACTTTTAAAATAATCACTCCCTCAAACAATCTCAACAGTATCAATTTACATTAGATAAAATTATTTAATTGTATTATGAATTAATAATTTCACATTTTAATTTATAATGGGTAGTTTCTAAATCTCTAATATCAATACTAGTCATTTATGAAGTCAGACAATCCAACTACCAAAATTTTGCTAATTCATATTGTAATTTTAAATCTATATTAATTAGCAGTATTTATTCTCATATGAGATTATGTTGAACGTATTAATCAAATTGCTTAAAGCCAATCATGGTTTGAATTCTCCCTTTGGATTATTGCTTTTGCATTTAATCATCAATTCATTGTTTCATTAAAACTTGAGTTGGCTTCATCGTGTCTTTTGAGTTGAGCTTCACCATTGCAAACTCTTATTCTTTAAACCTATGCATCAAAGAAATTTATTATTTTAAAATTTTTTCTATAGGAAGTGATTGGTGGCATGCTGGGCATTGACTACAATCTTCTGTATAAGAACAAAAAAGCAAATCCTCTACAAAAATGTAACGAAGCCCTTCAACTACTAAAAGCTATTAATGCTACCAAGTAGTAGTCCAAGAAATAATAGTCTAAGAGCTGTATGTATCTAGTATTTGTAAACAAAGTATGATTTTATTAAAAAAAACTAATATTTGAACACTAATTAACCGAATGGCTTTCAATTTTCTGACTTTTCATTATGAATTGTGCTTTCGCAATGCTCTTTCTTTAAGTACACTCACTTAAATAATTTATTTAAGAAATAACAGTATTTTTACTATAGGGTAATTCCATGTCAAATCAACAAGGCACCTGGCCCTCTCAGATTTCAATGAAACTTTTAGGAATTGTTCTCTCCTATGATATGAATCAGAAAATGCTTTTATTAGGGGACATCCATAAATTACTTGAGGTCAAATGGGGGGAGGGGGGTCCAGGAAAATCTCACCAGGGGGAGGGGGAGTCAATTAAAATCTCACGTCAACTTTTAGTTCAGAAAATATACGTTTTTTCTTTAATATTTTTTAGCATAAGTTTAGAAAAAATGCTCAGATTAGTCAAAACAGCAAATCATGAGCCAGTCAGTCGTGATAATTACAAGTTAGAATCATGTTTTTGATTTCAATGTGTTCTTGTATCAAAATTTTGCAATCTGCATTTTTATGCCGATAAAACAAAACTAGTGGTTGAGAAAATCTCACTTGGGGGGAGGGGGGGCCAGCAAAATCTCACCAAGGGGGAGGGTCCAAAATTTGGAAAAACCACCTCACGTAATTTATAGACGTCCCTTTTTTAATTTTCTTGGTAATTTTTTTATTAAAATTTTTTGAAAAACGTAAGAAAATCCAAGTTTTGGCTCTATAATCTTACATAACTCCAGGTCTATTCGTCCGAGAAAATTCTATCACCCCTAATTTTAACGATAATAAGTTCAAATTTGATATAAAGTTTGACTATGTTCCCGAAAACAAATTATTTTCGTTACTTTTATATAAAGAAAGTTTAAAAAAATGATGTTGGTATCCTTGAATTCTTTTGAAAGTTGTACATATTTTTGCAACATCATAAGGTATGATATCTGAAAATTATAGAATGGGACAGCCATGGGATCAGGAGTTATAGCAAAAAGAGTTGTTTTTACAATGGTTAAAGTGGTCAAATATGGGGGACTACTCCATATTTGGCCACTTTAACCTACAAAATGGTACTATTTAAAAACAACTCTTTCCCAAAGTTTCAAGCTATCCCATCCTTCTAAATTATTGTGGTTCCCAACTCAGAGAAGTCCGTGGACCACTAAGCTTAAAATTGGAACCTTCACGGACCACCCCTTTATAGCTTCAAATCCTACACTCTGAAAAAAATTGCAATATAAAAGTTTATTTTCCGTAATTAAGCATGTAAATTTAGATGATGCTCTGAATTATAATTCTATTTTAAGAAAATTTTAACTATATCTCACAAGAGCTAATAATTTTTGCTATGATATAGTAATTAAATCTTCGGGGACCATCAAAAAAGTAGCCGAGTTTTATTCTGAGATCTTAAATCAGTGGCGTATATAACGGGGGGGGGCCAAAGGGGCCCTGGCCCCCCTCTCCGAAATTCAGACTCGGTGTACCATAACAAGTTAAAACACTGTATTTTAGGGTCAAATTTCAAAAAATTTTCCCCAAAAAAAACCCCAAACCCCCCTTTTGTACTTGGAATTTTATTATTAACAACTTTATTATAATAAGTTCATCAAAATCCAAATCCTACCAAAAAATATATGTCCAAAATTCGGACTAAGTGTTCCAAAAACAATATAAAACCCTGTTTTTAGGGGTAAAGTTCCAAAAATTTTCTGGGGAAGGACTCCAGATCCCCTTTTGTTCTTGGAACTCTATTTATAATACCTTTTTAAGTATTAAGTTCATAAAAAAGTACATCCGAAATTCGGACTTTGTGTACCAAAACTAGTTAAAAACCTGGGGTTTTTTAGTCAAACTTCCACAAATTTTCTGGGGGAGGACCCCCAGATCCCCCTTTGGTACTTGTATTTTTATTACTAACAACTTTTCCTATATTAAGTTTTTATAACCTAAGTTATCACCTAAAAAGCTACATTGAACCTATTAAATATGTGGGGGAGGGGCTGGGGAGTAATTTTGGACCCCTCCCGAAATAAATTCCTATATACGCCACTGTCTTAAACGCAATTTAAATATGCATAGGACACAAAAGTATTGTTAGTAATTAAGTGGTAACTATTATCCCCACAAATTACTCTGCTGAGAGTCGTCTCGTCACGGATATAATTCCATCTTTTCTCGTAAAATTCGCTCAAATTTGTATTTGTGTATTGGATTTATTTGTGCTTCCACTTCCAAGACTCTCACGGACCACCGGTTGGGAACCACTGTTCGAAATCCATGCCCATGCTCACAGAGTTAGAAGCGAGGCTCATTTTGAAGTTCAAGGACATTCTGACCAGTGGTTCTTGATTCATAGATTGTAATAGTTTTAGTTTTAACGTTTTAAGTTGTACTTAAGTAAAAAGTTTTATTCAAAAAGACAAGCTGTCCTTTTTTTTATTTAAATTCTTCGGCCCAAACTCACACTGTCATGCAGAATAACAGTGCACAATTCCCAATTTCACTACGTAAGATTCTCAATTCAGGTAAGATTAAAATGAAAATCGATTTATTATGGTCAAATGAAGATTTTAAGTAAATTTTTCCGTTGCGAGAGGGCCCCCCTTGCCCTTATATGTATGGGCGCCCATGGTTCTGCTTTCCTTGCATCTTCATAGAAGGCTTCACACATCAAGTGACAATTGTAGTATTTTTCTTTAATTTCTCATTCAAAGCTGGGGGGTTACTACTACTCGAAAATTTAGCTCATTTCTAGCATAAAAAACTGACAACTTAACATTTAACAACCAAATCATGTTATTTAGCCCTGATAGAGTCGTAATACGGTTTTTATTTAGGGACCAAAATCTTTTCTAGCACCCCCTTTTGAAGAATCCCATTTCTGCCCGAAACCTCAGCGCCGGATGGAAATAGAATACTTCCGCCGGTAGGCGAAATTTGAAACTGATATCTGCTGTGTAATTACACATAAAATATGTGAATATGACGCCTATTTATTACAAATTCCTACATTAAGAGTGTATTTAAACTCATTTTAAGAACGTTGACACATTTTACTTAGTTTAAATTCAATATTTTTGTAAATAAAAAAAAATATAAACTCACCAGATTTTTTATCAACTTTTTTTGTACAATGTGATCTTTTGAATATTATTTATTGCTATAAATTAGATTAGATTATATTATCTAGTAAATTGCATTGTGAAAGTAAGGCGGGTGGAAGCTTATTTATAAATCTTTCCTGTTTTATTTTTTCATACCTACTCTACGGATCCGTCTCCCCACTGAAAACGGTAAGTGCTGAACTTTCTTTACCATTTCGTGATCCTACCACGGCTTACTAGATACTTATACAGGCTAGTCGAGTACGGAAATCATTGCAAATCCAGATGGCAATACTGGACCAACTGGCAAAGCATATCCACAGTGTTGAAGGCGGTGGGTGATATAAGTAGGTCTTGTAGCGATCCAAGCGGGAAAAGTTGCCTAATGGTTTTCATTGTTTAAAACTCGGCTAGCCTGTATAAGTATCTAGTAAGCCGTGATCCTACAGAGAAATTCGTAGTAGATTCCAAGCATTCCTAACTCCAAAAAATTAAAAAGCATTTCCTCCAGTTAATGAGAACCTCATACTGGTCAAAAACTGGATGGAAAATACTAGATGCTGTTTTAAAATTGTTGACAACATTTTATTAGTTTCAACTAGCTGATATGCCCGGCCTTGCACGGGTGGAGTGTATCAATTTATTAAAATTTTCTCAAGTTACATGCCTAATTTTCTGTAACCATAATTACCAATCATCCTGGTAGTTTTTCATATCCCGGTGTTCCCAGTATTTTTTCATATCCCGGTGCCTTTTTCATCTTGGTGTCCCCGGTGCCTTTTCATCTCGGTGTTCCCGGTGCATTTTCATCACCGTGCTCCCTGTGCCTTTTCCCTCCCGGTTCCAACTGTGTAAATCTAACCTAACCATCCAGTTCCGGTGTTGAACATTTAATTACGACAGTTACCCAATTATCCATTCTAAGTGAAAAAAATCAATTAAAATTATTACAGACTTTTGAAATCCCAAAATTTGTAAATACCCCCTGTTTAAATTGAAAAAAAAAAAAATCCCGTTAAACTACACCAAAGAAACAAATTATAAGGTTAAATAACAAATTGATCTAGTGTTTCTATCATCAACTTTCTAAAAAAACTGCATGATGTAATCTTTACTTTAACCAGTCTAATTCTTAAAACTTTCTATTTCAACTTAAAGTTTCATGGAAAATGAAGTTTTTAATAAGAAAATACTGTTATAAAGTTTTTTTATAAGGGCCGTTTTTAATTTTTTAAATTATTAATAACCTTTTTAAAACATTTAAAACAATTTTAGCCAAGTTTTATCTTTAAATACTTTGTTTTATGTTTAAAATTGTTTTTGTTGTATTATTTGCAACAATGCGAGTTAAACAGATCTTCTTTAGTGGAGAAGTAAGGCGATTTTTACAAAAAGGCCTAAAAGGGGGTGAAGGGGTGGTTTTAGAAATTTGGAAATGATGTCATTGTCTTTCCCCCGTCCCCATACGTATGTGTACCAAGTTTGGTTCGATTCGGACGGGTAGTTTTGGAGAAATTGAGCCAAATCTGTTCCGGACAAACCCAGGAACCCAGGCAGGAACCCAGGAACCCAGGAACCCAGGCAGGAACCCAGGGACACCTTCATTATATATAGAGAGATGAGTAGTTTTAATCACGGCTTACTAGATACTTATACAGGCTAGCCGAGTTTTAAACAATGAAAACCATTTGACAACTTTTCCCGCTTGGAGCGCTACAAGACCTACCTATATCACCCACCGCCTTCAACACTGTGGATATGCTTTGCCAGTTGGTCCAGTATTGCCATCTGGATTTGCAATGATTTCCGTACTCGACTAGCCTGTATAAGTATCTAGTAAGCCATGTTTTAATCATAACACTTTTTCACAACAAAAAAAAGCTAAGAAAATGTGAAATAAGTGTAAAATATACTGACTAAGCTCATAAAGCCTTTGAACAAACAATTTTTACGCAGTGTTTATGTTACGGGCAAAGTGATTAATCGGGTATTATTAATAATGCTCGAAGTGAAGGCGGGCTAAGTGATAAATTTCATTGATAAATTCCATAGAATTTATCACATTGCCCGGGCATTATTAATAATGCCCGATTTATCACATTGCCCGTAACATTTACACTTGGTTTAGTGATGATTGCTTTTGTTAATTTAAGACTTAACCAGACTTTTGTTTCGGGGGGGGGTTGATTCAAATATTTTCTGAGGTACCTCCTTACGGGTACTTTTATATGTTAAGTTTTAGATGACAACACTGGATTGAAATTTTGATGCATTAAATTTCAAAATTGTATAAACAATATGAAATTGAAGTAAAAGGGGTGTCTGGGGGTCCTCCCCCAGAAAATTTTTGGAAATTTGCCCCTCAAAAGAGGGTTTTAGCTCATTTCTGAGACCCTTTAGATTACACCCATAGAGCACCACTCATTGTAAGCGGCCGAATTTTTAAGGTAAAAAGAAGGTATATTGTAATAAATGGCGAAATGTTAAGGGGGTTTCTAAGTTCCTTTCCTACTCCAGAAAATTTTTTTGAATTTTTCCCCTAAAAGTGGCATTTTAACTCATTTTGAGACACTTTAGGTTACATTAAAGAGGACCACTCCTTGTAAATCACACAAGTTTGAAGGAAAACCCGTATACTTAATAGATTTCAAAATTTCGAGGGGGTTTGGGGGTACTCCCCCAGAAAAATTTTGGAAATTTCACCCTTAAAAGTAGGGTTTTGACTCATTTTGAGACCTTTTGGGTTATACCCGAAGAGGATATCGCTCCTTGTGAGACATAATTTTCAAGAAAAATAGCAGTATAAAAATTTATGTCAAAATTTCGGGGGGGGGGGGGGTTGAACCCCTAAACCCCCCCCCCTTGGATACGGCCTGAGTCAAATAAATATAAGTTTATTTTAATACATGTCGGGGCCCCCAAATGGGTCTTTTGCCCTCAAACTTGTAAGTCGAGCCGGGCCCTGGGTCACCTTAAAGGTACTTTTGGATCCTTACCGGATTGCCGTACCGCAACCAAACTCTTAATTAGTTAAGTTATTAATAAAATTTAATTAACAACTTAAATAAATTTGTGTCCGATTACAAGGAGGACGCTTTGCCTTGCTACAGCAAGACTATTGTAACTGGACGCCATCTAGGGACGCAGTATGCAACTATGTTCTCTTAAAATGCATCTCGTGCTCCTACCTCTCTCAAGATTTGTAACCACTCATGGCATGCAGTGGCGGATCTATGGGGGGGGGGGCTATAGGGGCTATAGCCCCCCCCTTGGGACTTAAGTTTACACTACATAAAATTGAACTTTTTCGAAAAAAAATTAAGTTTTTAGAAAATTTTGTTTAAATTTTCAAAATTTTAAACTTTTTTCAGTTTTTTGTAGCCTTTTTTACAATTTAAAGGGTCTACAAAGCATTAAGCCCCTTCCAAGATCTTTAGCCCCCTGCATTTTTATAAACTCCATTCACTATTTAAGGATTTCTAGAGGTTTTAGCCCTTACAAATTATTAGCCCCCTGCATGTTTGAAGGTTTGATTCGTAATTTAAAGGGTCTATCCAATGAGCTTAGCCCCTAAAAGCATTAGCCTCCTTGCGTTTTTATGTTTGTTACACAAATTTATGAGCTTTAGCCTATGAAACATTAGCTCCCTCCATGCTCTTTAATAGCCTTTACAAAGCTTTTAGCCCTCTTGCGTTTTTAAATATATTTGGTTCACTATTTAATGAGCTTTAACCCTTATGAATCCTTCCATGATCTTTAGCTCCTACAAGGCTTTTAGCCCTGAGTTTTTGTAGATTCAATTCACAATTTAAAGGGGCCAATGAGTTTTAGCCCCCATAAAGAATTAGCCTCCTTGAGATGTTTTATAGTGTTTAGTTTGCAATTTAATGAGCTTTAGCCTAAAAGCGTTAGCCCCTTCCAAGATCTTTATAAAGATCTTGGAATCATCATATCATTATATTATCATCATATATATCATCATATCATATCATTATATGGATCATTTATATTAAAGTGCTGAAAGCTATAGCTTTCAGCACTTTAATATAAATGCGATTCAGAACTTGTAGATTTCAATGAGCTTTCTAAGCCTTACAAAGCATAACCTCCAAAATACTTAGCCCCTTACATTTTTATAGATTTTTTTCACATCTTAAAGGTTATGAGCTTTAGCCCCTCTGCAAGATCTTTATCTCCTTGGTTTTTATAAGATTCACCTTTTAAAAGGGTCTAATGTGCTATGTCTCTTACAAAACATTTACTCTGTTAAAATAGAGACGGGGTTAGGGGGTTCAAACCACCCCCATGAAATTCTTATATCTTACAGTTTTTTCCTTTGAAAACGAGTACAAGAAATCATCTTTTTCGTGTGACACTCAAAGAGTCCCAAATGACCAAAAATGAGTCAAAACACAACATTTTAGGGTCAAATTTTCAAAAATTTTCTTGGGGGAGGTTCCCCCAAACCCCCTTATGCCTCGGGATGGATGTATTATTCACTAAACATTGAAATTAAGTGCACGAAAATTCACATTTGATCTATATTCTTGGAAAAAAATATTTGACTCAAATCATCGTAAAAAACCCCTCCCGGTTGACACACACACCCTTATTATTTTGATATATTTAATGATTAACTAATTTAATTACTAATTAATTAGTTATATTTAACAATACTAGTCATTTACAATCAACACTGCGACCGCCCTCAATATTTAAGACATTAATGAATATTGCAAAAGCACGGCTTGTTACTTCATTATCATCCTCAATCAGATTAAGTTAGCCCCCCCCTTGCTCATGTTCTAGATCCGCCACTGATGGCATGTAACACACACTGAGTAAAAGCAGGCTCCGCCTGCTGTGCACTCAATAAAAGATTTATTTAGTATGGTCGTAGTTAGAAGTGAAGTTGCATAATAGTTAACATTTGGTCTCATTGTGGGATTAGGTGATGATACGGAGGTTAGAGTAATATAGAAATTTTGTACTCCCATTCATCACGTTCTGTGATCTAGATTTAAGATTTTAGGTTTCAAAAAAATTGAAGTGCTCTGAGAAGGAAACTAACCAACGAAACTGTTGGATCGCTAAAAGTATTTTAACATTTAAATCATATCAAAATTAATTAATTAATTAATTAATTATTATAATAAAAATCCAATAATATTTAATTTATTGGACTTGCTTGACTACTGATTCGTATAGAAAAAAGTATATAATTTCCGAACAGGAGAAATTTAATTATGTATTTTATACTCACTCTTATAGTGCTGACTGATTCTGTCGTATAAAGAAATATTTCATTCTTTTCTAAATAAAAAAAAATATATTACATTGAAAAGATTTAAAAGATATTGACCATTCAATTAATACAACGCTCCAAAGATATATATTTATTGCGAATTTTTCCCATTTTTTCGAATTTTCACCAAGTTCCGTCACGAAGTTTTGAATGTAATCTCGAAGAAGCAACATAGTTATCGAAGTACTTGAAGTACTATAATCTCCTCCTATAGAACTTTCGTTTGTAAGAGAAATCTCGTAACGAAAATGCATTTAATTAATCATCATTGGAGTTTTTAGATGGTTGATTTGATGAAGAACATTATTAAAGCTCCAAAAAATGCGGCTTTTTGGCCATACGAGTGACATTTTTTGGATTTCCTGCCAATCCAACGAAAATAGCCCCTTTTTCAACGTGCTCTATCGGCGAAACTATGCGTCTGAGAAAAAAGTTGTAATTGACTTTCTTGTAGCTTTGTTAGTGTTCTTTACTTTTTCCAGTGATTGTTTAGCTAAGAAGTGCTAAGGTAATGGTCTAGCTTAGCTAGGGCCAGAAAACAACAAAAAAAAAACCGGGCGAATTTTTGTCATTTTTTCGATTGTCCCAATGTTCCGTCACGAAATTTTGTTGGCAAACCTCAGATTCGGATTCAGCACCCCAAAAAACATACAGATAGCGAAAAATATCTTCTACCCCAAAATTTTCCCAAAATAAATATTATTTGACTGGACTATTAGCTATTAAGACCTTACCATAATTATTGGAAGCCTTAATAATGCAAAATTTACGTCATTGCCCATAAAAGAGATGTCAGTATTTTACCACCACTTTTATAGTTATAAAGTAATTTTATACATATATAATTCTGAAGGAAGTCTTGTTTTCGGGTGAAGTTGTATAATCGTAAACATCTGGTCTTCTTGTGGGACTAGGTGATGATAATTTAGAAAGTAATATAGAATTTTGTGATCTAGATTTTAGGTTTCAAAAAATTGAAGTGCACTGAAAAGGAAACTAACCGACGACGACGAAACTGTTCGATCGCTAAAGGCATTTTAACATTAATAATATTTCATGTATTGAACTTGCATGATTATTGAATCGAATCGAACAATTTCTTAAGTGGAGAAATTTAATTTATTTTATACGCACTCTCTTATAGTGTTGAAAATGTCAGTATTTCACCACCACTTTTATAGCTATAAAGTAATTTTGTATATATATATAATTCTGAAGGATTGGCTTAAACTGTGAGCGAAGTTACATAATAGTTAACATCTGGACTCATTATGGGACTAGGTGATGATAGTATATAGGAATTTGCACTCCCATTCATCCTATGCTGTAATTTAGAGTTTAGGTTTCAAAAAATTGAAGTGCACTGAAAAGGAAACTAACCGACGAAACTGTTCGATCGCTAAAGGCATTTTAACATTTGAATCAAATTTGATTTAATTAATTTTAATAAAAATAATCCAATAATATTTCATATATTGGACTTGCATGACTATTGAATCGAATCGAATAATTTCTGAACAGGAAAAATTAAATTATTTATTTTATACTCTCTCTTATAGTGCTGACTGATTTTGTAGTATAAAGAAATATTTCATTCTTTTCTAAATAAAATAATTATATTACATTGAAAAGATTTTAAAAAATGAAATATATTGGCCATTCAATTAATACAACTCACCAATGATATATATTTATTGCAAAGAATTCTAAAGGAATATTCCCTTCCAATAAAGAATTAGGAAAATATCTCTCTGCAATTAATAATCCTTTCCCGGTCGCTAGATGGCGCGCTGTGAATGATGGAGCACGTTAGACTGCGAGTGCTGATGCTGAGTGATAAGCAGATGGAAAAATAGGCTTCATTTATCAATAGTTGATGTGCCACTGCCAGCCTTTCACGGGTATAATTTCACGGGGTTTTCTTCTAAATTTGTATTTTGAAGGGGGATATTATAACCAAGGTTTAAAATTGGTAATCTTCGAAACTAAAAATAACAACATCAAAATGCAATTAACATATTTATTCACATCACTAATTTTAAAGTATGACGAAGTTTTCCTAGTTCCATCTTAGATTTAGGGGGCCCGGCGGGACACAGAGATTTTCATAGTGGGTACTTAGAGCAATATCATTTTGAATATTTTGGAAATTAATTTGTTCACCAGGAAGGCCGCAAATGATTAAACTTCAGTTTTCAAGGGGCATATTTCCAAACCATTTCTGAGGGTTACCCCCATACCGCCTTACCTTATTGTTCGATTTTGATTTTATTTTTTTCTTACGCCCGAATATGCCCAATGCTTCAGGTATACACAGGTGAATTACCAACTATTATGACCTCTGTAAGAGGGGTCCTCCCCCAGATTATGTTCGGAAATTTTATTATAAAAAAGTAATTTTAGATACAAAGTTTTCTAACTTTCGGAACAATAGTCGATGACAAACGAATTGCAAAAACTTTTTTTTGTCGTTTATTTAGTCACCACTTTATTTAAGAGAAAATATTTAAAATAAAATTAAATGTAATTTTTAACAGTCTCAATTACGTTTACTTTAGTGTTAAACAATCCTCTCCAGTTAATGCTGGGAAGTCGTCATTGATAAGAAGGATTAGGATTAATTGATTTGAAATTGGCAAAGAAGGCCAGGAAATATGACCCTTAAAAAAGAAATTTTAAATTCATTTTTGGATACTTTTCAAAAGACACACCCAGGGATGGACTTTTTCTGAAATGAAGTTAAGCCTAGGATCCTTTGAAATAATGATTTATCGTGAGTATGAAATTTTAGAGAATTATCTCCATTTCGTAATAAATTCTTTTTATTCATTCTATAATTGAAAACAAAACAAGTCTATATGGTTTGATTACCAAAAAACTAATACATTGATGTAGTGTTACCTCTTTGTAACGGTTAACCCTTCGTTACAACGATCAGTAGTTAAAGAACAAATTATTTTATCATAGGAATAATTTTATTTTTAAATTGTTACAGCGGCCCTTAACACACGAGTTTTTCGTTATAGCAACCCCAAATTTCAGTCAGATTTCCCCAAATTTCAGTCGTAAAAATCTGCTCATTAGAAGGTTAGAACAGAATAAAAGGGATAGCGGGAGAATTTCGGATAGCTAAATTACCCCAAATGATCAGTTCCTTAATGTTCTAATCTAAATGTTCGCATTGATTGCTTTCCATTTTGCTCCTTTTGAGAATGTATTATTTGGGTCCAAGGGGGGCACTGACCAGAGTGCCCCCCCCCTGGATCAGACACTGACTGTGGGACATTATGAGGGGGAGGAATTGCTCCAACCACGTTAAGGGGGTGAAAACCTATAATAACAATAGGCCTCAAATGACTGGAAAGCGAGGTTTGAGAGAACTTCAATTTGAAAGAAAGAACTTGTATTACGCATGCGTATGTTGAAAATAGAAGCATCAAGCATTGGAGGACAGTAGTTGGAAAAATAGTGATGTTGGAGGAAAAGACCAACAATAAGAAAAAAAAAATTTCCTTCCTTGACAAAAGCATTCATCATCATTGGCGCGACAGCCCGGTGTGGGCCCTGTCCTTCTCGATGATTCAGACAAAAGTACTATTACAATGCATTTCAGTACACATTTTCGAAAAATGTTTTTAAGCATGGTCTTTCTTAATTTCTGAGGTTGAACTGAAATGTATAGTAGCCAACTAGCCATGCTTATTTCAAATAAATGTTTCTTTTTTTATTATTAGACTTTTCCCCAACAACATCACTATTTTTCTAACTTCTGTCCTCCATTGCTTTTTACTTTCATCAGGCGCATGCGTAATACAAATTCTTTCTTTTAAATTGAAGTGCTGCTAAATCTCACTTTCCAGCCATTCGATGCCTATAAAAGAGCATTCGCACATGACGTCACTTGGAGGACAAAAACAACGTTGCTAAGGCTGTTGTTAGGGGCAGGAAATAGAAGCATTCGCAAATGACATCACTGGAGGACAAGAAGCGGGATTACAGCGGCCGTTGCTACAGCGGTTGTTAGGGGCAGAGTTTGTGAAGCAACGTTGTTTTTCTCCTCCAGTGACGTCATGTGCGAATGCTTCTATTTCCCGCCCCTAACAACAGCCTCAGCAACGTTTCTTTTGTCCTCTCTACGTCGTCAAGTGTGACGTCATGTGCGAGTGCTCTATTGCTCCAAAGGCTCCAATAGAAGCATTCGCATATGATATCACTGGAGGACAAGAACTCGTTGCTAAGGCCGTTGTTAGGTCCGAGTCATTTGATTGAAAATGCTCTATTTTTTCATAGGTTTTCATTTTCACCCCTTTAATGTGGTTTGTGGAGCTCCAGGGTAGTGATCAATCCTCATCTCTACGGTAATTATTTGGATCCTTGTAAAAAGTTTTCGCTTACATTAAATACAATCTTTTTAGAAACCAAAATTTTCAGATGAAATGAATCCTTGATATCATAAATAGTTTTTTAATCAAAAGATTTTTCTTTGAGATTTTCCAAATTATTTGAGAAATGCAGAGTATCTGAACTACTCAACTTTGAAGAAAGTTGCATTGAATTCAAAATAACAAATCATCCGAATTTTTCCGCGCCATTTCATTTGAGCCGTGGGTATTGTTACAATTATTTATATTTATTATTAATATTAAGTAGGGAAATCTTTTATTTCCCTCCTTGGTTAACGTTTTGATTATTTTCTTCTGGCTTCTCTGGGTATTCATTCCACAGTAAGATTTTATTATGAACCCCACCTTCCCCCATAGTGAGATTTTGCTGGACTCTTGAATTCTCATGTGATGTGAGATTTTCTCTACAACTTTAAAAAGTAAACTTTAATTTATTCGAGATATGTTTGTTTCATTTTAATCGGCATGACACTTAACATACATGTGGCAGAGGTTTTGATACAAATACATATTAAAATCTTAACTTGTGATTGACTATACAAATACAAATACAAATACAAAACTGACGACCAGCTACAGGCTCATAGCCCAACAAGGCTGGTCCTATGATTATGAATTCCCCAATTCCCACAGCCTATCCAGTTGCCTCTTAAACTAACATTGTAAAATTTGATACATATGTTAAAATGAAGAACATTATCTTAAATGTTTTAATTATCACCCCTGACTGGCTTATGATTTCCAGTTCTGAATATTCTGTGCACCATCCCACTTGTATAATAATATACACGAAAATTTTGCCCTCTGCAGAAAAACTACAAAATAATTTTTTTTTTAGAAATTTTTCTGGAGAATTTAATTTTGATCGATAAATTTTTCTCTGTTAATCCCTGTCCTTAGGATTTTCTCAATTTTGGCACTTTTATTGAGTGAAATTTGGCTTTTTTGTAAGTATTTTTTCGGATTTGCTAGCAAGTCTTGACACGCTCTCACCCGGAAAGTTAGCTTCTTCTCGTGTTCCGATCACAATGCGGAAAAAACAACTGTTAACTATCACTGTTAAAAGAATTATTAAAAAATAATTGTGCTTTATTTAAGAATTATCGGCGTTTTTCGGTAAAATCCGCTAATAATGCTGCTTTGGCACATTGTTTGGCACAATTGTTTTTTAATAATGGTTTTAAAAGTGATAGATTCTTAAAATATGACTAGTTATGCACTTCATATCCGATTTTCATGAATATACCTTTTATATTTAAGGAGTAATTAGTTTTATTAATAAAGTCGACATGATCGTCAAAAACACAAGTCCACTTTTTTCCTAATAAATCGATAAATATTATTTAATTTTTTTAAAAAATTTTACTTATGGGTAAAGGACTGTTATGGTAAAGTGTTTCCAGAATTTTGTGTTTCCATGGTGATTATGACGTAATTGAGAATTTTTCAAAGCAGAATGGAGCCTACTGGTCCTTAACGCGAATGACTCTGGAATATTTCCCAGATTTGAGTTCTCGGTTTGTCTACTATTAAATTTACATTTTAATGCTTTACATATTTAGAAAGCTTATAAAAAATGGTTCCAGGAAATTTTTAGGGGAATATGTACATATTGCGTTTGTAATTTAGGTTCAAAGAATTTTCGTTTTACTTGAAATTTTTTTCCCAAAGTCATTCGTAATAACTTTTCGATTTGTTTAATATTAATATGTTGTAGTAGACTTTTAGACGAACAAAAATATGTATCACATTAAGGGATTTATGAATTAGTTCTGGATTTATAAATTATTCAAGTTTATTACAGTTTTCAATATGTATATGGCCCCCTAATTGAAATTTGACCCTGAAAATAAAATGGATCAGATAGATTCACACTATGAACAACATATATAAATTTCATGGTCCTAGCTCTTTGGGAAGTCCCTTAATTAGCCCAATTACATGCACATCTGGGGTATTTTAATGCTTAAAAAAATTCCAGTTCAAAAACCTGCCAATCGATTTTGATAAAATTTTAGTATGTTGTGTAACTAGAAGAAACGCTTCAAACAGCGTATCGCAGTAATCTAGATTTTGAAATTTTTCTGCTACTTTTAGACTTTGAACGGTTTTTAATTTGTATACAACCCCCTAATTTTACCCGGACCCTGAAAATTTAATAGATTAGGTAGATTCACTGTTATTACAACATATTGAAATTTCAAGGTCATAGCTGTCTTACAATGGAAAAAACAACCGTTTGAATATTGACACGTGTCCAACGTGCGATTTAAAACGAAATTTAAAATTTCATAAATTTTCAATCCACAGTCACACTATTTTTGATTAAATAACTAATCAGCACTAAAAAAACATCCCAGAAAAACGTCTTGCAAGTGCAGGAGTGTAGTATTAAACCATTTTTAAATCAATTTTAAAAAATTTAAAATTTTTAAATCTTTCAAACCACAGTTTTGATTAAATATCTGTAATCAGCACTGAAAAGCAGCTCAGAAAAACATCTTGCAAGTGCCAGGAGGGTAGTATAAAACCAATTTTAAATCAATTTAAAAAAATTTAAAAATTTTCAAACCACAGTTTTGATTAAATATCTGTAATCAGCACTAAAAAGCAGCCCAGAAAAAAGTCTTGCATGTGCAGGAGGGTAGTATTTAAACCCTTTTTAAATCAATTAAAAAAAATTTAAAACTTTAAAAATTTTTAATCCACAGCCACACTATTTTTAATGACATAACTGTAATCAGCACTGAAAAACATCCCAGAAAAACGTCTTGCACGTGCCCCAGGAGTGTAGTATAAAACCAATTTTAAATCAATTTAAAAAAAAAAATTAAAATTTTAAAATCTTTCAAACCACAGTTTTGTTTAAATATCTGTAATCAGCACTAAAAAGCAGCCCAGAAAAAAGTCTTGCATGTGTAGGAGGGTAGTATTAAACCCTTTTTATATCATTTTTAAAAAATTAAAATTAGGATTCTAGATTTCTTTTGGCGAGGCATTGTCACTGCTACGCAGTTTTTACAATTGCGGTCACTCTTAACATTAGTGCTGATTAGAGACAGTAGTGATACCTAGAATCGTGTCCGAGATCGCTAAGATGCGGAGCATGCGCATAAAGGTATTCATAGGATGTCGATGTTACTGGTAAGGTTATAGAGGACGCCACTAGTCCGGGGGCGATAGGACATTAGTTCCGCTTTACCGTGATTGGACCTGTGATTCATCTTTGCGTCTCCCTCAGTTCTCGCTGATGTTTTTTAGGCTGAAAAGCTTCTCCTAGCGTTTCAGTCGTAGCAACTAGAGCTTATTTCAATTCAGCTTTAACTTATCCTGCTGAAAATGTTGATAGAAATTTAGAAATTTTTTTTAAAGCTGTAAGAAAATATTTGATCTGAAATTGATTCCAAACATAAATTTTAAATAAAATAGTATGGGGAAAAGGTACAAGATAGTCAGGTAGTACAGAAAAATAAGTATATGGTATCAATTTGAGTATTTAAGAAAGAATAAGATTTAAAAATGTGTAAATTCCTGCAGAAAATTTTTTGGAAAAAATTTAAGTTTGCAGAAAGGTTTTCATTTTATACAAGTATGCTGTTCACGTTTTCCCATAACTGGTGAAAGAAAACCATATATTTTCTAAACTATAAATTGACATGGGATTTAAATTGACTCCCCCTTGTCGAGTATTTGATGGACTCTCTCACCCCCTTTTTGACCTAGTGTAATTTATGAAGTTCCCTGAAAACTAAAATCCACCTTATAGGTATGGGTGCCATTCTTCTGTCCAGGGGATGGAATTCCGTCAATGGTTTATTCTAAACGCCAAATAAGCTTGTCGATTAGCAGTGATTTGTGCTAAATTTCAGACTTACACTGCACATTTTGCCCTCAAAAAGCTTGTTTACTCAGATTCAGCTTTAACTACTTAAAATTTAAGGACCTACTTGATTGTTCATACTATATTTTGTAAGTTTTCTGCAATTTAAAAAAATTGCTGTTAAAAAGGTAATTAAAAATTCAATCTTGAAATTTTTGAAGAGTTGCACCCACACTTATAGCCCTTCCTGGCAGATAAGCTGCAGGAGGTAATATTAGACTTTCAAATATTGTATAAACCACAGCCTATGTACCAAAACTTAAGGTAAATTATGTTGCTATGTTTGCTTTCCTTTGTAACATGTTTTATTTTTTTATTGCAGGTTAACCTTAAAGTTTGAAATGTCTACAAGCCTGAAGAGTTTTCCTTGAGGAAAAGTAAAACCTCCTCATTCTATAAAGAGAACCTGTGACT
Source organism: Tetragnatha montana (assembly GCA_963680715.1). Lineage (NCBI taxonomy): Eukaryota > Metazoa > Arthropoda > Arachnida > Araneae > Tetragnathidae > Tetragnatha > Tetragnatha montana. Next base: position 6,356,859 of record OY796677.1, read on the forward strand.
TGCTATTTCTACACAATGTGGTAAATATAATCATCCATATTATCTCATCGACTACTATACCACAGAAAAAGAAAATGCATCAGCCAATGCCATGGTCGGACCTGGAAAAAGTGCCCGAACCTACGAACCTGGTTCGGGGGAAGCCCCTGTCAGCTCCATAGGAGCAATACATTAGGTTCGGGGGAAGGTTAAAACTTTTTCCAGGTCCGGCCATGGTACTCAGCCACATAATTTAATGCTTATTCAAACTATATATTATGTATAATCTCTATTTCAGTTTTATTACAGAAGTATGTAAAAAAAAGCATTTTTTAGATATAATTTAAAAAAAAATTTCATGGGAAATTACCTGAACCCCTGGTTTGGTGATGCTTGACAAAGTGGTTCAGGTTTGTCATTCAAAGAAAAATATCCCATGTATGTAAGAAAAATATGTCTTATTTATAACTTAGAAAGATAAGCATAGTTAAAATAATAGGGAATTAATTAAGAAATCATTAGCCAAAACAAATCTTAATCCACTCCTTCAATTTTGAATCTGGAAAATAGCTCTAGAGCTCACTACTATAACATTCAACTTGAGCTACTTTGTTGTGGCTTGCCTTGCCAGATTGTCCCAGGCACTAGTCTAGGCTTAAATTACCCCTTTAGAAATATGTTTGGCTTAAAGTTTAAACAGGACATTAAAATTGCATCAGTAGAAACTCCAGTTGGGGCAATAGTTAGAGTAGGGATGAATGGGACAATTTTCACTAATAATTGTAAAAGTTTTACAGTTTTCAATCCTATAACAAGTTTAAAACTTATAATTTAACCTTTGGTTACATTATTAATATAAATGTATTCAATCAATTAGCCATTATTTAAACTGCAAATTTTTTTTATGAATGCATGTATTTTGTTATTAATTGTCCATTTATTCCTATGAATGGGACAATTAAAAAAGATGAGAAATTTACAAAATAACAATGTTATTTTTGATATTGCACAATGCTAAAAATTTTTATGACTTAACACCCTTCTATTTTCCAAAGAAAAAAGTTAAAATGACATTTAAAAGCAGAAATAACCTATTTTAAATTTTAAACTTCATGGCGAGTAAAATTAACATAGTCTGAAGCAAGTGTTTTTGATCTCTAAGTTTAATGATTGAGGCTTGGTGTTATTTCTATTAATTCTTCCTTTTTTGAACAACTATTTAATCATAACATATTTGAGAAGAAATGTGCAAGTATTTGCACACTTGCATATAAGTTTGAAACAGAAAACTTCAGTTTAAAGTAAACATAAGTTTTTACATCCCATTTTAGTTACCTTATCAGAGATTAATAAAATTAGTTGAATATAGCAAGCTATTGATGGAAAGTTTTGAAACCAAGAAATGAAGTGATGATGGAACTGTCCCATTTATCCCCATACCCACTTATTTAAAAAAAAAAAAAAAAAAAAAAAAAAAAAAAAAAACTGAAAGTAGGCTAGGAAAATAACCTTGAATTTTCTGCATTTAAATTCTAAACTACACTAATATATAAGTACATTTTCATCACACAGTAAAAAAATATTTAGCTTTATAACACGCAGGACAACAATACGTTTAGACAAGGACTTTTAATCAGGACAACGGACAGTTATTTACAATTAACACAAAGAAATAAAAGGGACAGGCCCCGCGCACACCCGACCACCATGGGGTCGGGGCGAGAAGAGAGAAGAATCTTATCTCACTTTTCTACATCTACATTACTCATTACGTAAATCAAAAGCACAGACACACAGTGCCCTCAAGGGAGAACTCCCCCTCTGGTTGTGCCGGCGTCCCGACAAGCAACCAGAAAATTAATAGAAAGCTATCCCAAAAACCAAAAGTATAAACAAGAATCAATTTTCCTAACCATATCAAAACAAAACTCTACACATCCTCTCCCCCTACATCATACGTTTCAAGGTTATACAAAACCCAAAAGAAAACTAAACAAAACAAATAAACATGTCAAACACCTTATCAAAAGAAAATACAACACTCAAGATGTAAGAGAAAATCCAAAACAGTAAGAAACATACATTCAAGTGACTCAAAAGAAAAGTAGCTACAAAACCAAAATAAAACAACTAAGAAAACAAATTAACCCCCAGTTTAAGTTTGGCCAAACGAAAACGTTAAATCAACAAAACAAAATCAATACACTTTCACTATTGAGAAAACAAACTTCAAGCTTTCAAAAATCTTAACATCACAATAAACTTAAAATTATTCACAACCCAAAACTGAAATCAAAATTACAATATTAAACTTAAGATGTTACTTGTTAACCAAAACCTTTTAATTGATCCACAACTTAAACAAAACAATTCAAAATTACAATCTTCAAGATCTTTTTTTCAAAAAATACAAATTACTCAAAATAACAAAATTAATTCAACTTAGCTTAAACAATATCAAATTACAATTTAATCCCTCTCATAGAACATACTGGAAGATGCTTTAACACAAATTTGACGACGGGAATGTCCTTTCAAGTTGGGTAAAAACGAAAGCGAGCCGGACAGGCATGTCTGCTCCATCGGCAAACTTGCACACTACAGCAATCAGTTGTAGGACCACAGTCCACAGTGGTCAAAACATGAGAACAGGGGTGTTCTCACAAAGGCACACATGGCCTGACGGTCGGGGCGACCGTATAAACTGGACAGGGTGTCCATCAAAAGAAAAGAGGTAAGGTCTCTTTCATGACCGGAAAACACATCGGTCACCAGAAAAGGCTCAGATAGCCTATACCATTTTAGGACAGGGTGTCCAGGGTCTAGGTGACCTTACACCACACAAGACCGCACACAGGGGTAGGTGGCCTTACACCACACAAGACCGCACAGAAGTCACGAAAATGAGAACAGCAGGTTGTTCTCCAGGCACACTTGGCCTAATGGACAGCATGTCCATCGACGAAAAACTTTATCCATCACGACCGGCAATCACGCAGAACATCGGTCAGGGATCAGCAAAACAGAAGAGGTAAGGGCTCTTCACACACAACACAAAGAATTCTCAAGACTGGGAAATACATCAGTCGAGACATCATGGGTGGCAGGTACGCCCCACGTTGGGCGCCAATTTTATAACACGCAGGACAACAATACGTTTAGACAAGGACTTTTAATCAGGACAACGGACAGTTATTTACAATTAACACAAAGAAATAAAAGGGACAGGCCCCGCGCACACCCGACCACCATGGGGTCGGGGCGAGAAGAGAGAAGAATCTTATCTCACTTTTCTACATCTACATTACTCATTACGTAAATCAAAAGCACAGACACACAGTGCCCTCAAGGGAGAAAGGATATAACTAATAAATATAACAATCTGCTACAGCTTAAGTTAAATTATTTTTAATAAATTCTTATAGAAGTAGAACAAAAAAAATTACTTTTGGTATGGGAAAACACATTTAGTAGTACAATTTAAACAAGAATGACAGCTGATGTTAATGAACAAAATTTGTTGAATAGGCTATGTACCTACTTCTTCTGGGTGAATTATCAAAATTTAAAGTGAAGTTAAGATATAAAAATCCCATTCATCCCCACTCTCCCCTACATTTTTAATTATACCACCGCTTATGGCTTTATAGTTTCAGCAGGACTTAATAGTTTTCTTTAAAAGTATGTACAGGGGTCTGTCTAGGATTTTTTAAGAGGTACCTATTTTGTGAAAATATAAGTGCAAAATAACATAAAAACATGTAGATATTTTTTTTAAACATTTAAATTTTTTTTTGTCTAGAATGGCTTAAATTTTAACTATTGAGAGAATATAGCTTACTAGAGAACTTTCTTTCAAAAATGTATTTTGTGAAGGTACCTTTTTTCCTAAAACTAAATTTGTGTAAGTACCTATTCATCAAATGATGAATTTGTGAAGGTCTATAAACGGTAGTAAAATTGCCATGGACAGACCACATCATGGACAGGACATCAAAATAAAAGGAGCTATCAAATCACAGTCGATTGTGTGAGTTGAATTGACATTTCATTTACCTGTAAACTCAAACACTTCTTGATCTTTCATTTTCAAAACTTTGTGAATTTCTAATTTAATTTTATTTAAACAACATATCTTCAAATTGATTAAACAAGGAATAATATATTTTAAATTTAATTTAATGACTGTGAAAATCAAGGAAAATAGTGTTTAAATTGTGGCACAAAGTACCCCCATCCTTGTACCCAAGGTACAAAGTAACCTTGAGCTTGAATAAATGTATCGTTTCATTGACCCAGCCAATATTTTTGCATTGCATTTTTGCATATTTAATGTTAGAAAATCTATAAGGGGAAATGTTCATAGTTGAAGTAAACTAGACTTGCTTGTATTAAAATAAACTTTTACTCTCTCTACTCCTCACCTCCCTAAAAAAAGTTTAACTGGCCCTCAGGTAGCTAAAGGTTCGACCACACTGCTGTATAACATTGATTACTTCCGGTGTTCAAAATTATAATTGGTTGAATATGTCTATTTGCCAGATAAAGACACTGCTTTCATTTATGAAACTAAAGAAGTCAGTAAGATCACAACGAATTTTCAGGTAGGTGGGTCCATAGAAACTTTCAACAAACGATCTGCGGTTCAAAAAACCATTCACCATTTTTTGTCACCATCTGCGGGTGACATCATCAGAGTAGATAAAGACTTTGATTGCTTCACTGTTTAAATTTTTCTCGGGCAGAGATTAAGTTTAAATCGTGCTAAATTGTTTGCGTAGAGCCTGATGATTTTGAGATAGGTAGATTGAAGAAATCTGGGATTTCTTCCTTACTACTTAAATACTGGGGATTCAGTTTACTTATCTCAATAAAGCTTGGCATTGGGCTCTACGCAGCCAATGTCAAAATAGCACGAATTCAACTTAATCTTTGCCTGAGAAAAATTTAAACAGTGAAGCAATCAAAGTCTTTATCTACTCTGATGATGTCACCCGCAGATGGTGACAAAACGTTTGTTGAAAGTTTCTATTGACCACAGCCCACCTGCCCACAAATTCTTTGTGTTCTTAGTAGTAACACCGGCTGTAAAACTCTTAAATAAATAATTACAAAAATTATCTTAATTACATAAAGAAGGTGGTGTTTGTAGGTGCAGTGGAAATTTCTCACTATATCTTTGTGGTTTTTAGGTAGCTGGTAGATATGATCTTTGCTCAGAAGAGAGATGTTTCCTAATGGCTAGGGCAGTATTGGCCCCCGTGATGCTGTGTAACTTTCATTGCACCAACTACAAAGATGAACTGGTAGTGTAAGTAGTTATAAAGATTTAACTTAGAATCAATTTAGTTTTTCTTCTTAAAATGTTTCAAGTTAATTTACATTGTGAAAGTATATATAAAAATCATAGCTCATCATGAAATTAGCCTTTTCTTTGGCTATGTTTAAAAATAATATGAATCAATGGTTTCTTTATAAGTTAAATAATTTATGTATAAACATTATTAACATTTCTGTCAACTTTTGTTGTTTTAAAAGGTAGTTTGTATGAAACAAAATACAAAACAACATGTTTGGCTAAGTGTTTTTAATGTTATTATTAATGGATTAACTTATTAGTTAATGGATTAATTTTAACTGAAGTAGTTAAAAAGAAGGAATTGATAAAAGTTGGGTATGCCAATACAATGTCGATAAAAGTATTAATTATGTAGATTTAATAATTTTAACTAGAATTAATAATTTTAACAGATTGGTCACAAACCTTTTTACATAGTGAAGTTTCTATATTTTATCTATTCTCATTAACAAACACATATTTGTTTACAGGATTAATATGTAGAATTACCCACATCAAACTTTGTATTCTCATTTACATTACACTATTAGCACTACTTACATATTCAACCTTTTCATGATTACTCTGAACAACAATTTGATTACTGTGAGTACTGTGAAGCTCAATTAACAACTGTTTACAGAAACCGCCACACTGTATCCTAAATAATTACACATAGATCAACACAAAGCTCATTTTTACAATCAAAATGCTTCTTAACCTCTTTATCATGTGGGGTTTTGAAGTATACTCGTTGCAAGTAATAACACCACATTTATTATATTATTAGGTATATATTATATTAATATTATTTATTATAGACTAAGAAATATACGTCAAGCATCTTTTAGATTTGGCTTCCGACTAGGGGTTGCTACATTTCCCCAGGGGGTGAAGACCTTTGGCTGAGGCTTTTGAGGATTTTATCTCCCTTTTGGGGATTCACCACAATCATCAGTTTTCTGTGGAAACCCAGAACTGGTTCTTTCTTAGTTTCAAACCTTATTTTGTACAAATCAACAGGGACATCATTTCCTCTAAAGTGCATACAATCCTACTCTTTTACATCTAAGAACTAATAATTAATAGAATACCTAGAGAGAGCATTAACTTGTATGTTTAAACTACCTTTAATATGCTTAAAAGTATAGCTCAATCTAGACAAAAATAAAGACCATCTTTGGAGATGCCGTACTACCATTGAAGGTAAGGCATGGTTCTTTCCAAATGAAACAAGCAATGGTATAGGTCAGTAACCAACTCAAACTTAGAACCTATTAACTATTGGTACAATATTTGACAAGCCCAATAGATAGCTAACACTTCTTTATGAATCATAGAATAATTATATGATTAGTGTTAAACTCTTGAAACAAAACAAATAGGATTTTTTAGAATTATCATATAATACACAGCACCAATTCCATTATTACTAGCATCACAAGGTAATCTTAAAGGTTTAGACCCATCAAAATGTGCTAGAACACTCTCTGTTTGAGATAAGTTTTTTAGCATACTCAAAAGCCTGTTGACATTTTTACAGTCCCTTTAAAAGCATTTTTTGCAACAAATAATACTATGGCTTTAACTTAGGTGGTAAATCAGGTATAAACTAGAGTAGTAGTTCACCATACCACAAAATACTCTTACATAATTAACATTACTTGGACATGTGTATTTCAAAATGGCTTGCACTTTATTATTATCTTTTTGTAACCCATCTTTACTTATATTATGCCCTTAATACTTTACACTTTGTTTGAAAAACTCACTTTTTAAAAATTTAAGATGAAAACCAACACTCTGTAGTCTTCTTAAGGCAGTTTTTAAGTTTTCCCAAGTCCTTCTGTTCAGTTTTACCTGTAACTAGAATATCATCTAGTAAATTAGTTGTACCCTTTATCCCTTGCAAGGTTTTCTTAATAACTCTTTGAAATATTGAGCACACTGGTTTTGTGCCAAATGGTAACGGATTAGCTGCATATAAATCCTGTTATGGAGCTTGTGCCATAAAACACCAACCAACCGATTAACTACATAAAAATCATAAGGTGTACTCCATGATGGTAATTTCTTTGTCTCATCATCTAATACCAATTGATTGTATGTATTGGATAAATCCAACTTACTTTAGGTTTGCTCCCTTGCAGAGCTGCAAAATGTTATTGAATTTTAAGTTTGGGATGATTATTATTTTTAAGAAACTTGTTTACAGCAATTTTATATTTGGCACAAATTCTAACAGTTTTCATTAGGTTTCATTACAGGTACAATTGATGTTCCCCATTGAGAATTATCAACCTTTGTGATTACTTTGTTTTTCTCCGAGTATTTCTATTTTAACTTTCTCTTGAAAGGCTAATGGTAACGTTTTAACAGTATCATCTCTCTCTACATATACCTTATCTACATTATAAGTACCTAAACATCTTTAAAAACATTAGAATACTTGGTAAGTAAAGACTTAAAATCTAAACTAATTTCTCTTTCAAAGATGGTATTGACATATGTATCACCAACAACCTAATTAAAACCAAAAGTTTTTAAAACTTTTCTTCGTAACAACCTTTTTTGGGATTCTTTCACAATTATTACATCACTTTTTTTAGTCATCCCATTTATTTCTATGGAAACATTAATTAACCCAGCAGGTGTCACCATAAGACTTATAAATTATAGATACATCGTTAGACTCTGTTGTAGTACAACCAAGACATTTTTTAACTCCTGCTGATTTCAAACATCTTCAAATTGTACTCAGCTTGACATCATTATAATAACTACTGTTACCATATTTACACACTACGGAGCAGTAGTACATAACACTAATTAGTATCTTTAAACTCAAAATTACTTCATTTATTTTCATACAATGATAAAGGAATGCATGTCACTGCCGTCTGTATCAACTTCCATATTTATATCACAACCAACCCCCTAACTTAACTTTTAAGCACAAATTATCTTTAAATGGGAACTACATTATGCATTTCAATTAAATCATCATCAACAAAGTTAACATTTGCTTTTGTTTTACACTCCTTAGCTATGTGACCTTTTTTTTTACAACATTTATGACAATGGCAATATACTATCATTTTTAGGGTTAAAATCTGATGCAGGTGCTTCAATTGCAATTTGTGCTTCTGCCCCTACTTTAGTATACAGAAAAGCACCAAATTGCATGAATCCAAGAATCTGCTTTTGTTCCCTCTCTCTTAACCCTTTTAGTCCTAGCCGCCCCAAATTTTCTGTAGGATTCAAAGGCAATCCCGGGCGGTCTAGGTCTAAAAGGGTTAAACTGAACACATCTATCTGATCTGGAGTTGTGCCATCCATTGGGCTTTGTGAATTGGTCCTAGAGTTTCCCAATGTCTTTTTGATGGAGCATATCCCAAAACAATCATAGTCAATTCAAAAAGTTCTTTGTAATCATCTCTGATATAGGATTTTGCTGTTTCCATGTAATGTAATGTTTAAGAAATTTAATAGCTCTTTCTGCAAATGCCTTTTTTTTTCTTCATTTAGTACTTGAACTAATACATTCCCATTCCAAACAGCCATGAATCTCTTAAAGATTGGTATATCTGGAGAACTTGAAGGACCAAAACAAAAACTGATTTATTTTTTTTGCTAATTCTAGTATATGGTGAAGGCAAGCTAACCAGAGAAGTTAACATTCAAGTTTAGTTTCTCTCTCTCTCTAGTAAAACACAGGCTCCATTTAAACAGCCAGTATTCACACTGGTTATGTCAAAGCATATGCTTGAACCAATTTTGACATTCCACTCTTTCAATAGTACATGTATATTGCATTAGCTGCATTTTCTCCAGTTACAACAGTCAGTTTTGGCCCTCCAAATACCATCTCCAGATACAAATACTGGTAATTGTTCAATGTATCTTCATCAAAAGGCTTCAGGTCAGAGTTTCCCCCCAATCCCAGTGAATAACTAAAAGGAAATATGGTTTAAATTAAATTTTTACTGATTTTGCATACTCCTTCTGAGATTTTTTACGTGTTCGCTAAATAGTATTTCTTGAAACTGGTAAGGAAGAGGAAATCTTCTTTTCTTATCTCTTTGATCAGATCAGATCCATGAGGTTGTTTGCCTTAAAAATATCGAGGACAAAAGCGGGTCTTCCTTTTAGGTCCTCTCGCACCAAATTTACACATTTAATTAGATGTTGTGCAGTGGCCTCTTCAACATTGCACTTGGTGCAAACAGGGAAGGTCTTGGTACCATTTGAAAACCTGATGATTTTTAGATGTTCAGTGTACAGGCGAGCCAAAGCAGTTTGATTTCTCCTGTCACCAACAAAATCAATTAAAGCTCCAGAACCCTCACTTAAGTACCATGGATGTTCTGGTGGTTTCTTCCAGGAGTTGGTTACAGAGGCCTTGCTTAAAGTACATTAGAGGACTCTTAAAATCCTGGGTCATGAAAGAGCCCTCTTTTGCCCTGGCAAAAGTCTGGAGTCCATCTGCAATATCGTTATTATTTTAAATCAGGGGTCGATCCAGGTTTTATTTTTGGGACCCATTTTTGTGAAAAAGAAATTGTTTTTGTGAAAAATTGAAGTCAAATTATATTTTAACTTTTCAAATTATGGTAAAAAACATTTTTTATTTGAAACAAATAAGATTTTGTGAATGTTTTCTTGCAAATAATGATTAAAGATGATTTAAATTTTAAGAAAGGGTTGTTTTTATGAACTTGAATTTTGTGATGGGGCCTTTTTTAAGAATTTAATTTTTGTGAAGGGGCCTATTTTAAGAATTTAATTTTTGTGAAGAGGCAGCAAAAGGGCCCCAATGTTCGGCTGGATCGACCCCTGTAAATTCACATGGAACGGAATCCATTGTTGATGGAGAATAGAAGAGCTTTTTTTGTGACCAAGAGCTGCTGAAAGTAGATCAATCAGACAAACTGCTTCACAATCAGATACTTTATTTCCATCTAAGGCACAAGTAACAGGACGTTAAAATCTTGTTCCTTAATACTGCATGAGTGGGATCCTCTAATTTTGAAAGCCTATATTTCTTAAACTTACTTAAAACTGTACCGGAATAAATTCATCATCATTTGATTCAAAATCAGAAGTACCTGAGTTATCTGCATCACTAAATAGACAATGAGGTAGTTCCATATTTTTTAAACTTTCGATTTTGTGGTTTATTATTACAGCATATGTTGTGTCAAATTGAAATCTGCAATCGAAATTTATCTAAAAAATTTATTTACTTAGATATTAAGGAAATAAAAGTCGTCAACAAATGATGCAATCGCCCGAGTTGTGAAATGGTTGTGAAGCCATCAGGGCCGAGTGACGTCACGAAACTAAAATCACTAGTAAAATAAAAACGTAAAATCAATTATAAATCAAAACAAATCGTTGAATATTCGAATTCTTCCAACAGTAAATAATTTATATTTAACTACATTAAATTCTTTAATTTATTATAAAATTAAACTGATGAGAATCAAGCATTATTTCTTTTGGTATGTATTTTTACATTTTTTGCCGCTGGCATCACGTTTTTGTTTATTGTTGTATCAATTTTGTTAAATTAAAAGACATTTTTGATGCTTTATGCTTATTTTAGATTTCTACTTATTAAACTGTGATTTGAATAGAGATAGCCATTAAAAATTAACATCAAGGCGTTTGTTTTCATATCGTAACATTAATGTTAACATCAAAAACACGAATGTTCCTTATTCAGTGTTAACAATTCAAAAAATCTAAATCATGGCGTCAATGTGCAAATGATGTCTGCAAGTCGTAGTAGACCGAGTTTGGGCCGAGTGACGTCACGAACTTGAAGCGCCGTTTTTCGCGCGCTTTTCAGAACGCGAACTTTGAGTTGCAATAAAAAAATAAATAATTATCAGAATGAAAAAGTATCTCGGTTTTAGGGGTTTCTTGAAAAGCTGAATAGAATAAAAAAATAAAAATAAAATGTGGAACTAGTCCATTATCAGTAGAATTGAAAGTAGCTGAGGATAAGAGTGAAGAGGCTGTAATATGTTGTTCTTCTTCCTCTTTTTGTCTCTGAGTAGAATGCCTGTGCTTCCTCAGTAGTTTTTTTTTATCTTTAGTTTAACCACCCTACTCCCCTTGTTAACAAATGAATGTAAAAAATAACTCCTCAGAGTTCAGCAAAAAGTATTCTTGTCTTTTTAATGCAAAGAGGTAAGTACAAATTTTTCTGACTTTCCACCTGAAGAGATTTTCTACACATTGTTGCTTGTCTACCTGAAATCACAGTACAAATTTAACTATTCATTTCAATTTTTAAAAATACTTTTTACCATGATTGCACTTTTTCTCAACATATTTGTCTAGGTTTTTTAGGCTGGCTCAGAGTGTCATTCACTTTATTGTGGGGTACATTTTTGCATTTGTTTTTAGCCTTTCTCCAACTTAAGTGGATGCTGTGGCTTAGACGAAAAAAAATCAACAACAAATTTTTGGAAGGGAAAATGAGCGTATAAATTTTGTCCTTCTGTATGGTCGAAGAACTTAAAGAGGGGGTTATAGCCTTAAATACTCCCTGACTGAATGGGGCTTCCTTTTGATGACCTTACTTTGAAAGGCACCAATTGGGGGCTCTTTTCGGTTTGACTAATCGATCGGAACTGGTAACCAAAGAGACGATTTCAAGTCCATTGTTTGTGTGTGATGTTTCACAGCACACCATTGTTTATGTTCTTTTTTCTTTCAGGAACTAATCACATTTTGCTTGATGGAATAATTTGGTAGGTAAAATAAGCATAACTGCGTACAAACTTTTTTTTGTGGACACCTTTAATTTTTGCTGTACAATGGGCAGCACTGTTTCAAAGGGGGAGTCTAGGGGACCTCCTTCAGAAAAAAAATTTGTAAATTTAAATAACTCAATTTTGGTCAACCCGAAGGGGGATGTCCTGTTTCATCTCTTCCGCTTTCATCCCTTTGTCAAATTTTGTGCTGTTTCATCCCCTCGATAATTTATTACTATTTATTTGTGCCCTTTCGTCCCTTCCTTCAAATTTGGCGCAATCAATAGTTTGGCTTCAAAAAAATTTTCTGTTCCCAGAAAGTTGCATTATTAGGCCGATATGCGTCCTTTTTTTAAATATCAATTTAAACAGTTTGTTTATTTTCCCTGCACTCATTTGCCCGAATGTGTATTTTCCAAGTGACCAGTGTTCGGGGACAGCATAATACAAGGATAATTGCAACAATTCCATTGTATCAGATAATGATAATATACCAAGTCTATCTATATACCAATTTATGAAATAAAAAAAATCTTTTTAAAAAACACGTTTTTAAAATGTACTAAAAAGTATCAAATAATTTTTATAACTCCTTGTAAGACGAAAAACGTGGATATCAAGCATTAGGTATTTGATTCTCTCAGCACTCCTCATGCTGCTATTTTTTTATTGTGTACAGATACATAATGCATGATCCTCACGTTTTTCGTTTTACAAGGTGTTGTAAAAATTCTTTCATGAACGAGTTCTACTGGAAGTTGATTGGAAGTAAAATGTTCAAACCTTTCCGCTAGGAATAATAGTAAATTAATCCATTCACTGTGTATTTAGGTACCCAGTTTTGCATTTCAAGGCATTCATTAATCAGTAAAAACTTTAAAAGGAAAAACTGATGGTAAAGATAGAATTTTAGTAAGATATCATGGGAAATGAAGATGTTATGCAAAAGTTTTTTTCTTTTCAATTTTTATTGAAAAGTGTGTAAATTAAAATAATTTTTGTATTGAATCAAGACAAAATAAACTTAAGAATATCAACAAATTGAATGTGAATTAAAGTATTTTTATTAATTAATAGTTTAAAAAGTAACTGACAGGTAACACCTTGACATACATAATAATATTAAAAAACGAAACTTTTTAAAAGTTATTTATTTTAGTAATAATTTTAATAGGATATCCAAGAAAAAACTGAAGCGTAACTAACAATTGTTCACCTTTTTAGCTTTATGCCATGTATCAAACAGGAATAACCAAAAATTCATTTAACCCTAAAGGGATCAAACAGGACAATTTTTGACTAGGAGACGAATCAGGAAGAGATGAAAGAGGACTAAACCATCCCGTAGAGGGCACTTCTCCCAATGCCATCCATTTGGAGAAAAATAAATAAAGGGTTCAGATTGAAAATAAGGCATTTTCAGGGCTTTACAAAAAAATTACCTTTTAGGGGCTCTTAAAAATGAGAATTAAAAAATAAAATAAAATTAGAGTTTTTTTAGGGCTCATGGGAACTCTGAAATCTTTTAAATTATTGATTAAAAGTAAAAGAGGGGATACTTGAGGGAGTACCCAGGACGTTAGACCTTCCAACTCCACCAGCCTCATTGGGTGAGGCTATGAGCAAAGTTGTTACAGAACGTCTGCTGAGTCAAAGTCCCTTGTTTCCCAAAGTTAATTTGGTCCTCATTTTATTGACCCGATAATGATGAATTGAGGGATGAAAGGCTGGTCTGCCTTGCCCAACGCGGGAACAGAACTCGGGCGTGTGGTATGGCAGCGAGATGCACTACCAGTACGCCACCGTGTTTCATATTGATTAAATGGTCGTATATTTAACTAAAAGTTGTAATATTCAATCCTTTACAATTAAGAAATTGTCAAGAAACTCTCAATGGAAAAAGTAATTTTGATTTTTAAACTCTTTGGCAGATTATTGAATAAAACTGTTATTTTTTTCATGAATTAGTAGTTATATTCTGGGGATTTTTTTATGCTGTAACTATGCTTAAATTAAGACTAAATTTTATTTTTAGGGTAAAAATAAGACTGTAAAAAAATAAGAACACGATTTCTGCATCAGAATACAATCGGATCTGTTTTTATCGCTTTTATATAATGGGCTTCAAATAAATTCGAATTTGGTGGAATGTGAAAAATTCTTTTTAAGGTTTTAATAAAAAGAAATGCAAAGATGTGTGATTTAATGTGTTTTGCATAATAAATGCAAAAGTTTCCTCAGAATCCTAATAAAAGTTTTAACAAAAACGATGAAAATGTATATCCTATTTAATTTATAACTTGTAGCAATAATTAGTATCCATGGTAAAGGATTACTAATGAGGATTACGCAGGATTACGTTTAAAAGTATTGTTGACTTCTTCCCTTCCCTAATTTTATTAATTGATTTTAATGTATCCAAAGTTTTATGAATTATAACATTTGAATCTTCATGAAAATCCAGAATTCAAAAATAAAATATATAATTTGTTGAAAAAGATAATCAATTAAAATAAACTGCCCAAATTTTTCCTAGTGTGAAAAAACCGTTGGCATCCGTAAGCTAATTAGAGTTCAAAATCGTTTGATTTTTTCATTTCTCTGAATGCGATGAAACCGGCCGTTAGAACGCTTCTCTGTCTCGGATACGTTCGACTACTGCTCTTCATAGGGAATATCGTGCAAAATACTTAAAAAAGGTAAATAATTGCCTCTCATTAGGCAGATGTTTTCGTGATTTTTCCCGTAGGATTTTTCTCTTATATTTGGTTATATTGTTTAGTAAAGTTACTTTTAAATGTTGATTTTCTCACGTTAAATACAGTGCTTGAAATTTTATTTATGTTACATGCTGGTGTTATAATTAATTTGAGATGACTGTTTAAATATCCTTTGCTATGCTCAGAAAAGCATTTAGAAACTTAATGCCTTCAAATATTGCAATTCTGTGCTGAAATATTTTGACCTTTTAATTACTGAATCCTTCATTAAAATGGTATGCATTATGCGTATTATATTTTTTAAAGGTCAGCTTCTATTCATTTTTGTGTCAAGTTAACACTTTTACCATAAGAGAGAGAGAGAGCAAGGATATTTTTTCTTCGATTTTGCTGGAAGAAAAAAAAAATGTACTCATTTTTGCGCGATTACGATTCAATTCTGTACCTTTGTTCCCAGCTGCTCCGAGAGGATCTCGGACCCCACCGGTTTCTACATGGCAACCATAACACTCAGTTTCAGTTTCTCCTTTTTTAACCCCGCCTCCTCCACAGCTATTTAGTAATATTTTTGATGATATGTGTCCTTGTAATTGACACCCATTTCTCCAAATTAAGTGTTTTTTTAAAACCGCCTACCCCACAGCGTTCGTAATAGAAGCGCTCCTCTGCTTTTTGAAAATGATTGGACCTCGCTTGTTTTTACTTCGGTTTAACAGCTCTCTATGTCTCTGATTTTTTGCGCCTTGCCATTTCTTTTCCTCTGGATTTTGGAGGTGGAGGTCGTTAAGATTTTGCCTGTGCTACACGAACAATGGAGTTCGCCCTAACGGTCCTTTGTTGGCGTTTGAGGTACAATTTATTGCATATTCAACCAATCTAACGAATCTTGATACAATATGTTTTAAAAAGCTTCATTTAAAAAAGAAATCAAATTTGTGTACTTTACCATCGTAAAATTCTGTAGAATTAGTATCACCTATCCAAAACACCAAATAACCAACCTTGTGAACAATCCTCATATGCAATTAAATTTTTAATACTGTCCTTTAATTGGGCGAAACTTTGTATCGTGTTATTTTCCCCTAGAAATTTTGATATTTGAACAATGTATTTGAAGTTTTTTGTAAATATCACAAACACATGGTCAGTTTTTATTGCATTTCATTAGATTGTTAGGTGATTCTTCGACTGTTATCAAGTGTTATGGAAGTTCCACTTGCAAGTGCGTCTCGGTCAGCGATTTTCTCTTTTGGTGATATCAGTCTCATGATGACAAATCATCGTATGATGGAGGGAGGACACCACAGATTCCGTTTCGGTGATAAAATTCTATCAGGATTTCGGGTTAGTTGGGAGCAAGTACATTTGCCCTGTGTGTACTAAGCTTATGCAGCTCGTTCCCCGTGATGATTCCACTGACAAAAATTTTTTGGAGGTGTTTCTGTACGAAGTACGAGATCAACGGTTAAAAGATCCATTCGGTTGGGGTTATGATATTTCAGTCTTGCCGAATCCAAATAATCTAAATTATCCAGGATCATTATCTGTTTCATGGCTTTACCCTCTACTTGATTCGGCATCAAATGAATTATACCTTCGGATTGAGGAGTTGGGTTGGTGAAAGATACTAATTTTAGAGGGTTTTTTTTCCCATAACCCGGATGAACTAAAATGATGGTGTCTGAAACTTGCTTAAAATTGCTCTGTGGAAAAAAATAGCCGTCATTGATCTCAGCCCTTTATTGGGAACCTATTTTTTAAGGATCTTTTCAACTGTTTGTGTTGATTTTCAAGGTCATTTATTGTATTAATTTTCTCTGTTTTTTTCTCACGAATTCACCCTTATTATGTTATTTTATTTTGAGTTGTAGTTGAGAGGGAGTCCAATTTGATTTTTTACCTCTAACACCTTAAATTCAAGCAGATTAAAGGCTTCTCTCTTTCCACATTCTGATATGGGGGGCAAAGTCTGACTGCCACCTCCTCGAAGGCTTTTTGCCGGGTGCCCCCTGGATTCCAACTAACGGCAGCAGCATCCTTTCACACCATGGACATAGATTTGTTGCACTTCTGTTTATTTTTGTGTCCATGTATTTGTGCTTATGCACTAGGAATGGATAATACAGGATCCATATTCTGTAGTTAAGTGCTAATTCCTGTGGCGTGTACTTATTCTAATACCGTCCATGCTATGGAAGCTACAATGTCTTAAGCGATTTGTGTACCACTTTGGTTGTTGGGTTTGTCGGACTCCATTATGAACTATTATTGATTAAGCAAATGACTAAGAAATATTTAATTATAAATTTATTTATTAAAAAATTATTAAATTTCTAGCTATTGCAATTAAAACGATTGTTGCAAGATTGAATGAGCAAGTGAGAGCGGTTGCCTTGCTCAGTAGCTACAAGTCAATCTAGTGTTCTGATGTTGAATTCAGCATAATGAAATACCCATCATTGTGTATTTACCCATCACTTAAAATGATTTTGTGTCTTGTGTCTGGCACAATGTGTCCTATTATGGGCTTTGTGCCATAAAAAAAGCCAATTTCATGCGATACCTCAATCTTAGATATAGCTAGTTGATAATACGCAAGTTATTATCGGGATTCAAGAATATCTGGTATTGTAGGTGCAGGATGCAAGGGGGTTTGTGTTATTAAACTGTTACAAAACCAGATATATATATAAAGCTTTTGTACAATAAGTTTTAAGACAAAAATCACGTTGCAATTCCATCAAGTTAAAACAATAATGGAGGGAGCTGTGTTGTACACAACATTCTACTGTAATCAGTAAATTTAAAAATACAACTGGTAAACATGGAATACACAACATTAGACATTCCCAAAGCATACAGAATACCTATGACCTATCAGGATGAGAAGTGCAAGTAGAAAAGGAGACGCAAAAGTTTTTGGTCTTGTCATTGCAATAATAATGGAAAGAATGGATGGTAAATGAATCGACATTTTACATTGGCGAATGTAAAACTTAAAAGGAAAAAAAAATATTTTTCCTTTTTAATTAAATTTTTAAGTCTGAAAATTTTTGTTTCAAACCATCATTTCCTGGTTGGGTTAATTCTGGGTGGCTCTGTGGAACTCTGGCTAGAAGGTGGAGTAACGAGCGATCCAAGAGAGGAAGGACCTTCTTGGGAATGGTACGAGCAGAAGCAGATGGTTCTGGTACGACCGTACCGCAACTCGTTATTCAGATTCTATTGCTACGTTTTCAGCAAGTGTTTACCCACAAACCTCAAGTGTTCTTTAAAGAACCCTTAACAAATAAGCCCACTGCTGTCACTACAAACCAACCTGACAACTCATTGGCATGTCTATTCAAAGATAACATGTGTTTGTACCAGGACCATGACTTTTCCGATTTCTAACTCCTCTGTCTTGTTTGGCGCATAATGTCCTATGGGCCATGCGCCATAAAAACCCAACCAACTCCGCTATGGGGAGGTGTCATTTCCTACGCACTTCCTTAGAGTTCGACAATATGGCAGATACGCATTTTATGGCTCTCTTGATTGGTGTTATCAAATAATTGAAAGTCTATAAATTATGGCACAACACAACCTACCGAAATTTCAATCACTTCCCATTTTACTACGAATCACATTTTTATTTTTAATAGGAACTACATAGGAAAACTTCCTGCAATTTTTAAATTCTACATTGGAAATTCTTGAATTCCTGTGTTGTCATTCACAAAAACAAATTATTTTCAAGTATGAAATTCAAAATGACCAGTGCTCAACAGGTTGTTCAATATCGCACATTAAACGTTTATTTTCTGCATGTCAGTATTCGGCTAAAAACACTCGGTTTTGTATTGCATAGAATATTAAAGTCACTCCAATTTAGAGTGCCTTTTTTCAGAACCAGCCGATGAAAATCAGGAAAAATAATATTCCCGATTAACTTTATGCGAAATGGATCCACCCTTATTTGGCATTGGATCACTTGTGACATTTTTGTTTCAACAAGTTCTATGATACAAAATATTATTTGTAGATCTGAGGTTAGAAATAACCTTTAGTTTAGAATGCCTCGTAATATTTCCTTTGAGTTGGACGGCTTTTTTTTTCAATTAAAACCTCCTTTGTCAAACGAAACTTGATGGAAGGGGAGGGGATGCTTTTTGGGTTCTTTGACATCACAAAATGCAACACTTGTACTACTTAGTTATTTAAGAGTTGGCAGTTTTCCTTTTCTATAAGAAGCTTTTCTTGACAGCTTCAAATGTGTTTTATTTATGTGTCAACGATGTGCAACTATACTAACATGCTAATTCAGTTCAAGTTTTAAATGTGTTACAGATTGATCATATTTAATATCTGTAAAATTTCTCTACATTGTTTATAATTTAATTTGTCAAATTTATGTCTTGTTTGGTGCTAAATGTCCTTATGTGGACCTGGTGCCACACACACATTAAACTCTAAACCAATCCAAGTCATCAAATCTATTTATAGTTTTGGATAGATTTTGAATTGCACATCAGCTAGCACAACAAGCAAAACCCTCACTACTTTCGCTATTGCAAAAGCACTTGACTTTACATCATTGGCTCCCATGCATCAAAGATACACAAGATTGGAGCATAAAAAACAAAAACTGACCATTGAACAAAAAAAAGAACAATGTATTAACAAGAACAATAAATACTTGCAAAACGTGAACCACATAAACATGAACGAGAATCAGTCGTTGGATGCCAATTGCATCAACTCCCTAGCCCGCCAATATCGACTGAATAAGCCTTCTTCATTCAATGAAGAGCAACTAAGCAAATGATCTTTGTCCATCTCAAAGTTCTGGTTTCACAAATTGCACATAGGACTGCCATATATACCAATCCTGTATTTGATGTTAAGCGAGGCAATCATGTCCAGTCTCCAGACGGAAGGCCGCTACTGCACTGGATCTAGAAGAGTTTGGAATTTTATTAATTGAACACCTCCATTTCTTATTCTTGACCACATTTTTTATAATTCTTTTAATTGATGAAAATGGTACCCTATTGCAAAGTATTATTATTGTATACGTTATTGCAAAGTATACAATCATAAGATCTTTTCCCCTTGGTTGATTTTCTTACAACATCCATTTTGTTTAAAGCTCATTTTATAAACATAATAAAATTTTAAGAACTTTTTAAAGGATAAAATCGGGATATCATCCGGATGTATACAGGGATCTGATGGTATGATTAAATCAATTTTTGAAAAAAGATTGCCTGTTGCAATGATTAGAAAAATCCTGGAGGTGGGACAATGGATTCTAACAGTATTGTAATTCTATGAATAACTCTTTAGCCACCGGTAGGATGAAAATTTGTTCAGTCATCTTTCGGTACCATGTGTAAAGGGCTAGACCAGTTAGAACTACTTGGCCTGCAAATACCCATTTCTAACATATCCACAAACTTGGCACTGAATGTCCCAATAGGGATCTTAGTGCCATAAAACCTCAACCAACCAACCATATATTCAAACTTCTTTTTAGACGTTGGTAACTTAGCTAGATGTAATCAGCGTGGGCGAGCAAAAACTGTCTGAGCACGGGTGATGCACCGTACTATGGATATGGTCGCATCACCTTTTTTTATTTATCAGAATTTCTCTGTAAGCCGAATCGCTCGCAACGAGATGTGTTTTTTTTATTAAAAGTACCACAATAATGTTTCTTTACAATTAAATTTTTTTAAAAGTTAAATCGGCACCACTACAAATATCTTGATGACTGCAGAATATTTTGAAACTGAAATGTCTTTTTACGCCAATGTCTGGAAAAAGATCTACGCCTGCGAACCCGTGAGCTGGTGAGCGGAACTCGGAAATAAACTTTTACAAAACAATAGCCTACTATCTCACCCCTGCCATCTCGACGACTAGACGTCCTCCTAACACGCCTTAGTATAAGCCATTCCAGAGTCACGCATCGGTTCCTTTTGGCTGGAGAACCGCCGCCGATTAATTCTTGAAAAGATTGTTTAGTTGGAGTTCTAAATAGGAAGTGTTTCAAAAACAAAGAAACGATTAACAGCAATATTTTTGAAACTATACATTTTGGTTTTTTGTTATGCATTTGAAACATTTTATTACAATATTTATATTACAAGTAATCACTACGAGATGCAAGAATTTTTCAGAACAACACAATCCATATCTACAGTCACACATAATCAGTATCAATTTATATAGAGCAAAGTATTGACACTCCGTAAATATTTACAAATGATTAAGAATTTAATTATTTACCTGTTAACTGGTTTTAACAGATGCTAAGAGATTTAACTAGTTGCAGCAGTTCTCATGGTCGTTTGCTGTGTTCTTGTTTGGTGCATAATGTCCTTCTATGGGCCATGCGCCATGAAAACCCAACTAACCAACCAACGTTCGCTGTATTTCGGCGGCCCCAACGACAGGCAATTTGAATCGAAAGAGGCCCTCAGGGCACCTCCTTTAGGTGATGGGCTTCACGACCCCAAGGGACCCATGTGATTCTTTTTCTCTCCTTTCCTTTCCGTCTTGAGGCCCACGACCTCAAGGTTGTCTAGTGATCTATTTTTCTCCTCTCTCTCTTCCCACTGTAGCTTTTTCCTGTTCTTTCCATGGTAAAACGAAACTGGTTTTTGGTTTTCATCTCACCTACAACTGAGTTTTATTTTGAGACTTGATTACCACTAGTTAAGTCTTGCGTTACTCTTATGTTTATCAGTACAATTAAATTTGTTTTATCTCTCTACCTTTCAATTATTTTACTAGTGGCTGCACGTTTGCCGTGTGCAGCGGCCCGTAACTTGGTGAAGGGGGACTTGGAGTGCTGAGGGGATTTGTGCTCCGCAGGGTTTATTATTTCCTGGGGGTCCACTTCCCCAATACGCACTCTTTGGCCCGTAATCAAGCTAGATCGGGCGGCCGGCTTCCTTAATCTTACTGGTTCCGTCACTTCAGGGCGACTTTCCCCCTGTAGTGCCGAAACAGAGGATTCTGTGATTTTAGGGTTAGTGCTGCGGGGGTCCGTAGCACTATATCCCGGTGCCACCCCTGGAGGGGCCCGAGTTCTTTCGTCTGTCGGCCGTCAGCTACTAGTCGTTTGTCGGCTACTGGCGGTCGGCGGCGACTGCCGGTAACCCCTCCCCCTTGTTGGGCTCCTCGGTGGGTAGGGGCGCACCGGTGATGAACAATCGGCCCATACAACCATGGCTTTGCCTATTTCCATTTCTACTCCTTCAGTGGAGCAACTAATAAAAACTACAAAAACTAAAGAACCTCAACATAAATTTTTTGTAATGAAAAGATCTACAGGAGATTTAAAAAATGTGTCTGCTATTCTTATCCATAAAACAATTATAAGTAATGTTGGTGAAGTTCAAAATATTAAAAAAACTAAAGCTGGTGATATTTTAATTGAAATAATAAACTATAAACAATCCATGAATATACAAAAAATTACAAAATTAGGACCAGATATTAATGTTTCAGTAACCCCTCACAAATTTCTAAATACAAGTAAAGGTGTTATTTCTGAAGAAGACTTGATCTTTGACAAAGAAGAAGATATAAAGGAAGCTTTAAAAAACCAACATATTAGTGAAGTAAAAAGAATCATTATTACCAAGGAAGAAAATAAAATACCAACTAAGCATATCATTCTTACCTTCGATTCGCCCACACTCCCTACACATGTTAAAATTGCTTATTTAAATTGTCCAGTACGCCCATTTATCCCAAATCCTCTAAGATGCACCAAATGTCAAAAATTCGGCCATTCCAAAAACAGTTGTCGTAACAACGATACTATATGTCCAAAATGTGGAAGCACAAAACACCTTTCAGACGCCTGTGATGCGCCTAAAAAAAGCTGTCCAAACTGCAAAGGTGAACATGCAGCTTATGAACGTGTGTGCCCAAAATGGATATTAGAAAAAGAAATTCAAACTGTCAAAATTAAAAATAACATTACATTTCCAGAAGCACGGAAAATAGTAAATGACCGTACACCAACACCTGGCAAATCATATTCTTCAACCCTAAAAAAAAACCTTCACTTCTTCGGGAACTCAAACTACACTAACTTCCAGAGAATTCTTAACTACACCTAATGATAAAACACCTACAACCTCATCACAAACTGGAACACCTTTTAAAAAACCTAGAATTAAACGAACCAAAACAACAGTTGATAAAGAAATGACGACTGATGACGATTTTACTGATATTGACTCCTCGATGGAAGGAATAACGGAGGAAGAAGCTCCAGAAAAGTATACAGATCGTGTTCCACCTGACAAATCGTCACGTGGAAGAGGGAGAGGATCGAAATGATTCTGTATTTTAATCTTTCTTTTTTTCCCCTTTTAAATGGCCTGTATTCTTCAATGGAATATACGTGGCTACTGGGCAAACGCAAATGACCTGAAAAGTATCATCCATGTGAAATCCCCCCTTTTTATTGGACTACAGGAAACTTTTTTAAAAGCGGATCACAAACCTAGACTAAAGGGATTCACAATATTCAGAAAAGATCATTCAGATAATTTACACGCAAGTGGTGGAGTAGCCCTCATAATAGCTAATGAAGTCCCCAAAAATGAAATAACTCTTACAACCAACTTGCAAGCAATAGCTGCAACAGTACACATAAATCAAGCCATAACCATCTGTTCATTATATTTACCTCCAAACACCCTTGTCTCATCTCAAGAATTAAGTAATCTTATCCAACAACTTCCACGACCTTTCATAATACTGGGTGACTTCAATGCTCACAATTCTATGTGGGGTTCGATTCGAACGTGTTCCAGAGGACATATGTTACAATCCCTTTTTGACGGGGAGGACGTCTGCGTCCTCAACACTGGACAACCTACCTACTTCCATGCGGCTACAGTGTCCGAGAGCTGTATAGATCTTTCTGTGTGTTCCCCTGAGGTTCTTCTGTCTTGGTCTTGGTCAGTTTCCAAAGATCCTTTTGGAAGCGATCACTACCCAATAACATTAACTTTTAACAACGCCAGATCTCCTGTTGCACCAGTTTTTCCTAGGTGGAAAACTGAAAAGGCAAACTGGGATACCTATTCGCTCCATGCATTGATTACTCTTGACATGGTCACTAATAGATCCATTGATGAATCAGTCGACCTAGTTACTAACTGCATCCAACATGCGGCAGAACTCTCTATACCAAAAACCAAAGGTAACGTTCCAAAGAACTGTAAACCTTGGTGGTCACGAGAATGCCAAATTGCAAAATGCAAGCAGAAGAAAGCATGGAATAAATTTAGAAGGAGTCCAACTACTACTAATTTAATAAACTTTAACCATGCTAGAGCCCTGGCCAGGAAAATACGCAGACAACAACAGCAACTTTTTTGGAGAAACTATATTTCTACTATAAATAGGTATACACCTGTAAAAGCAGTATGGGATAAAATTAAAACTTTATCAGGTCGATACACCCCGCATTCTATTTCCATTCTTGAAACAAACAATGGCATCTGTAGTACTACTAAAGACATAGCTGACACTCTTGCCTCTCATTTCTCAAAACAATCTAGTAATGAAAACTACTCCAACAGCTTTAAAATTCATAAAGCACGACTTGAGAGAAAACCTATTTCTTTTAACTCCAATTTATCCTTTGAGTACAATAGCCCCTTTACAAGTAACGAACTTCTATCAGCACTTAAAGCATCTAGTAATAGCGCTCCTGGTCCTGATCAAATTCCATACTCAATGCTACAACATCTACCCTCTAAATCACTGGATAATTTACTCCTACTATACAATAGAATATTTGAAGAAAAGATATTCCCCTCGGCTTGGTGTCACGCTATTGTTATACCAATTCCAAAGCCTAATAAAAATACTAAAGATCCCAACAGCTACCGCCCCATAGCCCTGACATGCTGTTTATGCAAAATATTGGAACGCATGGTGAATATGAGGCTTGTATACTTTATAGAAAATAATTCATGTTTATCGTCCATTCAAAGTGGTTTTCGTCGGTATAGATCAACTGTTGATAACTTAATTTTATTAGAAACGGCGATTCGTCAGGCTTTTGTCAGAAGAGAGCACTTGGTGACAGTCTTTTTCGACATAGAAAAAGCTTATGACAGAACATGGCGCCATGGAATTTTAATGACTTTATTTAATTTTGGACTTCGTGGAAATTTACCACAATTTATAAAATCGTTCCTCCATAAGCGTACATTCCAAGTACGAGCTGGAAATGTCTTATCGGAGTTTTTTACTCAGGAACAGGGTGTACCTCAAGGCAGCATCCTAAGTGTGGTTCTCTTTACAGTAGCTTTAGACAATGTTATAAAAAATGTACCACCCAGTGTTCGGTGCTCTCTGTATGTTGATGACCTGGCAATTTATTGCCGATCACAAAACATGGTATTCATAGAGAGACAACTGCAAACAGCCATAAATTCTATAGAGAAATGGACCAAAAACCATGGTTTTAACATTTCTGTTCAAAAAACAAAGTGCATGCATTTCTGCAGAAGACGAGGGCTTCATTTAGAACCCGATATACTTTTAAACTCTACTCCCGTTGCAGTTGAGACAACTTTTAAATTTTTAGGAATCATTTTTGACAAATCACTTACTTTTAAACCTCATATCATTGACCTTAAAAAAAGATGTTCTACAGCTCTTAATGTAATCAGAGTGATATCCAGGAAATCATGGGGTGCTGACAGGCATACCATGTTGAAACTTTATCGAGCTATAATCCGTTCCAAAATAGATTACGGCTCTATTGTATACGGCTCAGCCGCCCCATCTAACCTGAAATTGTTAGACCCAATTGCACACCATGGACTACGTTTATGTTTGGGAGCTTTCCGAACTTCTCCAATCCAAAGCTTATATGTAGAGTCAAATGAACCACCTCTATCCACCCGAAGAAGCATTATGTGTCTTAATTATTTTTCTAAAATAATGTCTTTACCATCTCATCCTTTATTCAAAGAGTGCTGTTCTCCCCCATACAATGAATTTTACGAAAATCGACCCTCAACAATACCATCATTTGGTCATAGAATTAAAAAGTTACAAACCAAGCTTGAAGTATCCTTAAAACATATTGCAAAATCCCCACAACATCTTCCCCCCTGGAAGATCGTTGCTCCTAACATAGACACAAATTTCACCCAATATAAGAAATCTGAAACAAGCTCAGTACTTTATAACCAACTTTTTGAAGAATACTGTGAACAATATCCAAATTTTGCCTATTTTTACACAGATGGATCAAAGACTATAGATAATGTTGGTTCGGCTTTTTATCACGACTCTTTTACTATATCTGATAGACTACCACCTATCTGCTCAATTTTTACTGCTGAGCTGCATGCAATTGCTATGAGCCTCCAATATGCTTTGAAGGAAAACTTTAATAACATTTTGATTTTTAGCGACTCTTTAAGTTCTCTTGAGGCAGTAAAAAATACAGACATACGACATCCTATTCTTTTTACCATTCAAGAGCTACTAATTTCTTTCCTTGATGAATCCAAATGTGTCAAGTTTTGCTGGATCCCTAGTCATGTAAACATTAAGGGAAATGAATTGGCTGATAAAGCAGCCAAAAATTCCTGTTTTACTCTTGGCAAAAGTTTTCCAATACCCTTTACTGACACAAAATCAACTATTAAAAGAAAATGTCTATTAGCCTGGCAAAACAAATGGGATAATGAAACAAACAACAAACTTCACCACATTAAACCTATAATCTCAGACTGGCCAAGCGCATATAGGAGGAATAGGAAAGAGGAAGTGGTTCTTGCACGCCTCAGAATTGGACATTCCTATATCACTCATTTTCATCTTTTAAGTAATAGTACTCCATCTCATTGTAGTACATGTAACAGCGTTTTAACAATACTACACATTTTAATCGAGTGTCCCAATTTTAAAACACAAAGACGTGTTTATTTTGGTTCCATCAATTTTACCCTGAAACATATTTTAAGCAATAATTTTAATCATGGGAAAATTTTTAAGTTTTTGAAAAGCATTTCCTATGCACATTTAATCTAAACTTCATTGTAAACATAACCCTTTGTCTGTGACAAAACATTTTAATACAATTTTTAAAATTGCGTATAGACTACGCTCGACTATGGGTCTCACGCCCGCATCTTATTATTTAGATTAATTTTCACTTTGTAAGGAAAAAAACATATGATACGGCGCAGTATAGCCAAAAATGGACCTTAGCGCCAGTAAAACAAAAATCCTATCCTATCCTATCCTCATCTCAAGAACTAAGTAATCTCATCCAACAACTTCCACGACCTTTCATAATACTGGGTGACTTCAATGCTCACAATTCTATGTGGGGTTCGATTCGAACGTGTTCCAGAGGACATATGTTACAGTCCCTTTTTGACGGGGAGGACGTCTGCGTCCTCAACACTGGACAACCTACCTACTTCCATGCGGCTACAGTGTCTGAGAGCTGTATAGATCTTTCTGTGTGTTCCCCTGAGGTTCTTCTGTCTTGGTCAGTTTCCAAAGATCCTTTTGGAAGCGATCACTACCCAATAACATTAACTTTTAACAACGCCAGATCTCCTGTTGCACCAGTTTTTCCTAGGTGGAAAACTGAAAAGGCAAACTGGGATACCTATTCGCTCCATGCATTGATTACTCTTGACATGGTCACTAATAGATCCATTGATGAATCAGTCGACCTAAATACTAACTGCATCCAACATGCGGCAGAACTCTCTATACCAAAAACCAAAGGTAACGCTCCAAAGAACTGTAAACCTTGGTGGTCACGAGAATGCAAAATGCAAGCAGAAGAAAGCATGGAATAAATTTAGAAGGAGTCCAACTACTGCTAATTTAATAAACTTTAACCATGCTAGAGCCCTGGCCAGGAAAATACGCAGACAACAACAGCAACTTTTTTGGAGAAACTCTACTATAAATAGGTATACACCTGTAAAAGCAGTATGGGATAAAATTAAAACTTTATCAGGTCGATACACCCCGCATTCTATTTCCATTCTTGAAACAAACAATGGCATCTGTAGTACTACTAAAGACATAGCTGACACTCTTGCCTCTCATTTCTCAAAACAATCTAGTAATGAAAACTACTCCAACAGCTTTAAAATTCATAAAGCACGACTTGAGAGAAAACCTATTTCTTTTAACTCCAATTTATCCTTTGAGCCCCTTTACAAGTAACGAACTTCTATCAGCACTTAAAGCATCTAGTAATAGCGCTCCTGGTCCTGATCAAATTCCATACTCAATGCTACAACATCTACCCTCTAAATCACTGGATAATCTACTCCTACTATACAATAGAATATTTGAAGAAAAGATATTCCCCTCGGCTTGGTGTCACGCTATTGTTATACCAATTCCAAAGCCTAATAAAAATACTAAAGATCCCAACAGCTACCGCCCCATAGCCCTGACATGCTGTTTATGCAAAATATTGGAACGCATGGTGAATATGAGGCTTGTATACTTTATAGAAAATAATTCATGTTTATCGTCCATTCAAAGTGGTTTTCGTCGGTATAGATCAACTGTTGATAACTTAATTTTATTAGAAACGGCGATTCGTCAGGCTTTTGTCAGAAGAGAGCACTTGGTGACAGTCTTTTTCGACATAGAAAAAGCTTATGACAGAACATGGCGCCATGGAATTTTAATGACTTTATTTAATTTGGACTTCGTGGAAATTTACCACAATTTATAAAATCGTTCCTCCATAAGCGTACATTCCAAGTACGAGCTGGAAATGTCTTATCGGAGTTTTTTACTCAGGAACAGGGTGTACCTCAAGGCAGCATCCTAAGTGTGGTTCTCTTTATAGTAGCTTTAGACAATGTTATAAAAAATGTACCACCGCTCTGTACCGGTGCTCTCTGTATGTTGATGACCTGGCAATTTATTGCCGATCACAGAACATGGTATTCATAGAGAGACAACTGCAAACAGCCATAAATTCTATAGAGAAATGGACCAAAAACCATGGTTTTAACATTTCTGTTCAAAAAACAAAGTGCATGCATTTCTGCAGAAGACGAGGGCTTCATTTAGAACCCGATATACTTTTAAACTCTACTCCCGTTGCAGTTGAGACAACTTTTAAATTTTTAGGAATCATTTTTGACAAATCACTTACTTTTAAACCTCATATCATTGACCTTAAAAAAAGATGTTCTACAGCTCTTAATGTAATCAGAGTGATATCCAGTTCTACAGCTCTTAATGTAATCAGAGTGATATCCAGGAAATCATGGGGTGCTGACAGGCATACCATGTTGAAACTTTATCGAGCTATAATCCGTTCCAAAATAGATTACGGCTCTATTGTATACGGCTCAGCCGCCCCATCTAACCTGAAATTGTTAGACCCAATTGCACACCATGGACTACGTTTATGTTTGGGAGCTTTCCGAACTTCTCCAATCCAAAGCTTATATGTAGAGTCAAATGAACCACCTCTATCCACCCGAAGAAGCATTATGTGTCTTAATTATTTTTCTAAAATAATGTCTTTACCATCTCATCCTTTATTCAAAGAGTGCTGTTCTCCCCCATACAATGAATTTTACGAAAATCGACCCTCAACAATACCATCATTAAAATTAAAAAGCCAGAATTAAAAAGTTACAAACCAAGCTTGAAGTATCCTTAAAACATATTGCAAAATCCCCACAACATCTTCCCCCCTGGAAGATCGTTGCTCCTAACATACACAAATTTCACCCAATATAAGAAATCTGAAACAAGCTCAGTACTTTATAACCAACTTTTTGAAGAATACTGTGAACAATATCCAAATTTTGCCTATTTTTACACAGATGGATCAAAGACTATAGATAATGTTGGTTCGGCTTTTTATCACGACTCTTTTACTATATCTGATAGACTACCACCTATCTGCTCAATTTTTACTGCTGAGCTGCATGCAATTGCTATGAGCCTCCAATATGCTTTGAAGGAAAACTTTAATAACATTTTGATTTTTAGCGACTCTTTAAGTTCTCTTGAGGCAGTAAAAAATACAGACATACGACATCCTATTCTTTTTACCATTCAAGAGCTACTAATTTCTTTCCTTGATGAATCCAAATGTGTCAAGTTTTGCTGGATCCCTAGTCATGTAAACATTAAGGGAAATGAATTGGCTGATAAAGCAGCCAAAAATTCCTGTTTTACTCTTGGCAAAAGTTTTCCAATACCCTTTACTGACACAAAATCAACTATTAAAAGAAAATGTCTATTAGCCTGGCAAAACAAATGGGATAATGAAACAAACAACAAACTTCACCACATTAAACCTATAATCTCAGACTGGCCAAGCGCATATAGGAGGAATAAGAAAGAGGAAGTGGTTCTTGCACGCCTCAGAATTGGACATTCCTATATCACTCATTTTCATCTTTTAAGTAATAGTACTCCATCTCATTGTAGTACATGTAACAGCGTTTTAACAATACTACACATTTTAATCGAGTGTCCCAATTTTAAAACACAAAGACGTGTTTATTTTGGTTCCATCAATTTTACCCTGAAACATATTTTAAGCAATAATTTTAATCATGGGAAAATTTTTAAGTTTTTGAAAAGCATTTCCTATGCACATTTAATCTAAACTTCATTGTAAACATAACCCTTTGTCTGTGACAAAACATTTTAATACAATTTTTAAAATTGCGTATAGACTACGCTCGACTATGGGTCTCACGCCCGCATCTTATTATTTAGATTAATTTTCACTTTGTAAGGAAAAAACATATGATACGGCGCAGTATAGCCAAAAATGGACCTTAGCGCCAGTAAAACAAAAATCCTATCCTATTCACCTGCACGGGAACCTCCTTTAGGTGACCAAGTGCATCTTTCCACCGGGAATGCGCGCACCCGGGCAGCCTAAGCGATCTTTCTTCTTTTTCTTTCCTTATTCCTTCCCCCTTTCCTTTCCGTCATAGAGCTGATTTTGAGTTTATCCATTCTACCAAGGAGCCTTGATTTTTAGACCCAATTACCACTAGTTGGGTCTTGTATTTAGTTTGTTCATGATTAAGTTATGTTATATTTTCACTCTCTCCATTTTGAATAGTGGCTTTACAACACTTTATATTTTCTTTTGAAATAGTAAAGTGATATACTTGTTTTCATTTCTACTTAGCCCCCAAACACAATATCTACCCATGTTACTTTTCAGTTTTTACTCCCCTGGAGTGTTTAACGAGCTCTGGATGGGCGATGCATGGAGTAGGCAGCAGAGACCAGGAAACCATAAATGCTTCGGCATCGTTTTTGTTGTCCCGGACTTCCTGGTTAGTCAACGAACCGACGTTCTGCTGTGTCACCTCTTGCTCCTTAGCAATGTGACGACTTTGTGTGTTTCCTTGCTTGCTGGGCAGTTTGAGGGAGCTGCCCAGTCGGTCCTATCGTTTGTCCTCCCTGGCGGACACCATGCCGTAGCGCCTGCAGCAGCAGTGCAGTCCCACCTGGCCGGCAGACTGTCAGGTACGCACTGTGGGAGCTGTGGGACCAGTAGTGGGAGTGGGAGGTTGTCGTTTGGTGGGTTCTTGATCCCTCCCTCTGCCCACCTTAAGCCCTAAAATAAGAACCTAGGCGCCCTATATCCTCATGGGATTTAATTTCGATCATGGTGGTAAGTCCACCGTTTTGTCTATATCTGCACCAAGATTTTTGATATTACACGCTGAAACTACAAATCCTGATTCAACCCCTTGCAAACTAAGTGAAGCCTCTCCTTTCTTAATCGCAAAAGCCATATCTGGAATAGCTGGTACAGTTACATCTATAAAAAAACTATCATCTGGTGATCTTCTCGTCAATACCGCTTCCGACGCACAATCAAAAAACCTTTTAAAATGTAAAAACCTCGCACACATTCCCATTTCAGTCCAACCTCATCCAACACTGAATAACTCAAAAGGAGTAATCTATTGCCCAGATATAATGAACATCTCAGAAAATGAAATTAAAAAAGAATTAATAACTCAAAATGTATCAGATGTGAAACAAATATCAATTAAAAAAGATGATGAACTAAAAAAATCGCCACTCTTTATTTTGACCTTTTCTACTCCTAATTTACCCTCTAAAATCTTAGCTGGATACATAAGCGTAAATGTCAGGCCCTATATCCCAAATCCTCTCCGTTGCTTCCGATGCCAAAGATTCGGCCACAGTGGTAATACGTGTCGTGGATCTCCTGCATGTGGCAGATGTGGAAAAGCTGACCATAAATCTGATGATTGTTCAGCAAAACCACACTGCTTAAACTGCGGTGAAGAACACGCTTCATACGATAAGAAATGCACGAAATGGCAATTTGAAAAGGAAGTCCAACGTATAAAAGTTACTCAAAAACTAAGCTACCCAGAAGCCCGGAAACAAGCTGAAACAATAGTACCTCCGATACCTAAAAATACCTACGCATCAGTAGCAGCAAAGCAAACCCGATCCTTTCAAACACAAACCGATCCCATAGTAACTACTACTACTACTACAAAACCTTCTACTTCAGCTAAAACTGACCCGGCTTTAGAAAAGTGGCTACATCTCGCCGTTTTTTCAAAAAATCCAGCAGGAACTCAGCTAAACCAACAATCTGAATCTAACCGTGACCAAAACCTATCATTAAAGAGAACTCAAGCTGAACAAATAAAACACAATAGTAAGTTCCCAAAAATACCTCCTACATTAGAAACAGCAGATACTACTGAAAACAATACCCCAGAAGTTGTAATGGAAGGAGTAGAAGTTGAGCAGGAGAGTAAGGAAGGAAAAAATAGAGAGCAGCAGCCCAAAGAAAGAGGAAGGAGCCATTCTAGGCGCCGAGAGATTACTGCTCCAAGATAACATTTATTCAGTGGAATTGCCGTGGTTTCAGAAGCAATCTTGAGGACATCAAATCCATCATTAACTCATATTCTCCTGTATGTCTGGCACTACAGGAGACATTCTTAAAACCCACAGTTACGACTCGACTGCGAGGATACTCAATCCTTCGCAATGACTGTGCGACGGGCGGACGAGTTTGTGGCGGTGTGGCGCTGTTAATAGCTCACACGACACCCTATACTCCCGTCCCTCTCCACACGTCTTTGCAAGCAGTCGCAGCTCGTATATCTATTGCATCATCCGTCTCGGTGTGTAGCCTTTACCTACCACCAGGCTCCCATATTAATTTTAGGGACATTGAAGACCTTGTAAACCAGCTGCCATCTCCTTTTATTTTATTAGGAGATTTTAATGCCCATCATACCATCTGGGGTAGCCGAGATGTGAACTCTAGAGGAGAGACCATTGAGAGGTTACTCTCAGACTTGGATCTCACTCTACTTAATGACGGATCACCTACATATTATCATGCTCCTACACAATCTTTCACTGCCATAGACTTATCCATTTGCTCACCATCATTGTTTCTAGACCTCGCATGGAATGTTCTGAACAACATATATGGTAGTGATCATTTTCCGGTGGTTGTGTCATATACAACGCCCACTGCGTGTGTGACTTCAAGACAACCACGCTGGAAATTCGACAAAGCCAATTGGTCTGCATTCCAAATGCTTGCTGAGATAACGGAATCTATGGTAGAAGATGGGACAATAGATGAGGTAATTGAAAGAGTCACATCAACTATTTTAAACGCAGCCGAGTTTACAGTCCCAAAAACTTCCTCAAGATTGCCGCGGTTTCCAAAACCATGGTGGAACGAGGCTTGTGCGGAGGCACGGAAGGCGCAAAACAAAGCCTGGGGTAGGTTTAGGCGATACCCTACCCAGGAAAATATGACATCTTTTAAGCGAGCACGGTCTCAGGCAAGGAAAATAAGGAGGCAAAGCCAACGTCAGTCCTGGCAGGAGTATGTGAGTGGCATCACATCCTCTACACCAACAAAACAAGTCTGGAATAAAATCAGAAAAATTAACGGAAAAAACAATAGTTCTCCTATATCCATCTTAAATTACAACAATAGCACCAGTAGCTCCATCCCTGATATTGCTGACACCCTAGCGGAGGCGTTTGCGAACACCTCAAGCAGTTCGAATTATCCTCCGGCGTTCCTGGCCATTAAGAATAGAGCTGAGCGATCCAGATTGAGTTTCTTCTCTACAAACGAGGAGAACTACAATTCTCTGCTCACAATGCTCGAGCTTAAAACAGCCTTGCAACGATCGAGGGACTCGGCAGCAGGACCTGATGGAATCCATTATATCATGATCCGGCATTTATCATTTAACTCTTTACGTTCAATATTAAGTTTATTTAATCGTATATGGACCACTCATGTTTTTCCTTCCAAATGGCATCACGCGTTTGTCCTTCCATTTCCTAAGCCAGGTAAAGATTTAACCTCACCAAGCAACTATCGCCCCATAGCTCTTACAAGTTGCCTTAGTAAGCTTATGGAAAGAATAGTCAGTGCCCGACTTATGTACTATGTAGAGTACAATAGCCTTCTGTCCCCGTTTCAAAGCGGGTTCCGTAAATTCCACTCAACTAACGACAACCTCTTAAGATTAGAAACCGCCATACGCGAGGCCTTCCTGCGCAAACAACATCTTGTCGCAGTTTTCTTCGATATCAAGAAGGCTTACGATATGACCTGGAGACATGGCATCCTCCAGGATCTATGTCGTCTAAACTTAAGAGGGAATATGCCTCTTTTTATCCAAAATTTTTTAAAACATCGCACCTTCCAAGTCTGTATTCGTTCACACTATTCATCAATATTTACACAGGAGCAAGGAGTCCCTCAGGGATCAGTTCTTAGTCCCATTTTGTTCATAATTAAGCTAAATAACATAACACGTCATTTGAATCGTGGAGTACAATGCTCTCTGTATGTGGACGATTTACAGATTTCATTCTCATCTCAATTCATAAACATTGCTGAACGTCAATTGCAGAACACTATAAACAAGCTGGACCGATGGGCCCAACATAATGGATTTGCTTTTTCCGCTGAGAAAACCGTTGTAGTGCCATTTAGCCGTAGGAGGGGACTCTTTCCCGATCCTGAACTAAGGTTAGGCAATACCCCCATACAAGTAGCTGAGCAAACACGGTTTCTCGGCGTGATTTTCGATAAAAAGCCTCGCTTCAATAGCCATATCAAGGACCTCAAAAACAGATGCCTAAAGGCAATTAATATTTTGAAAGTGTTAACTACGACACGTTGGGGAGCCGATAAAACATCTTTATTACGGCTATACCGAGCTCTAATTCGATCCAAGATCGATTACGGTTCAGCTGTTTATAGCTCTGCTTGTGCAACGACATTGCGTTCACTTGACACAGCCCATCACCAGGCGCTGCGTTTGTGCCTCGGTGCTTTCCGCACCTCTCCGATATCATCTCTATACGCGGAGGCGTACGAACCTTCACTGCACAATCGCCGCTTGTACTTATCACTCTCATACTATTTTAAAATTAGATCTCTCAGACATAATCCATCCTTCGCATTCCTGTTTGATTTTAGTTTACAAAGGTTAATCATCCATCGTTCTACACGTTTTTATACTCCACCATTTCATTTTAGAATGCGAGACCTTTTAAGGAAATTAGATATTACTGTCAACTTGGTAGCTCAGTCTACAATAGCGCCATTTCCCCCATGGGAAAGAGTAGAAATAAATGTAGATCTTTCATTAACTTCCCATCAAAAATCATCAACTCCAGAACATATATACAGAGTTCTGTTCCAGGAGCATCGCGAGACATTGGGAGACTTCATTCCGATCTTTACAGATGGCTCAAAGTCTGACACCCATGTCGGGGCGGCTGCTGTATACCATCAAGCTTCTTTCTGCGATGCTCTACCATTAAAAACATCTTCATTTACAGCAGAACTACATGGAATTAGAATGGCGCTTGAACTTTTAAAAACATCTCATCATTTTAAATTTATTATTTATTCAGATTCACTTTCAGTTTTGCAGTCCTTAGTTTCACACCAACCATCTGCACACCCGATCCTAATGGACATCTACATTGAACTGGGCGATCTCATGAGACGAGGATTTGACATTCGTTTCTGTTGGGTCCCTGGCCACACCGGGATAGCTGGCAATGAAGAGGCGGACCAATTAGCAAGCTCGGCAACTGGATATCCAGATAGGTTCCCAGTCCCCTTCACTGACCTTAAAGCGTTTCTCCGGTGGAAGCTTCGTTCTGTGTGGCAGACCAACTGGGACACTCAGCTGGAGAACAAGCTTCATTCGATCATGCCACTGATTGCTCCTCGTCGAGATTCTTCTTTGAATCGCCGGGAGGAAGTAGTGATCAGTCGGCTTCGAATTGGCCATACTCGTTTTACTCATCGTCATTTATTATTTAGGGAGCAGGCCCCCATTTGCAGTCATTGTTCTACAATTTTTTCAGTTTTTCATATTATGTGTGAGTGCCCTCATTTTAATGGTGTTAGAAACCGTGTTTTTAAAACCTCAACTTTTAATATGTTGGATGTTTTAGACCGATCATCAAATTTTGGACCTGTTTTCAGGTACATTCGTGCCATAGGTTTTATGCATCATGTCTAAGTTTTAACTAAAATGTTTTAAATGAAATTTTATTCTTACGCATAGAGTGCGTTTGACAAAGGTTTTTTCAGCCTAATTTTTTATTAAACTTTATTTTGATGTCTTGGTTGGCACAAAATGTCCCTATCGGGGCCTTGAGCCATTAAACCCCAAACAACCAACCAACCTAAAGTGGATCGTGCGCCATAAAACACTAACAAACCGTGCCGTGCGCCTCCTGCCGCATCGCTATGGCATGGGCTGCCTGCGCCCTCATCGCAACAACCCGCCTCTCCTCCTCTATCCTCATGTGGGTGGCGTGGACCGCCTCCTCCAACATCGCCTCCCTCCGGACGGCCGTGACCTCTCGGTCCAACGCCCCCCAGGAAAGGTCCAGCTCTTCCAGCGACCCTATGGCTTCGGTATAGTTCTATTTTGTCTTGTCTGGCGCATAATATCCTAAAGTGGATCGTGCGCCATAAAACACTAACAAACCGTGCCGTGCGCCTCCTGCCGCATCGCTATGGCATGGGCTGCCTGCGCCCTCATCGCAACAACCCGCCTCTCCTCCTCTATCCTCATGTGGGTGGCGTGGACCGCCTCCTCCAACATCGCCTCCCTCCGGACGGCCGTGACCTCTCGGTCCAACGCCCCCCAGGAAAGGTCCAGCTCTTCCAGCGACCCTATGGCTTCGGTATAGTTCTATTTTGTCTTGTCTGGCGCATAATATCCTAAAGTGGATCGTGCGCCATAAAACACTAACAAACCAACCAATTCTATGGCTACGGCTGAGGAGGGGGCGGAGATGGCGGCAGCACTCACGTCCGGGAAGGGGGTGATCGGGACAGCAGTCGGAGGCTGGATATACTGGATATTCGTAGTGAACTGGCTGATGTATTCCAAATGCCTCTGCTGTCTTGTTGAGCACTTGTCTGACCTCTACCGAAACGTGAACAAAAGTGGTTTGTGATGGTCAGAAAAAGTTTCAAATTTTTTCCCCTCCAAAAAATGCCGAAAATGTTTTAACAGCAGAGTATACAGCCAATAGTTCTCGGTCGTACGCGCTGTAGTTTAGTTCCGCAGAATTTAGTTTTCGAGAAAAATATTGGAGAGGTTGGACCCTAAGTGGATCGTGCGCCCTCATCGCAACTTCCCGTCTCTTCTCCCTTTTATTCTCATATGGGTGGCGTGGACCGCCTCCTCCAACATCGCCTCCCTCCGGACGGCCGTGACTTCTCGGTCCAACGCCCCCCAGGAAAGGTCCAGCTCTTCCAGCGACCCTATGGCTTCGGTATAGTTCTATTTTGTCTTGTCTGGCGCATAATATCCTAAAGTGGATCGTGCGCCATAAAACACTAACAAACCGTGCCGTGCGCCTCCTGCCGCATCGCTATGGCATGGGCTGCCTGCGCCCTCATCGCAACAACCCGCCTCTCCTCCTCTATTTAATAGGGGCCTTGCGCCATAAAACCCTAAACAACCAACCAACCATCCTCCTCTATCCCCCCTCAGGGGCACACCTTGTCGAGGTGTGACGGGTGTCACAATCCCGAGGGACCCCAGTGTATTTGTGCCTTTTATAGGCCAATCTTCAACACGAAGTCCGGTGGCATACCAGGGCGAGGTTGGGTCTGATGATTTCTAACTTATATGACGACCCAACGGACTGCTCGACCCTAGGGAAACTGGCATTGGGAGCGGGGATTTGAACTTCTCGAGGACCTTTGGACTGGTGAAGTGGGGTCTTGGAGGAAGCAGCCATGTAGAGGGTACAGGTCAAAAACTGAGTTTTGCGTCTCAGGCCGCCAGATAGTACAGGAGCCCGGGGCTGCCTAACCAGCAATGTCCTGGCTGCTCTATCAGCTGGCGAATAATCCCGCCTGTCTTGTAGTTCCAGGTGGTGCCTGGATGGGGTCCTGCATGGCAGAGCGGGGGGCTTTCCCGAGGCCACTGCTGGCTGTTGACTCTGGGGCTAGCCCCGCTAAACTGGTCCTCTGGAAGTCGGAAGGGATTCTCCCCCTCCCTCCCTAATTAAATTTTTCTTATGGAAGTCGAAATACAGAATTCCGGTCAAAACGCTCAAACCAAAATCCCCAACTCCTCTCCTGAGCATGGTGGTGAATGCACCAACCCTTCTCCTTCAGTGGAGCAACAAGAAAAAACAGTAATGGTTACAAATGCGAAATTCTACATTATCATGAGTAAAGAAGGAACATTTAAGGACACATCTCCGATATTAATTCATAAAAGTATACTAGGTATGGTTGGCAATGTAAAAAATATTAAAAAAACTGCTGGTGGTAATATCCTAATTGAAGTGGCGAATGAAAACCAAGCAAAATTATTAATGAGTCTACAAAATTTGGGTAATATGGAAGTCCTCGTTTCACCACATAAATCCTTAAACTCTTGTAGAGGTGTTATATCCGAATCTGAATTGTACAATGATACTGAAAATGATATCCGATTCGAACTAGAAAATCAAAAAGTTATAGATGTTAAAAGAATTGTTATTAAAAAAAAAGACCATGTAATTAAGACCAAACATATAATACTAACTTTTAGTACTACTGAGCTCCCCAAATCTGTGAAAATAGCCTACCTTAATATCCCAGTCCGCCCATACATTCCCAACCCATCGCGTTGCTTCAAATGCCAAAGATTTGGACACTCCGCAAAAATATGTCGAGGTATAGCGAGGTGTGGCGAATGCGCAAGCCTAGATCATACAGCTGATGATTGTGATGCACCCACCCCTCTCTGTGCCAACTGCGAGGGAGATCACCCAGCTTATTCCAAAGATTGCCCGAG
The DNA here is from genome assembly GCA_963680715.1 of Tetragnatha montana. NCBI lineage: Eukaryota > Metazoa > Arthropoda > Arachnida > Araneae > Tetragnathidae > Tetragnatha > Tetragnatha montana. The sequence goes on from OY796677.1 coordinate 6,396,052, forward strand.
ATGGTCCTTCGAGAAAGAAATAGTTACTGTTAAATACGAAAGAAATATCTCATTCCCAGAAGCCCGTAAAATAGTCCAAGACAGAACACCCAAGCCTTATGTTTCCTACGCCTCAGCAGTAAAATCAACTAGCACCAGAGGAACCCAGACTGATATAATCTTCAATTTTAATTATGTCCCTAAACCATCAACAGAAACAAAAAATAATCAAATCTTACCTGCAGTCCAGTCAAACAGCTCATCCCAAACCTCTGCAAAACCAAACCAACCTGAAAAAAACACAAATAAAAACAATGGCAATAACAATAGCTCTATACCTAAAACAACTAGCTCATCTCAAAACGTACCAAACCAACGACAACCTGGAAATAATGCGAATAAAAACCATACCCCTAATAGAAATAGTTCAACTACAACTGTACCTCTAAAAATCAATCGAGTAAACGCAAAACAAAAAGCAAGCTCTACTTTAAATTTGGAAGCTGATGATGAGGATGTTTTAAATTCTAGAGGCGGCGCAAGTCGAAACAATCCAAAAAAACCTAAATTATTGGGACGAACATCTTAAATTGGAACTGTCATGGATTTTATTCTCACCTTGACGATATCAAATCACTGATTAACATTTTTAACCCTATCATCTTTACATTACAAGAGACATACCTACTCCCTCACAATTCATTGAGACTGAAAAACTACCAGCTGTACCGGAAGGATCATACAGAAGGTAGTCGAGCTTCAGGTGGCACAGCACTCCTCGCAAACAATAACTATCCTTCCTCAGCTCTCAACCTCCACACAGACATCCAAGCAGTCACCATTCAAATTAAATTAAACACGATAACCACCATATGCTCTATATACTTACCTCCAAATGAAAACATAAACCAGCAGGATCTAAATAACCTCATTGCACAATTGCCATTACCTCTCATACTACTGGGAGACTTTAACGGACACAACCCCATTTGGGGAAGCAATGACACTAACAATAGGGGTAGGCTTGTCGAAAATCTTATAGATGACTATGGGCTCTGCGTCTTAAACGATGCAACCCCAACATATTTTCATTTCCCATCCCGAACATACCATCACCTTGATTTAGCATTATGTTCGCCATCATTGTTACCATTGTTGAATTTTAGAGTTCATGACGATCTACATAACAGTGACCACTTCCCTCTAATTCTGTCAGTTCTATCGAATGACCTGACACCGTCTAAAAGGCCACAAAGATTCATTTTAGCCAAAGCTGACTGGGATTTTTTTCAGACATTAGCTCTCATTACTTCTGACATGACCAATATTGGTTCCATCGAAGAAGCTGTAGAGAGGGTGACATCTGTCATTCTCGCGGCAGCTGAAATGACAATTCCTAAGTCATCGGGGAGACAAACCAAAATAAACAAACCATATTGGAACGAGGAGTGCAAAGGAGCTCTGAAAAAACAAAAAAAATCATGGTCCATCTTTAGAAGGTACCCCACTACAGACAATTTCATTTCCTTTAAACGGGCCAAGGCGGAATTCCGCAAAATTAGAAGGAGAGCCCAGAGAGAGTCCTGGGAGAACTATGTATCATCAATTCAGGGGAAGGTCTCATCTAAGGTGCTCTGGGACAAGATAAAAAAAAATATCTGGCCGCTTTATCTCACCTTCTATATCATTCTTAAAAATTAATAATAATGTTATTTATGATGTCAAAACAATTGCAGATACTCTTGGGAAAGCCTTCTCCAGAGTATCACATGAAGTATCATACCCATCAGATTTTATTGCATATAAACGAAGTGAAGAACTGAAAACGCTTGACTTCGACTCGTCGTCCTCTTTTGACTATAATCAAGATTTCAGTATCATAGAACTCAAACATTCACTCCATAAGTCGCACCCAACATCACCTGGTCCTGACCACATCCATTATGACATGTTTAAACATCTAAACGAAGACTCATTGCTCAACATTCTATCATTGTTTAATAGAATTTGGAACGAGGGTGTTTTCCCGACTTCGTGGAGGAGGGCTACTGTTGTTGCCATTCCTAAGCCTGGGAAAGATGCTTCTAACCCTAATAACTATCGACCCATAGCCTTGACAAGTTGCATGTGCAAGTTAATGGAAAGAATGATCAACGCAAGATTAGTTTATTTTTTAGAAAAAGGACGACATCTATCCAAATACCAGAGTGGATTTCGTTTCGGCCGCAGCACTAACGACAATATGCTTATATTGGAATCTGCCATCAGAGAGGCATTTGTCAGAAAACGCCATTTAGCATCCATCTTTTTTGATATGGAAAAAGCATATGATCGAACTTGGCGGTATGGTATCCTTCGTGATCTACATAATATGGGTTTAAGAGGGAACCTTCCCATTTTCATAAGAAATTTCCTACAGACAAGAACCTTTAACGTTCGCATCAATGACACTTATTCAGATGACTGCACTCAAGAGGAAGGGGTACCTCAGGGTAGCGTCCTGAGTGTCACGCTTTTCATAATAAGAATCAACGACATAATCAATCAACTACCACCCGGAGTAAATGGCACTCTGTTCGTTGACGACTTCCAGATATTCTGCAGTGGTACTGACATTAATTTTATTGAAGGACTCTTGCAAACTGCAGTAAATAATATTGTTCCTTGGACAAAGAAAAACGGCTTCGTGATTTCACCCCAAAAATCCATTTGTATCAATTTTACTAAAAAACGAGGGATTTTTCCTGACCCCAGGATTTTACTTAATGGTAACCCTATCCCAGTTGGGACTCAGGGTAGATTCTTGGGTCTCATCTTTGATTCTAAACTAACATTTAAACCGCACATTAGTACACTTAAACAGCAATGTGTTAAGGCATTGAACATTTTAAAATTTTTGACAAGTACATCTTGGGGAGCTGATTCTAAATACCTTTTAAAGATATATGACGCCACCGTCCGTTCTAAGCTTGATTATGGTTGCTCTGTTTATGGGTCCGCCTCTAAAACAGCTTTGAAAAGCCTCCACACAATCCATCACCAGGGATTAAGGCTGTCCTTGGGAGCTTTTACGACCTCCCCTGTCAATAGCCTTTATGTTATGGCCGGGCAACCGAGCTTAAGCCTTAGACGGGCAAGTATTCAATTAAGATACTATTTTAAAACTAAGTCAAATCCATCTCATCCCTTATTTCAAACTATAGTATATCCAAAGTTCAAAACCCACTTTTCATTAAAACAATCTTTTACACCCTCATTTGGACACCGGATGTTGACATTACTCTCCTCATTGGGTATTCAGAATGTGAACACCTTTAAAAACGACTTTAATATTCCTCCTTGGAACCCCAGAGACTTGGATATTATCCATGATTTTAGTAAATGGAGGAAATCCTCGACACCATGTAACATATTTAACTCTCTTTTTAGACATCACAGACAAGAATATTCAAGTTTTTCAGAGGTATTCACTGATGGGTCTAAGAACAACACCCATGTTGGGTCGGCGGCTGTCTTTGACGATGGAGTGATCTCCAGGAGGCTTGACTGGCGCTGTTCAGTGTTTACATCAGAAAGCAATGCCATCCTCATTGCCCTCAATAAAATTAAATATTCTCGGGCAAAAGATTACATTATATACACGGACTCAAAAAGCTGCTTGGATGCAATTGAAAATTTTAATAATAAGAGTCACCCTATCATACTCCAGATCATAAATTGTTATTTTAAATTAAAGGACAAGGGATATTCCGTAAAATTCTGCTGGATACCTGGTCATTCGGGCATCCCGGGCAATGACAAAGCTGACTTAGCAGCAAAAACTGCTACTTTGAAATTAAACTCTTTTATACCCTTCAATGATGTAGAAAAATATATTAAAAACTCAATCAAATCATACTGGCAAAATGCATGGGACCAAGAACATGATAACAAATTACATTCTATTAAACCTTCTGTGACTGGCTTCCTTGAATCCAAATTGAAAAGGTATTCCGATGTAAAACTGACAAGGCTCCGTATCGGACACACTTATTTTACTCATAAACATCTCCTTCATAACGAGCCATGGCCTCTCTGTGCAATTTGTAATACTCCTTTATCTGTGAAACATATCTTATCTGAATGCCCACGGTTTCGACAAGTGAGGCAGAGGAGATTTGGCATGGCATATCCATCGTTATCGGACATTCTCGGGGACGAGTATAATAGGAATATATTTTCTTTCCTGTGCGATATTAATTTGATTAAACGTATATAAATTTAAATGAAATGTATTAGTCTTGTGTCTGGCGCGGTATGGCCGAATAGGGCCCTTGCGCCATAAAACCCCACCAACCAACCAACCAACCTCCTCTATCCTCATGTGGGTGGCGTGGACCGCCTCCTCCAACATCGCCTCCCTCCGGACGGCCGTGACCTCTCGGTCCAACGCCCCCCAGGAAAGGTCCAGCTCTTCCAGCGACCCTATGGCTTCGGTATAGTTCTATTTTGTCTTGTCTGGCGCATAATATCCTAAAGTGGATCGTGCGCCATAAAACACTAACAAACCAACCAATTCTATGGCTACGGCTGAGGAGGGGGCGGAGATGGCGGCAGCACTCACGTCCGGGAAGGGGGTGATCGGGACAGCAGTCGGAGGCTGGATATACTGGATATTCGTGGTGAACTGGCTGATGTATTCCAAATGCCTCTGCTGTCTTGTTAAGCACTTGTCTGACCTCTGCCGAAACGTGAACAAAAGTGGTTTCTGATGGTCAGAAAAAGTTTCAAATTTTTTCCCCTCCAAAAAATGCCGAAAATGTTTTAACAGCAGAGTATACAGCCAATAGTTCTCGGTCGTACGCGCTGTAGTTTAGTTCCGCAGAATTTAGTTTTCGAGAAAAATATTGGAGAGGTTGGACCCTAAGTGGATCGTGCGCCCTCATCGCAACTTCCCGCCTCTTCTCCCTTTTATTCTCATATGGGTGGCGTGGACCGCCTCCTCCAACATCGCCTCCCTCCGGACGGCCGTGACCTCTCGGTCCAACGCCCCCCAGGAAAGGTCCAGCTCTTCCAGCGACCCTATGGCTTCGGTATAGTTCTATTTTGTCTTGTCTGGCGCATAATATCCTAAAGTGGATCGTGCGCCATAAAACACTAACAAACCGTGCCGTGCGCCTCCTGCCGCATCGCTATGGCATGGGCTGCCTGCGCCCTCATCGCAACAACCCGCCTCCTCCTCTATCCTCATGTGGGTGGCGTGGACCGCCTCCTCCAACATCGCCTCCCTCCGGACGGCCGTGACCTCTCGGTCCAACGCCCCCCAGGAAAGGTCCAGCTCTTCCAGCGACCCTATGGCTTCGGTATAGTTCTATTTTGTCTTGTCTGGCGCATAATATCCTAAAGTGGATCGTGCGCCATAAAACACTAACAAACCAACCAATTCTATGGCTACGGCTGAGGAGGGGGCGGAGATGGCGGCAGCACTCACGTCCGGGAAGGGGGTGATCGGGACAGCAGTCGGAGGCTGGATATACTGGATATTCGTGGTGAACTGGCTGATGTATTCCAAATGCCTCTGCTGTCTTGTTGAGCACTTGTCTGACCTCTGCCGAAACGTGAACAAAAGTGGTTTGTGATGGTCAGAAAAAGTTTCAAATTTTTTCCCCTCCAAAAAATGCCGAAAATGTTTTAACAGCAGAGTATACAGCCAATAGTTCTCGGTCGTACGCGCTGTAGTTTAGTTCCGCAGAATTTAGTTTTCGAGAAAAATATTGGAGAGGTTGGACCCTAAGTGGATCGTGCGCCCTCATCGCAACTTCCCGCCTCTTCTCCCTTTTATTCTCATATGGGTGGCGTGGACCGCCTCCTCCAACATCGCCTCCCTCCGGACGGCCGTGACCTCTCGGTCCAACGCCCCCCAGGAAAGGTCCAGCTCTTCCAGCGACCCTATGGCTTCGGTATAGTTCTATTTTGTCTTGTCTGGCGCATAATATCCTAAAGTGGATCGAGTGCTTTTCGCTCGCTTAATTTTTATTGACCTACTTGCTGCTTTTAGTCTTGTTTGGCGTAGAATGTCCTAATAGGGGCCTTGCGCCATAAAACCCTAAACAACCAACCAACCAACCTAAAGTGGATCGTGCGCCATAAAACACTAACAAACCGTGCCGTGCGCCTCCTGCCGCATCGCTATGGCATGGGCTGCCTGCGCCTTCATCGCAACAACCCGCCTCTCCTCCTCTATCCTCATGTGGGTGGCGTGGACCGCCTCCTCCAACATCGCCTCCCTCCGGACGGCCGTGACCTCTCGGTCCAACGCCCCCCAGGAAAGGTCCAGCTCTTCCAGCGACCCTATGGCTTCGGTATAGTTCTATTTTGTCTTGTCTGGCGCATAATATCCTAAAGTGGATCGTGCGGCATAAAACACTAACAAACCAACCAATTCTATGGCTTCGGCTGAGGAGGGGGCGGAGATGGCGGCAGCACTCACGTCCGGGAAGGGGGTGATCGGGACAGCTGTCGGAGGCTGGATATACTGGATATTCGTGGTGAACTGGCTGATGTATTCCAAATGCCTCTGCTGTCTTGTTGAGCACTTGTCTGACCTCTGCCGAAACGTGAACAAAAGTGGTTTGTGATGGTCAGAAAAAGTTTCAAATTTTTTCCCCTCCAAAAAATGCCGAAAATGTTTTAACAGCAGAGTATACAGCCAATAGTTCTCGGTCGTACGCGCTGTAGTTTAGTTCCGCAGAATTTAGTTTTCGAGAAAAATATTGGAGAGGTTGGACTCTACCGTTTACCACTTGGTTCAAGGCAGATCCAACAGAGACTGAAGAAGTGTTGACATTCAGAGAAATTTCTGCATCTGTTACGGGATGAGCCAATAAAGTAGATGCCGCCAGGCGTTCCATGCACTCAAAAGCATTGATAGCTTTCTCGTTCCATTGGAATTGTGACTGATCGTTCTTCTTGCTATTAATGAACGCAAATAATGGGGACTGGATCTCTGCTGCCTTAGGAATAAAGCGATGATAGAAATTCGGCATCGCGAGGAAATGCCTCAGATCTCTCTCAACTCACCATGAGTGAGAAGGATGCATCGGGATGCGGATGACTCTGCAGCGCAGCATTTTGAATGGAATCTTTGCATTCTTGGAATGCAGCAGAAGACAAATCAGTCCTTTCCACGGGGCTCTTGCCTTTTTTCTTTTATGAGGTCGTACAAAATACTTTGTGTTCCAAAAAATCGTTGAGATCTCTGCAATGCTATCAGCATTAGTGGCCAAAATAGACAGGGGATCATTATTTGCGGAAAGAATTTGTTGCATTGTTATGGGCAATCTTTCTAGCCAGAGAACTTCCATCAGTTTTTCATCAATTTTTTTGTCTCCAAGTTGGAGTTCAGACAAAATTTTTAACCAAACAGTTTCCGAATCTGATAATCGATAGATTAACCCCTCTGAGTTTTTCATATGGGTTATTTAAAGGTGGTTGTCGTACCAAGTCAGCAACGTAACTTAACACATCCCCTTCAAGTGCGGCAATGCCCTCATTGCCAGAATATTTTAACTACTAAGCACATTTTAACCTCATGCCCTAACTTATTATTTTACTATGTTCGCTATTTTAAAACTCCATCACCAGTTTTAACTGAACTTTTAGGTCATAAACATCATCCATCATTATTTCAGTTTTTAAATGCCATTAGAATAATTCACGACATTTAATCATATGTACAATTGAAAAGATGCTGGCATCTCTGAAATTGTTTTTAACCTATCAACCTTTTAAAAATGGCGTATAGACTACGCTCGACAACGTGCTTCACGCCCGCATCTTATAAGTATTTTAATAAGCTTCATATTTTAATATTGGTTGGAAACATACATGACTTTTAATTTAAATATCTTTTTAACTATTAATCTTGTGTTTGGCGCGGAATGTCCGATATAGGGACCTTGCGCCATAAAACCCAAAACAACCAACCAACCAATCAAGTGCGGCAATAACATCGTGAAATGTAGTGGCAGAATTTACAATACCCGAGAGAAAATTGAGTTCCTATCTGAAAAAACAAGAGGTAAATTTGTTACGCCATAATGGAAGTGCTTTAAATGCTACCCTTGAAATCGAAGGTTGCCCAGTTTCCATGTTGATTTCAGAGGAGTTTGTACAGCAGAGGTAGATTGGTTTGGTATATCAGGTTGATCGTTCTTAGGATCAGAAGTTATCATGATCGCCCAATTAGGGAAAATTCATGAATAATACACATCGACTATCCATATTTCAGTATGGTTTAATTGTACTTTATGGTCTCCAGTAGTTATTGCATGTTCAGGAACGGCCGACTTCTTTGTCTGAAATCGGCGACAATGCCTCTTTTGTTCGGTAATTATGGTGTTCATGGATCGTCGGGTGGTTCCGATTTAGACCGCCCCACAAGAACAGAAAAGGCCCTCATCGCCCAGCTAACCCGCGAAGCCTGTAATGAGCGATGGAGGAAAATATAAACCATCCAGCGAGCCCGCAGCCGAGAGAGCACCCGAGGAGACACGAGAGGCGCAGCCCAAGAGGGAGCACCCCCGCGCACGACAGTAAACGGCTTTATTCAAAATTTTGCATTTTAGTTACATTAGCAATTATATTTACATATATTCAAAGTAACTTCCAACGGATGTATGATTCACAGCCAAACCCACATCTTAAATACCTTCAAAAGTAACACAAAAAAATTACATTATTACAATAGCATCAGAAAACATTTGAAACAACACTTAGAATTATAGTACAATAAAAATTGAGCGCATGCATTTATTAGAACGAAGATGAACATTCATCAATATTAATGCAAAAACATCTAGAGCACCAGGAAGTAAAATTCCCAAGACACCCTGTGTGAACACCCCATAAGAAAGACATAGACGGTTAAAAACATTAAAGACATATACAGTTAAGAGCAGCTAGAAGAAACTCACCCCGAATTGAAAAGAACCAGCACCACAGGAACACTGAAAATTCTAAAGACATTTACATTTAAAACCTTGGAAGAAAGCAACCCCCAACGAAAGAGAAACACAGGTATCCGCAGGAACCAGCGGCACTAAGTAAACACCACCAACTTACAGAAGAAGTTACATCTAGATCGAAAACAGAGCCAGCTACAGGAGAGTGATTACAAATGAGTATTCCTTGTTGAGGGACTCCCAGATGAAAGGAACTCCCATCCAACCTCCTGAAGTGTGTATCCTCTGTTTGACCTTTTCTGCTGAGAAGCAACAGGACGTCGCGTTCCCTCCATACCACAGCTGCACCGGTCCGTCCTGCCTATCTTGTACAAAAAGGCCGGGAAGCTGCCGAACAAAACACCTCAGCACCGGGCTATTTAAACCTTACCCTGGGCAGAATTCCGTGCGTCACACGGCCTTGTTGGGTCTAATCACCACAGAATACCAGGTAATCCGCGACGGGACCCCCCGGTATTTAGTCGCGACCCTCCACATTCCACAGGTGATAGAAGTGAGGCAGGAACGACATCCTGTTATCCAGCAGTACACCAAGGTACTTTGCCGTTTGGGTCACTGTGGCAGGACAGCTGGGACACCCAGCTGGGGAACAAGCTTCATTCGGTCATGCCACTGATTGCTCCTCGCCGAGATTCTTCTTTGAATCGACGGGAGGAAGTGATAATCAGCAGACTACGAATTGGCCATACCCGGTTTACTCATCGCCATCTACTCTTTGGGGAGCAGGCTCCCCAATGTTCTCATTGTGGGGTACCATTTACTGTCAAACATATAATTAGTGAGTGTCCTGTTTTTAATGCTCAGAGATATCTTGTTTTTAAGCGCTCAAATTTTAACTTATCAGAAATTTTATCCCATTCATCAAATTTTAATCTTGTTCTAAACTTCATTCATCGTATTGGTTTTATCCATCATGTGTAAGTTTTAACTATGGCTGTTTCGTCACGTTTTATTAGATTATTTTAAGTAAGAGATGTACAGAGTTCATCTGACAAAGGCCTTCGGCCGTCTAAAATAGTTTTATTTTGTCTTGTCTGGCGCATAATGTCCTAAAGTGGATCGTGCGCCATAAAACACTAACGAACCAACCGTTTGGGTCACTCTTATGGGCTCATCCGAAAAATCGGAGGTCTTCGAGACGCGTCTCTGCCAAAGGCGCCCCACAAGGATTGCTTTATTACTGTGAATCTTATGTACTCTAGTGGGCATAGATGTACCTGGCGTAATATGCCCTGATATGGGTCTTGCGCCATAAAAATTAAATTAACCAACCAACTTGCAGGCGTAGTAAAAACTAATGGTTTTTATCCGTCAACCAGTGAAGCTTTTGGGTATCAGGTATAGCTCGTTCACTATAGTGGCGTTACTAAAGTAATTTTCTATGATAGTCCTTGTCCGTGCTGTACTAGCTTGGTTGGCGCAGAATGTCCTTTTATGGACCTCGTGCCATAAAAATAAAAAAAACACCCCTGCTGTACTTGAAATGGGATGAAAAAAGACCAACCAAACAGTTGTGGTGTCATAATTTGGTTTTATTGTATGAACATTGAAGACTGGCAAGTGCAGCTAATCTCTTAATGGTGCAAACAACACAATCACGTGAACCCTGTGGGGTGGCGAAAAAATCACACTGGGATGTGGCGCCAAAATGGTCAAGAACTGTGATATGAAATCCTGGTGCCTTTGCTGATGAGGGGAAATTGAATCCGAATTTTCAGAAAAAGCGAAAGTTAAAGGATGATGGTCCGTAAAAATTATAAAATTTTGGTCCTTCAGCGGGGTCGAAAGTATTTAATAGTAAAATATATTGCCAATAATTCCCTTTCGTGTGTTCTGTATCGTATCTCCGTGGGACGTTTGCGTAGAAAAAAGGGAAGTGGTTTAGGACCAGTTGTAGTAACACTGTTTAAGGCAGCTCCAACTGAAGTGCGGGAAGCATCTACCAAAAGGCACATTTGTAAGTGAGGCTCAGGGTAAGCAAAGATATCAGCAAGTGACGGTTTGCATTGGAGAAATGCAACCTCTGCCTCGCCGTTCCAATCAACCGTGCGTTTATCGTTTTCCTTACAGTTCATGAGTAACCTGTTAAGGGATATCTGCATTTTGGCTGAATGTGGTAAAAATCTCCTGTAGAAATTTATAATTGCCAAAAAAAACCCCGCCTAAGTTGTGAAATAGTCTCGTTCTTTGGGTGGTTTGTAATAGCCTTTACCTTATCAGGAAGGGGCTTTACACCCTCTGCAGTTATGAAACTGACCAAAAATTTCACTGAGGTTTTTCCCAAAACGCATTTACCCGGATTTAATTTTAAGCCAGTCTCTCAAGTGAGAAAAACGGTACTCTACGTACGGAGAGCTACGGTAGCATGCTACTGCCACTGATTTTGAAATTATTACCACAGGATTTGTTGCTAGACTTTCATAAGAATCAAAATAATCACAGTTTGGAAGATTTGATTTGATTTCTATCATATCAGCTGAGTGCGCGAGAAGGTTCCCTTTTTGTTTTTAAACAGGGAAAGTAATGGTAAAGAGCGACGTCGGTTACCGCAGATACCTCGAGCAACTTCAACTCTGGGGGTAATTTTAATAAAAGTAATAATATGGGAACATTGCATCAGCTGGAGAATTACACTAGTAGACAGTGGTTTCCTAACAACAACCAAATTATTATTTTTGTTACTAATTCATATAGTTATTCAAATATCTGCAAGTAAAAAGGTTCCACCACGTCCCATTTTTGTGTAAGAAAAAATTGGATTTTTAGCTGTTTTTTTTTCTAAATTTTTTCGTTTTAGGCGTCATTTTTGTCTAACAGCAACCCGGCAACCCCGTCCAATTAGTTACTATCCATTTAGCATGGGGACAACATTCAAATCATCTTAATTTTTGTTATTTCAATGACAAATACAGAAAACAATTTTCAAAAAGTATTTAAAACGACTTTTTTCGTAATTAAGTGAAGTCAAAGTCAGTATGAAACTGATTAGAAAAGAATTTATGAATGGTGAGGTCTATGGGGCTACCGTGGCGGGGAGCACTGCATCATGGCGCAGGAAAACGTGGCTGCATCTGTGAAGATCGGTGGAGACAAAAGGACGTCTCTTGGTGTGGTTGGTGGCAGGAGCGGGAGTCAAATCCTTCATTGTGTCCTTTAGTTGAAGGACAAACTCCGCTGCTTTGAAGTCATTTGGAGTGGGAGAAAAGAACTCGCCTGGGAGTCTTAAGGCGGCTCCATAAACCAATTCGGCCGTTGTGGCGTTAATGGTGTCCCGAAAAACGGAACGCATTCCAAGCAGAACGGTGGGCAAAACCTCCGTCCAACGATCGGTCAAATGAGCTTTAACGGATGCTTTCATTGTCCGATGCCAGTTTTCGATTAAGCCATTGGACATAGGATGGTAAGCTGTCGTGTGTATGTGTTTAACCCCCAGTAGTAGCGTTAAGGAAGAAAATAGGTGGGACTCAAATTGTTTCCCTTGATCTGATGTAATAATCCGAGGGATACCAAAACGGGCTATCCAGTTATTGTAGAACGCTCTGGCTACCGTTTGGGCAGTAATGTTGGAAACGGGTACGGCTTCAACCCAACGCGTATGGCGGTCGATCATCGTCACGCAGTGCGTAAAGCCTCTCGAGGGAGGTAGCGGTCCTACGATGTCGCTGTGGACGTGATCGAAACGCTTATCGGGTATTTTGATGTCACCTGGCGGGCTGTTTGTGTACCTAAATACCTTTTGGCTCTTTGGCAGGGGACACAAGCGCGTGACCACAAAGCTACATCTTTTTTTATATTGGGCCATATGAATCTGGTTGTAAACAATTTTGTTGTTGCTTTTACTCCTGGATAGGCCAAGTTATGCAGATTGTTGAACGCAGCCTTACGGAATGGTAAGGGGAGATAAGGGCGGACGTTTTGGATTGAGGTATCGCACCATACGCTTACTTCCGAGTTAGGCAAAACTACGTTTTGGAGTTTCAGGGTAGAGTTTGAATTGATTAGGTCTTTTAACTCTGTATCCGTTATCTGGGCTTGTGCAATTTCAGAGTAGTCTAACACATTTGGGAGTTCCAAAGCCTCGATTCGGGATAACATATCGGCCGGTATATTGTCCGAGCCCTTAACGTATTTAATGTTAGTACTAAATTGACCTATATAGTCCAAATGCCGTAGTTGCCGTGGTGAGCATTTGTCCGATTTTTGTAGGAATGCGTAGGTGAGAGGACGGTGGTCGGTGAAGATTGTGAATTCGCGCCCTTCTAACATATGCTTGAAATGCCGAATTGCAGCCAAACACGACAGCAGCTACGTCTTCAAACGTAAATGGATATTCTTGATGTCGACTCTCATTGGTTTAAGTTGTAGACAGATTTGATTCTGGAATTTCGGAGGGTTGGATGCAGGATGGCCCTTCCTCCTTCCGATTAAAATTATTTCTATACTTAAAAATCTCAAAAAAAAAAATAATAATAATAATTTGGTATGAAATAAGGCGCCGCAACATATTTTATGAAAATATACATAGATTCAAAATTCTTCCGTTGACTGAGATGCAAACCGCGCATCTTCGGAGCATCGAATTCCGAGCATTCTGAAATAGCCGAGGAATATCGGATTTCTCTTAGCAGCAAAAGAAATTCTTGCCACCAGCTCCTCCATATTGTCAATGGGTGTGTTATAAGAGTCATGTGTTATATGCCCCCAAAAATAAAAATCAAGGTTAGTTAAGTCTGTTGACCTAGCAGGCCAAACGCACGTCGGGACCACCACGTCCTATTCACTGTTGACCAAATCTGACGTCTAAGTACATTACTGCTGAAATGGGCAGGAGCTCCATCGTGTTGAAACTAAATTGTTTGTTGCGTCGATGCACAAATATGTTCGTCATCCAAAAGTTGCTGCATAAAGATCAGGTAGTTACTTAGACGGGCTGTTCTACTTCGTATTGCATGCGGGTTCTCTTCCGCTCACATTGTACGACTCCTTCCCCTGTAAATTGGCGCTCTATGCCCGGATATGGGCCCATAAAATTTCAATCAACCAACAAACCAATCCTTCTCCTCTGGGATACCTCGTCTCTATACAGCTCTCTATACAGGAAAGGTTGCACATTTTCCAAAGTACCACTGTGCATTAGGGTGTTTCAAAAAAATTTTTTTTTGAATTTCCCAGATGCCCCCCCCCTCAAGTTGTTACAAATACTAAAACATTATTACCTGCAAATTTTCAGGTCTCTAGGACGATTTTTGACCCCCGCGCCCTTAAAAAGTAGGTTTCCCATGTTAAAGTATAGGGAAAATATTGAAAATATCGTCATTTTTGGTTCTTTTCAATTTTACGAGCCTGAACGCGGTCAATATCGAATTAAAACCTATACATCATCTTTGGGACATCATTGCCTCAAGATCCTATCGGAAAAATATTCCATGGCACCTACTGGGGGATGTTACACGGGGGTGAAAAGCGAGCATTCACCGAAAAACGAGGATGCTTGCGGGCGCTAGCGGCGGGAGCTATCTAATGGGTTTTTACTAATAGAAACAGAATAGAACGAGGTACCTTAGGAAAAATGTTCAATAAACACTTAAATAGGCTTTTATCCAGGTCCCTCCGCAAACGCCGGCGAGCATAACCAGCACCCGCGGCAAGCGGCGACAGGCAGCCTCTTTTTTCGGTGAAAGCTCGCTTTTCACCCCCGTGTAACTACCCCCCAGTAGGTGACATGGAATGTTTTTCCGATAGGATCTTGAGGCAATGATGTCCCAAAGATGATGTATAGGTTTTAATTCGATATCGACCGCGTTCAGGCTCGTAAAATTGAAAAGAACCAAAAATGACGATATTTTCAATATTTTCCCCATACTTTAACATGGGAAACCTACTTTTGAAGGGCGCGGGGGTCAAAAATCGTCCTAGAGACCTGAAAATTTGCAGGTAATTATGTTTTAGTATTTGTAACAACTTGAGGGGGGGGCATCTGGGAAATTCGAAAAAAAAAATTTTACCATAGACTTTCGAAACACCCTACTGTGCATAATTGATACGAGGTGCATAATCTTCTGGTAGGTTCAATTGACTTACAATATCACGTTTTCTGCCATGAAGAAGGATGGCTTATTCACGTGAAAAATCGAACAAAATCGAAACATTTTCGTTCTTTTTACAATTTTTTGTTTATATATAAGTTTCACGAAAATATATTCAATTGCAAGAATAAAGTTGACAAAATTTCCTACAAAATGCATATTTTAACTTTGTTTTTGTGATAATTGGTTACACTGCTAGAGCGCACTGTAAAATGGCGATATTGTTTGCCCTTACTGGAAAATAAGAAAAGACCTCATCTCCCACTCTCAACAACTTCTTTATCGAAAAAAACGCTAGGTAAAAGAAAATTACATTTAATACGAAGTTCATTGGTCAACCTAACTTTTTGGCAAGGTTTATTGCGTTAGAGCGCGAAGAAAACGCAGGGATTTTATGGCTCCATACAAATACATAAAAAGCACCCTCTCCCAAACCCGATAATACAAAAAAAAATCATGGATGCTATCAAACATTTTATTCTACCTGAAAGAACATTATAATTTCTACAAAATACAAGTTCAAATTTAATTTCTTGAAGGAGACAGCCAACTGAGTGAAAACAGCCTGCATTATTCCATCCTTACTGCATTATTCCACCACTACCAAATATTACTAATTGCGGCTTTATTTGCAATGTATTACTCATAAAAGATGTTTGATTCCCTTTTCAGGGATGATTCTTTTAAGTTAAAGAGGAAGTTAGTGTTAGAGATGGAAGGGTTCGTTTTGTCTGTCAGGTGAAGATTGCTGTTCACGGAGTTATATCTCCGCTGGGTCTCTTCTATGCATAAATTTAAGTATTAAAAATAATAATAAACCAATGGTAATAAACCAGATTCGGACAACCTTAAAGTTGTGCTTTAAAATTTTGGATATTAATGAAGAAACTTATAAAAGTCAAATAAGTACATAAAAAATGGGTTAAATCCAATCATTTTTCAGATTAGCACTGGTGCAAAGCTTGTCTAACCAAAAGCTAAATTTCGAGTCTCAATATGGAGTGGGATGCCGTTGAGAATTCCCGGTTATTTTAGATTACTGTAATATACAGGGCGACTCATGGGGGTAATTAAGAGGGTTTGGGGATACGCGAAGGAGGATCTTTAATCCGGATTTGATTTATATCAGAAACGATGTGAAATTGGTCGTCGATGGGCGATTGAAATAAAATTCCAACGCGGCAATTATCATAATTGAAAACTGTGTGAAGTGTTTGTCTTTAGTTAGACTATATCACACCAAAAGAAGTCAAAATTGTTTTCACAGTAGATTAATCGAGCACCGGTCACTAGAGCAATGGCCAAATTCCCGCTAGACTATAGGGCTAATTCGGTAATAACCGATTGGATATTTTCAAGCGCAAGAGCCTTTATTAGGGTATATCACGCCCGAAATAACAATTATTTTCTACAGTAGCTCAATACAAGACAGCTAGAATACTATCAACTGCATCATCAGATCCGCAGTCGCCACCTCAGTCATTTTATCCGACGCACGCCAGCTCCGCCTTAGACCTCCGGACACACCCAGAACCCTCTCCCAGATCCCCTCCATCATCTCCTTGGTTTCACAGTCCTACACCATCCCTCAGAAGCAACAATACCTCCCATACACCCCGCAGTCAAAGCCACCCATACCACACCAATCAAGGAAATATTCGGCCTTCTAAAATAGTTTTATATTGTCTTGTCTGGCGCATAATATCCTAAAGTGGATCATGCGCCATAAAACACTAACGAACCAACCAACCAACCGACTTGGTTTTATGTCTTGCTTGGCATAATCTGGTCCTTGCGCCATAAAAAGCAAACCAACCTAACCAAATATGGCTGGGAAGACGCCTCATGGAATATCGTTCAACGTTTCAATCGCTGTGTAACAGGTCTACTGCTATTTGCAGCTCTATACACTTAATGCTTTTCGGCCAATTCTGCGTTCGTATAAGTCATCTCACTTTACTCTTCGCCTTTGAGCAAAAGGACGATTCCATGCACTGAATAATAATACATTTTTTTGTCTTGTTTGGCGCTCTGTCCTGTCATGGGCTTTGCGCCATAAAAAAATCAACCAACCATGCACTGAATAAGTGATAGAGACTGAGAAATTAGCATAAGAGGGTAGGTGGGTTAGACATTGGATTGAAATTTTGGTATTTCTCAGGTTTTAAGCAAGGAGGGAATTAAATGATTTTGCTGGTTTTCACACAGCCTAATATTGGTAATATAGTGTTCGCTTCCAATTAGTATATCTGAAGAACTTCAAACCCCCTAAAAAGCTTAGGAGGAATTTGTAGTTGTCTAGGTGTACTTTAGGCGTTAAAACCAGAGTTAGCCGATTGCATTTTATGGTCAAACTACAGTTCTTCCTCGAAAACACTGACTGCTGTATTAGGAAAATAATCGAAAGCATAATTTTTTTCCGTAAAATTTTCGGAGATTGATTCTTACCTCCATTGCTTAACCTCTCAAAAAAGGTAGTACACAACACTTAACCTCAGCAACCCTAATAGCGATCAAAAGGTGAATGAGTTAAAAGCCTGAAAAAACAATAACCTTCTGATAGGTCTTAAATGTCCCAAAAACCCAAAAGCAAAAGAGCCTTAACCAAATTCTCGAGGTCTCCAAAACCTTTTTTAAAGCCATTACGTTCAAAAGATTCCTTGAGGTTTATACATGCATCCATAAAATCTTCTTTATTGTTACATATTTTCTTAATTCTATTAAATTGTGAGTATAGTATAGTATAGAAGATTCTTCTTTTCATATTAGACTCAGAGTGCGTATACATTATCACATCAAAACGAAAATCCCTTCTTTTATCATATATTCCTATCAACATGCTTTCTTTAATTCTTATTTTTAGATAAAATAAATAAATAAGTATTTTATTTCCATAATGCACATACAAGTACAATACACTACAAATTCATATACACAATCTATACAACACATTATGGATAAGCCACCACTATAGCAATTTGCTGTGATGTGGTGGTGGCGGCCACATGGAAAAAAAAGCAGTGCCACTAGATAATACAGCAATTATCATTACAATTAATTTATTAATATGAAATTAATTTAATTTATTAATAGATTGATCATTTTCACGCAAGAAGATCTTTGATTCCCTTATCCAACGAAAACTGTAGTTCTTTTTTTTTGAAATTGTCTTGCTTCATAGTAAAGCTTCTTTAACGCCGGACATAAATGTTCGTTGATATAGATTGATTTATTATCAAAGTTTCTGTCAATATCCTGAGCAGATAGCTTCTTTAACTTTGCAGCTTTGATAACTTTGTCCCTCTCGTCTTCAGATCGAAGTTGAGCGTTAATAGATCTCTGCCTGTTGACATTTCTGGTTGGGATTCTGTGCGCTGCTGATATATGGACTTCATCGTTTAGGTCTAACGCTTTAAATATTTTGTTTATAACTTCTTTTGTGTTCTCATTCTCTACTTCAGGAATTTCGGCTATTTCTATATTGGTCCTTCTGGAATACTGCTGGAGATCGATCACTTCCAAAGTAAGTTCCTCAATCTGCGATTTCAAACTTCGATTTGACTTAGATCTAAGTAATTTACTTCTTTATTATTTTCATTGGTTTTATTTAGCTTCAATTCTCTTGGGTATATATACTCAAGGAAATCCAAATCAAAGTAGTTATATACTATCAAATCATAAATATAACGATGAGCTTCCCTGAATCTAAATTGAAAAGGTATTTTGATGTAAAATTGACAAGGCTCCGTATCGGACACACTTATTTTACTCATAAACATCTCCTTCATAACGAGCCATGGCCTCTTTGTGCAATTTGTAAAACTCCTTTATCTGTGAAACATATTTTATCTGAATGCCCACGCTTTCGACAAGTGAGGCAGAGGAGATTTGGCATGGCATATTCATCGCTATCAGACATTCTCGGGGACGAGGGCTTTTCGCTCGCTTAATTTTTATAGACCTACTTGCTTCTTTTAGTCTTGTTTGGCGTACCTAGAAGATGGCACAAAAAACCTTACACGGCGTCCAGATCTGGTAATGTAAGGTGCAGGGTAACTAGGAGAAACATCTGATGCACTGAATGAGTCCCCCAAGATGTAAGCCGGTTTTAACCTGTCCAACGAAACTGTCATAGGGTTCCCGTTCAGTTCAATCCTGAAGAACTTGTCGGTTCTCTCTAGGACTTAAGGTCCCAGGTATGGTATTAAAGGTCCCAGGTATGGCTGCTCGAACGAACTGCGTCCTTTCTTAGGAACACCTGAGAGGAGGTCAGAAGGGATCTGCTGACAAAAAAGTTCGGAACAATGATCTGTACCTAGAATAGGTCTCAGCTTCCTTATTCGCGCTGTCGCAGGATGCTTACATAGTCGTCTGGAGAGCTTGTATATGAGAAGGAGTTCTTGAAAAACTCTCCCGGCAGCTTCAAGGTCATTCCATAGACTAACTCTCCCCTCAGGGGCACACCTTGTTGAGGTGTGACGGGTGTCACAATCCCGAGGTACCCCAGTGTTTTTGTGCCTAATTAAAAGGCCAATCTTCCACATGCACGGGAACCTCCTTTAGGTGACCAAGTGCATCTTTCCACCGGGAATGCGCGCACCCGGGTAGCCTAAGCGATCTTTCTTCTTTTTCTTTCCTTATTCCTTCCCCCTTTCCTTTCCGTCATAGAGCTGATTTTGAGTTTATCAATTCTACCAAGGAGCCTTGATTTTTAGGCCCAATTACCACTAGTTGGGTCTTGTATTTAGTTTGTTCATGATTAAGTTGTTATATTTTCACTCTCTCTCCATTTTGAATAGTGGCTTTACAACACTTTATATTTTCTTTTGAAATAGTAAAGTGATATACTGGTTTTCATTTCTACTTAGCATCCAAACACAATATCTACCCATGTTACTTTTCAGTTTTTAATCCCCTGGAGTGTTTAACGAGCTCTGGATGGGCGATGCATGGAGTAGGCAGCAGAGACCAGGAAACCATAAATGCTTCGGCATCGTTTTTGTTGTCCCGGACTTCCTGGTTAGTCAACGAACCGACGTTCTGCTGTGTCACCTCTTGCTCCTTAGCAATGTGGCGACTTTGTGTGTTTCCTTGCTTGCTGGACAGTTTGTGGGAGCTGCCCAGTCGGTTATATCGTTTGTCCACCCTGGCGGACACCATGCCGTAGCGCCTGCAGCAGCAGTGCAGTCCCGCCTGGCAGGCAGACTGTCAGGTACGCACTGTGGGAGCTGTGGGACCAGTAGTGGGAGTGGGAGGTTGTTGTTTGGTAGGTCCTTGATCCCTCCCTCTGCCCACCATAAGCCCCAAAATAAGAACCTAGGCGCCCTATACCCCATGGCTTCCTCTTCGAATCATGGTGGTAAGTCCACCCTTCTGTCAATTCCGACACCAAGATTTATAATTTTACATTCAGAAGACACCATGTTAACCACAGTATCTCCATTTTTAGTGGCGAAAGCAATATCTGGAATGGTGGGTTCAGTCACATCGGTTAAAAAACTCTTTTCTGGTGATCTACTGGTAAACACGGCATCTGATGCACAATCCAGAAACCTACTTAAATGTAAAAACCTAGCTCATATTCCTATTATAGCAACACCTCATCCAACACTAAACTCATGTAAAGGAGTAATATACTGTCCAGATTTGATCGACATACCTGAGTCAGAAATACGAGATGGTTTAAAAGAACAAAAAGTTGAATTAGTAAAACAAATAATGATTAAAAAAGATGATGAACTTAAAAAATCGCCACTTTTCATTTTAACTTTTTCAACACCAACATTACCTCCAAACATATTCGCTGGCTACATAAGTGTAAAAGTAAGACCATTCATCCCAAGTCCACTGCGTTGCTCTCTCTGCCAGAAATTCGGACATGGTCAAAATTCCTGCCGCAGCAAACCGGCTTGTGCAAAATGCAGCAAAAATGAGCACAAATCAGATCAATGCACAGCCAAATCGTACTGTGTGAATTGTTCTGGAGAACACCCAGCTTACGATAAGACCTGCCCTAGATATCTGTTTGAAAAAGAGGTACAACGCATTAAAACACTCGATAAAATCAGTTACCCCGAAGCAAGAAAAAAAGTTGAAGCAATAGCTCCGATGCCTCCAATAGCAAAGAAAACATACGCATCAATAGTAACAAAACAAACCACATCATCACAAACCCAAACTGATCCCATAAATCCTACACCACCAAAACCGACAGTGCCAGGAATTCCAAATATACCTACTGACCTACCAAAGCTGCCTTTAAACACCTCAGACACAGGACCATCTACCTCAAACAAACAAAAGCCAACATTAGAAAATTGGGTACATTTTGCCTTACCTTCAGTAAATAACCCACCAGTCAATCCAATTTTAGACCAAAATAGAACTAACCTAGCAGCTAAACGACTACAAGAAGAACAGATAAAAAATAGTAATAAAATCCTTAAACCATTAGACTCCTCTTCAGACACAGAATCATTAGAAACATCCACAGAAAATAAAATGGAAATAGAAGAAGAAAAAAAGAGAGAGGAAAAAGAGAAGGAAAGAGAAAGAAAAGAGAGAGAGAGAAAGAGAAAAGAAAAGAAGGTCAATCAAGAGGTAGAGAATCAGAACCTCAATCCCAGAGGTAGAGAAAGGAGCATTACCAGAGCACAAATAACGGGTCCACCATAGCTGTAGTTCAATGGAATTGTCGTGGACTCCGCGGTAATCTTGAGGACCTAAAATCTATCATTAATCTGTACTCTCCCGTGTGCTTTGCACTACAGGAGACTTTTCTTAAACCTACAGATACGACTCGACTGCGAGGATATTCCATCCTTCGCGAGGACTGTTCGACGGGTGGACGAGTGTGTGGCGGTGTGGCGCTGTTAGTCGCTCACACGACACCCTTCACTCCCATCCCGCTCCGAACGCCTCTGCAAGCAGTAGCAGCTCGTATCTCAATAACCTCAACGGTTACAGTGTGCAGCCTGTATCTGCCACCAAGCTCACACGTTAACTTTAGGGATCTAGAAGATCTAATTAATCAGCTGCCGACCCCCGTCATTTTGCTTGGGGACTTCAACGCTCATCACCCCAGTTGGGGAAGTCCTGACAAGAATTCAAGAGGGGAGACCGTAGAGAGACTGATATCAGAACTGGATTTCTGTCTACTCAATGACGGCTCACCCACTTATTACCATGCACCCACACAATCTTTCTCTGCAATAGACCTGTCAATCTGCTCTCCATCGTTGTTCCTGGATCTGAAGTGGCATGTTATTAACAATCCCTATGGCAGCGATCATTTTCCGGTGGTTGTGTCGTATATTGCGCCGGTCGCGTGTATGACATCTAGAAAGCCACGCTGGAAATTTGATAAAGCGCACTGGTCTGCGTTCCAAAATATCGCAGATATAACAGAGTCTATGGTGGTAACAGGAACAATAGATGAAGCCGTTGAAATTATCACATCAACCATTCTAGAAGCAGCTGAACTAACCATCCCTAAAACGTCCTCCAGATTGCCGCGATTTCCAAAGCCTTGGTGGAACCAGGCTTGTGCAGATGCACGGAAGGCACAGAATAAAGCCTGGGGTAGGTTCAGGCGATATCCTACCCCGGACAATATGATCTCTTTTAAGCGGGCACGGGCTTTTGCTCGGAAAATTAGAAGGCAGAGTCAACGTCAATCTTGGCAGGAGTATGTGAGTGGTCTTACATCCTCCTCATCATCCAAACAGGTTTGGAATAAAATCAGGAAAATTAACGGCAAAAACAATAGTTCTCCTATATCTATATTAATTCACAACAATAGCACTATTAACACCATACCTGCCATTGCTGACACCCTAGCGGAGTCCTTTGCGAACACTTCCAGCAGTTCCAATTATCCTCCTGCGTTCTTGGCCGTTAAGAGTAGAGCTGAGCGATCAAGATTGAGTTTTTCCTCCACAAACGAGGAGAACTACAATTCTCTGCTCACAGTTCTTGAACTACGGACCGCCTTGCAACGATCAAGGGACTCGGCAGCAGGACCTGATGGAGTACATTACATCATGATCCGTCATTTATCATCCAACTCTTTACATTCAATCTTAATGCTATTCAACCGTATTTGGACCACTCGTGTTTTTCCTTCCAAGTGGCACCATGCATATGTTCTTCCTTTTCCTAAGCAAGGAAAAGATCCCACTATATCTGAAAATTATCGCCCCATAGCCCTTACAAGTTGCCTTTCAAAACTCATGGAACGAATAGTTAGTGCCCGACTTATGTACTATCTAGAGTACAATAGCCTTCTGTCTCCGTTTCAAAGCGGGTTCCGAAAATTCCATTCTACAGTTGACAACCTCTTAAGATTAGAAACCGCTATACGCGAGGCCTTCCTGCGCAAACAACATCTTGTCGCAGTTTTCTTCGATATCAAGAAGGCTTACGATATGACCTGGAGGCATGGCATCCTCCAGGATCTATATCGTCTAAACTTAAGAGGAAACATGCCAATTTTTATTCAAAATTTTTTAAGTCATCGCTCATTTCAAGTCTGCATTCGCTCACATTTATCATCCATTTTTATACAAGAGCAGGGAGTCCCTCAGGGATCAGTTCTGAGCCCTCTTTTATTCATAATCAAACTCAACAACATAACACGTCATTTGAATTATGAAGTACAATGCTCTCTGTATGTGGACGATCTGCAGATTTCATTCTCATCTCAATTCATAAACATTGCTGAACGTCAATTGCAGAACACTATAAACAAACTGAACCGATGGGCCACCCACAATGGCTTCG
Organism: Tetragnatha montana; assembly: GCA_963680715.1. Classification (NCBI taxonomy): domain Eukaryota; kingdom Metazoa; phylum Arthropoda; class Arachnida; order Araneae; family Tetragnathidae; genus Tetragnatha; species Tetragnatha montana. The sequence goes on from OY796677.1 coordinate 6,419,900, forward strand.
TCTTTTCCGCCGAGAAGACCGTGGTAGTACCTTTCAGTCGCAGAAGAGGTCTATTTCCCGATCCCGAACTACGGATAGGTACTGTTCCCATACAAGTGGTAGAACGGGCCCGATTTCTCGGCGTGATCTTTGACAAAAAGCTTCGCTTCAACATCCATATCAAAGATCTGAAAACCAGATGCTCGAAAGCTCTTAACATTTTGAAAGTATTAAGTACAACACGCTGGGGTGCTGATCAAACGTCTCTCTTGCGTTTGTACAGAGCACTGGTGCGATCAAAGATAGATTATGGTTCAGTAGTATATGGTTCGGCATGTGCATCACTCTTACGGTCGCTAGACCCAGTTCACCACCAGGCGCTTCGCATATGTCTAGGTGCTTTTCGAACTTCGCCTGTTCAGTCCCTATATGCTGAAGCCAATGAGCCCTCCTTGGATCTGCGCCGTAAGAATCTCTCATTTTCATACTTTATTAAAGTTAGATCTCTTAAACACCATCCATCATTTTCATTTTTATTTGATTTTAGTTTAACTAGACTTATAATACATCGATCCACACGTACATATACTCCACCTTTTCAGTATAGAGTACGAGAACTTTTGAGAAAGATGTCTGTAGCACTCGGTAGGGTAGCTCAAACTACAATAGCACCTTTCCCACCATGGGAGAGAGCTAGCCTCGAGGTGGATTTTTCATTCATGAAATACCCTAAGGCATTAACATCTGACAATGTTTACCGTAGTTTATTCCAGGAACATCGGGAGCTATTTCATGACTACGTGCCCATCTTTACCGATGGCTCTAAAACAGAATCTCATGTTGGGGCGGCTGCAGTTTACTACCTAGCATCCGTCGGCGATGCCTTACCTGAGAACACATCTATATACACAGCGGAACTGCATGCCATTAGGATGGCGTTGGAACTCCTTCAACGATCCCATCACTTAAAGTTCCTCATATATACAGACTCCCTTTCATCACTGCAGGCTATGATTTCACACCAAGCATTCACACATCCTATACTTACTGACATTTACATTGAACTTTCCCATCTGATCAAACGTGGATACGATATTCGTCTTTGTTGGGTCCCTGGCCACGCCGGAATATCTGGCAATGAAGTAGCAGATTCTTTAGCCAAGACAGCTACCGGACAGATATCTAACAGATTCCCTGTCCCTTTCTCAGATTGGAAGACGTTTTTCCGGCGGAAGCTTCGTTCCGAGTGGCAGTCTAGCTGGGACACCCAGCTGAGGAACAAGCTTCATTCGGTCATGCCTTTGATTGCTCCTCGCCGGTATTCTACTTTGAATCGCCGGGAGGAAGTGTTAATCAGCAGACTCCGAATTGGCCATACCCGGTTTACACATAGACATTTACTCTTTGGGGAGCAGGCTCCCACGTGCAACCAGTGTAATGTCCCATTTTCCGTTCTCCATATCATGTGTGAATGTCCAGCCTTTAATAATCAAAGAAATCATGTTTTTAAACGCTCAAATTTTAAGCTGTCAGATATTTTAACAAATTCATCAAATTTTAGATCTGTACTCTACTTCATTCATTATATTGGTTTTATCCATCATATTTAAGATTTTAACTAGTATATCTGCTTCACCACTTTTTATACCACAGACATTTTAATTTTTGTACGTGATTTTAACGGCTTTTACATATTGATGTACAGAGTTCATCTGACTAAGGCTTTTGCCCGCTAAAAATATAATTTTTCTTTTGTCTTGTGTTTGGCGCTCTATGTCCTGTCATGGGCGTTGCGCCATAAAAAAGCAATCAATCAACCATAGACTAACTCAGCAGAAGAAGCCTTAAGATCGTCTCGAAAGCTCGCTCGAATTTCTAGGAGTATTGTGGGCAAAACCTCGCTCCACCTCTCAGTAAAATGGCACATGATGGAGGCTATAATCTGTCGATGAAGGCGCTCCACAACTCCATTACTAGCTGGATGGTAGGCAGTCGTTCGAGTTTTATGCACTCCCAGGAACTTACCCAAGGACCTAAAAAGATTTCTTTTAAAGTTAGTTCCTCTGTCGGTGGTTATGGTAACAGGTCCTCCAAAGCGGGATACCCAGTTAGTATAAAAAGCTTCTGCAACGGTTTCTGCTCTCTGGTCCGGAACAGAAATTGCTTCTAGCCAACGAGTAAACCTGTCAATACATGTGAATAAATACTTGTGACTATTGGATGGTGGTAGTGGGCCTACAATATCCATGTGGACATGACTAAAACGGGCTTTGGTATGCCGTTGAACTTTGCTTTTCTGACATGGAATGCAGATTCTACACCACTCACCACAATCCTTAGCTAAAAACTTCCGTTTCTTGATTAGGTGAGTTGTAGCTTTAATACCAGGTAACAATTTTAGTAGTAACCCTAGTAACATTTTATTCGATTTCGGTTCAAAATTAGGAAAACCATCTTGATCCTACATTATTTTTTAATTAAACTTATGCTAATGGTCACCATGACAATAAAAATTTAATTCACATAGAAACTTGTGCCGAAAATGCTTTTAAACTGCTATCACTAGTGGTTTTCCAGCGGTGAAAACAAAATAAAAAAAGTCAAAAAGATGTTTATAATATTTTATTTAAAGAATCCAATATTTATTTTAAAGAAAATGCTCAGATTTTTTCCCATCACCCTCCCTAATGCGTGCAGCGTCGACGCATTGAATTCTCGAACCCCTTGAAGGGATGGAGTTTCTCGGATACATTCTGGGGCTTCCACGACGAGGTCCATCTCCGATGTCACGGTCATCTCGTACACCAAAGATTTCGTAAAACCCCAAAAGAAGAAATCCAGGTCTGGGGAAAGTATGTCCCAATAGGGACCTTGCGCCATAAAACCCTAAACAACCAACCAGGTCTGGGGATCGTGGTGGCCATGTAATTGGACCACCTCGGCCAATCCAGTGATTTGGAAAGATCCTGTCAAGGTGTTCTCGCACCGAGCTTCTGTAATGATCAGGTGCCCCATCGTGCTGAAACCAGATGAGGCGTGTTGTTGGAACAATAATCATGAGATCTGACAACACACTCTCTAAAAAACGGAGATACCAGATACATAGATCCGTCAAGATGTTGGGGTAAAATGTAAGGACCGATTAGCACATCTCCGATTATTCCGGCCCAAACGTTTTAAAAGCGGTGTATAGAGTACTACACCTGACGATGGCCTTCATGGCTGCTTAAAATCTTTAACTACGTTCTGGCGTTTTTGTCCGTTTTTATGGACCTCGCGCCATTAAACCCCAACCAACCTGCCCAAACGTTATGGAAAAACGTTGTTGATTTGCACGGGCGTGTGTTGTCCTCGGGTTTTCATGGGCCCAGGCGTGCAGGTTGTGCGTATTATAAATACCATCCCTTGTAAAAGTGGACTCGTCGGAAAATAAAATTAAGGAGGGGAAATCTCTCTGGGCGTCTTCTTGTTGCAAATGCAACGCGTTGGGCCCTCCCACAACGCTTGAACTCTTTGGGTGTGGTAGGGGTGTTTTCGCGCAGTATGCGCGTGATGGTTGAGCGATTCACTCACAAGACGCGTTCACTCGCTCGTATTCCTTTCAAATTCTTGAAGAACTGCTTGTGCAACGTGGGGTGTGCGTGCACTTCGCTCCGGCTCCTTGCTTTAAAAGTTCCCGCTTTACTCAACCTGCGATGCAATGTTGATGACTTGGCTGGCGTCTATCAGGAAATCTCTCTAAGTCAGGGGTTTCCAACTTCCGAGGCCACCGTCCGTTCTAAGCTTGATTATGGTTGCTCTGTTTATGGGTCCGCCTCGAAAACAGCTTTGAAAAGCCTCGACACAATCCATCACCAGGGATTAAGGCTGTCCTTGGGAGCTTTTAGGACCTCCCCTGTCAATAGCCTTTATGTTATGGCCGGGCAACCGAGCTTAAGCCTTAGACGGGCAAGTATTCAATTAAGATACTATTTTAAAACTAAGTCAAATCCATCTCATCCCTTATTTCAAACTATAGTATATCCAAAGTTCAAAACCCACTTTTCATTAAAACAATCTTTTACACCCTCATTTGGACACCGGATGTTGACATTACTCTCCTCATTGGGTATTCAGAATGTAAACACCTTTAAAAACGACTTTAATATTCCTCCTTGGAATCCCAGAGACTTGGATATTATCCATGATTTTAGTAAATGGAGGAAATCCTCGACACCATGTAACATATTTAACTCTCTTTATAGACATCACAGACAAGAATATTCAAGTTTTTCAGAGGTATTCACTGATGGGTCTAAGAACAACACCCATGTTGGGTCGGCGGCTGTCTTTGACGATGGAGTGATCTCCAGGAGGCTTGACTGGCGCTGTTCTGTGTTTACATCAGAAAGCAATGCCATCCTCATTGCCCTCAATAAAATTAAATATTCTCGGGCAAAAGATTACATTATATACACGGACTCAAAAAGCTGCTTGGATGCAATTGAAAATTTTAATAATAAGAGTCACCCTATCATACTCCAGATCATAAATTGTTATTTTAAATTAAAGGACAAGGGATACTCCGTAAAATTCTGCTGGATACCTGGTCATTCGGGCATCCCGGGCAATGACAAAGCTGACTTAGCAGCAAAAACTGCTACTTTGAAATTAAACTCTTTTATACCCTTCAATGATGTAGAAATCTATATTAAAAACTCAATCAAATCATACTGGCAAAATGCATGGGACCAAGAACATGATAACAAATTACATTCTATTAAACCTTCTGTGACTGGCTTCCCTGAATCCAAATTGAAAAGGTATTTCGATGTAAAACTGACAAGGCTCCGTATCGGACACACTTATTTTACTCATAAGCATCTCCTTCATAACGAGCCATGGCCTCTTTGTGCAATTTGTAATGCTCCTTTATCTGTGAAACATATCTTATCTGAATGCCCACGGTTTCGACAAGTGAGGCAGAGGAGATTTGGCATGGCATATCCATCGTTATCGGACATTCTCGGGGACGAGTATAATAGGAATATATTTTCTTTCCTGTGCGATATTAATTTGATTAAACGTATCTAAACTTAAATGAAATGTATTAGTCTTGTGTCTGGCGCGGTATGGCCGAATAGGGCCCTTGCGCCATAAAACCCCACCAACCAACCAACTTCCGAGGGCCGCATCGAAATCTCAAGTTAAGTGGCGGGCAGCAAAGTAACCTTTTTTAGCCATGATATATTTTTCGTGAGTCTTTAATTCACTTTCACTTTCAGGCGAGAGAAGGTTATTTACATATTGTGAAGGTAGTTTTTGAATTGAATTTTGAATCTTTTAGTACTGAATACAATTTTAAGGGGTCATCCTCTAGAAAATATTTGTAAATTTCCCTAAAAATAGTGTTTCAACCTAATTTTTGAATACTCCATATGCCGCCCCTCCTCGTGATAAAGGTTTACTTTAGCCTTTATAACCCCTTTCTACGCTCAGGGAAAATTTCAGGGTATAACCCCCCCCTCTCGAAACCTGAAACTTTTATTTGTTCACCATATATAGAAAACGACTGACCAAAGCTACTCCTCAATATCAGAGGTAAATAGGGGGGTTCGGGGGTCCTCCCCCGAAAAATTTTTGAATTTTAATACGGTAAAAAGTGTTCTGAAGCTACATTTTGGGGGTTTTCAAGGAGCTTCGCAGGCCGCACAAGATGATTCGGCGGGCCGCCAGTTGGAAACCCCTGCTCTAAGTAATATCCGCGCAGCAGCTCTTCCATTACCATTTGCAACGCCATATATCATGGGCATTTCAGCTGATTCTGAATTATTATATCCATCCATAATTTACCGAAAATTATGTGACAATAAGAATCAGAAATTGAAATAAAAAAGTGGTGAAATCGTTTGTAATAAATAGTGTGGCTTTTAAATAACGAGACTGGTGCTTCTAGAAAAAAAAAACAATGGACAGCTGTTTAGTACAGATCCGTATGATTATCAAATGTTCGGCGGTTAGGAAAGTTCTTTATCCCCCCCCACAAAAAACTCTCCAGTGATTCTAAAGACACATTACTCTCCTCTTTATTAATTATTTTTGTCTGTTGTGGGGGTTTAAATGATTAAAAATTAAAATAGAATGAAAAAAAATTTCACATTGATTTGACTACATGCCGATGGTGCAATTTTTTCCCTTAACCCCTTAATAGTTTAAAACATCAAGAAGCTTCTAATTGTTGAAAAGATTAGTTATTTCAAGGGTTTTCTTTAAAAAATTATCGAAACTCTTTATCCAATAAAATTAAATATAACTCTCAATAATTAAAAAACTGTAGAATCATAATAATAATTATATTTGAAAATTTATTTTAATTTTTTCTATCCTACGCGTATAAAAAGTTTCAAACATTTTAATTGCTTTAATTTTTAAAGAAAATGTGAGTTCTTAAGTGGAAAGTTCTATTAGAACCACTCCCTAAATTTTATATTAAATATGCCTCAAGACATCAAACTATTTGTATTAAAGTATTTTCACAGGAATTTTTGAGATGTAAAAACCTGTTTTATTGTTTCATTATTTTGTTAAATTTCTAGTTCTTACCAAAAAAATTACTTTTATAATTTATTTTGATATGAGGTATTTTTATGACCTATTTACAGGAATTTAAAAAAAAAATGCTATTTTTAACAAACAACGGCAATAAAATTGTATTAATTGAATTGTTCTGAGAATCCATACTGTATTGGAGCAAATGGAAGAAATTTTAAACATCACTAAACTAAGCCACATCTTTTAATAAAATTCATTAAAATATCTTTCTTTTTTCTTTTCTAAACCTGGTCATTGGTCAAGCGATTTCAGTTTTTTTTCAACACAGGTTTCTCTAAAAAATTCGTCTATTTTCTGCCATGATTTTGAATCTGAAATCCTAACATTGGCAGATCCGGGGGAGCCCTGAGGGCCATTCCCCCTCAGGGGCATACCTTGTTGAGGTGTGACGGGTGTCACAATCCCGAGGTACCCCAGTGTACTTGTGCCTAGTTAAACGGCCAATCTTCCACCTGCACGGGAACCTCATTTAGGTGACCAAGTGCATCTTTCCACCGGGAACGCGCGCACCCGGGCAGCCTAAGCGATCTTTCCTCTTTTTCTTTCCTTATTCCTTCCCCCTCTCCTTCCCTTATTCCTCCCCCCCCCTTCCATTTTTCCTTCCCCCTTTCCTTTCCGTCATAGAACTGGTTTTGAGTTTTTATTTACTCTATCAGGAATCTTGATTTTTAGACCTATAATTACCACTAGTTGGGTCTAGTATTACATGTTTGTTTATGATTAAGTTTTGTTATATTTTTACTCTCTCCCCATTTTGAATAGTGGCTTTACAACACTTAATATTTTCTTTTGAAATAGTAAAGTGATATACTGGTTTTCATTTCTACTCAGCATCCAAACACAATATCTACCCATGTTATTTTTTAGTTGTTGCTCCCCTGGAGTGTTTAACGAGCTCTGGATGGGCGATATATGGGCAAGCAGCTGAGACCAGGATATCATTAAATGTTGTGTTGTCCTGTGTTTGTTGTCCGGTTCCTGGTCAGTCAACATACCGACGTTCGGCTGTGTCACCTCTTGCTCTTTAGCAATGTGGCGGCCCATATGTTTCCTTGCTTGCTGGGCAGTTTGTGGGAGCTGCCCAGTCGGCCCTATCGTTTCTCCCACCTTGGCGGACACCATGCCGTAGCGCCTGCAGCAGCAGTGCAGTCCCGCCTGGCAGGCAGACTGTCAGGTACGCACTGTGGGAGCTGTGTGACCAGTAGTGGGAGTGGGAGGTTGTCGTTTGGTAGGTTCTTCATCCCTCCCTCTTCCCACCAAAACCCCAACCAACCAACCCTCTGCCCACCATAAGCCCTAAAAAAGAACCTAGGCGCCATTCTACCTTATGGGATCCCCTTTCGAACATGGTAGTCAGTCCACCCACTTATCTTGCTCCGAACTCCCTTCCGAATCTATCCCTAAATTTATAGTTTTGCATGCAAATGACAATAGTAAACTGTCTACTGTGTTTCACCTTTTCTTATATCTAAAGCAATACAAGGTTCAGCTGGTTCTGTTAAATCTATAAAGAAATTGTCATCAGGAGATTTACTAGTAGAAACAGCAACGCAAGCCCAATCACTCAATCTCTTAAAATGTACAAATCTCTCAACTATTTCCATTTCTGCTACTCCTCATAAAACACTTAATACATCCAAGGGTGTAGTATATTGTCCAGATCTCATACCAATTAAAACCACTGAAATTGAAGAAGAGCTAGCTCCTCAGGGAGTTGAGTCTGTCAAAAGAATAACCTCCATAAAAGATGGAAAAACAGTGACTTCACCTTTGTGTATACTTACCTTTTCTAAACTTACATTACCAGAAAACATAATGGTTGGATACCTGCGCATTAAAATTAGGCCTTATATCCCAAATCCTCTCCGATGTTTCCGCTGTCAGCGTTTCGGCCATGGAACTGCTGCTTGTCGCGGCGTGCCTACCTGCAATAAATGCGGTAGTGTTGAGCATGGGAGCGACACATGCACGGCCAAACGAAAAAAATGCGTAAACTGCGAGGGGGAGCATGCTGCTTACTCAAAAGAATGTATTAAATGGCAATATGAAAAAGAAATACAAAGAATTAAAGTGCTAGAAAACCTCACATATATAGAGGCTAGGAAACGAGTGCCAAACATCGTTCCGCCTCGAGCTTCAACTTCCTATGCTGATGCAGTCAGTACAGTCAGTATTCTCCAGGACATATACAATTTTAACTTAAGGGACAATTTACCCATTTTTATAAAAATCAATCAATCAATCAATCAACCGCCTTTGCATTTACGAAGGAGCTACTTGGCCCTCTCGTATTATGCCAAGTTGAGGTCGCTGCGTCATCATACCGCTTTTAAATTCATGTTTGATTTCAGTTTGCATTATTTTATCATTCATCGTAGTTCACGTGTAAATCCGCCTCCATTCCAGTTTCGTATGAGACAGTTGATGAGTGACTGGAATATTTCGAGTGAAAAAATTTCCCACACAAGCATTGCTCCATTTTCTCCATGGGAGCGCGCCTCCCTCAAGTGGATTTTTCAATTGCGCACTGCAGGAAATCACTCCCGAACTATGTGTTCCAGGCTCTGTATAGAGAACATCGGGGGACGTATTCGGACTATACCCCTATCTTTACTGACGGGTCCAAGTCCGAATCACACGTAGGTGCCGCGGCAGTTTGCCAGTGCGCAACCCTCTCCGATGTCCTCCCTATCACAGCTTCTGTCTATACTGCAGAACTGCATGCCATCAGGATGGCAATCGAACACATCTCACTCACCTCTCATGAAAAATTTATTATTTACACTGACTCACTCTCATCACTCCAAAGTATCGTCTCGCATAATTCATCTGCCCATCCCATGGTAAATGACATCATAGACGCACTATCTAAGCCTCAAACTGAAGTAATGTTTTGTTGGGTCCCCGGTCACGCCGAGATTCAAGGAAACGAAGAAGCAGACCGTGCCGCTAGATCTGTCACAGGCCCTACAGAAACATTTCCTGTCCCATTCGAGGATCTTAAACCGCTTTTTCGGCGAAGACTGCATGAAATATGGCAGTCCGAATGGGACCAGCAGATTAACAATAAACTGCATTCTGTGATGCCATCTCTCTCGCGACGGCTGCGTAAAAATCTTACGCGTCGCGAGGAGGTACTACTTTCCAGATTGCGAATAGGCCACACAAGAATGACCCATCGTCACCTCTTGAGGGGAGAAGAGGCTCCCACTTGTCATTTCTGTGACTCTTTTAACGGTTCAACACATCATTGGTGTCTGCCCCCACTTTAACCCTTATAAAAACATCATTGGTGTCTGCCCCCACTTTAACCCTTATAAAAACATCATTTTTAAACGTACTGACTTTAACTTATCACAAATTTTAAATCATTCTAATCTATCATTAGTTTTTAAATATATTCATGAAATTGGTTTTACCCATCACATTTAACAATATTTTAACCATTTTAAATTTGACGTATAGAGTACGTCCGACAATGGCCCTTGGCCAGTTATATTTATGTTTTTAAAGGAATATTTTTTGGTTTAATTTTGTCTTGTGTCTGGCGCACTATACTCTGTCCTGGGTCATGCGCCATAAAACCCCAAACAACCAACCAATTCATCATATCATCTGTGAATGTCCTAATTTTAATGTCCCCTCAGGGGCACACCCTGTTAGGGTGTGACGGGTGTCACAATCCCGAGGTACCCCAGTGTATCTGTGCCTCCTTTTGAAGGCCAAACTTCAACACGAAGTCCTGTGGCATACCAGGGTTGAGTGGGACGAGGTTGGGTCTGATGATTTATAACTTATATGACGACCCAACGGACTGCTCAACCCTAGGGAAACTGGCATTGGGAGCGGGGATTTGAACTTCTTGAGGACCTTTGGACTGGTGAAGTGGGGTCTTGGAGGAAGCAGCCATGTAGAGGGTACAGGTCAAAAACTGAGTTTTGCGTCTCAGGCCGCCAGATAGTACAGGAGCCCGGGGCTGCCTAACCAGCAATGTCCTGGCTGCTCCACCAGCTGGCGAATAATCCCGCCTGTCTTGTAGTTCCAGGTGGTGCCTGGATGGGGTCCTGCATGGCAGAGCGGGGGGCTTTCCCGAGGCCACTGCTGGCTGTTGACTCTGGGGCTAGCCCCACCAAACTGGTCCTCTGGAAGTCGGAAGGGATTCTCCTCCTCCCTCCCCTACAAAAAAATGAAAAATGGAAAAAGAAAAAAGTAATTCGGGTGAAAACGCAGTACCCAAAATCCCCAACCCCTCTCCCTCCGGGGAGCACCAAGGTGACAATGCCTTAAAAATGACTCTCTCGACATCGTTTAACATTAATGCTCTACCTAGATTTTTAATTTTACATTCCGATGAACAAAAACTTGCCTCTCTCTCCCCATTCCTAGTATCGAAAGCAATCTCTGGACTAGCCGGTAATGTCAAATCTGTTAAAAAGCTTCCCTCAGGTGATCTCCTTGTCAATACAGATACTAATTATCAATCAAAATGCCTCCTCGACTCAAATAAACTATCTCATATTCCAATAATAGTCACACCACATCCTACCTTGAACTGCTCGAAAGGCGTGATATACTGTCCTGATCTTACAGACCTAACTGAAGAAGAAATTAAAGATGGATTAAAAGACCAAAATGTAACAGAAGTTAAACAAATAACAGTCAAGAAAGACAAAAAACCTCACAAACTGCCCCTATACACATTAACTTTCAATACCCCCAATATACCTAGCAATATCAAAGCCGGATACCTCAATTTAAAAGTTAGACCATATGTTCCCAACCCACTGCGTTGCTTCCGATGCCAAATCTTTGGCCATGGAACTGCGTCGTGTTGCGGTGTCCCTACCTGCGAGAAGTGCGGGAGTGAGGACCATACCGGCGACTTTTGTTCCGCAAAAAAAGAACACTGCGTGAACTGTGACGGAGAACATGCTGCCTCTTCAAGGAAGTGTCCACAGTGGCTGAAGGAGAAAGAGATCCAGCGAGTTAAGGTTCATGAGAAACTTTCATATGGTGAGGCTAAAAAGCGTGTGCAGAACCTCATGCCACAGCTTCCCTCCAAATCATATGCAGCCGCTGTAAAAACATCTTGTACTATGGCCACACAAACAGATGCTTCCATATTCTTAACCCTGAGACAATCTAAACCAACTATAGTAAAACCTTCTGATAAAACAGACGCAATAAACCAAACAATATCTAAAACGCCTGACCAATCCACCACTGCAAAGTCTCAAGACTCAGCAGAGGACATGGATTTCCAAACTAATTTGAAACGCTCAGCCTCAGAAACAAATATAAAAGAATATGAAAAATTTCAAAAAAAAAACAGTCCCACCCAGCCCACCCAATGCCCCTTTGACCTCTTTGGAGGATGTGGAAGCTGCAGTCTATGTGCAGTCTCTCCAGCAAAAGGACCTTCTATTGAAGGAAAAAAAACCAAAATTCACAAAGATTTCGTACAACCCATTAGGTCCCTAAAATTCAAAAAACACCCAAAAGAAGGATGGGTAAAATAGTTCAGTGGAACATTCGTGGTTTCCGCCCTAACCTAGAGGACTTGAAACATCTGGCCAATATTCACTCACCAGTGTGCATCGCCTTGCAGGAGACTTTCCTGAAGCCTTCCGACTCGGTTCGTTTGCGAGGATTCTCTGTCCTCCGCAAGGACTGTGAGTCTGGCGGTAGAGTCTGTGGTGGAGTGGCGCTTTTAGTCGCCCACTCGGCACCCTTTTCTCCCGTCGATCTCCAGACGTCTCTGCAGGCGGTTGCAGTGCGGCTCACTATGACCTCGGCTGTCACTATTTGCAACATATATTTACCACCTGGTGTACCAGTTTCATTCAGAGATTTAGATAATCTCATCTCTCAACTTCCATTACCCATTATTTTAGTTGGTGATTTTAACGCTCATCATGTAATGTGGGGATGTCGCGATGTTAATGCTAGGGGGCACATCGTCGAGCGACTGTTTACAGAGCTAGACGTAGCCCTGCTTAACGACGGATCCCCCACCTACCTTCACTCACCTACACATTCTTTTAGTGCCATAGACCTCTCTATCTGCTCACCTTCACTTCTCTTGGATCTTACGTGGCAGGTCCATGAGGATCCTCTGGGAAGCGATCACTTCCCCATTGTGCTCTCCTTTGCTGCTCCTACTGCAGGTTCTTCTACCCGCCCACCGAGGTGGATACTGGAGCGAGCCAAATGGGAAGATTTTAAGAATCATGCTGTCATTACAGAAAGTATGGTGTTATCTGGCACTGTTGAAGAGGCGGTTTTATCTGTGACATCTAAAATTTTAAATTCAGCTCATCTTTTCATCCCAAAGAGTTCCTCTAGGTTACCTAAATTCCCCAAACCATGGTGGAATTACGAATGTAAGGAAGCCCAAAAAGCTCAAAATAAAGCCTGGAACAGGTTTAGACGGTATCCTTCTCCGGACAACCTGTTAGCACTCAAAAAGGCAAGAGCATATTTTCGGAAAATTCGAAGACAGAGTCAGAGGGAATCATGGATGGCATACGTCAGCAGCGTAACGTCGTCCACACCCTCTAAAGACGTCTGGAACCGAATCCGGAAGATCAGTGGCAAATTTGGTTCACAGCCTATATCTATGCTGGAGAACCATGGCATTATAGTCAGTAACATCCCTGACATTGCCAATGCATTAGCAGAGTCTTTCGCCTCAACATCCAAAAGCGAAAACTACCCTCCTGCGTTCCAAGCGCTGAAGCAGAGAGCAGAGCGACCGAGATTGGACTTCGGTTCTTCAACCGAAGATTACAACTCGTCGCTGACACTGCTCGAACTTCGCGTGGCGTTGCATCGCTCCGGGAACTCAGCTGCAGGTCCTGATGGAATCCACTATGCCATGCTGAAAAATTTGTCTGACGATTCTCTTCTCTCCATTTTGAGTCTGTTTAACAGAATCTGGAAAACCGGAGTTTTCCCAGTTCAGTGGAGACATGCTCACGTAGTACCTGTTCCAAAGCCAGGTAAAGATCCTACATCCCCATCTAATTACCGCCCAATCGCTCTGACGAGCTGTTTGTGCAAATTGATGGAGAGGATTGTTAGTGCTAGGCTTCTGTTTTACATTGAGAGCAGGGGTTTACTTTCGCCACTACAGAGCGGCTTCCGCAGACACCGCTCAACTAACGACAATTTGCTGAGGCTGGAAACAGCCGTAAGGGATGCCTTCTTTCGTCAGAAACACCTATTGGCCGTGTTTTTCGACATTAAGAAGGCATACGATATGACATGGAGGAGAGGTATCCTCCAAGACTTGTATAATTTTAATTTAAGAGGCGACCTGCCCAATTTTATCAAAAACTTTTTAGAACATCGCACCTTTCAGGTGCGACTGGGATCATTTCTCTCTAACAATTTTATTCAGGAACAAGGAGTTCCGCAGGGTTGTATTTTAAGTGTTTTACTTTTCATCATCAAGTTGAATGGCATCACTCATCTCATTAACCAAGATATTCAGTGTTCACTATATGTTGATGATATTCAAATTTCCTACTCATCATCATCTTTGGCCATAGCTCAACGCCACTTACAATCCACTATCAATAAAATGAACAAATGGGCATTAGAAAATTGTTTCGTGTTCTCTGCTGAGAAGACCTCATGCGTTCACTTCAGCCGCAAAAGGGGTCTCTTCCCTGATCCAGAGTTGCGCTTGGGAAACTCTATCATCCAGGTTTCCCAAAAAGCGAAATTTCTTGGGGTGATCTTCGACCGAAAGCTCCGTTTTCACCTCCATATACAGGATCTTAAAACGAGATGCCTAAAAGCCCTCAATTTGTTGAAAGTGTTATCCAACACACGTTGGGGAGCCGACACGACGTCCATGCTCCGGCTGTACCGTTCATTAGTTCGGACTAAGCTGGACTATGGTTCGGTCGTGTATGGCTCGGCTTGCAAGTCTCTGCTGCGTCTGTTGGATCCGGTTCACCATCAAGCACTCCGGATTTGCTTGGGTGCGTTTCGCACGTCCCCGGTAGAATCTCTCTATGCTGAAGCAGACGAGCCTCCTTTGAACTTGCGTCGAAATTTCCTGGCCCTTTCATATTTCATAAAAGTGAGATCATTGAGTCATCAGCCTGCTTTTAGATTTTTGTTTGACTTATGCTTACAGTATTTCGTCCTCCATCGCAGTTCACGCCTAAACCCACCTCCATTTCAGTTCCGCGTGAGACAATACATGTCTGACTGGGATATTGTTTTTGAGAAGATAGCTCAAACTAACACAGAGCTACTTCCTCCATGGGAGCGAGCTCCCCTTCAGGTAGACTTCTCTCTTTCCCGCTGCAGGAAGACACTCCCTAATTATGTGTTCAAAGCCTTATATAGGGAGCATCGAGGGACGTACTCGGACTTCACCCCAATCTTTACGGATGGGTCAAAGTCCAATTCACACGTAGGGTCTGCTGCCGTTTGTCAGTGCGAAACCCTAACCGATGCCTTTCCTGTTACAGCCTCCATATATACCGCAGAACTGCACGCGATAAAGAGGTCTTGTTTTGTTGGGTCCCTGGCCACGCCGGGATCGCAGGCAATGAAGAGGCTGACAAGCAGGCAAAGACAGCTACTGGAAATTCTGAGCGTTTTCCCGTCCCCTTCATTGACCTTAAAGCGTTTCTCCGGTGGAAGCTTCGTTCTGTGTGGCAGACCAGCTGGGACACTCAGCTGGAGAACAAGCTTCATTCGATCATGCCACTGATTGCTCCTCGTCGAGATTCTTCTTTGAATCGCCGGGAGGAAGTAGTGATCAGTCGGCTTCGAATTGGCCATACTCGTTTTACTCATCGTCATTTATTATTTAGGGAGCAGGCCCCCATTTGCAGTCATTGTTCTACAATTTTTTCAGTTTTTCATATTATGTGTGAGTGCCCTCATTTTAATGGTGTTAGAAACCGTGTTTTTAAAACCTCAACTTTTAATATGTTGGATGTTTTAGACCGATCATCAAATTTTGGACCTGTTTTCAGGTACATTCGTGCCATAGGTTTTATGCATCATGTCTAAGTTTTAACTAAAATGTTTTAAATGAAATTTTATTCTTACGGATAGAGTGCGTTTGACAAAGGTTTTTTCAGCCTAATTTTTTATTAAACTTTATTTTGATGTCTTGGTTGGCACAAAATGTCCCTATCGGGGCCTTGAGCCATTAAACCCCAAACAACCAACCAACCTAATTTTAATGTCCACAGACAGCAAGTTTTTAAACAAGCAAATTTTAGCCTGACTGACATTTTAAGTAATCACTCGAATTTTAAACTAGTCATCACGTTTATCAACTGCATCAAATTTATTCATGAGATTTGATTTTACATGTATATATCCTTTTTAATCATTCCCCTTTTTTAATAACCATATTAATTACAATTTTATAATTCTTTTATATACTACGCATAGACTGCGTTCGACAATGGCTTATTAAGCTGAAATTTTAATATTCTTTGTCTTGTTTAGCGCTATATATCCTTAAGTGGACCTGGTGCCATTAAACCCTAAACCAAACCCAAAACAACCAACCAAGACTGCTCTCTAAGAGCAAGCATAGGTCCTGTTTTTAAGTATTAGAAGCGACGAATTTCAGGATCACCGAGAACTATTTCGTTATCCAGACCTTTGCATCATATCTAACCAAACTTAAGGACGCAGGTGTGGGAAAAAAAAAGTCCACGCGCATTAAAGGACTGCGTATGTTGAGGCCAAGTGTTCCAGATTCTCGCTTCGAAACCAATGCTAGGACAAGCAAGACAAGGTCAGACAAGTGCTCAACAAGACAGCAGAGGCATTTGGAATACATCAGCCAGTTCACCACGAATATCCAGTATATCCAGCCTCCGACTGCTGTCCCGATCACCCCCTTCCCGGACGTGAGTGCTGCCGCCATCTCCGCCCCCTCCTTAGCCGAAGCCATAGGGTCGCTGGACCTTTCCTGGGGGGCGTTGGACCGAGAGGTCACCAGCCTCCGACTGCTGTCCCGATCACCCCCTTCCCGGACGTGAGTGCTGCCGCCATCTCCGCCCCCTCCTTAGCCCAAGCCATAGGGTCGCTGGACCTTTCCTGGGGGGCGTTGGACCGAGAGGTCACGGCCGTCCGGAGGGAGACGATGTTGGAGGAGGCGGTCCGAGGTTGCGATGAGGGCGCAGGCAGAATATCCATCTGGCGAATATCCAGTATATCCAGCCTCCGACTGCTGTCCCGATCACCCCCTTCCCGGACGTGAGTGCTGCCGCCATCTCCGCCCCCTCCTTAGCCCAAGCCATAGGGTCGCTGGACCTTTCCTGGGGGGCGTTGGACCGAGAGGTCACGGCCGTCCGGAGGGAGACGATGTTGGAGGAGGCGGTCCGAGGTTGCGATGAGGGCGCAGGCAGAATATCCATCTGGCGAATATCCAGTATATCCAGCCTCCGACTGCTGTCCCGATCACCCCCTTCCCGGACGTGAGTGCTGCCGCCATCTCCGCCCCCTCCTTAGCCCAAGCCATAGGGTCGCTGGACCTTTCCTGGGGGGCGTTGGACCGAGAGGTCACGGCCGTCCGGAGGGAGACGATGTTGGAGGAGGCGGTCCGAGGTTGCGATGAGGGCGCAGGCAGAATATCCATCTGGCGAATATCCAGTATATCCAGCCTCCGACTGCTGTCCCGATCACCCCCTTCCCGGACGTGAGTGCTGCCGCCATCTCCGCCCCCTCCTTAGCCCAAGCCATAGGGTCGCTGGACCTTTCCTGGGGGGCGTTGGACCGAGAGGTCACGGCCGTCCGGAGGGAGACGATGTTGGAGGAGGCGGTCCGAGGTTGCGATGAGGGCGCAGGCAGAATATCCATCTGGCGAATATCCAGTATATCCAGCCTCCGACTGCTGTCCCGATCACCCCCTTCCCGGACGTGAGTGCTGCCGCCATCTCCGCCCCCTCCTTAGCCCAAGCCATAGGGTCGCTGGACCTTTCCTGGGGGGCGTTGGACCGAGAGGTCACGGCCGTCCGGAGGGAGACGATGTTGGAGGAGGCGGTCCGAGGTTGCGATGAGGGCGCAGGCAGAATATCCATCTGGCGAATATCCAGTATATCCAGCCTCCGACTGCTGTCCCGATCACCCCCTTCCCGGACGTGAGTGCTGCCGCCATCTCCGCCCCCTCCTTAGCCCAAGCCATAGGGTCGCTGGACCTTTCCTGGGGGGCGTTGGACCGAGAGGTCACGGCCGTCCGGAGGGAGACGATGTTGGAGGAGGCGGTCCGAGGTTGCGATGAGGGCGCAGGCAGCCCATGCCATAGTGATGCGGCAGGAGGCGGAGGCGCACGCCGTGGCCCTCCAGCGCTGCGCTGACGCCCTGGGGAGAATGCCGGCGGACCCCATCAGCCGTCCGAGCGCTCCCCCAAGACCACCATCTTTCTTGCAACCTCCCCGCCACGGTAGCCCTCACCCTCGCATCATCTCGGACACAACAACAGGGCGCCCACCCCATCAGGACTCACAACTCACACTCGGCTCAACAGCCCCCCCCCCAGCCAACTGCCCAAGACGAAATAGCTCCCACCTAAACCCCCCTCTCGGACCACCTCATCCTCACTCATCGAATCATCCGTACATTTACATAAACATCCACTGCCCCGTTCAAGTTAGGTATCATAGATAATACATTGAACTAGTTCCACGCGTTTTTATTGTTTTAAAATTTTATTGTATTAAAATTTTAATTAAAATTTAAGAATGTCGCTGTTTTAAAATATTTTTTATTGTATTTTTATATTGTAAAATATTTTCAACAGTTGTCGGAAGATGAATCTGAAAACGAAATTCATGAAGACATTGATTTGAGTGAAGAGGAATGTTTGCTGCAAAATGAAGAAGGAACTTCTTTAGATGATAAACCTAGCCTAGTCTCATCCGACGTTGCTGAATCCTTTGAACCAAGCAGTAGTCAAGAAAAGGTTCTTCCTAGAAGAAAATCTTGTAAAAAGAAGGAATGATCTGATTTAAATTTGCAGGATCTGGGTAATAATGGAAATTTTGACAATTTGGAACAATATTGACAGTTTACCAAGGAAAAAAGAACAAAAACGTTTTATTTTGTTGAGCCTCAGTTGATGTTGATAACAATCACAGAGATTGTTGATAACAATCACCCCACAGTTGATGTTGATAACAATCACACAAAGAAGCTACCACAAACAATATCTTTTTATAATTCGACAAAATTTGGTGTTGATGTTGCCGACCAAATGGCCAGAAAATACTCCGTGAAAGCTGGATCTAGAAGGTGGCCAGTTCATGTTTTCTATAATATGCTTGATCTTGCTGGAATTAATTCGTGGATTTTGTACAAAGAGACCACGGGGAAAATAATCTCTAGAAAGGAATTTCTCCAACAACTTATTGAAGAACTGCGTAACTCTAACGTTTCAAGTAAACAAAAAATGATGAAAAAAATTGTCAAGAAAGAAAACCCCGAAGAAAGTTCAGAACTGAAAAAGAGAGTCCGTTGTCAAGCGCCTAAGTGTAGTAACAAAACTTTTGCAGTGTACCTACATGTGGAAAATGTACAAAGGATATAAAAAGAAGTTGCTCAAATTTTGCATAAACTGGTAATAAAATAAATCCTGGTAAGAATAAAGATATTTCAATTTTGATTCTATGAATTCTAAATCTTTCACACATTTTTGCTTATTTTACCATATTAATTATCATAATTTTTATGCTTAACCTCAAAACAGGAGTTGAATAATATGTGAATAACATTCTGTTCTCAAATAATGTTTTTTTTTTTTTTGCATTACAAACTGAGTTTTATGCGCCTGGGTCAATTTGACCCAGCTCGCGGTTTTAGGAATACGGAAATCGCCACGGTTCTAGTGTTAAAAATTATCGAAACTCTTTATTCAATAAAATTAAATATAACTCTCAATAATTAAAAAACTGTAGAATCACAATAATAATTATATTTGAAAATTTATTTTAAATTTTTCTATCCTACGCGTTTAAAAAGTTTCAAACTTTTTAATTGCTTTAATTTTTAAAGAAAATGTGAGTTCTTAAGTGGAAAGTTTTATTAGAACCATTCCCTAAATTTTTATATTAAATATACCTCAAGACATCAAACTATTTGTATTAAAGTATTTTTTAACAGGAATTTTTGAGATGTAAAAACCTGTTTTATTGTTTCATTATTTTGTTAAATTTCTAGTTCTTACCAAAAAAAATTACTTTTATAATTTATTTTGATATGAGGTATTTTTATGACCTATTTACAGGAATTTAAAAAAATGCTATTTTTAACAAACAACGGCAATAAAATTGTATTAATTGAATTGTTCTGAGAATCCATACTGTATTGGAGCAAATGAAAGAAATTTTTAATATCTCTAAACTAAGCCACATCTTTTAATAAAATTCATTAAAATATCTTTCACTTTTCTTTTCTAAACCTGGTCATTGGTCAAGCGATTTCAGTTTTTTTTTCAACACAGGTTTCTTTCAAAAATTCGCCTATTTTCTGCCATGATTTTGAATCTGAAATCCTTACATTGGCAGATCCGGGGGAGCCCTGAGGGCCATTCCCCCCCCCCCCGAGGAACCCTAAAATATAGCTTAAAAAACAATTTTTTTAATGCTGAAATTCAAAAATTTTCTGGCAGAGAACTCCCAAGCCCCCTTTCAAAATTTTGACATCTGTCCATAAAATTATGCAGGTGTTTTACTCCCTAAAATTCCTTTTTGGATGTTCCCCAAAAAGTTTCAAAATAGATAAAACACTATAGTTTAAATATATTTATAACGTATATTTATAACTTTTCCCCCTGAAAATTATGTGGTTTAGAAGGTCGCAAATTGAGCTAAAACTTAACTTTCAGAGGCAAATTTGAGAGGGGCTTTGAGATTAAGTCCAAGACTGCTCTCCGCCCGCATCTTGTAAATATTTTTAATAAACTTCATATTTTAATATTGGTTGGAAACAAACATGACTTTTAATTTAAATATCTTTTTAACTATTAATCTTGTGTTTGGCGCGGAATGTCCGATATAGGGACCTTGCGCCATAAAACCCAAAAACAACCAACCAAGACTGGTCTCTAAGGGCAAGCATAGGTCCTGTTTTTAAGTATTAGATGCGACGAATTTCAGGATCACCGAGAACTATTTCGTTATCCAGACCCTTGCATCATATCTAACCAAACTTAAGGACGCAGGTGTGGGGAAGAAAAAAAGTCCACGCGCATTAAAGGACTGCGCATGTTGAGGCCAAGTCAGTGTTAGGCCAGATTCTCGCTTCGAAACCAATGCGAGGACAAGCGAATTCGTAGGTCTACTGGCTTGAATGAAGGTTCAATCCCAGCTACTATTAAAAATATTTCAATTGTTTTTATTACAGATTTTCCCTAAGCGCATTTACCCACCCCTGGAGTTCTTGCTGAGTGGATTTACCAATATTGTAGTTTTCTAGGTTATTTAATTACAATTTAGTAAGCATTACTAATTAGTGTCCAGTCCGGACTTGTTCTACTCTGGTAAGTAGTGAGTGGGTGGACTTAGTAACTCGTACTAAATAAAAGTTACTAGACTTCTAATTGGTAAAAGTTACTTGGTACTTACTAAGCTAACTATTGCTTACTGTACTTATAGACCCGTAAGTTATAGTGATCTGTGGGCGTCCCCTGTTTGGAGACGCCCTTATTAACTTTACCTTTGTCTTGTCCTCTTGTAAATGGCTGAAATAAAAACAACTTATTCAAATTTTATTGTCTTTATTTGTCAAACACTAAATAAAAAGTCTGCTCCATCTTGACTCCATAATCAGCAATCACTGGACACCTGTTAACAAATCAATATTATACACTATATGTAATATAATGTTTCAATATAATTAAGGTTCCAGGGAATTTAATACTGATTACAACTACTGGTAAATTAGTTTTCGCAGTTTTTTAAGTTTAAAATAATTTACCTTAATTTTAAAGTATCGGCATAGGTTAATAAATTTTTTGAGAAGGGGAAAAATCAACTTATTGAACTGTTTCTCAAGCAGTGGTAACTGATTACAATGAATAAGTTTTCAATATTTTCTAATGTTAGTAAGCTGCAAATATTTTAAATCTAAAAATTTCTTTTTATTATTTCTCCGGAACATTAAAAGCTCACTCGTTAAATTTTTAAAATCGACTAAAAATTAAGATTTCCATAATGCCTACTATTGCGATTTTTTTCAAAAAAAATTCTAATAACCTTTAGATTTTAACTTTTATTTGAGTAGTTACGAAGCTATGTATACTTAAAGATGTTGTTTTCTTAAATACCTATAGCAATTGCGAGATTTTATTCTAGTTGCATTCAAATTATTTCTGTATTGATGAATTTATGAATTGCTGCAATTGCTCCTTTGGGATAGCCAAATATCAATGTTTATTATTATTTTCTTGTGTGTATGTTTTTTTTATGTGACTTTTTGAAAATAAATTTGATTGATTGATTGATTGAATGTATTCTACTTAAATGCTTTCCCCAACACCCTTTTTAACTGAAATTTTATAAATTACTCTAGTATCTAGTTTAGTTAAAATGCTTTAAATATTAACTGAATTATTTTAAGGTTAGTAACTTTTTAAAAATATATAAGTATCTTATTAACTCTTCTTATTCAACACCCATTTAAAGCTAATTATTGACCTGAACTTTCATAAAATAATTATTTTCTTCAATAAAATTTTATCATTGCACAAATAAATGCCATCTTAACTTTCAAAATGCACTAACATCTGTAAATTCTATTCCGTCTATTAGTTGAAACTTGAAGTACTTACATGGACACCATGTTCGATACCGTCCCTTAAGGCGCAATATGACACGACTCAATTTCATGCCATTACTTTTGAGGAGAAAAACTTAAAATAGCTCTAAAATGCATCTCAGCAATAGAAGCGGTAACAAACCTGACGATAGCAACGGTTCTAGTTTTTATGCAAAACCTTCTTTTTCAGGCGATCTGGTTCAAAAGTTTACATTGATGTATAATTCACAATGGGCTAAAATTGAGTTGCGTCATATTGGGCCTTAAGCACGATACATTTAAGGCATAAAATGAAGATTTTTCAACTGTTTGTTAGGTCACTTTGGAGATCTCAGAAAACATATAACTGTTACACTTTATTGAAGGATTAAGTGGGTATCTACTTTAGAATCAGGAATGTTACTAGCAGCTTATATAGTAATCTAAGTTATTCTCAATCTTTTCATACCCAAGGACCACTGGATGGCTTTATTTAATCAATATCGGACCACAATAATAAATAATAAAAAACAGTACAGGCCTAGTACTCCTACTACTTATTAAATAGGAGAGATTATTTAGAGCAATAAATTTGTTGGCTCATATGAAAACAAAGATTTTGGATTAGATCTTAATTATCTTTGACCGATTAATTATTTTACAATAGATCACAGTTGACGTATCTACTTTTAATTGTTTTCACTATGCCGGTTAATTAGTTATTTTATATGCATACGAATTTAATAATCTTTTGATTGATTACCTTACAGTTACATCAATTTAGGCAATGTGTGTGTATGATAAACATTTAAAACTTTCGTAATCAAATATTGTTTACCAATCAGAGAAAATTAGTTAAACTAATTACAATTTAATAAATTAACTAATTCAACCAAACCATTTTAGGGATATACTTTAACTATTTTTATAAATTCATTTCAATTACTTAAAACCGTTTTAATCATTTAAAATATTGTTTTGAACCAAATAACACCACGCACCTCTAAAATCAGATGTTTTGAATCTGATCTTACATCTCTCTATATTAAAAAAAAGTAACAGTCGCCGCCGCCGCCGCCGCTGTTTCAGAAAATCTTCACTTTGACAATTTTGAACTGCCACTACGCAAAATCTATTGAACGGAAATTATTGACCATTTGTAGACAAATGTATGAGGGTCCTTTTCGTTCCAATAGCTAATTAATGAGATAATTAGTTCTGGAATTATTTTATGTCAAAGTCGAAAATTATTTTTTTCTGCTGCGAGTTCGCCCCCAGCAAAATCTATTCGCAGCAGAAATATGATTTTTTGCAGCCGCATTCTCTTAGATGTGAAGTTTTGCACCTCGTCGCCCTTTTTTCGAATTAGTTTTGGAGTAATTAAGTTTTAAAGTTTCGAAATTTTTGACGGGTTTTCAGTTTTTTCGTTATAAAAGAAAAACTAATCACAGTAGAACTATGATATTTTAAACACACATACAATTATTTTGTTTTGTTTTTCAAAAAATTCTAATTAGTTTTGGAGTTATTAAGATTCAAAGTTTTAATTTTTTCTTCTCTTTCTGTGGCCGTTCACTAGAGAGACAGGCGAGTTTTATGATGAGTCTAATTTCTTTTATTTTCAACAATGTTTTTTCTACAAAATGGTTGATGATTATTAGTAGACTTGCTGGATATTTTTTAACATTTCGATTAAATTATTATTGATAAGCTAAAAAAGGAATAGAGCATTCGCACATGTCGTCACTTGGAGGACAAAAACAACGTTGCTAAGGCTGTTGTTAGGGGCGGGAAATAGAAGCATCCAATAGAAGCATTCGCACATGACATCACTGGAGGATAAAAACAACGTTGCTAAGGCCGTTGTTAGGTAAAGTCATGTGATTGAAAATGCTCTATATATTTCAGC
Organism: Tetragnatha montana; assembly: GCA_963680715.1. NCBI lineage: Eukaryota > Metazoa > Arthropoda > Arachnida > Araneae > Tetragnathidae > Tetragnatha > Tetragnatha montana. The sequence continues at coordinate 6,444,159 of OY796677.1, forward strand.
AACATTTTTGTTGTTAATTTAGGGAAATGATACGAATTAAATTATTTATAAGCAAGAGAGGTATTTTCGGTATTACAAGAGGCTTAATTAAGTCGAGAAGAGGGTTAGGCTGGATTGATGAGATGAACAAGCGAGCTCTGCTCGCTAAGATCGCGAAGCGATCTGAAAAGAACTGCGAAGCAGTTACGGGGGTTGGTGAGCGATAGCGAGCAGGGGGCAGGCCCCCTAGTTGGATAAAAAAAAAATCAGAATCACCAACGCCAAGTTGAAAACATGCAACAGAAAAAAACAATAAGAAAATATCAATACACATTTCTGCATAAGTTATTCCCGACTAAAGATACTTCACGGTGCTTATTAACTAATAGATTCAAGTGGGTATTCTATATAATTACATGCTGCCTGTACAAAATATTTCATCAAACAGTGAACTAAATGCTTAACTAAAATGCCAACCCATATATCTGATACAACTTATATTTTTATATTGAAAAGAAGCAAATTTGTAGAACAATATCCTTTATTTTAAACTAAAACTACTTTTAAGATGTTGAGTTGAGTAGTATTATATGAAAATAGTGTTTTCAGATGACGTCACGTCACGACCAGTTTGCTGTAGGTCAACGCGTCTGTTGCTAGGGAGGTTGCCAGGTGCGGCGGTATCTGTTGCTACGGCGGTTGTTAGGTGTGAGATCACTGATTGTAAATGCTCCATTAGAAGAATTCCACTACTATGTAGTTATTTTCTGTAGGTCCGAGTCATGTGATTGAAAATGCTCTATTATATACAAATGAATACTATACTAGACAGCAACGTAAGTTGACCCCAGTACGTCACTAACAAACAAAGTAGCTGTCGCTGTGTCTAAATTTTGAGTGAAATGAAGAACGTCAATTTAAAAATATGATTATTTTGTTAAACCCAAGTATATATAAGTGCTTCTGAATAACGATTTGCGTACCGAAACTCCTCCTAGCAACCCAACAGGCTTTGTGTTTACCGATTTCTTCTTCCGCATTTGTGACGTACTGGGTTCAAGAAACGTTGCTGTCGAGTATAGGTAATTATTTACAGATACAACACACACTAAAAGTGTTTAAGAAATATTTTTTGCATACTTGCTCATATACTTCACTTTCAGATTTTGGAAAGTATTTGTGGGAACATTCTTTTTATAGCCTATCCTGTTTTCTTGGTGTTACTTGAAACTTTTGTAAAAGACTACAAATAACGTCATTTTGCCTTCTAAAATCTCCTATTCTCCAGAAATCATCAAACATTCTCTCTTTCTATCGTCTTTTGAAAAATATTGGTTGCAATTGCATCTAGTATCGGAAAATTTCTTATCAAGAACATTTTTTTTATTTTTGGTGACATAATGATGACCAAAATTTCTAAGTCTCTTTGCCTTCTTACGGTATCTATTCTCAGTATTTATTATCCTTTTCCTCAATTTAATTTTGTTTGTCGGATCATTAGATTCTACTCTATCTAGGTTACAGTCAGATTCATTAAATTGAATAGTAGCTGACGATACATAGGTAACGATGGATCATTACCTAAGGAATAAAAAAAAATGACAATTCAAGCGTTTTCGAAATTTAATTTGACCTCTTGTGTCTAATATCCTAAACTCTTCAAAATCGGTACAAAAATGAACCATAGGTCAAAATACCTAGTTTTTGTCCACCCCTAACTCAATCAATCCATCATTTAATTAATTAAATTCCTTTGATGTATGACAAAACTTGCATGATGTGTGTACTGTGTATTATTATCTTATTGTTCTAAATTTTCGTTTTACTTATGCTTTAAACAACTAGGGAGCTGCTCTCTATCACTCACCGTTCAATTGGCAGTTCAGTGCCTTGTTACGGGTAAAGTGATTAATCGGGCATTATTAATAATGCCCGAAGTGGAGGCGGGTAAAGTGATAAATTTCATTCATAATTACCATTGAATTTATCACATTGCCCGCCTCACATCGGGCATTATTAATAATGCCGATTAATTACTTTGCCCGTAACGTAACATATATACACAAAGCGTCAAAACAATCATCGATTTTCTTTAACGGCACGAAGGGAAGAGCAATACCATTTTTGCTACCAAAGCAAAATCTTTGTTATACAGTTCGAAGTCTCATACCCGTAATTGCCTGGACCACGGCATTGCCTTTCTGCATTAATTTTGATTTTTCCGTCAACGGTTTTTCTATAATTAAAGTGGGAGTCAGTAATTTTTGCCCTTGGGCGAAGCTCCGCTGCTCCAGTCCCAATGTCCAACGAATTCAATATTTGGTCAATCGGAACTTCTTCTCTTCAAGGTTTTCAGTTTCTCCATCACTCTGCGGTCATTGTTATCTTTGTTCATCACCAAGTCGCGCGAGGAGTCACGCATCGGTTCCTTTTGGCTGGGGAACCGCCACCGACTTGCCCTCATTGCCAGAATATTTTAACTATTAAGCACATTTTAACCTCATGCCCTAACTTATTATTTTACTATGTTCGCTATTTTAAAACTCCATCACCAGTTTTAACTGAACTTTTAGGTCAAAAACATCATCCATCATTATTTCAGTTTTTAAATGCCATTAGAATAATTCATGACATTTAATCATATGTACAATTGAAAAGATGCTGGCGTCTCTGAAATTGTTTTTAACCTATCAACCTTTTAATAATGGCGTATAGACTACGCTCGACAACGGGCTTCACGCCCGCATCTTATAAGTATTTTAATAAGCTTCATATTTTAATATTGGTTGGAAACAGACATGACTTTTGATTTAAATATCTTTTTAACTATTAATCTCGTGTTTGGCGCGGAATGTCCGATATAGGGACCTTGCGCCATAAAACCCAAACCAACCAACCAACCAACCAACCAACCAAGTCGCGCGAGAGATCCTACAACATCAAGTCCCATTACTTCCTCGATACGGGCATACTCGGACAGTCATTTCTAGCGTATACTAACCATGATACTAACAATCCTGATATTTCATCATGAAGAAAAATTCGAAATGTAATAGTGCGGAAAAGATGTAACACATTAATACAAGTATAATGCAACAAAAATTTTTGAAATCGGCCAACGTTTGACCTTTGCCTAAAGCTATCAAAGTTTTGATGTTTTGGTCATTTTTGGGGAAATTGGCCGAAAATCCCTAGATAACCATTAAACACTGGTTTATTTCTGATACATGTGGGGTCGGATGGCTGTCTAGGGGCTTAAGTTCCTGGGTTCAGATAGATAATTAAAGACACAGTCCTTTGATGACATCAATCTATCTTCTCATTAAAGTTACAATAAGGTAGGGACATCACAGGACGATACGATGAACAGTTAATATTATAGCAATATAAGAAAGGACGATGGAGAGCCTCCTGCTCGAGGTCTCGTAGCAGTTTGCAGTGGCGTATATAAGGGGGGGGCCCTGGCCCCCCCCCCGAAATTCGGACTAGGTGTACCAAAACAAGTTAAAACGCTGTATTTTAGGGTCAAATTTAAAAAAAAATTCTGGTGGAGGACCCCCAAACCCCCCTTTTGTACTTGGAATTTCATTATTAACAACTTCATAGTTTAAGAGGATGTCCTACTTGACTCCTACTGCGCCTTTTCCCACTAGATGGCACTCCACTCGGCCACGAATTACGAACTCGGGTAGAGCCGGAGAAGCGATAAATGCCAAATGTGGCGGAAAGCAGCGCCTTCGGAAAGGCACAAGACGGAGGGGAAGGGGAATTGGGATTCTCAGAAAATATCCACACACACAAACAAACAGGTGTGGGGGGGTCTGGTGACTTGGAAGGCGATGGATTTTCTGATGTCGCGGAAAAGATCCTCAACCGGCGTATTTTCCATTGGATTTGGAGAGGCCACATTTTAAAATCTGATGAAGAAAAAAAGCGGAAGTGTAACCAGGACGAAATTTTTTGACTGGAATGTAGATATTTCGGGAGGGGATCCCCAATTGCTACTCATGATAATTGTCGTCATTTCAAAAACTTTTATTCGATTATAATGTCTATAATAGTTTTTTTTCAACACAGATTTTTTTATGAAAAACTAGTGACATACATGAACTATACAAGAAAAATTGTTTCACAGGCGTCCCAGTTTGAAGTATCTTTCAACACGCCCACGCTTCGCTTCGTATCAAACGATTCTTTATTTGCCCCACCGACGCCTCTCAATTTTAATTATTCTGATGCAATACTTTTCCACATCATCACATTTCGTTTCTACTCTGGAATAAACTACTGTTGAATAAAACTGTGCAAAATAATAGAAATGAACAAATTATTCATAGGAGAGAAAGAGAACCTAGCATTTTTTTATTTATGAGACGTATGATTTTTTTTACTTATGTTTTTGTATGTGTAGTGTTTTTACTACTTCCTAGAATGTGTGATTAGGAAAACTATTTTTTTTTAATTTTCACACATTTTTTGGATAAGTTATTTAAAAATCTTCTCATGGACCACCTCTGAAGGCCTCACGGACCACCAGTGGTCCGCGGACCACCTGTTGGGAACCACTGATTTAGATAAAAAGCGAATTTAAAAAGGGTATTTCATACGAAATATAAAAATGAATATAAATGACTGAATTAATCAAAATATGTTTTTTCCTAGTCTCGGAGAATTATGCTTTATTTTTGGGATTGTTACTATTGCATTTTCAAAATATAATTGTGAACCCCCATTTGAACTACAGGGGTAGCAGTGACTTTTAAAAAAAATAGGATTCTAAAAAATATATATAGGATCTCTAAAAAAAGAAGCCTTGAAAAACGTTTTAAACATTTTTTATTTGTATTGCATACATTTTTTCTTGAGGTCCATTGTGCTACATTAATATTGCACAAAAATGTAGCATTATGGATACTTTTTTAAAATACGAATACTCTTCATTAAATACTGCTAAGACAAGACAATTGCATTTTACACTGTAGAAATACTGAGGAGGAAAAAATACACTTTGAGCAAGGGGTGGATCAGTTTAAATTACTTGGTTAAATCCAAATGTTTTTAGTAAAAAAAACCTTTAGTGTTTTTTTTTTCAAAAAAATTAACAAAACGTTTACTGAAACATTTTTGCAAATTCACCAAGTTTAAATCTTATCTTAAAAATTATTTTACTTTAATACATTCAAGCCTATGCATTGAAAGAACTAAAGTAACTCTTGCATATTGAGAAATAACTGATTTATTATACATAAGCCAACTGCTTTTTTCAAATCAAATAAATGGTAATTTTATAAAGATCAAATCAGAGATATGTTGGTTCTTTTCTATAAAAACTATTTGTTTTTTTTTTCAGTGTAACTAAAATTTTTATAGAAAAAAAATTTTCTAAAAAATTTCAGTATATACTCTTATTAATTCGATAACCTTGTTTTTTTCCCCAACCCGGAGGGGGAACTGTTCTTTACCGAATGGAAGAAAGCAGGAATTTTAGCACCAACAGCATAAATATAGGAGGCTTTTCAAAATATAGGAGAATATAGGTGGTTTTTTACTAATTTTTCCAAAATATAGGAATTATAGGAGGTCTGCTACCCTGGAACTACCCACGAGCCGCCACTGCCCAACCTTATTTTATGAATAAAAAGTTTTAAATAAGGGTCAACAGGGAGTCAAGGGGGATTTAAATTTTCCTTTGACTATTCAGAACACAATTATATTATACAATCTATGTCGAGACCCGAAAACCAATGGCTCATAAGAGTCATAAGCCGTGCGGCGCTTGAGAGTTGAGTGAAGCGCCGTGAATTCCACAGCAAATTCACATCCTCTTACGGCCATATTTACAATTAGCCTAACCTTTTAGGTTAACCTGAAAATTAGTTTTTTTTCCTCCCGTTTCTCAGGGAAGTGTAAAATGAAAATAAAATAAAAGATTTTTTAAAAAAGCTTTTATTAGGATATTCTAAAAGGTAAAAAATAATTTATTGAGTGTTGACAATTAACTTATTGGGGAGTAGAAAATAACTTTTCAGTAAGTAAATCACAAAAAATAAAAGCTTGGGTGCTAGTTATTGATACATTTACATCAGAAGAGACGAATAAAGAAAGGTAAAGGAATATAATTTCTGGTGCCTACTCTTTAAAAGTAATTTGTTAATTTTACCTCCAAGAACCCTCAAAGATTTGAATCCATGAAAAATTCCTAAATATTTGATACTTATAATTTGTTGCAATTATTGGCAGCTACAAGAAGATCGTTGCTACTGAGGTTAGCAAAATTTTTAGGCGAAGAGTAAATGCTACAAGGTATAAAGGTTGTGTGCTGTACCCTATAAATCTAAAATGTCTCTGCATCTTCGGGTTCTTTTAGGCCTTTGACATCCATCAGGTATATCGTTGCAATCGGGTCTTAGTGATTTGCGTTTTACGGGGCTATTGTTTAACGTTGGTGTACTTGTAATTGGCCTATGAACTGGAGTGGAATGAAGAACATATTCTGTGTCAATCTTTTTTCCACTTTTTTTCAATTTGTCTTTTTTTGCCTTCATTTCCTTTTTCTGTATATCTTCTTCCTTCTTCTTTGCGACAGCTTCCAGAATTCGTTTGGGCTCCCTTAGAGGCAAATTCCTAATTTCCCGGGGATCAATGAGTTCTGGAAGGCAGCATTCGTTATAAAAAAGAATTAATTTCTCTTCTATTGACTTCCAAAACTTTAAGTCCCGTTGAATTCTTATGGTGATGTTATTCTTCGGGCACCACACGAATAAATCACACCACTTTCTATCACTAATGTGCAATTGTCCCTGTATTTGGTAGAAATACTTATGGCGAGTAGGGAGATAGTAGCTACCGTCATTCCCTTTTCTTATCCCAATGTTATGCTTATCACATATTTCTCCTATATCACTTTGCACATTTCTGGCTGAGTAGGGGCATTTTACCTCCAATAACCCATCATCTCCTATTAGTCCATCAGGGCTTGCACATAACATAGGATTTTGGAGGTCTATAAACAATCCACAGCGTGTGACTTTTAGGTTCGTAATTTTCTCATATGCTAAGATGGCTTCATCCTCATTCTGCAGACCATATGAAAGAGCAGGTGTGGAAATTTTCGTGGGATATATTATCCTCTTTACTAGTTTAGCAGACAGTGTGGTTGGTCGCCTTTCTGCTACGTCTTTGAAGAAGGAGGATGAAAGTCTTTTTGATCTTTCCTGCTTCCATCTATTATTACTCCCTTGACCACGAGTTTCGACCTCGAGGGCATCTCTAGATTTCACTTTTAAAGACAGATTGTGCAATTTGGCCTTCAAGATCATAGCACTATCTTCTAAATCAGGTTGGCATGGATTTTCCCCGTAGTGCTCATCCCCTCCTCTTGAAATGTGATTTACAACTTTTTTCTGCTTTTTCTTAATTTTAAAAAGTCTTTTGCGGGACAAATTCCTTGAGTAGTTTCTTTGCCTCCTTATAATAAATTTATTATGCGGTGTCTGAGGACTAACACCTGTAATTCTTTTATGTGCCTCCCGCTGCCATTTCTGACCTGGAAATTGGTAGGCCAGAGAAGCGATGGCTGCACGTCTTCCAACTGAAGAGCCTTTTGAGAAATCTATTCGTTTCCCCCCGAGCGTCTTGCAGAACTGGCTCATGAAAATTTCTGCGGGGTTGTTGGTAGCATTATAGATCAAAGTGGGAGCGTTTGTGATTAGGATCCTTTGGGCTTCCTCCATCACTGCTGATAACAGACCCGACTCGTGCATGGTGTTATACGATGTCAGGTCTGTTTCATGTTTCCTTTTGCAGAACTCCCCACATGATGAATGCTTCCCAAATACGTGTAAGGGTCCATTCTGCAGTTCAAGTGCTAGTTCTTCGATCTTCTCGTTATCCACATTGGATAAATTTTTGGAGGCGTGACATTTTATGGCCTTTCTAGCCCCTAATACAAGCCTCGGAAGATGCTCTAAAAGAATTTTTCTGGCTTTCCTTCCTTTTATACCAGAAAATTTCGAGGCATTTTTCTGGAGTTTTTCCAAGGCTCTGTAATAGCGGCGAACTGCATGGTTGGCGCATTCCACCTTCAAAACTTCTTTTCCATAGGAAACATTTTCTTTCACTTTTTTCATTAAATTTGTGTCCCCGTCTCCTATGATTTTAGTGCATCGAATGTTGTGGATTTGCTCTAAGTAATTCATTCCCTCAACAATTATATTACTTTCCATAGCAGTTGAGGGGCCAGACCAATTTTTCGAACAATGATGTTCTTTCGGGAGAGTCCTCCCCTTTTCTATGGCGATACAAATGAGGCAAACTTTGTTTCTGATGCTGATGTATAAGATTTTTTGGGTCGCAGCTCCAATAATCACTGCAATCCCACTAGAAGAATTGTAGCCGTGACCGTATGACCTTTTACACCAGCCACCATCTACAATTACGCATAAATTGACGGAGCCATCTTCATTTGCATCCTGTTTAGAAAGAGCTATTTCTTTTTCTTCTCTCACAGCATCTTCCATGACGTCCTTTGCGAAAGATTTCATGACATCGCCTGAAATTTTTTCGCAATGTGCAAATGTTTTATTAGACATGTAGGACATGTTCATCATGCTGAATTTTTCCTCTTCCTGGGAAAAGCCGTTTCCTGTAGATATAGCTCCAAGAACCGAAAGGTGGTTCAGAGCTGCTTTTTCTCTATCAGATTTAATCTGCTCAGTAAACGAACACAGTTTCTTACTGCAGATAAAATGATAAGTAAAGACTAATCCCCTTCGAGTAGCTTTACTGAATACTAGAGAGCCTCCAAAATTGCACTCATAGGTGTGCCTCTCTAATTTTCGAGCTTGTTGTATAACATGCTCCATATCGCAGATTACTCTTCCAGAAGGAAACTTGGAGGGCTGAATAAAGTCGCTGTATTCAACCACTGGCAGGCCCGTGCTGGGTACGTTCAGAGGGCGGTGGACAAAGGGTGAAAGGGGCGCCGCCAAAATAATAATTAGTAAACCTAAAATCTTACTTTTCTGTTTAGATTGGCAACTATTTGAGATACATATTAATATTCTGAGGTGCACGTAATATACAAATTTTGTGTAACAATATGAGTGAAATTAAAAAGGGGGATCTGGGGGCTCTCCCCCAGAAAAATTTTAGAAATTTTAATGTTAAAAGTAGTCATTTTGAGATATTTTGGGTTAAAAATGAAGAGGACCACTCCTGATAAGCCACCAAATTTCTATGAAAAAAAAACTACAGTTAATAAATATACATCGAAATTTTGGGAGGGGGTTTGGGGGTCCTCCCCAAGAAATTTTTTTAAAATTTGACACTTAAAAGAAATCTTTAACTCATTCTGAAACCCTTTGGGTTACCCCCTCCCCTAAAAAAAAGACGTTCCTTGTATGTAACATAATTTTCCAAGAAAAAGAAAACACAGTTAATTAAGTATACATACATCAGTTTTGGATAGGGGCTTGGGGGTTCACCCCAGAAATGTTTTAAAATTTGAACCATAAAAGAAAATTTTTGGCTCCTCCAGCTCCGCTCCAGATGATAAGTTTTCAGTTAGTTCAGAAATTTTTCAAAAATTCATGAAAACAGTGAACCTCGGGCTAATCGTAAATCCTTCAAGTAATGTCTCACCAACCAAATGAAATAACCCATACCTTTTCAACCTAACCACTATTGTGTGTGACCCCACTTAAAAGAGTAATATTTTGGTAAAATACCTAGAAATATGAGGGGTTGAAGTGGTCGATTTTCCAAATGAAAGGATGTACAATCAGCATGTCTCCACCCCCTCGGAGAACAGGAAATGAGCCCCTGGCTAGCTGTCACCCATGTCCAAACAATCAAATGATTGATCACTAAATTTCTTTCCTGTATTCCGCGTCTAGTTAGCAACCTGGAGACCACTGATATCTTAAAATAACATTCCAGACTCTACAGATAACAAATTTTCACGTGTACATGAATGCTCTTTTGGTAGTACTAACTGGGGTAGGGGAACAACAGTATATGAAATTATAGAAGCAGTTTTACATTTTGCTTTTGAATTAGCTTACAATCAAAGAAATGATTAACATAGTTTAAAATTTAAATAAAACATTTGGTAAAAAATTAATTTGTTATTTTCAAATGAAGATTTTGAAGAAATATATTTGGTGCTTGGGGTTAAAAATTTCAGGCGGATTTTGCCGCCCCTTTAAAATGGCGCCTGAGGCGGTCGCCTCTCTGCTTCATAGCACCGCACGGCCCTGTCCTGTCCATGACTCTGTTATTAGTAGTAATAGCAATAATATAAAAATTATACGCAATTCGTCAATGCAAAAAATATAAAAGTAGTATATATTTTATTAGGTTAACGAACAACAATTTTTCTGGCATGAAAGAATTATTTTTACAATATACCATCTTTTTAATTTTATGAGATTTTTATATTCTGTTACAATATTAAATGCAAAATATTTTATGAAAGCTTGATAAAGACACCAAAATAGATTTAACTTCGAATTTTTAGAAACAATTTAGCAACTGGTCAAGAGCATAAAAAGCTGTAGTTTTAAAAAATTTAGTTATTGAAATTTCATTTTAAAATTATTTTCTCGTAAATAAAGTGAAAACTAAAGGATGAGTATAAAAAAGAGGAATTAACCAAAAGCTTTAGACCCCCCCAACTGCTCAGCAGCCGTTTATTGCCCTCTTTCCCTTATCTCTACTGTCCACGCCCATTCAACAACCCTCTCCACACCTGTATGCTTCCCTCTCCCTCCAGAACCGTTATCAGAATCAACAATATAATGTTTGCACAGATGTTCTCCTTGTGAAAATAGTGGAAATGAGGTACTATTTTTGTTCCGAACTCGGTCCCTCCCCCAGGTTGGGCCGCTGAATAATGAACATTCTGATATGAACTTTGAGAAATCTTGAAGGGAATTCCAAGTTTTCATAATTTTCTACAAAAGAATACACGGTCTAAAAAAGCGATCTAAAAAAGCACAGCTGCCCCCCTCGTGGCTGCGCCTCTGTAACTAAGAACGCCCTAAAAAAATTAACGCCCCGCCCTTGCAATTTTAACGTGTTTCATTACAGGCCCAAGAAAAAATCAGTGCTGTGCCCTTGCATTTTCTGGTACGTGCATGAAGAAAGACGTCTATAATCTGTTCATTTAGAATTGGCGCCTGAAACAGGATCAATAATGCTTCATAACGGTCATCACACAACTTCAGTGACCGATTTTTTTACAGTATTTTAACTACTTCTGTTTCGGCTGCTTTGTCATTGCAGAAGAAAATGCTTTCGATGATAATTACAATAGTAACTGCTTATAATACATTCCGTCTCAGGCGCCAGTTCTAAATGAACAGACTATAAAAAACACCGCCCCGCCCTCGCAAATTCGAAATATTAAACAAAGAGCAAGAGCGGCATGAAAAATCACCACAGTAAATTTAAAGCGGAGCTTTTAAAATTTCTCGCTAACTTGCATAAAAAAGGGCGCCCTGAAAACACTTAAGGATCCCCTAGTGAAAAAAAAACACTACCTTGACTTAACACTTTCAAACACTTTCACTGCTGTTTTGATTAAGGGCGCCCTTTAGACAGTTTGAATAAGGGCGCCGTAGTAAAAATACCATGCCCTAGCAATTTCAACGTGTTTAACTAAGGGCTTCGGTGCCTTGAAAATTAACCACCTTGCCTTGTTAATGTATGATTAATCTTTAAGTAAAGGCGCCCTAAAAATTCATAACGAAATTTGATGCTAAGGTAAAATGGGGGAGGGAGGGCGTTAAAAAACTTCTTGACGCCCTCATGCTTCAGACCTGATGAAGTAAAACTGAATTGCAAAATTACTAAGTTATAGTTTCATAAAAGTAAGGAACCCAGAGAAAACATTGAGAAGCACGAGTATTAACAAAATATGTAAAAAAATTGTCTCTTCAAAAGGGCGCCTGAGCAAAGGGCGCAGGGGGACACGTCCCCCTGTCCCCCCTGGCCAGCACGGGCCTGACCACTGGAGATTGATTCCCTTCACTATTCCGCTCAAAAACTTGTACAGGAAATTGATCAGCTGATTGGTTATGATCAAAAAAACTTTCAGTGATATCTGTTGAATCATTGCCCTCTACTGAGAAAGTATTGCATCCTTCCAATGCTTCGTTCCTCTCTTCATGAATTGTTTCGTCTGGTATAGAATTGAGGGTGAAGTCTGGTCCAGCAGACACATTCGATACATCAGAAAAAGTTGCATTTTCTTTCTGAGCTGGAAGTTCCAGCAATCCATTAGAGGCCCTGAAAAAAAAATTACTTAATGGAAATGCACATTATTAAAAAAACAGAACACATAAAAAATTCTTAACATTAAATCAATATGTCTCAAATTGTGAGGTGCCCATCCTTAGGGAGCCCACCAAAAGATAAAAAAAATCTCTAATTATAAAACGATAACTTTCACACACACATTACATTTTTTACCAATAAGTATTATTACATCAATTAGATCAAGATTCAATAAAAGTTTAAAAATTTTAAAGTCTAAAAAAAATTTTGATTGGATCTCGATTAAAATCTCATCAAATAGGTTCTTAAATTATATCTATAAAGTTTTAAGCTATAATTGTAATTTTAAGAGTCTGAAAATGAGCTGTCAAACTTAACAAAATTGTTTAATTTCGACCATAAAATCATTTTTTACAACACTAAATTGTAGGAAAATGTCATAAAAGTAGTTAAAATTTATGTATTTTAACATTAGGACAAATATTTTTAAAAACTAAAAATTTTAAAATTCTAACGGATGTTTTATATAACTCTCGATTGAAAACTGATCTAATAGGTTCCAAAAGTGTATTTACCAAGTTTCAAGCTATTATCATAATTTGCAGCGTCTGAAAATGAGCCGTTAAATTTAAACAAAAAATTTTAAAATTGATTTTTCAAAAACTAGGGAGCTACCGCCCCTTGCTCGCTATCGCTCACCAACCCCCGTTAACTGCTGACGCAGGGCCTTCCGAGATTGCTCCGCAATCTTCCCTTCCGAAAAAATAGCTCACTAAAATTAAGTATTTTACCAGAAGTTATTTACCATCTTACCAGAAGCACATAGGTCATATTCATGAATAACACTCTTAAAAGTTATATGACATATATATAAAAGTTATATATATTATGACAAAAATTTAAAAATATTTAAAAAGTTTAAAATTTTAAACTATAAGAAAATTTTTGATTGGCTTCCGATTGAAAATTCATATTATAGGTCCCTAGAATGAATATTTCAAGTTTCAAATCATGATCAATATTTGAAGGGGTTCGAATGCCCCATTTAGGAATCCAACATGGCCGCCTTATTGAAAATTTCTAAACTTAAAGGTACCATATCTCAGTCCAAACTTAAGATAAAGCTTAGAAATTTGAGATTTAGGGTATTTATTTGTTTATGAATGTATGGTAAAAGTTTAAGGAAACTGGAAAAGTTTCAAGACTGTTTTTTTAAATAATTTAAACTTTAAAAAATTTTGAATAAATATGCAATATACTAAAAAGTGCATATAAACATGGCAACATTCTAATATGCAATATACTAAAAAGTGCATATAAACATGAACTCCTTATACCCCACATGCCACATAGATGAAAGCATTAAAGATATTTTTAACAAAATTTCGAAAGCTTAAAAATATAATGACGTTTAATGTTTTGGGAATAAGATTGTTTCTTCCAAAGTAAAAAAAATAAGATAATTCCAAACTAAATTTGGCGTAAATGTCATGATACCAGTCACTCTTCTGTTTATTGAATATCATACATTTAATAAACTGATAAAAGATAAATAAAAAAGCAGGACTGATTGAAACCTTCAGCCCCTCTGGATCCACCAATGTAAGAATATTATATAGTTATTAACTCATTATCGCCCAGCAAGGGGGCATATTTCTAGAACACATAGACGTAGCGTGAAATATGCACTTCTAAATGACCTTGGATTTATACCATGAGAAATAAACCTCACACGAGGCAAGACAAATCATTCATTCCTTCAGAGGTTTTGAGGGTTTTTTCAGGGTGTTATTATATTTTTTATCTTTTTTTATTCTGCTATAGTGTAATCGCGTTTGTCTGAGTCCGATGCTTTCGTTTTGATGTGTTTTTTTTGTATAAAAAAGAGCAGATTGACTCCGTGTGGTATATTGGGTTTATTTTTTATCAATGTAGATATAATACTGTGTTATAACGTGGCTATTCTGAAAAAATTAATATGTTTAGTAAAATTATAGGTTGAAATGAAGATAAATAGCTGGGCTGGGTACTGCTAACTGTTAGGGAACAGAATATAAAGAAAAATACAGGATTTTATAGCCCTAAGTTAGCATTAAACACATTACAGTTTAGTTTTCTCAAAATAAAAATCAGATAGACTTGTTTCAAAATCCCTGAAAAATTGACCCTGACAGCCAAAAAGAGCCAGGCCCCGATGTCAAGACAGGTCTTAAGTCTAAATAAAGATAATAAGTGATTAAAAGCTTCAAACAAGTTGAAATAAATACTTTTGTGCATAAATAAAAAAGTTTCATTCTAACTCCATTGTTTTTAATAGTGTGTCCAAAATAGAGCTAAATGCGTAGCTTTGCATATATGCAAAGACTAAATAATTGCCGATAATTAAAAAAATAATTAAGAGGGAATTTTTTTAGTATTTTTCCTAGTGTTTGGGGCTCATAAGTAATCAATAAAAAAAACATTGGCATTAATAGGAAAATGTGCGCACTAAAGGGTTAACGCATAAAAATGTTAAGAATTATAATTGAAAATAATAGTTAGAAATGATGGGGAAAACTACTTCTTACTTTGTTCAATATAGCGTAGTGTTAAGAAATTTACATTGAGTTATAAGTGTTTCAACACTGAATACTACCAGGACAAGAGTTGGCTGATATTAAATAATAATAATAATACATAAAAACATTCTATACAAGCAACAACAGAAAGCATTGTAATCAATCAAGTTACTTACTTTTCAGATAGTTGTAATTTTTCTCTCAAACGACGTTCTCGTTGAACTTTAGAACGAATTCCACGAGACCTCCTTCGATACTTATTTCGAGATGCATTTCTGTCGTACATCGCAATATCCCCGCGTATTTAACATCAACCAAAAGAATCGAAATTAGACAAGCATAAAAATAGAAACTAAAATTATGAAAAACCGAACAACTCAAATTGCGCGCCTCATTGTAAACAGCGGTAGGGTTGCAAATTACGTCACTCGACTCATAAGATTTTCTCGCCAGAGTAATCGCCAATGTTGGGACTATTGAGCGCGTAAGACTCGATATATTTTACGCCCATCCATTTAATAAATCCATAAAATTACAACACTTGGGAAAAATACTGAAGTTAGTTGGATTTTCAACTTATTTTTTAAACTTTCTTTCAAAGTAAAAAGTTAACTCGTTATATTTAAAAAAAAATAAAATCCGAAAATATCTCTGACACAGTGTATAGATGGCGCCATATGTTTACAAGGGTTGAAATAATTTCCTTTCGATCCAGAAATATTTCAATTGTTATTTTAAGAAAATTATTAGAATTATAGTCAACTTTTTGTGCATAAGGTAAAACGTTGGTCACTTTTCATCGTTTTAAAACAGAAATGAGGGTTCTGTAAGCTAATTATGGGCCGTGGGGATGGGCGTAAAAATTTAACATTACAGGTATAGGGCGCTGAAAAAGTAGGAGACCCTCTTAATAATAAGTTCATCCAAATCCTACCAAAAAATATGTCCAAAATTCGGACTAACAAGGAGAGGATCCCAACGTGTCATCACCGATTTGGTTCATTTTTGGTGTGGAAGTAGTGCATGACTAGGACATCAATTTGTGAAAATATTAAGAAGCAACTTTCAGAAATTTTGGAGAAAATCGCGATTAAAAATCTTAACATGTACTTATATATCTTATAAGATTCCCGTCTTGCAAGCGGATCGTGGTGTAGCGGTAAGAGCTGTGATTCCCAACCCAAAGGTCCCGGGATCGAGTCTCGCTGCATACCGTATTTTTTATTTTTGTTTTCCACGCAGTTTTGAACGCAATTTTGAAACATCTTTTCATTCCTTGTTTCCCAAAAAAATAGTTATTAAATCCAATTTTTATGATCCTATTGTAAATATTATATGTTTACCAACAAAAATGTTTATTTTAACCATCAAATTAGACTCATAACAAATCCTTTTAGCATAACAAAATTGCGTACTTTCTTTCGGATAGTTAGGGATAAATTAAGGTAAAACTTCATATATAAAAATATAAATTATTTTTTTTTTTTGAAAAAATCTTTTCATTCCTTGTTTCCCAAAAATATAAATTATTAAATCCAATTTTTTATGATCCTATTGTAAATATTATATATTTACCAAAAAAAATTTTACGCACAAGAAAAAATATTTTAAAATTTATAATTAAATATTATTAGAAGTTTCTTTCATATCTGTGCACTTAATTGTGTGGAAAATTAAAATAAAAAATATGGTATGCAGCGAGACTCGATCCCGGGACCTTTGGGTTGGGGAATCACAGCTCTTACCGCTACACCACGATCCGCTTGCAAGACGGGAATCTTATAAGATATATAAGTACATGTTAAGATTTTTAACCGCGATTTTCTCCAAAATTTCTGAAAGTTGCTTCTTAATATTTTCACAAATTGATGTCCTAGTCATGCACTACTTCCACACCAAAAATGAACCAAATCGGTGATGACACGTTGGGATCCTCTCCTTGTAAGTGTTCCAAAAACAAGATAAAACCCTGTTTATAGGGGTAAAGTTCCAAAAATTTTCTGGGGAAGGACCCCAGATCCCCTTTTGTACTTGGGACTCTATTTTAATAACTTTTTAAATATTAAGTTCATTAAAATGTACATCCAAAATTCGGACTTAGTGTACCAAAACTAGTTAAAAACCTGGTTTTTTTAGTCAAACTTCAAAAAGACCCCCCCCTTTAGTACTTGTATTTTTATTACTAACAAGTTTTTAGTTACTAACTAAAGAACCTAAGTTTTACTAAGTAACTTAAACTAAGTTTTTAGAACCTAAGTTATCACATAAAAACCTACATTGGACCTATTAAATATGTGGGGGAGGGGCTGGGGAGTAATTTTGGGCCCCTCCCGAAATAAATTCCTATATATGCCACTGGCAGTTTGTAAAATAGTCGGAGCTTGGTGCACGGTGGCCGCTCGCCTTCGTGTCTCCACCAACTCTGTCTCGAGAGAGTGTCGGCCGCTAGGTGGCGCCGCAAGTAAAATATGTAAGCCGGCCGCCAGGTGGCGCCGCTCAAGGGTTTTAGTTGTGGATTAGCAGGGTACCATATAAATGTAAACAAAACAAAATTGCTTATATGACAGGATTTTTTTTTTTTGAATTTGAAAACGGTTACCCTCTAATTTTTTTATAAATGCCTTGACCTCTTCAGACATAAAATGTTATCCATCTACGATAATATTAACCAGTGTTGAATCTCAATTGAAGATGGTCTGTGTGTCTCTTATGACAGATTTTTTTTATTTTTGTGAACTTGAAAACGGATACCCTCTACTTTTTTTATAAATGCCTTGACCTATTCAGATGTAAAATTTTATCTCTCTACGATAATATTAACCCGTGCCGAATCTCGATTGAAGATTGTCAAGCAAGATAAATTACCGGCACGCACCCGTATATACTCACCACTTTTTTCTATTTTTTTTCCTAAATAAACCAAAAAATACGGTTATTATATAAACCTAAAAATATAAGAAAAAAAGTAGTGAGTATTAGTGGGCACGTGCCGGTAATCTTGCATGTTTGACCATCTTCAATTGAGATTCGGTACGGGTTTAAATTATCGTAGAGACATAAATTTTATATCTGAATAGGTCAAGGCATTTATAAAAAAAAGTAGAGGGTATCCTTTTTCAAATTAGCGAAGAAAAAATTTTGTCACATAAGAGACACTGACCATCTTCAATTGAGATTCGGCACGAGTTAATATTATCGTAGAGGGATAAAATTTTATATCTGTATAGGTCAAGGCATTTATAAAAAAAAGTAGAGGGTATCCTTTTTCAAATTAGCGAAGAAAAAATTTTGTCACATAAGAGACACTGACCATCTTCAATTGAGATTCGGCACGAGTTAATATTATCGTAGAGGGATAAAATTTTATATCTGAATAGGTCAAGGCATTTATAAAAAAAGAAGAGGGTAACCGCTTTAAAATTCGCAAAAACATTTTTTTCCTGTCATATAAGGGACACCCTACTGTATAGGTCTTATTTGTAATTGCCCTCCCCCTTGAACAAGTATCTTCAATAAAATACCTCGGATTAAAAGTTGACTCAAACCTAAAATGGAAATCCCACGTCAATTACCTAACAAATAAATTACGCTTTATTTTTTACACAAACTTTACTTCATAAAAAAGATAATAAATAAGAACTTTTTGCTTCAACTCTACTTCTCCTGGGCCAATTCAATAAATAGCTACGGTATTCTAGCCTGGGGTGGGGATTACTTACAAAATATAAATCCAATAATTAAAATTCCAAATAAAATCATTAAATTTCTAAGCAGTAGCAACCAGTTCCCTTTAATAGATCTATATAAAAAAACTTAACGTTTTACCAGTTCACCTTTTTTTCTTTAAAACAATAGTTTATTTCACTAAACAAGCAAACGATTCTGACCTAAGAAATTTAACTTATAATCTACGTTCAAGAAACTTATACTTTGTACCCTAAGCTAAAAAAGAAATTATTCATAAAAATTATGTTTATTTATCGGCTAAGTTTTACACAATATTTTACCCAAAGATATTAGAACAGAAAAATCCCCTATTAAGTTTAAACAATTATTAAAGCTTTTTATTTTTTAATAGAAAATATTGAGGTACTTTTTTTTTTAAAAAAAAAAGGAACAAACGCTCTCAAAATTTTGAGTTAAGTCATTCTGAAGCTTGCCTTGCGATGCCACTATTATGTATGTGTAATATCTATATATTGTATATGTATGTTTTTTCTATTTTATTATTTTCAAATAAAACTCCTTTAGGTTGTCCATATGGGTTTCTGACCCCTGGCGCACTCATATGTCTTCCTGTTTTTTTTTTTCTTATATTTTTTTTTAGTGTGTTCCGATTGTTAAATGTGCATGTTGTGTACGTAATAAATAAATAAAGAATTTGAAATTATTAGTAAAAATTGCTTTTTATTAAATTCCCATGCATAAATTGGTATTTAACCTTTCATGTAAATGGATACTTTATATCTGTATGACAATATGTAAATAAATAAATAAAGAATATTGTTAGATATTGCACTATTTACCAATGCCGAATATTTTTCCGAATATTAATATTAGAATTTCAACTTAAAATTTTACAGGCATGTTTATTAAGATATGTTCAGTTGTAATAAAATTAAAATTTTAAAAATTTACAAAAATTTGGATTTTTAATTAATTATTTTCCTTTTTTTTAATTTTAAAGATTTTGAAATACTTGTTTAAAAGAAAGTTAGTCCAGATGCATACCATTTTGAACAGATAAGCTTAATAAGTCTATTATGAACCACAGCAAAACACTCTTTTAGTGAAAAATAAATCACCACTAAGATATCCTTAATTTTTTTTAAATTTTTATAGATAGGTTTATGTATATTTAGATGACGGGTGTTTGTGAAGCCTTCGTGGCTTGGAGGTAGAGAGTGAGCTTTCTAACCTAAAGGTCTTCAGATCGAATCCAGGCAGCAGCCAAATCTTTTAGCATTTTTAATGAAATCTCCAATAAGATAATTCCAAAATACTTTGATAAATAGGAATGGCTTGAATGTCCTTGATGGCTCAGTTGGCAGAGTCGTGGTCCTGCTGTGCAGAAGGTGCTCAGTTCGAAACCTACTAACCTAACATTCTATCTATCTGTCCTCTTCTAATGTAATATGTGATATCTTCCTCTTAGTAAATAATACTCTTAGTAGTAAATTGATAATAAAATTATTAATTTCTTCGAGCACCTGATGTCGCAGCTGACCTAGGGGACAGAAACTGGTGACCGAGTCGAGTCCGTTCACCCGTCGAAGATGTCGAGGTTCGGACGAGAGGAGGTTGTCCTGGCGGACCTGATCTGCTCCCCGGGGGGTCGCGGGCCTAGGGGGTTCTTCGGATAACCCCCGAAAGCCCCTTCGCCCTGGGGGCCAGCGGAGAAAGGTCCGTCAGGAAACCAGTTTTGCCAAAAATTTTAATCCCAGGGAACAATTTGTGGACGACCCCATAACGGAATGCAATTTGGAGGCGGCCCCCTAAGATATTAGAATGCAATATTTTGGCTACATTACCCGTCTTTCACAACCCTGGTTTCACTCAAAAAATGCTCTGTAAATTTTTTAAAAATTAACTGTAACCGTAACTGTGACGGTTAGGATTTTGTAAAAATGAACTTGATATTTCGTTGAGATTCGAACCGGGCACCTTCTGCTCCGAAGGCAGATACTATGCCAACCAGGCAACTGGGTTCACATCTCTCTCAAGTTAAAGTAGATGCGTTCTTTACCTCAAGATGAGTTTTAAAGAAATGACTACTCCCAAAAGGAAGATTTTCGATTTATATTTTTTCCTAACTTTTTTAATTTGAAATTCCTAGAGATTGTTAGGTTAGTAAGTTTCGAACTGAGCATCTTTTGCACAGCAGGACCACCACTCTATCAACTGAGCTATCAAGGACGTGCAAGCCGTCCCTATTTATCAAAGTGAATTTTCTTATTGGGGATTTAATTAAAAGTGCAAAAAGATTCGGTTGTTGCCTAGATTCGATCTCAGGACCTTTAGGTTGGAAAGCTCACACTCTACCACCAAGCCAAGAAGGCTTCACAATCACCTGTCATCTAAATATATATAAATCTATCCAGAAATATTCGAAAAAAAAAATACTGGTGATTTATTTTTCACTAAGATTTTTTTTGCTGGTTTATATGAGACTTAGTAAGCTCATTGTAGGAAATTCTATATTTCTGGATTTTACATATAAAGCACAAAATGTTGTGAAACTTTCATAGCTTTAGCTCTTTCCGTTCGAGAGTATTTTCTGGTTAAAGGGACTTTCCTATGAACCCTGTATATACAAAGTTTAAAAAAACTAATCATATTTCTAAATTGAAGTTCTTAATTTCACTCAAAATTTAGACAACGCCCTGGAAACTACTTTTTTGGTTGCCTCACGCTCTAGCACTCAGGCCTCCGGAAGCATGCTGCATTGACTTTTAAATAAATACTGAAGACTGAATTTTGCCATTTTAATTATAAAGACACCTAATCGTTTTCATCGACATCGAAGACCTTACCACTTTTTTAATTATTCTACTTTTTACGTCCTTCCCAGAGTAAATACCACTGACATCATAACTCTCACTTGCTCGAAATCGTGCTATTCTGTTCCCTTGGGAGGGCTAGATCAATGGTTCCATACTCAGAGAAGTCTGCGGATCAGCAAGTTTAAAATGGGAATCTTCACGGACCACCCCTTATAGCTTAAAAGTCCTACACC
The DNA here is from genome assembly GCA_963680715.1 of Tetragnatha montana. Lineage (NCBI taxonomy): Eukaryota > Metazoa > Arthropoda > Arachnida > Araneae > Tetragnathidae > Tetragnatha > Tetragnatha montana. Next base: position 6,465,711 of record OY796677.1, read on the forward strand.
CTCACAAAATTACAAGATAGAAATTAATTTTCCCCCATTAAGCATAAAAACTTATAGGATACTCTGAATTGTAACTTTATTTTAAGAAAAATTTAATTATATCTCACACGAGTTAAGAATTTTTGTTTGATTTAATCAAATCCTCGAGACCTACAAAAATGTAGCCGATTTTGTTTCAGTGCTCTTAATTTCACTCAGTACACAAAAGTATTGTTAATAATTTAGTGGTGACTATTATCCCCACAAATTACTCTGCCAAAAGTCATCGTAACGGATATAATTCAATCTTTTCTTGTTGTATTCGCTCAAATTTGTACTCATTGGATAATTTTGGGGTCCCCTCCCACGGACCACTTTCAAGACTCTCACGGACCACCAGTTGGGAACCACTGCTATAGACAATGAAGGTACACAACCATGAAAACTTGAGGACAATATTTGAGCGCGTTATCTAGGGATTTTCGGCCTATTTCCCCAAAAATGACCAAAACATCAAAACTTTGACCACTTTGCGCGAGGGTCAAACGTTGACCGATTTCAAAAATTTGTTTTGCATTATACTTGTATATTAATGTGTTTTGTAACTTGTATATTAATGTCTTTTCCGCACTATTACGTTCCGAATTTTTGCTTTCGTCTTTTTCGACCCGGCCTAGTATGGATGGATTACATAGAGCGGACTTGGGCTCTTTGTTCTCCTTGGTAAATAGGGTAGCTGACCACAGATTGTGCCATGCATGTTTCAGTGCACTTGAAATCCTTGAATAATTGTATCCTGGGACTTCAAGATGCTTCTTGAACTTCTGCTGTTCGAAGTGCAATCTTGGGAAAATGATAGAAGTTCTTTGCTTTTGCTAAAATATTTGCCTTTCTGTAGGTCTTCGACATAATCCTTCACATCATCCACCAGCTTGCGAACTTGTGTTGATACTGAACTCAATGTAATGGCATAACTTTGCAAAAACAAATTCAGTTGGTCAACTTTTAATAATAAATCCGCCAAGAACAACAGTGTCAACAACACTCGCAGGTTGGTCTCGAACACCTTTTATTTCGGGCTCTCTTGTTTTAACAAACAGAGCGTCTAACAGCCATATTCACAGCCATCAGCGTCAGTGTTAAATCCACGGTCAAAGAAGAATTCCACCAATCAGAGTCAACGGAAAGATACTTTTTCTTTCTTTAACCGCTGGTTAACCTCGACGCTGATGGCTATGAATATGACTGTAAGGCTTCCACTAGCTGTCGGTATCGCATCTGTCACAGCCTTTAACGCAGTGGTTCCCAACTCAGAGAAGTCCGCGAACCACAAAGTTTAAAATTGGAACCTTTACGGCCAACCCAGTGCGATAGCTTAAAATCCTTTATCCTCACAAAATTGAAAGATGAAAGTTTATATTCCCTAATTAAGAGTGTAAATTTATATGATGCTCTGAATTCTAAATCTATTCTAATTCTATTTAAAGAAAATTTTAATTAAAACTTTTGTTATGATATTTGGACCTACGGAAATGTAGCGGAGTTTTAACTCTTAGTGTCACTTTAAAAAATTATAGTACACAAAAGTATTGTTAAAAATTAAGTGGTGACTATTATCCACACAAACAACTTAGCCGAAAGTCATCTCGTCACGGATATATAATTCCATCTTTGCTCGTCCAATGCGCTCAAATTTGTATTTATAGGATTATTTTGTAATTCTCCGGGCCCCTTCACGGACCACCGGTTGGGAACCACTGCTTTACCGCGTGAAAGCCACCTCGTAACTGATATCTTCAGCACTTTCAAGGTTGTGATGTTAAGCACTTTTCCTTGAACACTTGAGACTTCCAGTGGAACATTTTCCACAAGCTGACTAGAACAGAATCAACTGATTTCAGGGAATGATATTTTTTGAAAAGATGAATGAACAAAGACAAGGGCAAGTCTATGATCGCGGCAGTTTACATAAATGCAATCTTGGTCTTCTCTGCACCCCAGATGTTTCTCCCCTCATGACATTAGCCCCACATCCAAAGCAATAAGTAAGCAATTGCTTAACTTAACACCCTTTGCTACTAGGAATTTTTCGATAGCATTAGTAATACATAGATTCCGCAGTTGTTGAACCTAAGTTTACAATTCCTAGAAATTCCTCTTTGATATTGGATGCTCCTTGGACCTTACAAATCACACCTAATTGGTCTCGCTGTGCCTCGTCTGCAATTAAAGCATATTCTTCGGAGCATTTTATTTCCGTAAGAGTTTTTCCTTCCAAATATTTGCATCTCTCATTTCATTTCCTATAAATTTTATCACAGGTTCGAAGTTTTAAGATACTGCTCAGTGTTTTTTACTCATGAAGTACAGTACTTTAATATATACTTTACAAGCAAATTTTTCTCTCCTCCTTAACTTTTTTTTGACCCCAATTCAATTTTTTCAGCAACAGAAGGGCCTTGAACAGATTTAAAGGATGAAAATGCTTCCTTATGCTTTTCACTATTTCAGTGCATACGGATGCATGTGGTAGGATGACCCAAAAAAATCTACACCTATTGTACACCAAGGTCTGTCCTTATAAAAAGGCCATTAGAAGGAACACGGAAATATATCCAAGAGAAGAAATGCTTTTAGGATCGATACGTTTGACTTCAGCTTGCTTTTCTTGATTTTTTTCTTCAACACATATATCTGAATCTGAAGAATCCACATCATCTGTTAAAGAAACCTCTAAAATTGGAGCAACACTGGGAATTAAGGCATCAGAAGTACTTGGAAAGTCAGTTTTCTCTTTAATTTTACAATTTTCAGCAGTTGAAATAAATGTTCCTCTAACACCAAACCATCTTCTGCACTTCAAGTACTTTTTCGATCAGAAGTGTTTTCAGGTTCCACGGACATATTTACTGTTGAAATGGATACAACAAATGAAACACCTTCAGTAATGTCAGTCAGTCAGGTTTTGTAGGTAAATGGAAAACTGTTTAAATCTGCCCCCTTTTCTTAGTAATGAATGACAAATTAAAAAACAATTGAATTTATTAAGCGAGTAATTTATTAAGTCAACAGTAGAACCAAATATATTCCTTTGTGGCATGTGTGTTGTGTGTGTCTGGAAGCAACTGGTGGATTGGAATGGTTCAAAACTTTAATATTGAACATGAAGACTATGATGTCCAATTTATGCACGCTCATGGACCAGCTGAAAATTTCTTCTGGCCTCAAAAAGAAGACAAGTTATACAAGATTGATTCAGAATCAAAGAAAAAAATAACCGTGTTTTAAAATAGATATAAAATAAATTTTTGAATAAAACTGATGTATCATTATTTTGTTGGTTTTAAAGAAATATTATTTCTATTTTGCATGAGACTCACTATTTCACACATTCATGAGGCATCCAAGTTTCATTGAAGGATACGAACTATTGGGACTTAAATGCTTTAGTTTATAATAAAGGTAAGTAAAAAATTATACATTCTTCAGTGAAATTGTGATTGCTGAATGTTTCTTTTCATTAATGTATAGTAGAAGTGTCTTTCTCAGAAAGAACTCAATTGGTTCCATTTTAAGTACTAATCTTAGGATTTATAAACTTAGTTATATTTTTCTGATCACATAGTATATGCTTCTATATTATTGAATAACTAGTTCTATGCCCAAAAATCATACTTCTACTCGTATATAAATACGTAAAACTAAGTTCTTCCGGAAAAATACATTTTTGCTTTTCAAATAGTGAAAAAAACCTTTAAAACCCCAAACTCTACTGATATCTTTCCACTATTTGAAAGGAAATTTCTTCTACTTTCTAATGGTATATAGTTTATTGAAAAATATTCATAGAGATTTTAGCTATTTGCGTTTTTTTAGGACCCCATGAAAACTTTTTTTTTTGTGTTTGAGAGCCGTTTTAACCCCGATAAACAATTCCAATTTTAAAATTCAAGCCACCATTCGATTCTGTAGACTGTTTATGACAAATTGTACCCAATAGTTTAAGTTCTACCTAAAGAAATAAAAATTTGGTAGTGTCAAACGCAAAATAACACGAGCCCGAATCGCCCGCTCAAAATCTAGACGGGCTAAACTCCGAAACTACTAGACAGAATGGGCTCTTCCCACGTGACGTCATCACCATATGGAGTTGGAAAAACATTCCGACTCTTACCATTCCAACACGTGTGTTTAGAATGTGTGTTAAAGGCTTTAAAAGTTATTAAATTGTTTTCATATTATTTTATGCTTTTTATATACGTATTTTATGTAGTACTGCATTGTTATCTATAAGTTTTAGGATCTAAGGTATTTTGTTTTTAACTAATTTTAATCAAAATGAACAAACTTATTGAAACTCCGCTTTACGTGAGAGATTTCAATTTGGAGCAGGTCCTCTGGGCAGGTGGAAGAAAGAGCTTTCATTTTCGTGAGTTGGCCTCTCGTCTCCTAACTGGAGCTCTTGCAAGAGCATCTTTATCTTGTGTGTTTCAGAATCTGAGAAATGCTCTATGAGGCGAGTTTTCAGTGTGTCATACTTGTTTTTATGTCACTGACCAGAGAAATGACGTCCGTTTCTATAGCGGCCACTACATGATGATATTTTGTATCGTCTCTTGTTATCCCGGTTATAACAAACTGACTCTCTATTTGAGCGAAATACAGTTGAGGGTTCTTTCTCCAAAAAGGAGGTAAACTCTCGCAACCTCATTTGATGTAGTAGTGGTATGAGCAACCGAAATAGGCGGAAGACGACCAGGCAGTGGTGGTAAGATATTTTCCTGCTCTGACATATTGGCTTTTTAACGTCCTAGGGTCACCAGTTGTTAGGGGTTAATAATTGAATGAGTAGTCCGATGATTTATAAAATAATAATTAACTTTTAATTTACAAAATTTAAACAGATTTTAATTTACAACACTTTCAATCACTGATAATTATTTCAAACAGATGATGTGGTCTCGCTTCATGATCTCCATGGCATACGACATGAAAAGTGAGAAGCAGGTGTTAAAACAGTTAACTGGCTTGCTTCATTAGTATTGTTGTGAGGACTAGTATAGCTACAAGCCCATCGCATAGATCTATAAACTTGGTTCATCTTGAAATTTGGAAAAGTAAAATTATTTTGATGAGATGTAGATGTTAAACTATTTATTCCTGTCTTAATTTTCTTCACAAACATCATCTTTATTTTTTCTCCTGTTGTGTAATCTTCTGCAGTGGCTTGTAGTCCCTCAAGAACTATAGAATTCTTCAACAGTCTTGAATGGTGACGTGCATTCCACTTCAGGACAAAAAAGAGTTGGTTCATTTTCGCGCGTTTTCTTTATCTGAGGTGGGTGGCCGGTTGGAAATTTATGAGGGAAGGAATTTATGGACATTGAATTTTAATATCTGATTTACATTTCGAATATTTATTGATGTTTGTTTTCCAGAACCATGGTGTTTCCAAAACCTTATCCCCTGATCATTTTGTAGGTTTGCTGAGTGATAAGTTGATATTCCTTTTAATGTGATTTTTCGATGGAACCTTCATCCTGTAAAACTTCAATTACCGAGGGCTTTACATTTCTCACCCCATCAAAGATAAAAGAGATGTTAAAACATCCTTTGCTGATGTTACATCGTGCCCACTGTGGAGATAACTTTTGATGACAGCGGAATCTGTCACATCGGTCCTTGCCACGTTGTGGCACATTGAACTCACTATGTGTAACTTGAAACCCCATTCCATGGGCTATCGCAGCTTTACCTGCTACAACATTTACTGTCGAGTAACACCCGGCATTGTCACTCCTATCAACTATTTTTGTAACACTTGGAAAATCTTTCTTTACTTGCTCTAATACATGTTTGAAAATACATATAACGGCATACATATCTTGAATACAATTGTCTATAAGTGTAACGTATGTAACCTTTCGTTGCCTTCCATTCTCATCCATAAAAAATATACAATCTATGTGATTAGAGATACCCCTTTTGCCAAACCACTCTTGCATTGTTTCACGAAACTTTTGAGGCAAAATTTTCATTCCACAATCTCTTAACCAATAAATAGTGTTTTCGTCAATCATAGATTTCAATTTAATTTTACCATCTTCTTGTTGTATTTCCCTTATAATATGTTTTTGCCATTCTAGAATAGAAAGTGAAGCACTCTGGACTTCGTTAAGTAGCTCTTCCTTGTTTTCTTGACAGTTATCTTCTACAGCCTTTTGCACATCTTCTAAAGTTGATTGAAGTATTTCACAATCTTCACAGATTAGTGGATGATCATGCAGGCACAGTTCTTGAAAATCTTTATCTATGGGATCACTTAATGCCCAAAGTCGACAGTGACTTGCCACTTCACTTTCCTTCGTCATTACATGGGTTGGGTAAACAACTTTAAGATAGTACTTACATTTTTCAAGGTTCAGTTTTATTTGAGTTTGCTTAGAAAGATCAGTAGATGATGTCTCTATTATACTTACCAATACTTTAAATCCAGTCAATCCATCAGCAATGAATGTGTAGAGACACTGAGTTGCAAAACGCTGGCTTGCTTTGCACTCGTTTATAATTATCCAAAGACTACTAGTGGAGAGAGTGGAAATTCCTATATTATGACAGTAATTCTCATAAGCTAATATGATGTGTGATCTTTGAATTGTTCTGACTGCTTGAGGAATTTCAAATGTTTTTCCACTGCTGAGACAAATTTTAGTTGTTCCAAATGCTACATATTGGATAAAACCTGCCGTAAAAACAAAATCTATAAGATGTTCTACTTTATTCATATCTAACCGTTGATTTAATCTTAGATCGGGATGCCATATTTTATTTAATTTTTCAAAAATTTAATTTTTCCTGAAGAATATTCTCCTGCTTTTTCGATGATTTTTTGTGAACAACCAAACATTTCTTTTAATTTACGTACAAGGAATTCTGATACTCTTGTACTTATAAGAATTATTTTGGTGCTAATGTTTTCAACAGTCCTTACAGAGCTGCCACTAAATCACTATGTGTTTCTATTTATTTATCAATGTCATCTGTGGAAGAAGACATCATAGACAAAAATTCTTTACTTTGTCCAGGACACAAGGTGTTAGACAATGCTGAAGAAAAATCATTCATTTCCTAAGCCTCCTAATTTTTTACTATTATTAGAAGTAATGACTTCACATACTTCCCTACCGTAAGAATAATAGTTGATTATTGTTTGAGAATGGATGGGAACGTCTCCTCGTGTTTTATGCCATGCAACTAGCTGCTTGAGTGTGTATGAAACCGGCATCTTCGTCACAAAAAAGAAAATTATGGCTAAAATATCCCGAAAACATACCCGGGTTTTTTCGAAAAACGTGTTAATCTTCTTTTTTAATCCAACAAAAATCAGTTACAGGTGGTGTATTAGGGTTTGTTCTATGGGATGTTTGCCATACTGTGGCTTAATATTGAGCTCTTCTAATGGCTGGGTGTAGGGCAGCTAGTGTTGGTGTGATACTCGCATCTTCTTCTTGTTCTTTTTTGTAAAAAAACACCATCTTAGCTCACACAATGTTGTTGTATTAATTTTTTTTCAAATGCACTGAGCAAATAAATTTCTCAAGTGCGATAAAGGTGTCAATATCCAAGTGATTTTCTTTACCTAATGCCGCTAATGCATCTAGAATTCTATCGCTAGCATTGAGAAAGCTTTTCCAAAAGCTAGTTTTGGATTTTCCACTAAATGAAAAATTCACCTTTTTTTTGCCCCTAGAATTCTCTGCTCTTCCCATAAAGCCATAAAAGATCAGGCACTGATGGAATCACAGTATCAGTTGATGTAAACATTTCTCTGAGATGTTTTATCTTTATTTCGGATAAACCTTTAGGATTTCATCTTTCAAAAAGGGATCCAAATCAGCAGTTCCATAGCTTCCAGAAACCTGGAGTGGGGGTACCCTTTTTTAACAGTTTCTGTATAAGAAGAACCAAACACCAATGAAGAAAACACGTCAATCAATTTACTTGATCCGTACTTCTTATAAAGAAACACTGCTAACCCGATACGAGGAAGGGTAAAATGAAAGATCTGGGCCTTACTGCTGCAATAAGACAATGAGCGAGACTATACCCTTTTCCCTCCACAAATCATGATCTCCCCTTTTTTTGTTCAGAAAAATAATTTCCAAAAATGTACGAAGAGTTTCAGGAATGAGTTCCTCATTTCCTTCCATAAATATATCAGGTGGGGGGGGGTACTGTTCTGTCTCATAAACCTGGCTCCTGATATCCTAGCCATAATTCTAGCAGCCGTCTGAACAACCCGGAGTCTTTCCTGTTCGTTTTTTAATGCCTGTTTGTACCAAACATCATTCAAAATTTTAAAACATACTACCTGATACTCAATTATATATATATCGTGTTCTTCGAATATTTTTTCTAAGAGGACACTTACAGGGTAATTTAAACTTATTTTCTGAAAGATTAAGAAATTTAAACCGATTTTCTATTTCTTTTCCTAGAGTCGAAGCTTATAAGGTTTTTTTTACATTTTCGGCTCCAAAACTTTTTAATTTTTTACCCATTATAGTATCCTCCTCGGTAACATTACCTTCTTTTATACGTAATTTAAAGCCATGGCTCTTCTTATGTAATTAGCTGACAGAGACTTAGCAGTTTTTCAGTTCGACATTCTTCCGTGTACTTTTTTTTGGTTCTTAGAGTATTTGATTGATATTTGTTTTAAAGTTGAGTTTCATATTTTTTATATTACTAAATTTGTTATAATGATAACTGCTGTATTGTCTAGTGGCATTGTTTTTTTTTCCATGTTGCCGCCACCACACAGCAATAAGCCACAACATCACAGCAAATTGCTATAGTGGTGGCTGATCCATAATGCACGGTTGGATTGTGTATTTGAATTTGTATGTTCATTATGGAAATAAAATATTTATTTATTATATCGCTTCCGTATTTTTTTGGTAGATGGGCTTTGACTGTCTTTTTGTCAGGACGATTCTTGATTTGGTCCATCAACTCATCGAATAAAAACTGGCATTCGCCATCACTATTCTTGATAAGTGCAGATATCACTCATTGCTGCTTCAATATCGTTTGAGGATGTTTTTTTTCTTCTCCTTTGTTTTAGGGCGATTGTACAATTTTCTCATGCATAAACTACGATACAGACATTTAGAGGCCACCAAGTGTGTGACAGGCAAAAGTCGTTTAATAATGGTTAGTCTATCGTTTTTCTGCTCTATTTATGATAGTTTTCTTGACAGTCAAAGTTCGAACCTGATGCACCTTATTGCGATTACATTTCTTTTTCATTTGAAGTCCTTTGAACTCAGGTGTTATTACTAGACCACACATAAAGCAGTGAGTTTTGAAATTAAAAGGTGTCAGTAGAACGTTTTTTAACTTGATTAATATCCTGCACCCCTTTCTTTAAATGAGCGATAATCATTCTTGCTTTATTGTAACTTTTACGGCATCGCTCATGAACATCAACAGAAAACTTCTTCTGCAACTGAACATGCTTGCCATTTTTCCTTTTCTTGCTGGACCCAATTAAAGTTTTCACTCCTTTTTTCTTCACCGTAGTCATCTTCTCTTCATTGTAATCTAGCACTTCGTCACAAACAAAGCAAACATCTAAAGCCATTTAAACTACACATAAATATGTATTACAACTAAAATGGTTGAACCGGAAAGAATACGGGTTTACAAAAAATATTCGTTTGAGAAAAATTAGAAAGAATAAGTATAAGTCATTTTATCATTTTTACAAAATCTGTAAAACTTTAAGAAAACTGAAGGAACATAGACTATGTTGTGGCAATATATAAATTATATCTAAGCTTTATATAAAAACTAGCTGATATGCCCGCCGTTGCTCGGGGGATAAAAGGCTTATCAAACTGTGTGTTAAAATAAATAAGCATTATCGTTTACATGCAATAGAGTCAACAGTCTTCCCGCTAGGATTCTTTTTTAATGCCATACCACTTCGTTAAGATATAAAAAACCCTTTAAAAATGCCACCTGTTTAGATTTAATGTGTGAAATCCCCATCCCCGTTTTTAAAGATTATTTTTCAAAATAGGAAAAAAGTCAGGGGACCTTCTGAACCCCATTATTTTTTTCTCTTTTGTCCTTTTCTCCCTCCATCCATTTCTGCAATTGGTATAAATGTATATTTGAGGCAAATTTCTCCGCCTTCGCTTCACAATAAAGATATATTATTGAACAGCAATGTCTATAGATAAAACTTATTTCCCCCTCATCCCGCTAAATTTTTATATAATACAAAACAAATTAATATACTACATACTTTCATACTTTTTTAAGATGTTATAAAAATCTTAAAAAACCGGTTTAGAATTAGTGTTTATAACCATTTTTTAATAATGATAATTTTTTTTAAATCAGGGGGAGACCCCCTGAACCCCCCTTTGCTGATTTATCACCAAATCATTCATTGAAAGAAATTTCAAACATGAAATAAAAGTAAACATCATTTGAATCTACACTGAAAATGCCTGTGATAAAATATTGTTTAATTTGAACTTTGCTGGAAATCCTTAAATTTGATTAAATAGAAAAAAGAATAAAATTTTTCAGTGGAACGGTTTTTGGTTATCATAAAAAAATTATTTAATCATTAAAAATTGTTTCTTTATCATATTTTTTAAAAATTCACCTGTTATAAAACATTTCAAAATAAATATTTCCAACAATAGAGTTTTTGCGTGTCCTGGAAAGAGCAATAATCGCAATAAATTTAACATTGAAGGCTAAGCATAAGAATTTAGAAAAGGGACAAAAAAGGCTCCTTGGAATGCTTTGATTCAGAAAATTCTTTTTCGCAAACCTTCCTGGTTGTGTGAGGAACAACATGCTAAAATTTCATAATAATCACATTAATAATGTGGGTGCTAGGATCCAAAAACTAAAAACGGGAGTGAATATTCAAACCCCCGTGCACCCCCTCCAGAATGGAATATCGAAAAATCCAGAAATTACTTTCTTTGAAATTCTCTCAAGAAGGTATTACCAGCAGTTCAATTCGTAATATCGATTTCTCGGTATTGTTTTCTTCGAAAATATAAAACTTGGCTTATTCTCAGCAAAAACGGGTTTTTGGAATATTCAGACCTCTTAAAATTCGAGTATCCAAAATCTGAAAAATGCCTTTCTAGAAATTGTTGCTAGGTACCTTCCTGCGAAATAACAAAGATCTGGGGTCATTTGGGACGCTGATGGGCTCAAAAAAGTCGAAAACGCTCCAAACCCCCCTGTGGGTCAGAAAAAAGAAATTTCGAAAAATCCCTTCTTAGTGCGCGTATACACCGTAAGGTCTTTGACCCTACCAAGTTTCGAGTCTTTAGCCCCAGTAGATTTTGCTGTGCGTTGGTAAGTGAGTGAGTGTGTGAGTGAGTGAGTGGTAAAGCTCTTTTATTATTATAGATAGAAGCTTTATATCAAAATATATCTAAATACTTATGCGTGAAAAAGAATCACTAGTGTTGAAAAAAGTTGTAACTACCACTTTTTGGATTTATTACATACTTTCATATTTCAAACAATACCAGTGCATTTAATTAATTATATCATTAGAGTATGCAGAAGGTTGGTTTCATGTACTTAACGTATCATTAAAGCGTTTCTTATAGTATCCTGTTCCAAAACAGACCGCTTTTCTGTGATACGAGTAACATTTTTTCGATTTTCCACCAATCGAACAAAAACTTCCCAATATTCCGCGTTCTGTTGCGCCTCTACCCTTAATATGAGAGAAAAGTTGTAATTGACTTTTTTGTAGCTTCATTAGTGTTCTTTATTTTTGCATTGATTGTTTTGCTCAGAAGACCAAAGGTTGGGTTCTTCGGGCAGAAAACGAAAAAAAGGGGCGAATTTTTGCCATTTTTTCGAATTTTCTCAATATTCCGTCACGAAATTTTGTTCGCAAACCTCAGATTCGGATTCAACACCCCAAAAATAGTAGATAGATAGGAGATAGCAAAAATATCTTCTACTTGACTTGACTAATCAAAGGTTGTTTTGAATTAACTCATTTTCAAGAGGAGTTAGCCAGATTAAGAAATAACAAGTGTATAAAGGTAAACCGTAAACGTGTTACCATGATTCCATTTATCGACAAACTGTACCACGTGCAGTTTTCAACACGGATAGGTTGAGCACCAGTTCATGGAGCTAGAAAGACTGCACGTGGGGTTTGTTCGGAAAGAGAGAGGAGGATTTTTGAATAGAGGAGGAGAAGAAAGTGTGCACTGGATTTCAACTAGCTTTGTATAGTATTTGATAGCTGTATAAACTTCTTTGTAAATAGTCTAAATTCATGATTAAATGTAAGCTTTTCTGGATTCCTTCCTGTGTGGTCATTAGAGAAAAAGGGCACTTCCGCAACTTTTGTAACAATACCATCATGTAGAAGTTGCTGCAATAGAAACAGGTTGTGTCAAAAATGGGACCACTAGTAGGCTGGTCTAGTTAATAAATTGGTGAATCTATTATTGTGTTACTAATTTCGGCATCATATTGAAAAAGTGATTGGGTAAAATGATTTTAATTTAGTTTAGATTTAGCTTTGAAGGAGCAATAGTTATAGGTAGTAGAGTTTTGTTTAGGACTTGAAATTGAGAGTTGTAGAATTTAGATATGCTATCACTTTGGCTATAACTTTATCTAAATTTGTAATAAAATCCATTTTATGTTTTTAAAGATTATTGTAGTTATTAAAGTCCTCATCTACAAAAGCTTCTTCGATCCGGGAACAAATAATTTGTCGAAGAAAATTCTACAGGTTGGTTGGGGATTTATGGCCGGTTGAGAGTACAGAGGAGGACTTAAGGAGAGGACTCAAGTTGCAAGATCGTGGTGGCGGAGCTGGTTAGGTCCTTTGTCGGCAGAAATGGCGATCGGAACTTTGTTTTGGACGTGGAGGTGGGGATTGCTGAAAACCTTATCACTCCGAGAAATGCGCTGGTTGACCTGGCGAGGGTTAGGATACAGTCTTACATAGAGGTGGTTAGATGTATGAGATGCCAACATTTCGGCCACATCGCCCCTAAGTGCAAGAACCCAGCGCCCACGTGCGCCAAGAACCAAGAAAGACACCAAGAAATGCGTCCACTGCGGACAGGGGCATTACGCAGGTAATAAGCTGTGCCAAGAGACTGCCAGGGCTAAAAAGGAGGCTATGAGCACCAAGGATGGGTAGCTTGATCAGGAATGATACAACTGGAGGCATTAATTTCTGCCTGCTGAACATGAATTATTGTAGGGCAGCTACCCACCTGTTAATTTCCATCGTTGCTGAAAGAGGTTTGGATGTCATGCTGGTGCAGGATCCCGGCGTCATGGAGTATCCATGCATCCCGGAAGCGTAATTCACAAGTGCACCTGCGATTCTCAACCGGGGGCGGTACTTAGAATTTGAACCAATCAGAACACTATTTCCAGATCATATTGGCCTCCCTCGTTGAGAGAATGTAAACAATGTTTTTTTATTTTTTTTTTATAGATTCTGTTTCTTTTTTTTTTAGATATTAATCAAAACAAAAAATAAACACTTTCCTCTTTGTACCAAAATGAGTTGCAACTACTATAGTTAAATATTCACCAAAAGTAAACTAGATAATTTAATTAATTTAAAATATTAATTAATTTTATTTATTTGTAGTATATATACTGTGTTAATTAATAATAATAATAAATACAATTTATAACCTATCCAATTAGTACTTAGCGCTAAGGAACGCTAAATGTGTAAATTCAATGGAAAAGGGTTTAAATAAGTTAATAATATATTTAGTGGTATTTTAAGGTTTTAAATTACTTTAAAAATAAATGCCGAACATTAGAAAAACTACAAATAAATTTTATCCCCCAACATTAAACCTTTAGCTCATTATAAATAATATCCCTTTGAGCCTTTTGCTACCTTTATTGCTGAATTAAATTTTAATTTACCTTTACAAAATAAGTTCTAAGATTGAATAGCAGAACTAATAGGTAATTTTATTATTATTGTATTATATCACTACTTCCTTCTTTTCGTAAATTATTTTTCATAAAATGAAATTTCAATTAACTTATCTATTTTATCCTTTAATATTTCTAACTAAATTTTTTTTTATTAAAGTGGGATCAGTATATTTTAAATTATTAGACATTAAAATGGATATGGTTAGAAAACATTATGAACATAAGTAATAGATAATAAAGGAAAAGTACACATGCATTTCTCATTGTAAGCAACAATGATATTTTTAAATATCACCACTTTTCTTTTGGTTACAGATTTTTTAATTAAATTTTATTTCTAGAAATATAACAATTTTAGGCACATAACTGATAATGGGCAAAAATATGAATGAAATCTAAATGACATACAATGAAATTAAAATTAACAGACACCTTAATATACATAAAACTGGGAAATGTATCTTATTATACAATAGTTAAGAGAAAAGGTGAGGTTATCATCAACTTGAAACAGGTAAATAGTATCAGTTTCACAAAAATACAACCTAAACAAATATTTTTATTACATAGTACTTCAAAACATAATAATTATTTAACTGGTTAATTCTAATTTTAAAAATACTCTTCTACTGAAGAACAGTACACTCTCAAAGGACCAGGTGAAAAACTTATTAGAATTACACTTAAAATTAATGACCTTCACCATGGCTTTTGGCATTTGGGCAATTAGCCTCAATGTTTCTGTTTAACAAATGAAGTCGCTTTTTACTTTTCACAATATGTTGCCGTGGTCTGCCTTCACGACATACCAAACTACCCCTAGAAAAACTTTTCCTTCTTGCTATAGAGGTTGGCTGCACTTTAATTTTTCTTCCTAACCTGGTTGGCTTTCTATGAACACTTGAGAAAGGATTTAGTAGACTCCAAAATTTTTTCAACTACGTCTAAATCTATGTTTTCTTCCTTTTCAATCAGAGCACTTAAATTCTTCATTGCGGCACCAAATTTCTCAGATGCTTCTTTCCTCCTTTCTTGTGTGGAAATATTTTTATCAACATTCATTGCTTCATTTTCCTCTGGTGTCCCATTGTTTCTATCTACAGGGGCTTCATCAGGGGGATTGTCACTGCTGGTAGAAGCCATCATGGGATCCAAAAAGGATGATCGGATACAATCCTTTCCTGTAGCAAAACTCTCTTTTATTTTCCACACTTAGTTCAGGACTGTTGGGAAAACTAATTTTGTACTTTAAAAGTACAGCAGCTTGGTGTTTGCAAAAAGCACCTTGGATACTGAGACACAGCTACAAACACCATTACTAACTTCATAAAAAACATCACTATTACTTTCTGATTGATAAAAATTATCTGTTAGCATTTTCAGTTCTTTCGTTTCTAATACTCTTTACCCTTGATCCAGATATTTTTGGAAAAGGAGATGACCTTTTTTTAAACGCCCGAAGGCAACATCTAAAAGCCTTCTGGAATAATATTTTTCCATGATCCATCAGGCCTTAAGACGAGACAAGATAATGTCTTTTAAAATTCTTACCGAGGTTTCCACATAGCTTCATTTTTTACACCAAGTCGGAAAGCTACTCCTCCTTACTCTTAATTAAATTTGTGATATATCTCACAACAGCTTCATATTTTTTAACTTCTTTCAAGTTGAAGATATAACTGTAAGAATCAAATTCACTTTTGTCGCTAGAATATAACACTCTTCTATACTCTGTGTAAATAGAATCGGCGGTTGAGCTTGAGTTTTTTCTCAATGTATTTCTTCTACGTTGCCATGGTAAAGAATGACGTGAAACCGCCGATTTTATTTACACAGACTATAAAAGCCTGCATAATGCGTTTTCTTTCTTCATTTTCTATTTTATTTCTCCTATTCCATAACCATCGCCACACAGCCTGAAGGACATGGAAATGGCAAAGCAATTGGCGAATCGTGGGAAATACTGAAGACAAGGCATTTTTCATCAAATTAACCGCCGCCGTCACTCTTCGCAAATTCCACGAAGTGCAAGTTTTGCTTCGAAATCTTGAAGCCAACTTTTGAATTCATCCAAAGATTTTAATTCACTCCTCAAGGTGCATTTGAATTCATATATACTTTTAAAATCCCTTTCAATAACTTCATAATTAAAATTTGCTGGGAGAACATCAACAAGAGCCATGACTAAACTGATGGACTAAACAATCGGAACAAACTAACACAATAAGCTACTTGCGCGTGTTGCTAAGTATTGCGTCATGAAGATCAGAGAGAGAGAGAGAGAGCTATTTCAGTGTTCTGATAGGTCAAAATTCTTAGTACCTCCCTCGGTTGCGAATCGCAGGTGCACTTGTGAATTACGCATCCCGGAACGGGAATGCAATGGTTATAGTTTTAAACCCGGAATTGCCAAATGTTGAAGCGGGAGTTTTTGACTCATCGGTCTTCGTGACCATTGAGGGCCCTGATGGTTCTCTTACAATTGGTTCCTTTTACCCCCCCCTCATCTGACCTTCAGACCGATGTAAACGAGTGGCTGGTTGAGATGGATACTGGCCGTCTGTTGGTAGGGGGTGACTTCAACGTGAAGAATAAGCTTTGGGGCTATTACCGCAATGACGCGAGGGGGGACGTTGTATTGAATGTCTGCTCCATATATAAGAAATAATTCTGATTAATGACGTTTCCGAACCGCCAACATATCATCGAGGTTTGGCTTCCCGGATCCGACATTGGTGACGGATGACCTGAGGGATAGATTGGTGAACTGGAGGGTTCACCTGGAAGAATCCGGTTCGGAATATCGATATCTAACTTACATCATTCGGTGAAAATACAGACTCTAAACAAGGCCCGGACCGGATAGATGCTACACTGTAAAAAAAAACTGCAGAAAAACAGAAAGTTATGTTTTTCTGTCATGTAACATTCCCACTCCACTTCTATTTATTTTCTGTAAAAAAAAGCTTTTTATCTAGATTTTAAGCTTATCTGTACTTCAACGGAAAACGAATACAGCTATTGGCAACACCCAGCACGCTTACCGCCATACTTTCAGTTCGCGTTGCGAGTTTGCTTTGTTTCTCTCAAAGCACTACACGGTGAAGCAACGGTTTCTCTTTCTTATCGTAAGCGCAAACATTTTTACTCTACTCTTTAAAACTACTTACTACTCTTACTCATTATTTTATTGTGTTGATGTAAAAGGAATATATTTTTATCAGTTATGTTTAAATGCAAACATTGTGATTCAGTTCTGCCATCTCTGAGAGGTTATACAGGGTGTCCCAAAACGACCGCATAAACTATGCATAGCTAGATTCCTCGTTGGGAGTACATAAAAACTGCCCAAAGAAGTGCCCCTTTACGATCCATAGTTTTCGAGTTACAGGAAAAACAAAGCATGGCTGTTACCCCTGTGGTCCCAGGTCAATCCGGCAGCAGAAACATCAGGAACGTTGGTCTCTTAACGTATGGGCTATCATACTCGGGGAGTGACTGCTTGGACCATATCTGTTGCCTGAACGTCTCTCGGGACAGTCATACTTGGTGTTTCTCAATGAGGTCTTAACCGAGTTCCTCGATGACATACCTTTAGCGGCAGTACAGGGACTTTGGTTTCAGCATGATGGGGCTCCGGCGCATTTCTGTGCTAATGTACGTGGTTGGCTCAATATGGAATACCCCGGCCGCTGGATCGGACGTGGGGGTCCGGTTCTATGGCCGCCAAGTGGGGTAACAGCCATACTTTGTTTTTCCTTTAGGTCGAAAACTATGGATCGTAGAGGCGCACTTCTTTGGGCATTTTTTATGTACTCCCAACGAGGAATCTAGCTATGCATAGTTTATGCGGTCGTTTTGGGACACCCTGTATTTCTCATTATGAATTGCACTCTCATAAAAGTAACATCAAATTTCCCTGTTGCTATTCAAACTGTCGCTGCATTTTCAAAACAATATCCGGATTTAAATCCCATATTTACCGGAACCATAACTTATCTGATAAAAATACTGGGTGTAAAGAGTCCGTTATTCAATGTAACGTTCCATCCTGCCAAAATAAGTTTACAGAATTACGTGGGGCTATTAAGCACCTGAAGTAGCATATTAAAGAAGGTCACGTCATTAGTTGCCCATTTCCTGAATGCAATTTAAAATATAAAAAGATAGTGTATTTCTCATCTCATATAAGTAGGTATCACTCGTATGGTACCATGCCATCAATTTCTAATGCAGAAATATCAAATACTCTCACTTGTGTGACTCAAGATCCCTTAGTTTCTGACTCATGTGGCACATCAAACGATCCCTCAACAAGTAATAACATACATTTAACAAATTTAAGTCTTTTTTTATGTTAAACTACTCTCAAAATATCATGTTCCTTCTTCAACAGTGCAAATAATAGCTAATGAAGTAACAAAAATTTTAGAACATAATAATGAATTAATATGTAATACTATGATGTGTAAATTAATCGAGATTAGAATTAATAATGATATAGTTGAAGAAATGTGTCGGGATGTTTTTAGCAACAATATTTTTTTACAAAGTCAACAAACCTTAAGAACAGGATATTGTAGAAAGAATCACTTAAAAACTACATTGAGTTTTGTCGAGCCAATATGTCTGCAGTTAGGTTATAATGATCAAAGAAGAATGTGTTATATTTACTACATACCCATCTTGGAAACATTAAAATCTATGTTTAAAGATGAATCCATCCAACAGCAGTATTTAAATCCTTTGAAATGTGAAACTCATTGTTACTGTTGTTTTAAAGATGGATTAGCATTTAAAAGTAACAATTTTTTCAGGATAATGAACAAGATTTAAGCATTATATTGTTTCAAGATTCATTTGAAATTGTAAATCCATTAGGCGCATCCAGAGGGAAACAAAGTTTTAGCTGTATATGACAATAGTA
Source organism: Tetragnatha montana (assembly GCA_963680715.1). NCBI lineage: Eukaryota > Metazoa > Arthropoda > Arachnida > Araneae > Tetragnathidae > Tetragnatha > Tetragnatha montana. The sequence goes on from OY796677.1 coordinate 6,484,609, forward strand.
AATATCTATCCCCATAATAGATCCCAAGTAAATCCCCTGCAATTGGTTATACTTTGCAAAGAAAATGAAACAAAGCATTTTCAACAGACTTCAATATTTAACATTTAATTAATGATATTCTATTTCTAGAAACAGTTGGTTGGTTGGTTGTTTTGGGTTTTATGGCGCAAGCTAGAAACAGTTGGAGTTGATATAGGCACAAATATGCTAGTAAAAGGGACTGTTATGTGCATTGTTGGTGATAATTTGGGCAGTAATTTCATAGGAGGTTTTGTTGAAAATTTTTCAAAAAATGTAAACTTATGTAGGTTTTGCACTACAACTGGATCGGCTTTTGAAGAAGAACCTCATAGGTTAAATTCAGAGTGCCGTACTATCCAAAATAACGAATTAGCTGTGCAGATGCTGGATAACTCTAGCAATTTGTGTACTCATGTAAATGGAGTAAAATTAAATTCAGTTTTTAATGAACTTAATTTTTTTCATGTTTGCAATCCTGCATTTCCCCCCCCCTGTATTGCACATGATGTTTTCGAAGGTATAATAGCCTATTTAAGCCATGAAAAAAAAATGGTTTCGTTATCAAGATCTCAATTTTCGCATTCAAGTATTTAAATTTAAAAGTGATGATGCTAGAGATAAACCTCCACCAGTAGTTGAAAAGAAAAAGAAAAAAAACTTGGTGGGCATGCTGCTCAAAATTGGTGTTTGCTTAGGTGTTTTCTGTCTTTTAATTGGGGAAAAAATAAATGAACCTTTTGATGAAGTCTGGAACCGGATAAGTACACTACAAGAAATAGTAGAACTAGTAACTGCGTTTAAAATATCAAAGGGTCTAGTTGCAAACCAAATTATTGAAGACTATTTGTATTTCAGACAAAAACTTTTCCCCCTCATCCACTGACTGAGACCGAAACACCATTTTTAAAGACATTATCCAATTGTCAAATTCGGACGCTTGCGTCATCTATGGACATTAAGATTTGAAAGCAAGCATACATATTTTAAAAATGTTTTGTTTACAATGGCAGAACGCCATCAGTTTTTTCAAGCCTATTTAAGGTCTGGAAAATATTTTGATCTTGAAATGAAAGGGGAACACCTTTAGAAATAATTCTCATGAAATACATATATTTAAATCTTTAACTAACTGTAACCATTCCCTCAACATGGATCAGTTGAATGAATGCAAAAGTTTTGAATGAGTGCACCGGTGAACATAAATGACACTTTACTCAAACTTCCACCAGAAGAATAAGTTAATAATACTATGGAAAGAGTAGTTTTATAAAAAAGTGAGGGTAGTAACTCATACAGCTGAGAGAGGTGTTCAGCTGGTACAAGATTTCAATTGTATCATAACTAATGATGAAGGAGATAAGCAGCTTCTATTACTTTCGAGTCATCAAAAACATCACTTGTCAATATTGCAAGTGTATCAATAAAGTAGATTTCAAAATAATATATATTTTACTTTGCTAAACTTAGCTAAAAATTCGAAAAAACTAAAAAATGCGATTTTTTAGGGCCGTTGATCACCCTCCTAAAATGGGATGGGTTCGAGTAAATATAAACAGTTGGAACCGGGATGAAAAAGGCGCCGGGAACACCAACATGAAAAAAGACACCGGGATATAAAAAATTACCAAGAATACTGGAACATGAAACATTACCGGGAACACCGGGATATAAAAAATTACCGGGAACACCGGGATATGAAAAACTACCGGGAACATCGGGATGATTGGTAATTGAGGTTACAGAAAAATTAGACATGTAACTTGAGAAAACTTTAAAAAAATAAATTGGATACACTACACCCGTGCAAGGCCGGTCATATCAGCTAGTAATTTATAAAACAAGTGTGATCACTATGATTGTTTATCATTTCGCTTTAAGTGTGAGGAATTGTTTGTTCTTTATGAACCAAATGATATTTTTTCACTACTCAGTTAAATTAAATATATATATATAGGGTCACTTGGGTTGGTTGGTTGTTTATTTTGGGTTTTATGGCGCAAGGTCCCTATATCGGACATTCCGCGCCAAACACAAGATTAATAGTTAAAAATATAGGGTCACTTGGGGTAAGTGGGACCCCTTTTTGGAACAGTACATTTTTGAAGGTTCATAAAATTTTTTTGAAGAGGTTCAATTTGAACTTGATGACATATTCTATTTAAGACACTATTAATAAACAAAAATTTATAATTAGGTTCTAAAATAATGTTCTACATTTTTCTTAACTGGTCTTTTTGTAAAAAATGAGACGGGGGTCCCACTTACCCCATAGGAAGGGGTAAGTGGGTCCCCCCTTTTATTTTGATTGAAAGCAAGCAAAACTTAAGAGGGAGTAAGTGGGTCTTACCTGATAAAGTATAGAAGTTTTAGGTACAAAATATTTTATTGTAACTTAATCCATGTACGAGATATCTACTCACATTTAAATTAATAGGGTTGGTTGGGGTAAGTGGGACCCCTTTTTGGAACACTACAATTACAGAATGTTTTCTTCAGGTTCGAATGGTTCGGGAGACTTATAAAGAAACCCTCGAAACTATTCCCCCACCCCACTGTGTGTTTTAATTAATTTCTCGGCAACGTGAATAAAAAAAACCAACTTAATAGTTTTCTTTACTTACCACAGCTTATATTAAAACGCAAAAGTAATATAAAATTTTAATAAATTTACTTATAAATGTTTCAATAAACATTAAAATGGTGAGTCTAGGGTGTCCCACTTACCCCTACTTTGCTTAAATTACGGGGTAAGTGGGACCCCCCTCTTAAAAATTTTTAAATAAGAGATTTTGTGAAAATTCAAATTGCAGTATGTATTTTAAGTCAAACCTGGCACAACAGTTGAAAAAACATTAAAATATAGTGAAAACTTTCCTGGAAACACTTCTTGGAAAAATGCATCTTGAACTCTCCAAAAAAAAATTATGGAAATTTTTTTACAATAGTTCTATAATCTTAAAAAGAAATGACACAAAACTCTAATATATGCAAAACCCATCAGTGTGACAAAATGTAACATGATCAATGTGAATAAGTGTGAAATGTCCTTTACATAGTTTAGTTTGAGGGGGGTGACCCACTTACCCCAGGGACCCACTTACCCCAAGTGACCCTATATATATAAATCTAGTTATCTTTTAAAACAATTTCAAGCCAGCTTAACATGTTTATAGTTATTAAAATTCAGTCAACATTTAAGACTTGTAATACTTGCATCACTTAATTTTTATCAACTTATTTGATCTTCTAGAAAATAATAAATATCAAAATCTCTATAATTTGTGGAGATGCCATTGATGTGGGAGCATTTTCCAGAGTTCGATATATTAAAATCTCAAACATTTTAAAAATACATCTTTTATTTTAAAACAACGACATTCTTAAATTTTAATTAAAATTTTAAATTTTAAAACAATAAAATTTTATACTTATTTCGATATATTAAAATCTCAAACGTTTTAAAAATACATCTTTTATTTTAAAACAACGACATTCTTAAATTTTAATTAAAATTTTAAAACAATAAAAACGCGTGGAACTAGTTGAAAGTTGAATGAACTAGTTGAATCTATGAGATCTAACTTGAACGGTGCAGTTGATTTCTATAAAAATGTATGAATCAGGTGGATGAGTGAGGATGAGGTGGTCCGGGAGGGGGGTTTAGGTGGGAGCTATTTCTTGACCGTCTTGGGCGGTCGGCTGGGGGGGGGGGCTGTTGAGCAGAGTGGGAGTGGTGAGTCCTGATGGGGTGGGAGTTGGCTGGGAGGGGCTGTTGAGTCGAGTGCAAGTTTTGAGTCCTGATGGGGTGGGAGCCCTGTTGTTGTGTCCGAGATGATGCGAGGGTGAGGGCTATTGGGCTACCGTGGCGGGGAGGTTGCAAGAAAGATGGTGGTCTTGGGGGAGCGCTCGGACGGCTGATGGGGTCCGCCGGCATTCTCCCCAGGGCGTCAGCGCAGCGCTGGAGGGCCACGGCGTGCGCCTCCGCCTCCTGCCGCATCACTATGGCATGGGCTGCCTGCGCCCTCATCGCAACCTCGGACCGCCTCCTCCAACATCGTCTCCCTCCGGACGGCCGTGACCTCTCGGTCCAACGCCCCCCAGGAAAGGTCCAGCTCGTCCAGCGACCATATGGCTTCGGCTGAGGAGGGGGCGGAGATGGCAGCAGCACTCACGTCCGGGAAGGGGGTGATCGGGACAGCAGTCGGAGGCTGGATATACTGGATATTCGTGGTGAACTGGCTGATGTATTCCAAATGCCTCTGCTGTCTTGTTGAGCACTTGTCTGGTTGGTTGTTTAGGGTTTTATGGCGCAAGGCCCCTATTGGGACATACTTCGCCAAACAAGACCAAAAGAAATAAGTAAATTGCTAGCCCGAGCGAAAAGCCCTTGTTGGATGTACTCTATACATCAAAGTTAAAAACCTTAAAAACACATGTTAAAATCTGAGCAGTGGTATGAAACAAAACAGGTTAAAATGTCAGACATGATAGGTAAAATTGATGATATTAATGAAATTGAGAACTAAATCAGATTTTAAAATCAGAATTGTTGTTTAAAACATCAGACATATTAAAATTTCTACGTTTAAAAACATGAAATCTTTCAGCATTAAAATGGGGACATTCACAAATAATATGGCGGACTGTAAAAGAGACTTGACATACATTACACACAGGAGCCTGCTCCCCCATCAGCAGATGACGGTGGGTGAACCGAGTATGACCAATTCGAAGCCGACATATTAGAACTTCCTCCCGACGGTTCAGCGAGTGAACGCGGCGAGGAGTTAACAGTGGCATAATCGAATGAAGCTTGTTCCCCAGCTGGGTATCCCAGCTGGCCTGCCACTCGGAACGAAGCTTCCGCCGGAAAAATGCTTTCAGGTCAAAGAAAGGTACTGGAAAACGGTTACGGGCACCAGTCGCTGAACGTGCCAGCACGTCAGCTACTTCGTTACCAGCAATTCCGGCGTGGCCAGGGACCCAACAGAAGCGAACTTCATACCCACGTCTGTTCAAATAAATAAATTCTTTAAGAATGTCTATGAGGATGGGATGAACTGAAACTTCATAAGAAGTCAATGACTGTAAGGCTGAGAGTGAGTGTGAGTAGATAATAAAATTAAAATAATGGGAACGTTGAAGATGTTCTAGAGCCATCCTAATGCCATGGAGTATAGCTGTAAATGTTGATGCATAGATAGGCAAGGCATCGTGGACTGAAGCTTGGAGACAAACAGCAGCAGCCCCTACATGAGTGTCCGACTTTGAACCATCAGTGAAGATAGGAACGAAGTCCTGGAAACACTCTCGATGAGCCTCGAACAAAGCACGATACACCGACTCCGAAGATATGGGGATGAATAGGAGATCTGGAGGTCTACATAAAGAGAACATTGGACGCCACGATTAAGATTATTTGTGATGCCATTGATTTTGATGATGAATAACAGCACACTCAGGACAGACCCCTGAGGCACTCCTTGTTCCTGAATGAAGATGGAAGATAAAAATGAGTGAATACGTACTTGAAACGAACGAAAGTTTAAAAAGTTTTTGATAAAAAGTGGCAAGTTTCCTCTTAGGTCCATATTGTGCAGGTCTCGGAGGATGCCATGCCTCCAAGTCATGTCATACGCTTTCCTGATATCAAAGAATATTGAAATGTTATGGCATTTCTTCAGGAAAGCTTCTCTGATTGTGGCTTCAAGCCGCAATAGATTATCATTTGTGGACCTGAATCTCCGAAAACCACTTTGCAGTGGAGACAGTAGGCTATTCGCCTCGACAACATACATCAGTCTCGAACTGACAATCCTTTCCATAAGCTTACAGAGGCAGCTCGTTAGCGCAATGGGTCGGTAGTTGTCGGGAGAAGTGGGATCTTTGTTTGGCTTAGGGAATGGCAGGATGTGCGCATGACACCACTGCAATGGGAAATCATGTGTGCACCAGATTCGATTAAATAGTGACAAAAGGGAGAGTGTGTAAGTATCTGAAAGATGTCTAAGCATTGTGTAATGCAGGCCATCCGGTCCAGCTGCTGAATTTCCCGAGCGATGAAGTGCCGTACGAAGTTCAAGCAGGGTTAGCAGTGAGTTGTAGCCTTCTTCGTTTGAAGAGGCGTAATCCAACGTCAACTGCTCTGCTTTGCGCTTCAGCACTTGAAATGCAGGGGGGTAGTTTTCGCTACTGGATGTTTTAGCGAAAGATTCAGCTAAAGTATTGGCAATATCAGGAATGGAACTGATATTATTGCCGTTACTGACAAGCATAGATATGGGGTGGGTGACAAACTTTCCGCTGATTTTTCTGACTTTATTCCACACTACTTTAGCGGAAGTGGAAGATGTTATTTCACTTACATATTTAATCCAGGAATCCCTTTGACTTTGTCTACTGATTTTTCTGGCTATTGCACGGGCTTAATTAAAAGCCACCATGTTTTCCGGAGTAGGATAGCGCCTGAATCTATTCCATGCCTTCTTTTGGGCCTTCTTAGCCTCCTGGTAGTCGTGGTTCCACCAGGGCTAAGGACATCGTTGAAATCTAGATGATACTTGAGGTATTGATAGATGAGCAGCTGTTAAGATGCACGCCGTCACTGTTGATACTGCATCGTCCACTGTACCAGAGAGCACCATAATCTCTGTTATTTCCGCATGGCTCTGGAAAGCCTCCCAATCAGCGCGATCGAACTTCCACCGTGATTGACTAGGTGGCGTGCTCGCGGTTTGGGGATTGAAAGAAACTACCACAGGGAAGTGGTCACTTCCGAGGGGGTCACTCAGAGCCTTCCATGTCAGATCCAGCAAGAGAGTTGGAGAGCAGATTGTCAAGTCGATGGCAGTAAATGAGCGAGATGGAGAATGGAAATATGTGCATCGTTCAACAGGGCGAGGTCTAGCTCTGTAATCAGTCGCTCGACCATTCGAGCCCTGGAGTTGACATCCTGGCAACCCCACAACATATTATGCGCATTAAAATCTCCCATCAAGATGAACGGAGGTGGTAGTTGCTCTATAAGTCATTCGAGCTCTTTGAATTGGGCAAGTGTGCTTGGTGGGAAATACACATTGCATAATGTGATGGTAGAGACTGCAGAAATTCGCGCTGCAACAGCTTGAAGGGACGTGCGGAGAGGGACGGGAGAGAAGGGTGTCGTGTGGGCTACCAGCAGCGTCACACCACCACAAACTCTGTCACCTGTCTCGCAGTCCTTTCGGAGGACTGAATATCCTCGCAGATTAATTGTTTGTTCAGGCTTCAACAATGTCTCTTGCAATGTTATGCACACTGGTTTGAAATTGTTTAAAAGAGTTTTAATATCATCTAGATTAGAACGGAGTCCTCGGCAGTTCCACTGCAATATTTCACCTATTTTTGGCCTTCGGAGATTTATGCCCTCCTTTGGGCTTTTCAGTAGTTGATTATTTAATTGGCGGGTGTTTTTTTAAAAGCTCCTGTTTATTGAAAGTGTTGTCTCTATTTGGTTGAGATCTACTTCTATGTTGTTTATAAAGTATGGTTTCTATCTGATCAACGCGGCTGGGCCGTGTGGATTCAGAAAGAATGGATGTTCTTGGAATTTTGGCTTCTTCCTCGGTTGCCTCAGACGCTGAACGTTTTTTAGCAGAGGAGGCAAGATCTACTTCCATCGCCTTCTCAGTATCGAAGGAAACTGTAGAGGTCGATGGCATGAGGGTAGCATCCGAGATTAATTCTTTATTGGATGTGATCGATTCCCCTCAGTCCCGTCTTCTTTTTTTATTTTATTTTATTTATTTATTCAAACACCACCATACAGAAATAAGAATCGGTAGAAGCCGGAGTTGATGGGGTGGGTGATGTGGAAAAAGTTTTTGTTTTTAAAAAGTCTGGAGGAAATGATAAATTGGTTTGACAGAATATTGTTCTATTGGTATTGGTCGAAATCTGTGGAGCCAATTTGGCGGTTACTGCAGCAAACGAAGTTGATGGTTGGTTTAGGTGGTAGGATATTAATGACTTTCTTTTTTGCCTCCTTGTACGAAATGTTTTCTATGACCTTTATCCTCTGTATTTCTTTTTCTTGCTGCCACATAAGGCATGTCTTGGGGTAAGAAGGATGCTCCCCTTCGCAGTTGACGCAGAAAGTTTTGGCAGCCGTGCAGAACTCGCCAGCGTGCTTGGTGCTTCCGCACTTTTCACACGCCGCAATATGCATTCTGGCTGTGGCCAAGCTTCTGGCATCGCCAACATCGTAAAGGGTTAGGAATGTATGGTCGGATTTTAACACAGAGGTATCCCACCATTATTTCCTCTGGTAGGGATGGCATTGAGAAAGTCAAAATGGCAAGGGGGGTTGTAATGGTTTTATCGTCTTGCTTCTTGACTATGCGTTTGATGCTTTGAACTCCTTGTGGAGCAAGCTCTTTTTCATTCTCAATATCAGCAATATGAATTAAGTCAGGGCAATAAATGACGCCTTTAGAAGTATTTAATGTTGGATGTGGTGTAACGGTTATGTCTATGTGAGCAAGTTTATTAGCTTTTAAGAGGTTACGTGATTGTGATGGTGATGCTGTCTCAACGAGTAGGTCTCCGGATGGAAGTTTTTTGACATTCTTTATAGTACCAGCTATTCCAAGAATTGCTTTAGCTATTAAAAATGGCGATGCAGTAGTCAACTTGAAATTTTCATCAGTAGCATGTAAGAGTAGAAACTTACGCATGATATTCGTGAGATTTTTTTCTGAAGTGAGCAAAGGTGTAGTGGACTTACCACCATGATTCAAAAAAGAGGACCCCGGAGGGAGAGTGGCGCCTAGGTTCTTTTTTTGGTGCTTATGGTGGGCAGAGGGAGGAATCAAGAACCTACCAAACGACAACCTCCCACTCCCGGTCCCACAGTGCGAACTCAGCAGTCTGCCTGCTGAGCGGGACTGCACTGCTGCTGCAGGCGCTACGGCATGGTGTCCCAAAACGCATTTACCCGGGTTTAATTTTAAGCCACAGTCTCTCAAGTGAGAAAAACGGTACGCTACGTACGGAGAGCTACGGTAGCATTCTACTGCCACTGATTTTGAAATTATTACCACAGGATTTGTTGCTAGACTTTCATAAGAATCAAAATAATCACAGTTTGGAAGATTTGATTTCATTTCTATCATATCAGCTGAGTGCGCGAGAAGGTTCCCTTTTGGTTTTAAACAGGAAAAGTGATGGTAAAGAGCGACGTCGGTTACCGCAGATACCTCGAGCAACTTCAACTCTGGGGGTAACTTTAATAAAAGTAATAATATGGGAACATTGCATCAGCTGGAGAATTACACTAGTACACAGTGGATTCTTTTTTGTCTTACATGAATAAAAATTGACTATATGCTGAACAAAATAAAAATTTCTCATTCATGACTTAATGAGTTAAAACTGTAAAGTTTTTTCCCCACTAAAAGAGATAGTTATATTCTTTAAAAGAGTGTTCTTTAGGTCTGCTGAGGCAAGAGACGATATTAACACAGAGTTTTAAGATTTTACACCCTTATTAGTGATGGTAGTATCAACTTTTCCGCACTACCGCTACGCGATCAGGGAAATTTCTGTTTTTTCGATACACCTTAACCATTACTGTGAAACCGGAGGGCAGTTAAAAAATTTTACTACTGACAGAGATAGTGGGTGGTAGGTATACAAAGGTTGATTACCCTTGCCCTGGTGTAAATAATTATGCTTATTATATTTGTTTTTCTACTGAATATGTTCGGATTTATCACAACAGATGTGCCTTAAAAATGATTGCGTAGAAATCATGATGTGGCCATCGTTTTCAATAATAGTAAAATAGAAATTGGTTTAAAATGTGGAAAATAATTCTTGCTTCTCATATAAAAAAAATTTCATTTCTGTATTGGTTTTTAATGAATATGTCCTATAAGCTAGCGAAGTTCAACTCTGCAAAGAATATTTTGTTGCAAGATTTATGGGAAAATTGAAGGAGTCAGGTTACAGTAACAAATCATGAAATTATTATCCGAATTTCTTTTGGTTACGAAGAAGGTAAATGAAGAATTCATGAATAATTTTTCGTGCAAGTTTTTGAAAGGTTCATCCCCGTCAACACTTGGAAATGACGATTGCTCAAGAAACACAGAGAAGAAACTTCCCACCGGAGAAAAGCGTGTTGTTCCGGATGAAGTTCGGAACACCTTAATAGAAGCTGTAGTGAGTGATTTGCATCCTTTTAATGTTGTGAACGGAAAAGGTTTTCAAAATGTTATGCAAGAATGCACAAATATAGGCGCTGTGTACGGTCATGTGGATATAAGCCAACTTCTACCGCATCCAACAACTATATCACGACGAATTGCCGAACAGAAAATGTTTTTATTAGAAGTGCGTAAGTACATGGAAAAAGGGTACTGTGCCCTTGTGGTGTGATACACAAAAACCAATTACTTGTCAATAACTTCTCAACATATTGACCATGGTTGGAATCTTCAATCGTATGTTCTCGCAACCTCGGAATTTCCTGGCCATGAAAAAATAGACGCAATCAACATAAAACGGGAAATAGAAGAAAACATGGATAGCCTAGGTATTTCCTTAAATAGACGACATTAGTGTGACGTCACTTGCTTGTTTGGAAACATTGATTCTATCCGTGATTGGTTCAGTGATTAGAGGTAAATCCGTACCAATCCGTACGGAACCAATCACGGATGGAATCTACGTTTCCAAACAAGCAAGTGACGTTTTGACTAATGTCGTCTATTTACTTAAAAGTACTACATTTGTAACGGACCAAGGTTCAAATATGAAATCTGCTCTCACCAGTTATAATCCTTAACTGTGTAGTCGCTGGAGGCGGCAAGCGACTGCAACATTTCAATGACAAGTCTCTTTCTTTTTGATTAATCCAGCAGTAGCAGTTATTTAATAGACACAGGAGCGGACGTTTCGGTTATTCCAGCCCCTTAAAAACAAGAAATTTCCTTTAGAGTTCCCCCTCTATGCAGCAAATTCTTCAACATCAAAACTTATGGATATAAACTACTCAAATTAGATCTCGGATTGAGAAGAAATTATGACTGGAAATTCATTGTCGCTGATGTTTCAAAACCAATAATAGGTGCAGATTTCAGGCAGATGGTGCTGTTATGGGAAAGCAGAAGTGATCTTTAATTTCTACACTCGTCTTGATCATGAAATCGTCAATATAAATGCATATTATCGGAACATTTGGCTGCTAATCAACTTAAAATTAAACATAACGTCACCCATTCAGTCATAACTAAAGGACCACCAGTAGCTCCAAAAGTTCACAGGTTGCCTCCAGACACGTTAAAAATAGCAAGAGCTGAATTTGAATATACATGATGAAACAAGGCATCTGTCGTCTTTCCAGCAGCCTATGGTCTAGTCCTTTACATCTGGTGAAGAAGAAAGACGGGACATGGAGGCCTTGTGGAGATTATTGAGCCCTCAATGACATTTCTCAAGCCGATAGATACCATATTCCACACCTTCAAGATTTCACTCACCAGCTTGAGGAATGTACAACTTTTCCACATTAGATCTTCGACGAGATAATCATCTAATACCTAGCTGAGTTTATTCACAACTCATACCCTTTCAATCCCGTTCTCAACCTGCCATCTAGATCAAAGCTTTGAAGAGGCCTGTCTTTTGAACAATTAACGTAATGTTTATGGCTCAAAAACCAAGTTAGGTCATATTGCGCCAAGAGACATAATCAGAAAAGAAGAAAAAATAAGCAGGCAGGACAGCCGTAGTCAGAGAAAAGGAAATGATTGGAAAGATCGCTTAAGAACCCCGGAAACGTGACTGCGCGGGTGCCCGCGGGTGATGGATTTGGAGGATGAAGATAAAATCGATCAGCTATTAAGACAACGAGAGCTGGGAAGGATCTCTTCTAAGTTAAAGGAAAAGAGCAAAGAAATTTTGGTCTAATTAGAAGATATAGAATCATGCAAGAGCCTTCTTCGAGGAATGGACATTCTGTCATTCTGAGAAGACAGAAAAATGTCTTACCCTGACCTCTAAGCACAAGCATCCGTGGTACTTGTCCATCCTATGACTCAGGTCAGTGTGGAAAGAACTTTTCCCACCTATTGAAAGAACTTTTCCTTTGCTGTAGTCTGAAAAGTGATATCATAAACGATGTTTTATTACTCCGTTGTAATTACTATCTTGATTAGTAAATATGTGATTTTTTAAATATTGCATAGATTTATATGATTAGGAATATTCATCGTGGTAAAAGTATCTTTGTACTGTATATTATTAGAGCAATTTTATTAGTACTACTCACATCTCGGTTTGGTTTTATTTCTTTGTACTCTTTGAAGCGTTGAAGAAAGGTGGTTATTTTTTAAACCTATCAAGGGGAGAAAATGTTTTTTAATACTACATTTAAACTTTTTTTCTTATCATACTATAAAGAACCAATAGAAAATGTAAATAACAGTTTTAGTTTTGGTTAATAACATTTATGTAACACTTTCCAATACTATGATTTGGCGAGGCCAGATATTGATTGTTTTGTGCTGTGAAAACTTCAGATTACAACAAGAGTATATTGAGTATCCTAGTTTACCATCAGCTTTACGCCCAATGCCTCATTCAGTTGAAATGCTAGTGCCAATTTTCATAGAATTACCTTCATTGGAACTACAAGAATATGAGTCTGGGGAAGATGGAAGTGCTCCCATAGACGAAGATTTTGAAATTCCCGTTTGTAAGGGATTTGAGCAGCATGAGTTAAATGATTTGGGACTGTCCAAAAAAGCTTCAGAACTGTTAGCATCAAGACTGCACAAAAAAAATTTGCTTGAAAAAAGAGTTAAAGTATTCTACTTCCGAACTAATGATGGGTTTGCCATAACATATATGGTTCAATAGAAGTCTTGGGAATTTCAGCCTATATCGCAAATGAATGGAAATTGTTCATCGATAGCTCAAAGTGGAGCTTAGAGTGTGTAGGTACTCCACAATGGGAATTTATTTGGTGCAGTCCCAATAGGCCATTCAGTATGTTTGCGTGAGGAATATGAAGACATAAAGAGGGAGTCATTGATTTGTTGCAATATCATATGCACCAAATAATGGATGTTGATCTTAAAATGATCCGTTTCCTCTTTGGCCAGTAACGTGGATATACAAAGTATCCCTGTTTTTTGTGCATGCGGGACCGTAGAGCGCTCGTGAGAAGCATTGGGTGCAGTCGAAATAGCCGCCAAGATATGACCTGAAACCTGGTGATCCAAATATTCTTCATCAGCCACTTGTCGACAGAAAGAACATAATATTTCCCCCTCTGCATATAAAACTGGGTCTCATGAAGCAATTTGTGAAAGCTTTGTCAATTGAAGGAGACTGTTTCAAGCATCTCATTTCGGCATTTCCTAATGTGTCATTTGAAAAGATAAAAGTCGGTGTGTTTGATGGTCCACTTGGAGGCTTTTTTCTATCAGCTTTATAGCATTCTTGCCCCTGTTGAAACTGATTGGTTGTTTTTTTTATGGCGCAAGGCGCACAGCAGGACTCTGTGCGCCATAATGCAAGTCATAAAATCATTTCAAGCCTGTTGGAGCTGTAGAGAATATCAAAGTACATCCCCTCGCATACGCAATGATAAGGGATGCTGTTCTTTTTTTTATCTCCGAGATTTGTTTGACTTTGCTATGGAAAAAAGGCTTGAATTGAAACCAAAATCCACCATTACGGATTTAGAAAAGAACGCTTTTAGTGCTTCTGAAATAATAAATTAAGATATTATATTGGCTACCTTAATTGCAATGATGGCTGAAAAACAGTACATATATGCCCAATATAAGAAAAATGCTGGACACATGATGTTTCTAACTAAGAGTAATGAGAATAAAAATTGAATTTTTCATTTTATCTCAGAAACATCAAAACAGGCAAAAAAAATTTAATTTTCCTTTAAATATTCCTAGATAAGGCCTCTAATTGTTGGAATAAGCGATGTTAGAAGTTTTCACAAAGAAATTTGTCAATTTTTGCACAATACATAAAAATTTTTTGAGGCGATTGCAATGCCAAAAGCCTTTCATGCATGTATCGAGACCCCTTTTGCAAGGAGACGTCAACCAACACCTTTTCAGCGATTTAAAGGACTCTTGAGCTTGTTCAGCAAATCACAGGGTCCTTGAATATGTGTGATGTGCAATCCTCTTCTAAGCTTTACGCAAATAATGATGAGATTTCCGACTGGTTGGTTGCATTGACAATTACAGCCTTCAGTCTAGTTTTCCATGAATAGGGTCTTCTAAGCTAGAAAATATTACTATCGAGGACATATTTAGAGAGAAAATGCATCAATTCAATTGAGAGGGCAAGTTAGAAACAAACTAGAGGTGGTAATTTGAACAGGAAGCAGATGTCAGACTATAAGATCGTGTCCTATAGCTTAAAGCATGGATCTCCACAGATAGTCTTTTAGAGACATCTTCTTTGTCTACTCTAGTAGAGCAGTGATAATTTATTCGGCATCCAAAGGATTTATTTTAACCAGAGATGCTCCCCTCTTGTTTAGGATTTGTTTTCACAAAGGTTAAATGTAATGACAGCATATATCATCTTAGAACATATAGAACTGGACAATCCCCCCAAATGGAAGACTTGTGAAAAAATAATTAGACTAGGGGACCTTATGATCATAACACATGGAAACAAGTCTTTATTAGTTATTAAGAATTATGAACCATTAGTGATGGGGGTTTTCTTTCAACTACAGGAAAAGAAATAATTCCATCTAATGAGTTATTCAACAAGATGTATGAAGATTGTTTAGATAAAACTGATCTTCTGTAGATTTGTTAATAGCTGAAATAAATTCAGTATATCTTCTAATCCTCATGTATTATCACAACTTTTGTATAAATGTTGTCGTGTTGTTTGTCGTTAAATGCGTCTGTGGCTTCATGTGACAAGGTTCCAGACATCCTATCACTTCTGCTGTGGAAGATTTTAAAGAATGTTAATTCTTTAAGTTAAAGAATTTTAACGCTCTCTCTAAATGGTAATGTCTCTGTAAATGTTTAAGATTTTAAAACTATTATTGTAGTGCAAATATATTTTTTAATATTTTATGTTACCAATTTTTGTATGTAGTGATAAATGTTTCACTCTCTTATCTATGCTGGTTGTGTTTTTGCATATATTCTTCATGTTTTTAATTTTTTATAATTTGATGTTTTGGTACAGGTTTATTGAGTTCATGTGCTATGATTATTATAAATGAATCAAGACATTTGAAACCCACCGAAACTTTACAACAATATTTGTTATCAATGAGAGAAATAGCCCATAGACGACTCATCCTTAATTGATTAGGTAATAAACTGAATACCCGAATCATCTAATAGGCTGTTGTTATATGGATGCAAAACCCTGAAAGAGTTTAAAGAGAAACTGAAGGTATTTGAGAAGCTTTTTGACAGATCTAAAAAATCTGAAAGGATGTCGAATAAACGAGTTGGAAAATATCCCACAAATCCTCAAATAGACCCCCCCCCAAAAAGTATGTTAAATTCTCAGCCAACCTGTTATTCATGTGGTGTGAGAGGTCATAAAAGCAATCAGTGCAGGAATAGGGAACTAGGCCGACAATGCTACAACTGCAAGTCATTTGGTCATATTCAGGCCGACTGTCCCATGAACAGGGAACGTCCAAGAGTCTTTCAGCAAAATGTCACCTATACTGGAGAAACTGTTAATCAAGTGTCGGAGTTGACCATTTCTTTTACTTTAATGCATACTCCCGTCGATATCTCTGGAGTTAAAGGTATTGCGCTTTTGGATACTGGCTCGCAAGGAAACGATTTGCGAAAAAATTGGTTCACCTCCATTGCTTTTCTCTCAAATAACCTTTTCTGGTATTAGTATGAAACCAATGAGTATTTTCAAGATTCAATCATTTTTCAGATTTGCGCCATCCCAGCTGAAATTCATGTCTGTAAGAATTTTGTATTTTTCTAGAGGTAAGTGACAGTAAACCGGACACTACGAGCAAAAGCCAAGCTGTTGCTCGCACGATTTGTTATTTCGTATTTCTTTGGTTTAAATTTGGTTTTGAAGATAGTTTTAGAGAGCTGAGATATGTGCTCTCTCTCGATGTATTTATTTAATTTAAATTTTATAATTTTGAAATAAAATTCTTTTCGCAAGAACCTACATCTAATTTTTACTATGTCTTACAAGATGATCTAATTCCCATGGACTGTATAATAGGTATGGATACCCTACAGCACGTGAAGTTTACATTTGATAAAGATGGTCTTTATATAATAAATTATCCCTCTGATAACATTTTGGGAAGTATTGCTGATGTCCTTGATACCTGCTCAGTTGAATTTCTCACAATTTGGACACCGAAGTTCGTGAAGGTGTTAAAAACCTTGTCTTGTCTTACAAACCTCATGAAATAAGAGATACTCAGCTAAATATGACGATATTGTTAAATGATGTTATCCCAGTCAGTCAACGCTCACGTAGACTTTCTTTTCTGGAACAAAAGATGGTAGAAGATCAAATTCAGACATGGTTAAAGGATGGAACAATTAAGAATAGCTGTTCTGATTACGCTTCGCCTATAATTTTGTGTAAAAAGCTGAGAATACAGACTTTGTGTTGATTACCGTCAAACCAATAAAAAAATGCTGAAGGACAAATTTCCCTTTCCTTTGACCGAAAATGTTTCGGATAAACTCGAGAGCAACAAAGTTTTTACCACACTTGACCTAAAAAATGCATTTTTTCATGTTCCAATGGATCCTCAGAGCACAAAATATACTTCTTTTGTGACACATGAAGGCCAGTAAGAGTTTTTGAAAGTACCTTTCGGGTTGTCAAAGAGTCCAAGCGTATTTCAGCGTTTTGTGAACACCTGTGTGGTTAGATACTTAATTCGCAATAACACGTTACTAATCTACATGGATTCCATCGCACGATGATATTGAAGGTTTGCAAAAACTACGCCTAGTTTTGAAAACTGCTGCAGACTGTGGGCTGCAATTGAACTTAAAGAAATGCCAATGTTTACTACGCAAAATATAATTTCTAGGCTACATTATCGAAGAAGGGACAATGAAACATCTTCACCTAAAACACATGCTATTCAGAGGTTCCCGCAACCAACAACTGTTAAGCAAGTGCAGAGTTTTCTCGGTTTAACAAGATATTTCCGTACGTTCACCAGAAACTATGCTTGCATAGCAAGACCATTGAGTGATCTACTTCCAGACAATAATGTATTTCCTTTTGGAGCTGCACAAATAGCAGATTTTCAAGAATTGGAGATTATCCTTTCACAATCTACTGTTCTCCATATTTTCCAACAGGGATACCACTGGAAAGATACGTTTTAAAGTATATTATCAGGTTGGTTGTTTTGGGTTTTATGGCGCAAGGTCCCTATATCGGACATTCCGCGCCAAACACAAGATTAGTAGTTAAAAAGATATTTAAATTAAAAGTCATGTCTGTTTCCAACCAATATTAAAATATGAAGCTTATTAAAAGGTTTATAAGATGCGGACGTGAAGTCCGTAGTCGAGCGTAGTCTATACGCCATTTTTAAAAGGTTGATAGGTTAAAAACAATTTCAGAGATGCCAGCATCTTTTCATTTATACATATGATTAAATGTCGTGAATTATTCTAATGGCATTTAAAAACTGAAATAATGATGGATGATGTTTATGACCTAAAAGTTCAGTTAAAACTGGTGATGGAGTTTTAAAATAGCGAACATAGTAAAATAATAAGTTAGGGCATGAGGTTAAAATGTGCTTAATAGTTAAAATATTCTGGCAATGAGGGCAAGTCGGTGGCGGTTCCCCAGCCAAAAGGAACCGATGCGTGACTCTGGAATGGCCTATTCTAAGGCGTGTTAGGAGGACGTCTAGCCGTCGAGATGGTAGTGGTGGTAGGGGTGAGATTCTTGGCTGTAAAGTATATTATCAGGTTCTTCTAAAACAACATTTATTTATCATTAACATTAATCCCCTTGTGGTTTCAAATTCATAATATGGGCAGCTGTACCGAACACTTAACATCTGAGAGGAGCGAAACTTGATGGGTACAGCACAATAAATTTTATTCCGGGCCAAAAATTAACTATTACACAAAGAACTACACTTTTTTCATATTTTCTATTGATCTAAAACATTTTTCCAATTGATCTAAACATTTTTCATTTCAAATTTAAAAACTCACCAAATAATATCACGCGTCACTTCCTGGTTGCCAAAAGGTTTCTAACAAAAAATAAACAAGTAGATAGCTGCTACTAGTCCGATTTCCAAAACTCCTTTATAACTTTTGCCGGATTTTCTTTTTCAACTTCAACACACTTAAATCCTGTTTTTTAAGCTCAGATTTAGGCTTGGTAGTTAGGTAAAAGTCTCATGGGGCAAGGCCAGGTGAAAAAGTTGGAAGATGGGATGTGGTATTTGGCTAGAAACGTATTGACAGACACTACAGAATGAGCGGGCACGAAGTCTTAATGGAGATTCAATGACTTGCGAGTTAGAATTACTATGCAAGGAGGAAAACATAAGAACTCTTTTATATGGACTGTGGTGTTTAGACTGTGTCTTATTAGACATTATATTATGTGTCTTATTAGACATATTGTTAGACATCTGAAAGTAATGATCGACTATGCAAAATAACGTTGAAAGTAATGGAAGAACAGCTATCAGTACAAGAGATAAAATCTCTTAAACGACAAAATGAAATCTACGATGGTAAATTGGAGGATAAATCCATGTACGAAGTTTGGAGGAACACCACGACTATTGCATCTCAATCTAATGAAGTTTCAACCCGAGATTCCCCAACAGTATGTTCCCAAATATTTAGTGTTGATGCTGTTTCCGTATTCAACGGTGATGCCAAAGATGTCTCGAAGATTCTCTTTCCGACTACAGTGGCAAGAAAGGTCATTCCGAAAAATTATATGGAAGGAATCTATAGAGGATTCTGCCCGGCAGTCTCACTTACTCCACTGTTCTTTGCATTTCTTTAGACCTTGGACGTGGCGGGGGAAACTTTCACCCTGCGACTCGAATCAGTTGGTCTTGAAAGCTACAGAATCGTTCCACTTAAAAGAGCGATGGCGGGGCGACCCCAACCCAAAAGAAGAATAAAAGAGCTCGATCTCTGCGACCGAGTTTTCACCACCACGCCCGCCTTGGAAGAGCACAAGAGGATCCATGCCCACATGCAGCCCGACAACCGATACAGCTGCGGCGAATGCAGTTACTCCACTGAGGACAAGATCCACCTGAGGACGCCACCACACCACTGTGCGGAAAGCGATTCCACACGACGTAATCCGTCATTTAATAGCACCAAAAGTTGATCAACAACATTATAAAAAAAGAAAACAAATGGAGATTTTTTTCTAAACATGAGATAAAACCAATACTATGTCTGAAAAAAGAATAGTAACCAATCTATCTTCTCTTCTTGATGATAGTCGACCTGTTTAGTGGTGGACTATGGATGGAAACATTTTGATCAACAAATTTAAGACGATTAAGTATGATAGTTGGTCAATTGGCGTTTTATGGCGCAAGGTCCATAGCAGGACATAATGCACCGATAAAATATGTACAAGATCCAATACCTATTTTTACTTTAAAGAATGTTCCTGAAACTCAGAAATTCTTCAATGTTTAAAAAATATACAAAAACGGGAATTTTATTTTGACTAAATTCGTATACAATAGTATTGACAGAAATAATTTCACAGTAGCAATATTCTTGGACATCTCAAAAGCCTTTGATTTAGTAAATCATAACATTTTACTTGGCAAATTATTTGCATATGAAATTCGTGGTACAACTCAAGCCAGTTGAATCTTCATCATATGAATCTCAGAAAATAAGACGCCGAGGCATCAAACACCGGTCTAATTTTAATTGTTGAATTCTCCTTAAATACTGGTCATTGGGGAAGGTAGTGAGTACCTGCGAACTCATCTTCGGTAGTGTAATCTACCCTCTAGATAATTCCTTCAGCTTCCCATTCAAAGAACACCTTTTCATAGTCAGCTATTTTGTTCTTTACTTTTAAAGAATTAACGGTGTTCTCAAATCACTAACTCTCAGCCAACTCTTTATTTCTTTGAAGAGGAAGATGTCCAGTAATTCACCTTCCTTATTCATTCAATTGAACTGTCTCAAAACAAGATCACTCATTTCTCTTTTTAGATAAGATTCCACAGGATCTCCAATGCCTAATACGTCTAATTCCCACAAATCACTTATCCTCATAGACAGAGCTAATATGCAGAGAAGGGGCAACAATGAATTGTCTTGTTCTTTTTGTCCTAATTTGCATATGACAGGCCATCCGAATTCCATCCCCACAGCAGTCAAACCACCATCTAAATGTTTAACCTCTCCTGTGAAAACCATACCCGCTATATCAGACCCAAGTACCAGATGAATTTCACTATCCTGACTTCGGCACGAACAACTTTTTCTTTTTGGTGAAATATCACTTAAGAAAATACCCTGTCTTTTCAACTCTTGTATACACAAATCACCTTGTATGCGAGGAATATACTCGCGTAATTTATCATGATCCATTAATTCAACCACGATACTATATACACTACCCTACAATGGACCGGACAGCTGCAAATTTGCATGAAATGGAGTAATGGTTTGGGGCTGTTTTTCGTGGTATGACCGGGGACCACTGCATGTTGTGACTGGTAAATTAAATGCCTATGCCTACAGAGACATTTTAGACAATCAGGTCCTGCCTACCCTTTGGCAAATTTATGGAACAGACAAATGTTTCTTTCAAGATGATAACGCTACATGCCATGTCATGCACATGTCTCTTTGATTCATCAGTACCGACCGTACTCAAAGAGAAGATTGCTGTTGCTCTAAAATACGATGAGGGTCCTCCTGAACCTACAAAACGAATTATTCCCAAACCAAAAGACGTCCCAGAATTCGCCAAAAAGGGGTTAGAGGAGTTCGCATCAAAAAATTCGATAACTTATTTCAAAGATTTGGATTGCCAATCAGTTTCCTTTCAGTCTACTGCTGAATGGGAAAGCTTAAACGAATTTAAGCGGTGCCGAGATTTCTTCAACAACTTGGCTGTCGTCAATTATGTAGCTGAACGAGGAGTGGCCCTAACACAGCAAAACCTCCCTACCTTTAAGACTGAAGCCCAGAAGCAAAAAATTCTACAAACAGTCAAAAAATATCGCTCAAAAATTTTCAAGACAGGCAAGAGTTTTTTTAGCTCAAGAGTTTTAACATGAACAAAAAGAGCATTTTAGTGCAATAAAAACCTGTGATATATTAAAGGCATGTATGTGTTATTTACATTATATTGATCCTAAACAGTCGAAAATTGGTAAAAAAAAGGTAAGCAAAAGTAATTAGTTGTGTAATAGGATGCGTTATATAGTAAAACTAGCGCTGCGCTCCAGACCAGGCTTTGCTCGTAAATTCAACCGCTTTGAGGCAATAGTTAGATTTGTACCAAAATTCTCAAAATTTCAGGAAAGTTTATATGTGCAATTAGGAAACTTTTTGGCATTTAGCCCGATAAAATTTCCAAAGTCGGAAAAAATGAGACACCCTAGACCACAAGCATCTGAACCATCTATCGAATAACAAAAATTGGTTGGTTGGTTGTTTTGTGTTTTATGGCTCAAGGCCCCGATAGGGACATTTTGTGCCAACCAAGACATATCAAAATATACTAAATGAAAGACTAGGCTGAAAAAACCCTTTTCAAACGCACTCTATGCGTAAGAATAAAATTTCCTTTAAAACATTTTAGTTAAAATTTAAACATGATGCATAAAACCTGTGGCACGAATGTATCTGAAAACAGGTCCAAAATTAACATAAATTGGTATTATGTGATTTCCCGCAGAAAATACATTTTACTACACTCTTACAATACCGTGATATATGCCGAGCATTTATGTCACACCTGAAACACACACTCTCCTTTTTAAAATATTATTCTCTCATCCATATTAACACTGTGGGCATAATCACAATAGCTATTTTTGTGAGTCGAATTACAAAAGGTACAAACTTTCTCACCTTCTTTCACCTTCTTTTCGAGAGTTTTTGCACTCTTTTGGCATCATACTTATTGATTTCAATATTCAAAGGTTATTTTGTTTTTGGAAGTGTAGGAAAAGAGCACTAAGTACTAAGAATTATGCCGCGAAAGCGTAAATCTCATATTTCCCAAAGCTCTAATAAAGCTCGAGCTAAGAAAGTAGCTAGACTTAATGAGACATTTCCACAAGCCGAACTGCGAAGACTTAAACAGGTGGAACTTGAGGCAGCTCACAGAGCTGCTGAGACACCAGAGCAGTCCCAAGATAGGCGTCGACAGAACGCTGAGTACATATGGCATCTCAACGGGCTTCTGAGACACCTGAACAATCCCGAGCTCGACGAAATAAGAACGCTGCATATCCAACCATTTTCTATCCAACATATTTCTTATATACAGGGTGTCCTTAGAGGAAAAACAAAGTATGGCTGTTACCCCACTTGGCGGCCATAGAACCGGACCCCCACGTCCGATCCAGCGGCCGGGGTATTCCATATTGAGCCAACCACGTACATTAGCACAGAAATGCGCCGGAGCCCCATCATGCTGAAACCAAAGTCCCTGTACTGCCGCTAAAGGTATGTCATCGAGGAACTCGGTTAAGACCTCATTGAGAAACACCAAGTAGGACTGTCCCGAGAGACGTTCAGGCAACAGATATGGTCCAAGCAGTCACTCCCCGAGTATGATAGCCCATACGTTAAGAGACCAACGTTCCTGATGTTTCTGCTGCCGGATTGACCTGGGACGTTTTTATGTACTCCCAACGAAGAATCTAGCTATGCATAGTTTATGCGGTCGTTTTGGGACACCCTGTATACTGTATATAGCATTTTGTCAAAAATTTGGTTTTAATGCATAAAATACTAACAGTAAATGTTAATTTGTTTTCATAATTATTTTAAGACGTAGCAACGCACGGCGGGTACCGATAGTACTATCATAATTGGATTATGTACATGTTTAAGACAATATAAAACTAAAAACTGTTAAACATTCATTAAATACGATGCAATTTTATCACTTTTAATTCCCTTAAGTTAAATTGCTATTTCTCAATGACCTATGTATCCAATAAATGTCTTTAAGGGAATCGTTACCCTTGTTTATGATTAAATAGTGAGATTTTCCAGATATAAATTCAAATGTGGATATAAAATATGAATTTTGAGTGATGTTCAACACCCTATGGCTTGGTACGACTAAAGAGAACCTTCTTTTGGGATTAAAACATTTTTATCGGTCCTATTTTCTAAAAATCCTCTCACCTATCTCCTACTAACCCATTTCCAAGCAGATAATACGTTTTGATTAAACTTTTCCCTCAAAGGTAGGGTCATAAATTCTTTTCTAATCAGAGTTTCATACTGACTTTGACTTCACTTAATTACGAAAAAAGTCCTTTTAAATACTTTTTGAAAATTGTTTTCTGTATTTGTCATTGAAATAACAATAATTAAGATGATTTAAATGTTGTCTCCATGCTAAATGGATAGTAATTAATTGGACGGGGTTGCCGTTAGACAAAAATGACGCCTAAAACGAAAAAATTTAGAAAACCAGCTGAAAATCAAATTTTTTCTTACACAAAAATGGGACGTGGTGGAACTTTTTTACTTGCAGATATTTGAATAGCTATATGAATTAGTAACAAAAATAATAATTTGGTTGCTGTTAGGAAACCACTGTCGACTAGTGTAATTCTCCAGCTGATGGAATGTTCCGACCAATCTTATCTTTTCCCATATTATTACTTTTATTAAAGTTACCCCCAGTTAAGTTAAGTTAAAGTTGCTCGAGGTATCTGCGGTAACCGACGTCGCTCTTTACCATCACTTTCCCTGTTTAAAAACAAAAGGGAACCTTCTCGCGCAATCAGCTGATGTGATAGAAATGAAATCAAATCTTCCAAACTGTGATTATTTTGATTCTTATGAAAGTCTAGCAACAAATCCTGTGGTAATAATTTCAAAATCAGTGGCAGTAGAATGCTACCGTAGATCTCCGTACGTAGCGTACCGTTTTTCTCGCTTGAGAGACTGTGGCTTAAAATTAAACCCGGGTAAATGCGTTTTGGGAAAAACCTCAGTGAAATTTTTGGAAGTTTCATAACTGCAGAGGGTGTAAAGCCCCTTCCTGATAAGGTAGAGGCTATTACAAACCTCACAAAGCACGAGACTATTTCGCAACTTAGGCGGTTTTTTTTGGCAAATATAAATTTCTACAGGAGATTTTTACCACATTCAGCCAAAATGCTGATATCCCTTAACAGGTTACTCATGAACTGTAAGGAAAACGATAAACGCACGGTTGATTGGAACGGCGAGGCAGAGGTTGCATTTCTCCAATGCAAACCGTCACTTGCTGATATCTTTGCTTACCCTGAGCCTCACTTACAAATGTGCCTTTTGGTAGATGCTTCCTGCACTGCAGTTGGAGCTGCCCTAAACAGTGTTACGGTCCTAAACCACTAGCCTTTTTTCTACGCAAACTGAGTCCCACGGAGATACGATGCAGAACATACGAAAGGGAATTATTGGCAATATATTTTACTATTAAATACTTTCGACCCCGCTGAAGGACCAAAATTTTATAATTTTTACGGACCATCATCTTTAACTTTCGCTTTTTCTAAAAATTCGTATTCAATTTCCCCTCATCAGCAAAGGCACCAGGATTTCATATCACAGTTCGTGAACATTTTTTCGCCACCCCACAGGGGTCACGTGATTGTGTTGCTAACACCATTAAGAGATTAGCTGCACTTGCCAGTCTTCAATGTTCTTACAATAAAACCAAATTATGACACCAAAACTGTTTGGTTGGTCCTTTTTCATCCCATTTCAAGTACAGCACGGGTGTGTTTTTTAATTTTTATGACACGAGGTCCATAAAAAGACATTCTGCGCCAACCAAGCTAGTACAGCACGGACAAGGACTATCATTGAAAATTACTTGAGTAACGCCGATGGAGAATCTTGAGACTAGTGATATTTATACATTCATTTTTTTATTTTATGCGCGTGCGAAAAAAGCTAAACTGTTAAACTCTAATTCATTGTTATTATTATTCTAAATTCATGGAAAGAAAGTCGAGTGTGATTCTTATAATATGTTCGGTATAAAATAGTGATTCTTATATTCTGTAAACAATTTAATAACTTAACTTTATTATTCAACTATTCATGCCTATTCACTGATTATTCTGATGCAGTTTTTCAAGTGATAAAAGTAAGATTAGCTTGCTATAGGAACTAGCCAGGCTATTTAAAAAATTTATGTGTATTTTGGCTTCAAATTATATTTTTTATAGAACCTTGCCTACTGTGTTATTCCATTCTCATTTAGCCACGATAGTGAACGAGCTATACCTGATACCCAAAAGCTTCACTGGTTGACGGATAAAAACCATTAGTTTTTATACGCCTGCAAGTTGGTTGGTTAATTTAATTTTTATGGCGCAAGACCCATATCAGGGCATATTACGCCAGGTACATCTATGCCCACTAGAGTACATAAGATTCACAGTAATAAAGCAATCATAACTGTTCTTGTGGGGCGTCTTTGGCAGAGACGCGTCTCGAAGACCTCCGATTTTTCGGATAAGAGGCCTGCCCATAAGAGTGACCCAAGCGGCAAAGTACCTTGGTGTACTGCTGGATAACAGGATGTCGTTCCTGCCTCACTTCTATCACCTCTGGAATGTCGAGGGTCGCGACTAAATAACGGGGGGGTCCCGTCGCGGATTACCTGGTATTCTGTGGTGATTAGACCTGTAGCGATACTAGTCCTCAACAATACCATTGAAGCAAGCAAGCTACTGTTTTAACACCTGCTACTCACTTTTCATGTCGCATGCAGTGAGATCATGAAGTGAGACCACATCATCTGTTTGAAATAATTATGAGGAAATCTTGATCAGTAATGGAATGTGATGAAAATTAAAATCTGTTTAAATTGTGTAAATTAAAAGTAAATTATTATTTTATAAATCATCGGACTAATCATTTAATTATTAACCCCCACAACAACTGGTGACCCTAGGACGTTAAAAAGCCAATATGTCAGAGCATGAAAATATATTACCACCACTGCCTGGTCGTCTTCCTCCTATGTCGGTTGCTCATCCCACTACTACAGCAAATGAGGTTGCGAGAGTAGCCTTCAAGGCACCTCCCTTTTGGAGAAAGAACCCTCAACTGTATTTTGCTCAAGTAGAAAGTCAGTTTGTTATAGACGGAATCACAAGAGATGAGACAAAATATCATCAGGTAGTGGCTGCTATCGAAACGGACATCATTTATCTGGTCAGTGATATCATCTTGAACCCGCCTGAGGACAACAAATATGAAACACTGAAAACTCGTCTCACAGAGCATTTCTAGGATTCCGAAACACACAGGATAAAGATGCTCTTGCAAGAGCTCCAGTTAGGAGACGAGAGGCCAACTCAGCTACTCAGGAAGATGAAAGATCTTTCTTCCACCTGCCCAGAGGATATGCTCCGAACGTAATGGCTGCAACGACTACCAAAGACAGTACAACAGATACTAGCAGGCACCACGGGGAATCTGAATGATTTAGCCAAGACGGCGGATAAAATTGTGGCGGTCTACTCTCCCGGATGTGCTGCACTCAACTTGGTTCCTTCTGTTACGGCTTCAGCTACGAGCGAAGATCGATTTACTTCGCTAGAGAGCCAGATTAGCTAGAAAGTTGGACCACATTTCTCTCCGCCGGTCACGCAGCAAAGATAGATATTCGGCGCATAATAGAAGTAGGTCCCGGTCTAACACAGGTGAGCGAAAATTTTGTTGGTATGGCGCGTTGGTATTGCATTATGGCGCGATGCGACTTCCAGCCTAACAATAAAAGACGCCTTTTTATCTCAGATCCTAAATCTAATTTAACATATTTAATTGATAGTGGCAGTGACGTTTCAGTTTTACCGGTAAACAAAAGTTCTAAATTCAACAAAACGATAGACATCACTTTATATTCAGCCAACGGATCCCCCATTCATACGTAAGGTGTAAAAGTTATGAATTTAAGTTTGAATTTAAGACGCAAATTTCAATGGCCATTCATATTAGCGGATATTAAAAAGCCTATTATAGGTGCGGATTTCTTACATCATTATGGCTTACTAATTGATCTTAAAAATGGATGCTTAAAAGATCCACTCACTAACTTAACCACAAATGGCCGCAAAATAAAGGACACTACTCCACAATTAACATTGATTTCTAGTGATTCGGCCTATAGTGAACTTTTAAAAAAATATAGCGATGTAATTCGACCATTTACTAAAAACAAGGACGTTAAGCACAATACAGTGCATAGAATCATCACTCGGGGCCAGCCGGTATTTGCTCGTCCTCGCCGCTTGCACCCAGCAAAACTTACCATTGCAAAAAGAGAATTCCAATATATGATGGACGACTGTCATATCTGTGGAGAGGGAACTCTGAATGCAGCCCATCTTATTTCATGTAAAGGACTAAACAAAGATGCCCAACTGAGGGGCGACCAGTGTCAACTGTACTGGGAAGCCAGGACTCATCTCTTTGAACTCCAGCATAATGTTCCTGCTTGAGACTGTTCATGTATTCTCTTGTATTCCTTTATGTGTTAACCCAGACTCTTTTTCTGTATGTATTTGCCATTTTCAATGGATTAATATTTATTCCAATAAAGCCATATTTAAAAAAAAAATATATATATATGATGGACAATGGAATTTGTAGACCAAGCAGTTCCAATTGGGCGAGTCCGTTGCATATGGTGCCCAAGGATGATGGGAAAGATTTTCGTCCAACTGGGGATTACAGGGATCTCAATAGAATTACAGTTCCGGACAGATATCCACTACCCCACCTCCAAGACTTTTCAAGTCAATTACACAAAACGATAATTTATTCTAAAATCGACTTAGTTCGTGCGTATCACCAAATACCAGTGCATCCGGATGATATTCCCAAAACAGCAATAACTACTCCATTCGGTTTATTCGAATTTGAATGCATGCTTTTTGGGCTATCAAATGCGGCTCAAACCTTTCAGAGATTTATTAATGAGGTTTTAACTGGGCTGGATTTTGTTTTCGTCTATTTAGACGACATTTTGATTGCTAGCCGTTCAGGGGAGGAGTACACGATGCACCTAGAAGCAGTCCTCAATCGTCTTTCTGAGTATGGCATCCGCATTAACCTTAAAAAATGCATGTTAGGGGTGGTGGAAGTACCTTTTTTGGGATATTTGGTAAACAAAGATGGCATCCGGCCTCTCCCGAAACGAGTAGAACCTATTTTAAATTATAATTTTCCGAAAACAGTTAAAGAGCTCCAGCGCTTCCTTGGGCTGTTGAATTATTATCGCAGAAATGTGAAGAACGCTGCTCACATTCAAGCCCCTTTGAATGACATGCTGAAGGGAGTCAAAAATAAGAGGAACACTAACTTAGAATGGTCTGACCATCAAAAGTTAGCATTCGAGGCTTGCAAAACACAGCTTGCGGAGGCTACTTTATTGGCCCATCCGGACCCTGAAGCTCGATTAGCATTATTCACCGATGCGAGTGACACAGCAGTCGGAGCTTCCCTTAATCAGTTCCATGTGACCACGAAGGGAAGTAAAGTTAGCCCTCTAGCATTTTTCTCATCTAAACTGTCTCCAGCTCAACGGAAGTGGTCTACTTTTGATCGGGAACTATACGCAATATACGCGGCCATTCGTCATTTCAAACATATGCTGGAAGGAAGGCAATTTACGATCTTTACTGATCACCGTCCTTTGACCTATGTTTTTTTTCAAAAGTCAGATAAATGTTCCCCCCGACAGCTCCGCCATTTGGATTTGATCGGTCAGTTTAGTACGGACGTTCAATTCATCAGCGGTTCGGAAAACATTCCTGCTGATATGATGTCTAGAATTGAAGCTTTGGAGATTCCGCAGGTTTTGGATTATGCTGCCTTAGCACAGGCCCAGGAAGAGGATTCAGAGCTAAAGGATCTGATAAATGCAGACTCAACCTTGAAATTTCGATGTATCTGGTCTAGGCGTGAAAATTTTGTGTGATACATCCACCCAGAACATTCGACCGTATCTTCCTTTAAAATTTCGCAAGCCGGCATTTGATGCTCTACATAACCTTGCACACCCCGGAGTTAAAGCAACGGTTCGGTTGGTGACTTCACGTTTCGTTTGGAAAAATATGAAGAAACACATCGCTTTGTGGACGCAATCTTGTGTTTCTTGCCAACGCGCAAAAATACTCAAGCAGTCCAGTTGGCAAGTTCAAAGTCCCTGACAAAAGATTTGATCATGTACATATTGATATTGTGGGACCTCTTCCACCATCAAACGGATTCACATATTGTGTAACCATGATTGACCGCAACACGCGTTGGGTGGAAGCTTGTCTTGTATCTGATATTACTGACAAATCAGTTGCGAAAATTTTTTATGATAACTGGATAGCGCGTTTTGGAGTACCAGGTACGGTTACCACAGACCAAGGCCGTCAATTTCAATCACATTTATTTTCGAATCTTACCAGATTTTTGGGAATTAAACATATACATACCACCGCGTATCACCCCATGTCCAATGGGTTGGTGGAAAATTGGCAAAGAACGTTTAAAGCTTCTATAAAAGCTCATCTTACAGACAGATGGACGGATGTTTTGCCCTTGGTACTACTGGGACTACGTTCAGTATATTACTTACTTACTTACTTCTTACTTCTTGCTACGAGCGTCCGGCTAATTGTAGCCGATAGCTCGATGTCCCTGATATGAAAGGCAGGCGAGGGTCCAAAATTTTTTATCATTGAGTATTTCCTCCACGGTGGTCGCCACTCCCGTGGAGGAAATACTCCACGTATACGTTCAGTATATCGCGAAACATTTAAAGCCACCACAGCGGAATTAGTGTATGGCAGAGCACTTAAATTGCCTGGGGAATTTTTTGCACCATCATCAAAAGATTTCAATGCGGCGGAATTTGTGACACGTCTTAAGGAGTCCATGCAAGATATATCTCCAATTCCAACTAAAACGCACTCTTCAAAAAGCCCGTTTGTACCAACCCAACTGAAAGAAGGCAGCCATGTATTCGTGAGACATGATGCTGTGCAACCACCACTTAAGCCACCTTACGAAGGGCCTTTTCTGGTATTGGAGCGAACGGACAAAGTCTTTAAATTGCAAATGGGAAATAAGGTGAAGTTCATATCAATAGATAGAATAAAGCCAGCGTTCATACTGAAAGAATCCAATCTGGAGGGGGATTTAAATAAAAAAACTCACATCAATAGACAGAACATAACCATTGAACCAGAGAAAGGATTGCAAAGAACTACTCGTTCAGGACGTCGGGTCCATTTCCCGGACCGTTTCACCCTTGACGCCGTCACGAGGAAGAGGGTACTGCGGTGGTCGTCAAGTCTGGTTTCGGCCAGGTTGGACGATCACGCAAGAAGCATTGTTGCAGCACGCAAGCAGGAGAGATGATAGCGGATGAAATAAGACAGTGATTTCTGAGAGATAAAAATTAACAATCATTTAGGATGATTTTTTACTTCTTCAATCAATAAACGATTTATAATTTACTCTGCAACTTTAATTATCTTTAATTTGGTAAGAACATAATTATAATAATAGTTTCCTTCATCTTCCTCACCATCTTAAATTCGGCCCAAATGCGGTAAAATGCCAACCACCATGTGAATACACGACTTCTCAGAAGGAAAACTGACTGGGCAGTAAGTCGCTGGAGGCGGCAAGCGACTGAAACCTTTCAACAGCACGCCTATTTATAGTGGATAAATCAAGTAGAAGAAGTTATTTAATAGACACGGGTGCAGACGTTTCGGTAATTCCAGCATCTCAACACAACAAATTCCCTTCCGATTTTACTCTATATGCAGCAAATTCTTCACCCATAAAAACGTACGGATTTAAACTACTAAAATTAGATTAAGACGATGTTTTGAGTGGAAATTTGTGGTCGCAGAGGTTTCTAAACATATAATAGGAGTCTGAACAATTACGGCCTTTTAGTGGATGTCAAGCAAAAGCGTCTCATTGATCCCTTAACTTCTCTCTACACGAAAACACAACTTCATAATGGTCCACCCTCATCTGTTACTCTTCTGGATTCCAATAGTCTTGATCATGAAATTGTCAATCTCTTAGGAAAATTTAAAAGCATAACATCTGAACATTTGGCGGTAAATCAACATAAAATAAAACATAACGTAACCCATTCCATCATAACCAAAGGCCCACCAATAGCGTCAAAGGTTCGCAGGTTGCCCCCGGACAAATTAAAAATAGCAAGAGATGAATTCCAGTATATGATGAAACAAGGTATCTGTCGTCCATCCAGCAGTCCGTGGTCCAGTCCGTTACATCTAGTGAAAAAGAAAGATGGGACTTGGAGACCTTGTGGTGACTATCGAGCTCTTAATGCTATCACACAAGCGGATAGATACCCAATACCACATCTACAAGATTTCACCCACCAGCTTGAGGGATGCAAAATTTTTTCCACATTAGACCTACAACGAGCGTATCATCAAATACCTATGGAGGAAGCTGACATCCAAAAGACGGCTATTTGCACTCCATTTGGGTTATACGAGTTTTCTTTTATGACGTTTGGTCTGAGGAACGCAGCACAAACCTTTCAGAGGTTCATTCACTCAGTTTTGCAAGGACTCGACTTTTGTTTTCCGTACATTGACGATATCCTAATAGCTTCAAAAAGCAAAGAGGATCACCTGAAACACCTTAACATCGTCTTTCAAAGACTCCAAGATTATGGCTTAACGCTCAAGCTCAGTAAATGCACTTTTGCTCAAACTGAGGTTAAATTTTTGGGCCACACTGTCTCAACAAACGGTATCAAACCAACAGAAGAGCGAGTCACCGCAATATCAAATTATGAAAAACCCAAAACTGTTTTACAACTGAGAAGATTTTTAGGAACAATTAATTTTTATAGAAGATTTATTCCGCATGCCGCAAAAACTCAAGCTGTTCATAATGATTACTTAAAAGATAGTAAGAAAAATGACAAACGTCAAATTTCATGGACGCCTGTATCATCTGATGCGTTTGAGCTGTGTAAAGAGCAATTACGTAATGCTACAACGCTTGCTCACCCATCACCAACAGCAAGACTTGCTTTAATGGTGGATGCATCAGATAAATAACCCGGTGATGAGGTGTTTTGTTCGGCAGCTTCCCGGCCTTTTTGTACAAGATAGGCAGGACGGACCGGTGCAGCTGTGGTATGGAGGGAACGCCGCTACACTTTTTGCAGACGTCCTGTTGCTTCTCAGCAGAAAAGGTCAAACAGAGGCCGGACGAGGATACACACTTCAGGAGGTTGGATGGGAGTTCCTTTCATCTGAGAGTCGTGAGAAAGATTTACAACACCCCCAACAAGGAATACTCATTGGTAATTACTCTCCTGTAGCTGGCTCTGTTTTCGATCTAGATGCAACTTCTTCTGTAAGTTGGTGGTGTTTACTTAGTGCCGCTGGTTCCTGCGGGGTACCTGTGTTTCTCTTTCGTTGGGGGTTGCTTTCTTCCGGGGTTTTAAATGTAAATGTCTTTAGAATTTTCAGTGTTCCTGTGGTGCTGGTTCTTTTTAATTCGGGGTGAGTTTCTTCTAGCTGCTCTTAACTGTATATGTCTTTAATGTTTTTAACCGTCTATGTCTTTCTTACGGGGTGTTCACACAGGGTTTCTTGGGAATTTTACTTCCTGGTGCTCTAGATGTTTTTGCATTAATATTGATGAATGTTCATCTTCGCTCTATTTTTATTGTACTATATCTAAGTGTTGTTTCAAATTTTTTCTGATGTCATTGTAATAATGTAATTTTTGTGTTACTTTTGAATGTATTTAAGATGTGGGTTCGGCTGTGGATCATACATCCGTTGCATGTTACTTTGAATATATGTAAATATAATTGCTAATGTAACTAAAATGTAAAATTTTGAATAAAGCCGTTTACTGTCGTGCGCGGGGGCGCTCCCTCTTGGGCTGCGCCTCTCGTGTCTCCTCGGGTGCTCTCCCGGCTGCGGGCTCGCTGGATGGTGGATATTTTCCTCCATCGCTCATTACAGGCTTCGCGGGTTAGCTGGGCGATGAGGGCCTTTTCTATTCTTGTGGGGCGGTCTAAATCGGAACCACCCGACGATCCATGAACACCAGAATTACCGAACAAAAGAGGCATTGTCGCCTATTTCAGACAAAGAAGTCGGCCGTTGCTAAACATGCATTAACTACTGGAGGCTATAAAGTACAATTACACCATACTGAAATATGGATAGTCGATGTGTATTATTCATGAATTTTCCCTAATTGGGCGATCATGATAACTTCTGATCCTAAGAACAATCAACCTGATATACCAAACCAATCTACCTCTGCTGTACAAACTCCTCTGAAATCAACATGGAAACTGGGCAACCTTCGATTTCAAGGGTAGCATTTTAAGCACTTCCATTATGGCGTAACAAATTTACCTCTTGTTTTTTCAGATAGGAACTCAATTTTCTCTCGGGTATTGTAAATTCTGCCACTAAATTTCACGATGTTATTGCCGAACTTGAGGGGGGATGTGTTAAGTTACGTTGCTGACGTGGTACGACAACACCTTTAAAAAACCCATATGAAAAACTCTCTCGATTATCAGATTCGGAAACTTCGGTTAAAAATTTTGTCTGAACTCCAACTTGGAGACCAAAAAAAATTATGAAAAACTGATGGAAGTTCTCTGGCTAGAAAGATTTCCCATAACAATGCAGTAAATTCTTTCCGCAAGTAATGATCCCCTGTCCATTTTGGCCAGTAATGCTGATAGCATTGCAGAGATATCAACGATTTTTTAGAACACAAGGTATTTTGTACGACCTCATAAAAGGTAGTAAGAAAAAAGGCAAGAGTGGACTGATTTGTCTTCTGCTGCATTCCAAGAATGCAAAGATTTCATTCAAAATGCTGCGCTGCTGAGTGATCCGCATCCCGATGCATCCTTCTCACTCATGGTGAGTTGTGAGAGATCTGAGGCATTTCCTCGCGATGCCGAATTTCTATCATCGCTTTATTCCTAAGGCAGCAGAGATCCAGTCCCCATTATTTGAGTTCACTAATAGTCACAATTCCAATGGAACGAGAAAGCTATCAATGCTTTTGAGTGCATGGAATGCCTGGCGGCATCTACTTTATTGGCTCATCCCGTAACGGATGCAGAAATTTCTCTGAATGTCAACACTTCTTCAGTCTCTGTTGGATCTGCCTTGAACCAAGTGGTAAACGGTAGAGTCCAACCTCTCCAATATTTTTCTCGAAAACTAAAGTCTGCGGAACTAAACTACAGCGCGTACGACCGAGAACTGTTGGCTGTATACTCTGCTGTTAAAACATTTTCGGCATTTTTTGGAGGGGAAATAATTTTTAATTTTTTCTGACCACAAACCACTTTCGTTCGCGTTTTGGCAAAAGTCAGACAAGTGCTCAACAAGACAGCAAAGACATTTGGAATACATCAGCCAGTTCATCACGAATATCCAGTATTTACCTGGGGATAAAAATGTGGTGGCCGATGCTTTGTCTCGGAATTTTCAGCGTTGATTTTCCAAATAAAATAAAATAAAATACTACATACTTTCAATTCTAGATTAGCTCAGGTATGTCGGTCTCTCGAAATTCTGCAAGCGCTGTGCTCCTCGAGCAAAAAACTATGTATGTATAGAAGAAACGTTAATGATGGCACTGATGGTAGAAAAAGTGTTTGTTCTGCTCCCTCCTTCGCCGCTACATTTAACGGAAAATTAAGAGTGAAATCTACTCTTCCGTGATATTCACCGTTGATGGATGTTTCTACCTTACTAGGAGATTTATGCCCGTGGTTCTGGAGTATTCTCCCCATCCACTCATGCAACATCTGTATTAAAATATAGAGATGTATGCTGGAATGCAGTCAAGGGAATAGCTTTTTCTTTTCCCCACCGGTATAAAACTAATTTTTATCTCCTTAAATTTAATTAAATTAACAAATTTTAATACAAAAAAAAATCATATATGATTGTCAATTGTTATAGCTAGTGAACCTTAAACCGGTAAACCCACGTTCCTGGTAAAGTTTTTGAATACTTTTTGGCCCTCAGGCTTTCTTTAAGTTTTTCGAAACGTTAATACAACAAACAAATTGAAAACAAATATGAAGTCCTTCATCTAAGAGGGGAAAACTACTAAGAGTGCTTCCAAAGCTTTCTTTCATAATGCTGAACGGCTGATTGTCGCGCACACAATTATCATTAATTGGTTAATTTATTGATTTTTTATAGAATATGCCCATATAAGGGCATAAAGCGCCAAAAACTGTCATTATTTATTAGTCTAGAATATTGGTTTTTAAACTTGAAATGTGGCCACTTCACGAACAACGGATGTGTTATCACATGGGAACACCAGGAGCCAGATATTACTTTATAGATTCTATAATTCTCTCTAGTTGGCAAGTAAGAAAAAACATATTGTAACGAAATTTCCTGCTCCAGCGCACGAACCAGAAGTCGGAGGCACTCTCGGAGGACGACCTCGTGTGCTTGGAGACAATCGTGTTCTCCAACTTCCTTTCGTGGGTGGATTTAAAAGAATTAAAATATTACAATTTGTATTGGGTCAGAAACATACTTGGTACTCTTTTGGAGGGTGGATTCAGAAGGGTTGGAAGGCAAGCCGTGGATTCTCCGTTCTTTCCACTTTGGGAAAGGACACTCTTAGGAACCCTCCCTGGGCTTTGGATTAGGATGAACAACTCAGCTGAGATGCAAAATGGCCACCGTCTTAAAAGTCTGAGAAAACAGCGCAAGGATGATGCATACAAGCAGGACAAGTCCCTCTGGAGGAAACTGATGCTTCAAAGGGAGCTGAAGGGACTCTCGAGATTCAAGTTCTTGAGCATCAGGGTTGGTTGGCTTTTTATGGCGCCAGGCCCATAGCGGCATATAGCGCCGAACACAAGACAAACTTAAGCGCCAGGGTGACTGGGTCCAGATCAAGGTATTTCGTGTATAAAAATCGAAGTATCTCGAGCTGATAATGAGATACCAGCGAGGAAGCTTTCCCACAGGTGGGTATTGGAGAGGGAGTGGCGTGCGGTGGCTACGGGATGACATCGACGAGGGTTGGTTGGGGTTTTATGGCGCATGACCCAAGATAGGCTATAGTGCGCCAAGGGCTATGAACCAGTTTCAGTTTTTTTACATGATAGTTCTACATTTTACCCTCCTAGGGGTAATATAGATATAGAAATAACATGTAACGTTTCCCCTCCTCCTACATTTTCTTTTTCGACTCTACAGCTGTACTCCATTTTCTAAATTTCAATTGTTCTTTAGATAATGATAGTTCTAATCATGATGATGACGAAGAAGGATGTAGAAATTGAGTAAATTTTAATATTTATTATGCCCAAGTGAATGGGGTTACCATTTTCATGATTTCTTAGGGAAAAAGATTATAAAGAGAGTTACGAGAGGAGATATTTATTTAAAATATGTGTAAATATCTTTCCTTTCTAAATTTATTGTAAATAAAAAAAAACCGCATCAGCACAAGGCTGACAGTTACCATTCATCAATCACTGATGAGTTTTTAAAACGTTTTTTTTTTAATCGATTAACAGCTAATGGCTACATAATATAGATAGACCATTATCCAGGTTTGTCTTGAAGAATGTTGTGTACTATTCTTTTCAGATTGAAAGGCTCATCTTGATTAAAACATTTTTAACTTTTTGTCACTTTTTCACATCAACGGTTCGCATTAGTCTTGTGATAGAAAAAGGAGACAAATCCTTTATTCTGATAAATTTGTGATAAATCATGATAAAAGAGAAATATTTGCGAAATTAGAAGAAAGACTCAACTCGTAACACCGTAATTTATATCGTGAATACGTAGAAATTACGAACTAATCGTAATACTTGGCACCTCTGCACGAGCGAAAGTACGAGCTCTCCGAATATTTTCTCTCGATTTTTTTGAAAATCAGAATATATTGTTTTTAAACCTTTACGTATTCCTACGCGACTTATTTAAACAGAAAACCCAAACATATGCCTGAAAATAACTCAATGAATAACTTTTTCTTGCTCAGTATTTCACGCTTCCAATATCAGATTACCTAAATAAGAACTGAGTTTTTATCATTCTAAGGAGTTTTTAAGGACTTTGCGCACCCTGTTACGCAGAACTTTCAAGGGTTCAACGCAATAATCAATGAAATTTCTGACATCAATGATGGAATTACGTATAAAAAAATTAAGGAAAACACAGTCTTTGTTTTTAACTTACAACTTCTCTGTTGATGGCATGGCAATTCTCAATATTGCCAATTGGCCAATATTTGTGTTTATTATTGAAATTCCTCCAGCCATTCGATTTGATAACATCTTATTAGCTGGCTTATGGTTTGGAAAAAGGAACCTAAAATGAATGTATATCTACAGCCCTTTTCAGAAGAGGCTGTAAAACTGGCTAATGAGGGAATCATTTTAGAGGAGTCAAAACAGGTTATAAGAGCTTTTCCAGCCTGCTGCTGTGCTGATTCGGTGGCACGACCATGCATTCAAAATACAACCCAGTTCAATGGATACACGGTTGTAGCTGGTGCAAGCTCCCTGGATTCGCAGTGAATGGCACAGTAAAATATGGATATAAGGATACCTTACTTTATGCTGATAGAACTGAGGGTGAAAAAATCAAGTTAATGTTTGACGCAATGGGTCTTGATAAAGGTGTCCCCTGTGCGGTGCTTCCACTACATTATTTTAATGTGGTGTCACGTTTTGTACCAGATTACATGCAGGGGATCTTTTTAGGAGTTACCAAGACCATTGTTAATTCTTGGTTTGATGCTAGGAATAAGCATTGTGAATTTTACCTAGGTTCTACAGCAGTTTTAAAGGATTATAGATGAACGGGCACGTCGGATTGTTTGGCCCTACAGTATTTTAACCGAATCCCTAGGTCTATACAAGAACGAAATTTGTACAAAGCCACTGAATGGAAACTTTTTTTATTATATAGGGTGGGTTGCCCAGTGAATGAACACTCCCAGTGAATGAACACATGGTCGTATAATCTCAATTATTAAGCTATTTGAACTCTGTAAAGACTATTAGTAAAATTCAGTAGTTGCAATGAGACCTCCTAGAGGCCAGGCAATCGTTGATTTAACCGTATATTCCGATTTCAGTCTGTGTAAATTTTTTTACTGATACTCGAGCTTCAGGCCCATGAAAAAGTCTCCGGTAAGTTAAGATTTGACTTGATTCATTCATATTTTTCTAACTTATAATTGCGCTTATTATGATTTTTGTTCTTTTTTATCAAATGTTAAAGACTTAATCTTTGATATGGCATAATTCAGAAAGCTGTACTTTTGAAATTGCGATAGATAAGGGGGTGTTCACTTACTGGAAGTGCAAACTGAGATTTCCCAGTGAATGAACAGGTGTTCATTTACTGGGGAAAATGCATATTTCGTAAAACCTCATGATTATAGTTTTATTTTATTCATAAGGATGTAAGCTAAACTATGTAAAAATGCGCGATGATCAAAATTGTGTCCTTCCAGTAAATGAACGGGGTATGTTGATTAGAAAGTACAAGTGTTCACATACTGGAAAGGTGGAAAGAGTAATTAAACTAAGATTTACCAATAAATGAACAACCTTCATACTCTGGAAACTGCTTATCTCGTGAACCAAAAGACCTATAGGCTTATTTGACGGCTTAAACTAGGACTAGGTTATAATAAAGATCAGTATTGTCTTTCCATAGAATAAGTTTTTGATTTAAAAGTCTATAGATAAGTTTTGATTTAAAAGTCTATAGACCCTGTATAAACCTATAGGTTTATACAGGGTGTATCATTATGAATGGGAAAACTTCTAGGGGAGGTAGACATCATAAGGGTTCAGAATTGCATAGGAACCCATGGTCCCAAACGACGGGCATGGACGTATATAAGGGGGGGTTAGAGGGTCCAGACCCCCCCCCAATAGCCTAAACCTTATGTCAGCCAAACAAAAAGGTCACTGTCCCAAATAACCAACAAATGAGTGAAAATACAACTTTTTGGATCAAATTTTCTGGGAGAGGACTCAGACACCCCTCTTTTGCTTGAGGGCATGTATTAACCACAAAAATTTGTGATTAAGTTCACAAAAATTCACATTTGTCCTACATTTTACTCGGAAAGGGAAAACTATTAGAAACATTTTGGGTTCCAGAATCCCTTCAAAACAGTTTAGTAACGGCTCCTTTGGTTCTGCGGTCTTATAGGTTTTGCCCCCCCCCCAATCAAAAAAGTTGAACTTATGCCTGATACTCCATTTTGTGCCCCCTCGTGATAAAGGTTAACCTAAGCTTTTATAACCCCTTGCTACGCTCAGAGGGAATTTCAAGGTATACAACCCCTCTTTCGAAACCTCAAACTTTAAATTTTTCCCCATAAAAAACGACCAACCAAAGTTACTCCTTAATGAAAAAGTGGATAAATAGGGTTCGGGGGTCCTCCTCCAAAAATGTTTAAATGTTAGTATGCTAAAAAGTCTTCTATATAGCTACTTTTTAGGGTTTTCAGGGAGCTTCGCGGGCCGCATGTGGCCCGCCAGTTGGAAAACCCTGTTTTAAATACACTTTCATTGCCCATTGCGACCCCTGAAAGAAGTTTCTTGAACCCCCCCCTTGTAAAAGCTATAGCTACGTCCGTGCTAGGAGGTATTGATTATTAATTGTGTTAAGATGGCATATGCAATTAGTATAACGTCGCAATCGATGTCTGGCAAGATTTGCACCCACCTAATCCTAAGTACCTTTTGTGTGTGTGTGTGTGTGTATTGAAGAAATTTTAGTGTTCTTAGTAAAACATTTTCTATTTTATGTAACGCAGGCTGATCAGTTGAAAAAAAATCATGGTATTTTTCAGTGTTCATTTACTGGAAGACACTGTTCATACTTAAGGCAAACTTTGTTCATTCACTGGGTCTATCGCACTTTTTTCACTCAAATCAGGATTCCTTCAAAACTATTGATTTCTGAGATCTGGAAATACTTCGATCATATTGCCAAGAAAAAGCCAGTATGGAAACATACCTTATTTTTAGAAATTGACCGAGAAAAAGCCCTGAAAAAAATTCTTGAAGTGGGAAAATCGCAAACCCAAATGCTAAGTGTTCATTCACTGGGCGGTTCACCCTATGTGCCTTCCTTGCATCGAAGGTCTGTTACAGAAGCAGTACCTTAAACACATAAGTTATTTAGTGGGAGCTGTGGATATCCTAATGAGAAATTCTTATTTCTTTAGATAATTTAAAATATGCAGATAAATTGCTTTTGAAATTTGTAACAAAGGTTCAAAAGAAAAAGGTATGGGGTAGAGTATATGTGGGATTATAACATTCAACAGAACAAGACAGAGCAGAGCGGCCTCACGATAACGGACCCATCAACCTCTATGCTTTCACCTGTTCAAATTTTTAAAAAACGCTGGACATCTTTACATTTTTCTGAATCTGCTTAATTTGCTTAATCTGATCTTCTCAATAAAGGGTTATTTTATACTTTGAGGTGCTCTTCTTCGTCTACATGGGGGCTCGGCCTATCAAGAACCTACAATTAATTAATCAGTAATTCAATAATTCAAGAATCAATAATTGATGAAATTCCGTAAAGTCTTGAAGATGATTGATTCAGGGAAGTCTTGAAGTGAGTTGTTTTTTCCTTTTAATCGCATGGAAGAGGACTAAACTGAAGATTTTGAAGACTATATTTGATGAAAATTGATGTTGATGATATTTTTGAAGATTTCAGTTGTTTGAGGAAAATTTAAGTCTTGGTTGTCTTCCCTGCGATTGATTTCTACCGAATTATTGAAGTTGAATATTGAAGTTTTATAATTTTTCGAAACTTAAATTTAACTAATAGTGATGGCTTGCTTAAAGGATTTTCCTCGAATTTTTAAATCCCTTAAAAGTGCACCTAAGAGTCACATACAAATTTTACACAAATTTATCTTCGATGAACTTGGTGATCGCCAAAACAGGAGTAGATTACGAGAATTCAGGGGTTTTACTGAAAATTTGATTAGTAAGAAAGAAAGAGTACTTAAAGAGTTTACCTTAAATGACCTAATAATTATTTGCAATCTTCTGCACATTCAATTTTCGACCGATCTGGGGAAGAGTTGTGACCTAATTTTGGATGCCCTAAGTAATTTTTCCTTACTAAACATAGACCCCTCTGATGAAAGTGAGGATGAGGGAGATGATGAAGAGGAATTTGGGAAACATGTGTTGACAAGAGATGAGGTAACTGACAGTTCTATATCCGAAGGTAAAATTATCCAAAATGAAGAAAATTCGTATCTCTTTACTCAACCCCAACATGAATCACCCTCTCGGAATCAATTGGGCAATTTTTCTTTTCCATCTTTCAGCTTAAAAGATATAGTGGAACTAGTCAAACCGTTTTCATCACAAGATAACTACAGAGTTGAAACTTTTATTTCAGACGTTGAGGATGTTTTTGAACATTATGAAATTAATAATTCCGTTCATCGTGTGTAATTTTTGCAAAAAAGTGTTTGAGGGGCCCAGCTTTAACGCTGATGAACGTTATCCGCGGGATAAATAATTGGGAAAAAATGAAACACCACACTTTGGATGAATTCGCTGATACAGTTAGCCGTTTCGAATTACACAATAATATGAAATCAAGACACTTAAAACGTAATGAAACTATTCAGGAATATTTTGTAGCTATGCGAGAAATCGCTGCAAGGGGTGCTCTCGATAACTTTTCTCTCATGGAATATGTCATAAATGGGTTGCCGGAATCTCCAAATAAAGTTATTCTGTACGGATGTAAAAGTTTACTAGGATTCAAGGAAAAATTAAAGACTTTCGAAAAACTGTTCAATACTCAAAAACCCAGGGAATATAGTGAGAGAAGATTTCGAGGATATCCTTCGGGAAGTCAGAACGATCATAGACCTTCGTTGGGTACACA
Organism: Tetragnatha montana; assembly: GCA_963680715.1. Lineage (NCBI taxonomy): Eukaryota > Metazoa > Arthropoda > Arachnida > Araneae > Tetragnathidae > Tetragnatha > Tetragnatha montana. Next base: position 6,526,874 of record OY796677.1, read on the forward strand.
GATAACTTGCTACTCTTGTGGGTTGAAAGGACACAGAAGTGACCAATGCAAAAAGAAGGCACGCGGAAAACAATGTTATGGTTGTAAATCTTTCGGTCATATTCATTCTGAATGCCCCAGGAATCTTTCTGATTCAAGAACAACCCAACAAAATCCTACTGCAAATAGAGCTGTTAATCCTATTTCCCTGTCTTCACCTCCCCCTAACTTGATGCATATCCCTGTAGATATTTTGGACATTGAGATGACTGCCCTCTGTGATACTGGAGCACAGGCCACGATGATTAACGAGAGTACCTACAAAAAGATCGGGTCCCCCCTCTTGTCTCCCTATCAACTTACTTTTTCTGGCATCGGAAGAAACAAAGTACAGTCAGTTGGGTTTTTTCAGGATTTCGTAAACATTCAGGGTTCTAGATTTTTGACTAAGATCCATGTCCTTGGAGATGACTTGATTCCCCATGATGCAATCATTGGAACAGATGTTTTGCAACAAGCACAATTCACGTTTGGAAAGGATGGTATCCACTTGAGTAAGGCCATTGATGATGACACTCTAATTAATGTTGCAGATGTGTTGGATGACACATGTCCACTTGATTTGTCCCATATTTTGAACCATAATGTTCGTGAGGATGTTAAAGACCTTGTTATGTCGTACAAACCCCAAAAAGTTAAGGACACGGAACTTAAGAAGACTATACTACTAACGGATGACATTCCGGTTAGTCAACGATCTCGGCGTCTTCCTTTTACGGAACAAAAAGTTGTAGAAAACCAAGTTCAAGAGTGGTTAAAGGATGGAATAATTAAAACCAGTTGTTCGGATTATGCGTCTCCCATAGTTTTATGCAAAAAGAAAAATGGAGATTACAGACTTTGTGTCGATTATCGCCAAATAAACAAAAAGATGATTAAAGATAAATTTCCATTGCTCTTAATTGAAGATGTCCTCGATAGATTGGAAAGTAACAAAGTTTTTACAACTCTCGACTTAAAAAACGCATTTTTTCACGTTCCCATAGATCCTAAAAGCACTAAATATACTGGATTTTTAACACATGAAGGACAATACGAATTTTTGAAGGTACCTTTTGGTTTATCCAATAGTCCCAGCGTGTTTCAACGGTTTGTCAATACAGTATTTAGAGACCTAATCCGTAACAATACTCTTTTAATCTACATGGACGACCAAATAATTCCATCCCAAGACGATATCGAAGGACTGAATAAATTGCGTCTAGTTTTGAAAACAGCGGCAGATTACGGGTTGGAGTTGAATCTAAGGAAATGTCAGTTCTTACTGCGTAAAATTGAATTTCTTGGTTAAGTAATTAGGACGGTAAAATTACACCTTCATCGTTGAAAACTCGAGCAGTTCAGAATTTTTCCCAACCAACTAACTTTAAACAGTTGCAAAGTTTTCTCGGATTAACTGGATATTTTCGTAAGTTTATTAAAAATTATGCAATTATTGCTAGACCATTGAGTGACATTCTTAGAGCTAATACTGATTTTAATTTTGGTCCTACACAAATAGCTGCCTTTTTGGAGTTGAAAAACATTCTTTCAAGTACACCCGTACTCCACATTTTTCAACAAGGGTATCCGATTGAACTTCATACAGATGCTAGTTCATTAGGATTTGGTGCTATTCTTTTACAGAAGGCTAATGATGAAACTTTTCATCCGGTTCATTATTTTAGTCGGAAGACTTCAGTGACACAAGAAAAATATTCAAGTTATGAGTTGGAGATCCTTGCCATAGTTGAGGCACTCAAAAAATTTAGAAATTATTTAATAGGCTCAAAATTTAAAATTGTAACAGGCTGCGACGCTTTTACAAAGACCATGCTCAAAAAAGATCTTCCCGCCAAAATTGCAAGATGGGCTATGTTACTGCAGGAATACGATTATGAGGTTGTTCACCGTCCTGCTGTGCAAATGAAACACGTCGATACCCAGCAGTCGCATCCCAGTTCTTGTCATTAACTCTAGTGATGTTACCCCTAAAATTAAAGATGCCCAAAACAATGATGAATTTATAATCCAAATTAAAAAGATGCTTGAAACGACAACGTCAGATGACTTTTTTCTTAAAAATGGAATTTTGTATAAACTAAAGAATGATAGGGAACTTTTGGTTATTCCACAGTCTATGCAGAGAGAAGTAGTCCAACATGCCCACTCTCAAGGTCATTTTGCGTGGGCAAAAACAGAATCTTTGGTTTCTAATGATTATTACATTCCTGATCTAAAGAAAATAGTCGAAGAAGTTATATCGAGCTGTATTCCATGCATTTTATCCAATCGAAAGTCAGGAAGGGCCGAAGGATTTCTTCACCCCATCCCAAAAGGAGACAAACCCTTGGAGTGCTACCACTGTGATTTTTTGGGTCCTTTGCCTTCCACTAATAAGAATTACAAATATTTGTTTACAGTTGTGGACGCTTTTTCTAAATTTCTTTGGATTTACCCCGTTAAATCAACATCTTCAAAAGACGCTTTAGACAAATTAAAATTACAGCAAACAACTTTTGGGAGTCCTTCAACATTAATTTCGGATAAAGGTTCTGGTTTCACGTCTTCAGAATTTGAAAATTATTGCCAGGAAAACTCCATTAATCATATCAAAATAACAACCGGTGTACCACGTGGCAATGGCCAGATAGAGCGCATACACGGTATAATTGTTCCAGTTTTAGCTAAACTTTCAGTTGATGAACCAGATAAATGGTACAAACATGTTGACAGCTTACAGAGAATTTTAAATAGTACAGTAACGCGAAGTACAAAATTTACACTTTTTGAGATAATGTTTAGCATAAAAATGAAAAATAAAGATGACCTAAAGATCAAATCTATACTAGAAGAGGAGCACTTTCAGTCAACCATAGACAGAGGTTGCGTGACGAGGCCAAGAAAAACATCTTAAAATTGCAAGAAGAGAACGTTCATACTTATAATAAGAAAAGAAAATCACCATATAAGTACATGTTAAATGAAAGAGTTGCTATACAAAGAACACAATTTGGCACTGGCTTGAAATTAAAATCTAAATTTTTCGGACCATATGAAATTACTAAAATTTTGCCAAACGATAGGTATGAAGTTAAGAAAATAGGACAACATGAAGGCCCAAATTCAACGTCGACTGCAGCTGATTATATGAAAAGTGGATTTAATTTCAAACATTTTTCAAATAGTTTCCTTTGTCTTTTCGTGTATTTTCAGAGACGTCGCTACGGCGAGGACGCCTATCACTCAGTATGGCCGTGTGGGATTATAACATTCAACAGGACAAGACAGCAGAGCGGCCTCACGATAACGGACCCATCAACCTCTATGCTTTCACCTGTTCAAATTTTTAAAAAACGCTGGACATCTTTACATTTTTCTGAATCTGCTTAATTTGCTTAATCTGATCTTCTCAATAAAGGGTTATTTTATACTTTGAGGTGCTCTTCTTCGTCTACATATATGACTCACAATATACATCTTCTCCTTCATTACATACTACAAGTGTGGCCCACTGTGGTGTCATTCTATGTTCGCTTTTGAAGGTTTTAACGCCACCATTCAGTCCTTTATAATGGGTACCCATAATAGCTATGCAGCTATTAGACACATGCTGGAAGGCAAGGCTGGAGACTTCATGCTGGAAGGCAAGGCGCCGCTTCATGCTGGAAGCATTCACGCTTTACACTGATCATAAGCCCCTAATTCATGCCTTTGCTCAAAAAAGTGATTAAGTTTCCCCAAGGCAGCTAAGACATTTAGACATTATAGGGCAGTTTACAACAGATATTCGCCACATAAAAGGGGTAGATAACATCCCGGCAGACGTGCTTTCAAGGATAGACGCCGTCACATGTCTTAGCTCTATCAATTAAAAGGCTATGGCCGAAGCGCAAGTTTCAGATAGTTTGATATCCCATTTTAAGGATGATAACCCTACACTGAAACTTAAAAAGAAGAAGGAAGTTCCTGAAGCTTTTCGTCAAGAAGTTTTTCAAGCCTATCACAACCTATCTCACCCAGGAATAAACGCAACTATTAAACTTATTACTGATCGTTTTGTTTGGCCAGAAATCAGGGCAGATTGTGGTAATTGGGTAAAAGCATGTGTGCCTCACCAGAGGTCTAAAATTCAAACATACAAAAACCCCTGTAAGCCATAATACCGTCCCAAATCAAAGGTTTCACCACATTCATATAGATCTAATTGGCCCTTTGCCTACTTCTAACAATTTTACTTATTGCCTTACAATGATAGATAGGTATACACACTGGGTGGAGTCAGTCTCTCGCGTATATTGATGCAGAGACCGTGGCTAAAGCTTTAATGGTTTTCTCGTTTGGATGTCCCAGGAATAATTACTACTGACCAAGGGAGCCAATTCGAGTCTCGTCTCTTTCGCTGATCTTTTAGGCTCTAAACATATACACACTTGTGCTTTCCATCCCCAATCTAACGGGTAGATAGAAAACTGGCACCGTACCCTCAAAAGTGCACTTAAGGCCTACTTATCTGAGCGGTGGACGGTGACTCTCCCTTCCGTGTTGCTAGGTCTACGAGCAACATTTAGACCAGATCTTCAAACGACGCCAAGCGAGCTGGTCTTTGGACAGACTGTTCCACTCCCATAAGACTTTCTCGACCCCACACCAAAGGAGGACATTAATTCCCCGGAATTTCTTAAAGCACTGAAAAGTTCCTTTGCAGATTTAGCCCCTTTCTATCTCACCACCATGGTGAACCTAAGGTGTTCGTGTCAAAAGACTGGGAGGAATGCACTCACGTTTTTAATAGGTTTGACTCGGTTCGAACGCCGCTGAGACCACCTTACGATAGACCGTTTCCAGTGATCTCCCGGGGAGTTAAGTGTTATGTACTAGTGCTCTGAATATAAGGTGGCAACAGTGATTTAAATAGCATGTCACGCGGACTATTTTTTCAATATGAGAGAAGCATCAGCAGTTGATTGTCGGAAGTCTAAATTGTAACGGTGTGTTAAATGTATCTTTAATTATAACTTTTTGGCATTTTGTATTTATAATAAATTACTCTTAGTCGTGTTGAACCGTGAGTTATAATAGACTTATTATACGACATAAGAATAAGTTCTTCAAGGTGCTGAGAAAGGAAAAGGAAGTTGTAGTGTCTCTGGATAGGATCAAGCGGGCCTTCCTCCTAGCTACCACTTTAGATCCTCCTACTCTATGCGATGGAACAAGACTAAAGGTGAAATCTCTTTACAATCATGTTATTGAAGCTACAATATTTACAGGAGTTGGCCAAGGGGAAACAGTTTTAATACCAAGAATACCCCTTACTTCATCGGACTACATCTGTAAGTTCAAGAGAATACAATTTCCAGTAAAAGTTTGCTATCCAATGTCGATAAACAAAGCTCAAGGCCAGAGTTTAAAAGTGGCTGGCGTAGATCTAAGGAACGACTGCTCTTCTCGTGGTTAACTTTACGTAGCCTGCTCAAGAGTGAATTCCTCTAATAGTCTGGTCATTCAACAGACTGAGGGAAAAACTAAAAATGTAGTCTACAAATAAATCCCTTAGACCCTCTTAAGGTAAGACTTAAACATTCTTTTAATATTAAGGTAAATGCTCCTATAGTGGGCCAGGTACCAGTAGTGGCCCACTTTGACCTGTTTTGTTTAAAAATAAGAAATTCAAACACTTTAATGTGTTCATATATTTTCTTCTGATAAGCTGAAACCCTTATATACTAACTACCAAAAGAACAACTTGTATTTCCTGTTCAGTTAGGAGCTAAAAAATTTGTACTGAAGTTGATCTCTGAGGACATCATTTTCAGCTTTTTCTTAGTGGTTTTCTTAAGAGAGTAAATTTTAATTTAGCTATTTTTTTAGCATATATTTTATTTGTTTTGAAAGGAATTGTTATTAATATTGTTTGATTAGATACTGAATGAGATATGGGTGGCCCACCTCTGGAACACCGTTTTTTACTATTTGCTCCAGTAGTGGGCATAGGGGGCCCACTACTGGAGCAAATGCTTTTTTTTCAACTAGCTGTTTTTTTAAGTTTAATAAGTTGATTGTACCATCTGAAGTCTTTTAATATATTAAAATTTGCCCAATTATTATCAGAACCAGTAGTGGGCCCCCGGCCCACTTCTGGTGCATGTAATGCCCCACTACTGGTGCAGATATAAAACATGTTAATAAATTTCTTTAAAAAAATTCCAAATGAATCAGAACTGTTACTCTGCTATTCTCAGAACATATATTCTGTTAAGAACACTAAGTTTTTTTTATATATTATTTATCTGAATGCATTCATTTTGCATTTAGATTAGTTTGTATTCCATACGAACCATTCTGCTCCTACCTTTTACATAAAATGCTGTTGAATTTTCATGTCTTGTGTTAAAGTTTAAAGTTCTTAGTACTTCCAATGGAGAAAAATGAAAAATCTTACACAATAGAGGTTTTAGAGGATGCAATAAATCATGTTAAGAGAGTAGAAAGCATTCGATCGGTCTCTGCAAAATTTAACATAGCAAGATCAACTTTACAAAGGATAATGAAAAGGTATATAAACGGTAGTTTCAACTCAGAAAAGCCCTAAGCATGTTCAGCCAAGAACAAGAGGGCAACATTTCTTTGTGGATCAAAACTATGGCTAATGCTGGATTCCCGATAACTAAAGAAATGCTAATGCAAAGTGTGTCTAAATTGGCAAAAGAATACAACATTAACTTCCAAGGGAAAAATGAGATGCCTGGAAGGAAATGGTTTGAAGGGTTCATGAGGCGTAACCCAAGCATAAAATTCAGGACAAGCCAAAACCTTACTATCAGTCGACAACAAGTGTCTCAAATTAATGTAAACAAATGGTTCGAATAAGTCTATAAATATCTTGAAGAGAGAGAATAACTTGGCAGACACGATGCTAGATCCCAGAAGAGTTTTCAACTGTGATGAGACTGCTTTTTTCCTTAATCCCAAACCCAAAAAGGTTCTCGCTCAAAAAGGGAGCAAAAATGTCTATACTGTTGCCGGAGGTGATGAGAAGTTCAACTTAACAGTTCTTTTAACTGGATATGCTGCTGGAGAGCTGGCACCACCTATGATTATATATAGGTAAGTCTAAAATTCATAGAGTTAGTTATCTTGCATTGTAGATAATTAATGTGTTTCAAGTTTACATGTTTTATCTGGTTTTAGATATGACAGAATTCCCCAAAAGATTGCAGAAGCTATGCCGGCAAATTGGGCCATTGGGCGGTCTGAAAATGGGTGGATGACTCAAGAAACGTTTTTCGAATACATTACTAACATCTTTGAACCATATATAAGAAAGGAAGGCATAGAGAAACCTGTCATACTATTATGGATGGACACAGTTCCCATATTTCTTTACACCTAAGTACCTTCTGTAGAGATCAGATCGAATTGGTGGCATTGCTACCGAATGCAACCCTTCTTCTCTTCTTTTCTTTCAATTTCTTCATAGAAGAAATTAGTATTTCTACAATATCTGATACAGTAAATGAATCCTTTGTATCAGTTTTAAAGTTTCGTATCAGTTTTTTTCTCAGCTGTAAACGTTATTCAACCGTGTTTACGACTGAGGGGGGGGGGTGATGTGGCATAACGTCTGTATTTACGTTTTGGTTATTTTGACATCTTGGTCTAACTGTAACTTTGTTTTTAACCTTTTGTTTAAATAGTTGCGTTTTGTTCAATTAAAGGAGATATTTCATGCAAACTATTGTGGTTCACTACTAGTTTAACTTCCCTTCAATCTTCATCATCAGACAAAGCTTGCTGTTGATTTACCTTAATTTCTTCAATGTTGAGGCAGTCCATTATTCTGTGTTCATAATGAGCCATAGCCACTCTGTGCAATTTGTAATATTCCTTTATCTGTGAAACATATTTTATCTGAATGCCCACGGTTTCGACAAGTGAGGCAGAGGAGAATTGGCATGGCATATCCATCCTTATCAGACATTCTCGGGGACGAGTACCATAAAAATATATTTTCCTTTCTGTATGATATTAATTTGATTAAACACGTCTAAATTTAAATGAAATATATTAGGCTTATGCATGGCGCGGTATGGCCGAATAGGGCCCTTGTGCCAGAAAACCTCACCAACCAACCATTATTCTGTGATACATAAAGGGCAAAACTTTTGTACACGAAACCGGTAAGGAGGACATACTTTACATTAACTGGAATGAAAACGTCCTTCTTATTTATAGAAGAGTATGAAACTGATTTCTCTTCTGCCACAAATGACATGAGAATATTTGAATGAATTTGGCAGTAAAAGGTTCACATGAAAAAAAACTGTGCCAAAATTTTCGAAAATGTCTCAACTCATCTTCCGATGTGCAGGGATAAATTTTGTCGACAACAAAGAAATCTAAGAGCGGTAAAAAGTTCATGACAAAAGCCTCAGTTTTGACAATCAAATTCCAATTTAGATGCAATAGGGAATAGGCATCTGCATTATCTAATAAAAAGTGCATTGAAATTATAGTACGTGTCAAACACGAAGGTCCGGATTGAGTCGGCAGGAATATACAACGAAATAAAATTAAGGAATTCTCTCCTTTGTTTTCATGCCATATCCGTGAAGGAGGGATGTAGAATGCTGATGATGTGATGATCGTTTTCAAGAATACATATATATTAATAGAAGGATCCATTGGTTCTTAGAAGATGAGATGATTTAATCGGAAGTTAAAATAAGAGCGAACATAACTGTTGAAAAGAGCGATATCAGCCAGCACTGTTTATAAAACCTATAGTTAATGCATTGATATTTTATTTAATGTACTTCATATGTCTCTTCAAAATTATAACTTGTAACTTTTGTGCTCTAAATTAAATCCTTTATTAATTAATTTATCTTGTGGTTTGTCTTGGGAAAATAATAATAACAAACAAACGAAAACTTAGAACACATGCGCGGAAACACACACACACACACCACTCGTTTCTTCATTTTGGAATGAATAGCCGACTTGTGCTTGTAAAATTAAATGTAATACCGCATGCGGGAAGAAGAAACGATAACTAAAGAACACTTTCCTTTGCTTCCGTCAGTAATATTATAAATAGGCAGTGTAAGAATTTTATATTTTTTCTAGTGGTAAGTGACTTGTAAACCGGACACTACGAGCAAAAGCCAAACTGTTGCTCGCACAATTTGTTATTTCGTATTTCTTTGGGTTAAATTTAGTTTTTGAAGATTGTTTAGAGCTGGCAAGCCAGAGATATGTTCTCTCTCTCGATGTATTTATTTTAATTTAAATTTTACCTTCTTGAATAAATTTCTTTTTGCAAGAACCTATAGGGTGAACCGCCCAGTGAATGAACACTTAGCATTTGGGTTTGCGATTTTCCCACTTCAAAAATTTTTTTCAGGGCTTTTTCTCGGTCAATTTCTAAAAATAAGGTATGTTTCCATACTGGCTTTTTCTTGGCAATATGATCGAAGTATTTCCAGATCACAGAAATCAATAGTTATGAAGGAATCCTGATTTGAGTGAAAAAAGTGCGATAGACCCAGTGAATGAACAAAGTTTGCCCTAAGTATGAACAGTGTCTTCCAGTAAATGAACACTGAAAAATACTATGATTTTTTTTCAACTGATCAGCCTGCGTTACATAAAATAGAAAATGTTTTACTAAGAACTCTAAAATTTCTTCAATACACACACACACACACAAAAAAAAAGGTACTTAGGATTAGGTGGGTGCAAATCTTGCCAGACATCGATTGCGACGTTATACTAATTGCATATGCCATCTTAATACAATTAAAAATCAATACCTCCTAGCACGGACGTAGCTATAGCTTTTACAAGGGGGGGGGATTTAAGAAACACTTCTTTCAGGGGTCGCAATGGGCAATAAAAGTGTATCTAAAACAGGGTTTTCCAACTGGTGGGCCACATGCGGCCCGCGAAGGTCCCTGAAAACCCTAAAAAGTAGCTATATAGAAGACTTTTTAGCATACTAAACTTTAAACATTTTTGGAGGAGGACCCCCGAACCCTATTTACCCACTTTTTCATTAAGGGGTAACTTTGGTTGGTCGTTTTCTATGGAGAAAAATTTAAAGTTTGAGGTTTCGAAAGAGGGGTTGTATACCTTGAAATTCCCTCTGAACGTAGCAAGGGGTTATAAAGCTTAGGTTAACCTTTATCACGAGGGGGGACAAAATGGAGTACCATAGGCGTAAGTTCAAACCATAAGATACCAAATGAGTACCAATATACCAAGATAAAGAATAAGTACCAAAGATAAAGGCAAAACCCATAAGACCTCAGGACCAAAGGAGCCATTACTAAACTGTTTTGAAGGGATTCTGGAACCCAAAATGTTTCTAATAGTTTCCCTTTCCGAGTAAAATGAAGGGCAAATGTGAATTTTTGTGAACTTAATCACAAATTTTTGTGGTTAATACATTCCCTCAAGCAAAAGGAGGTGTCTGGGTCCTCTACCAGAAAATTTTATCCAAAAAGTTGTATTTTTACTCATTTTTTGGTTATTTGGGACAGGAACCTTTTTGTTTGGCTGACATAAGGTTTAGGCTATGGGGGGGTCTGGACCCTCTAACCCCACCCCTTATATACGTCCATGCCTGTCGTTTGGGACCATGGGTTCCTATGCAATTCTGAACCCTTGTGATGTCTACCTCCCCTAGAAGTTTTCACATTCATAAAGATACACCCTGTATAAACCTAGACTTTTAAATCAAAAACATTCTATGGAAAGACAATACTGATCTTTATTATAACCTAGTCCTAGTTTAAGCCGTCAAATAAGCCTATAGGTCTTTTGGTTCACTAGATAAGCAGTTTCCCATAGTATGAAGGTTGTTCATTTACTGGTAAATCTTAGTTTAATTACTCTTTCCAGTATGTGAACACTTGTACTTTCTAATCAACATACCCCGTTCATTTACTGGAAGGACACAAATTTGATCATCGCGCATTTTTACATAGTTTAGCTTACATCATTATGAATCAAATAAAACTATAATCATGAGGTTTTACGAAATATGCATTTTTCCCAGTAAATGAACACCTGTTCATTCACTGGGAAATCTCAGTTTGCACTTCCAGTAAGTGAACACCCCCTTATCTATCGCAATTTCAAAAGTACAGCTTTCTGAATTATGCCATATCAAAGATTAAGTCTTTAACATTTGATAAAAAACAACAAAAATCATAATAAGCGCAATTATAAGTCAGAAAAATATGAATGAATCAAGTCAAATCTTAACTTACCGGAGACTTTTTCATGGGCCTGAAGCTCGAGTTTCAGTAAAAAAATTTACACAGACTGAAATCGGAATATACGGTTAAATCAACGATTGCCTGGCCCTAGGAGGTCTCATTGCAACTACTGAATTTTAGTAATAGACTTTACAGAGTTCAAATAGCTTAATAATTGAGATTATACGACCATGTGTTCATTTACTGGGAGTGTTCATTCACTGGGCAACCCACCCTATGTATATCTAATTTTTACTGGCGCAGTCGGTAGGATCGGGAGTATGAACCGGTACGAAGGAGGAGAGTGTCATCCGACACTGTGGTTAGGAGCCATCCGGCTCGTTTAAGTGTTCAGCCGAACAATTGGTGAATAATGCCGCCCCGGCCTGAGATATTCGTCGACCAGATCGAAGGCTAGAGTTATGAGGTAACTACTCTATCGGACCTGGAAGAGGAATTAGGCGATTAATTTAGCCAACTCGGGGAAGTCATAGATATACACAGAGTTGTATTTAGTAGCCGTCCAGGAGAAGCAAAAGTAATGGGTCATGGAATTAAATCAAAAGGTAATTCTCCCAGGAGGCTGAAGCCCTACCGGATCCCCAAGACACTTCAAGGTGAAGTCGACAGTCAGGTCGGTCAAGGAGCTGTTAAAACTACGCATGATCGAACACAGGGAATGGGCCCATCCGATTGTGTGCGTTGCTAAGGCTGGAGGTGGGATAAGATTGTGTGTCGACTTTCGTCTGCTTAACAGCTTTACAATTTCTGATGCTTTTACCCCATGAGGATAGCCATTGACCTCTTATATGAAATTGGGAAAGCGAGTTTCATCACCACGTTGGATGTCACCCAGGGGTACTGGCAGATTTCAATGGAGGAGAGCTCCAAGCCATACACGGGTTTTGTTACCCACAGTGGACACTTTCAATGGCGGGTTACGCCATTTGGGCTTAAGAACGTGGGAAGCACTTTCCAGAGGGCTATCGATACAGCTCTAGATCCTCACAAAAAATTTTGTCGGGCGTACATAGATGATATCGCCGTATTTTCAGACACTTGGGAAGATCATCTTACCCACATCACTCGAGTTTTCGAAACATTGGTAGAGATGGGATTTACAGTGAACTTTTTTTTTGCCAAGTCCTCGGTGAAGTTTCTTGGTCACATTATCGGGTCCGGTCGCCATTCGCCAGATCCACAGAAAGTAGAAGTGATTAGAGGTATGAACCGCCCAACGACAGAAGGAAGAGCGCAGTATTCTCGGGCTGACCAGCTACTACAGGGAGTACTTTCCCAAATTTGCCGACTTAACCTTACCATTAACAGACCTCACCAAGAAGCATCTTCAATGGAGTGAAGGAGCGGAGCAAAGCAATCCTTTCAGGAAATAAAACGATGCTTTGTTGATATACCATCCCTTTACACCCCATACTGACGCATCAGCCACGGCTATAGGGGCGTGTCTTTCGTAAGGAAATGATAAGGTAAAGGAAAACCCTATTGCCTTCTTTAGCAAAAAGCTTACGGACACTCAACGTAGGTGGTCAACTATAGAAAGAGAGGCTTTTAGTGTAATTGAAGCCTTAAAGAAATTCGACACGTGGATATTTGGGGCCGAAATTGAAGTGGTCTGTGACCATAACCCGTTGACTTTCCTCACCCAGTCACAGCCTCAAGGAGCCAAACTAGCTCGATGGGCTCTCGCTTTACAGCGTCATAAGGTTTCCATAGTGTACCGGAAGGGTGCTGCCCATGGTAACGCGGACGCCTTGTCCCACCTTCCGTGCCCTGAACAGTGAACTTAGGTAACTGAACTGGAGTAATAAGGGCAGCTCTTAGGCCTGTTAGGGTTTCTGTGGTTATAGCATGTAGTTCCGGATTTTTAAGGCATCTTTTCGGCTGTTTATTTTATAAAAAAAAATTATAACAATTGTCATTCAGGTAATGTGCATCAAGGCATCTGTCCTTCTGTATAATTTTAAGTTTTGTTTTCTAGGTTGTTGTGGGTTGCAAGTCACCTCTCATTAATGCTTAGGAAAATTTTTGGTCATTGTCACTCCTGTGACGATTGTGTTTCTATTGGGGGGACTTGTAAGAATTTTGTATTTTTTCTAGTGGTAAGTGACTTGTAAACCGGACACTACGAGCAAAAGCCAAGCTGATGTTCGTACGATTTGTTATTTCGTATTTCTTTGGGTTAAATTTAGTTTTTAAAGATAGTTTAGAGCTGGCAAGCCAGAGATATGTTCTCTCTCTCGATGTATTTATTTTAGTTTAAATTTTACCTTCTTGAATAAACTTCTTTTTGCAAGAACCTATATCTAATTTTTACTGGCAGTATCCATCATTCAAAACAGTTTGCAAAACACTGAAAACAATTATTGCTTTAGAAAAGAATGGTATACAATACACTATTGACTATTTCCCTCATATTTGTTTTTTTTTTACCCATTAAAAACAATAGTATTTATAGAATCATTAAAAAAAGGAGCAACAGAGTCCAATCAATTGTTTTGTTTTAGCACAATAACTTGAGAATAAAAAAAATTCGGACAAAACTGTTCGGCAGACCTAGTTGCACAAGAAGCAAAGTATCGTAAATCCTATTATGTTCAGTATTTAACAAAATTTATAAATTACAAGAGAAAAACCTGCGCAGGAAACCCCAAAACGACATTCATAATTTTGTGTATATGGATCATCTATCTCATAATTGGTTGACTTCATTAAATCAACAAATGCATTATACAATCTCCAAACGTCTCCAGTTTTCAAAATGACCGTGCTCACCACAAAAATGGGAGGAAATTATGAGAAACTTTGGAATTAATAATCCGAAAACTCATATTTCCAGACTGCGTGTGAAAGTTCATTTATACGCTTAATTTCCGATATAGTGTTTTGAATGTCATGTAGAAAAGTTTTACCTTTCTTCCGGGAGTCTGAGAGATACATTATAGGTTGGTTGTTTGGAGTTTTATGGCGCAAAGCCCATAGAAGGACATAGAGCGCCAGACAAGACAAAGGATACATAAAATTTAGGAGCAAAAGGCTTTAGAACGATGTAATCTATACATCAAGTGCAATAAAAGTTCAGAGATGCATTATAGGACCTAATGCATTGACCAATGTGTAAAGTAGGAATTTAATTTCCGAGTTCCCTAGTCGCAACTCGGGGTCATCTAATGATGGAAAAAAGGCTCAACGCTTCTTTAGCGATCCAGAGTTCAGTTTTCGTATAATAGGAATAAATGCTATGCTCATAAAAAGGTTTGATACATTGCTCGGAACATTGTCATCAGCGGTTTTGAGATTAATTTATTTTAAATTCAAAACTACACCTTAGTCTTTACTCGATACCATATGCCTTCCACAGTACACAATATTTTTAATCCACACAGTACTGAGGTTATCAGTTCAGCAACTGTCCCCATTGGCCAGCTTTTAGAAGAGGCGAAGTAGGCCAGAAATAAAGATTGTCGGAGGTTTGGAAGCACAACACCAGGAAACGTTCGCGCACGGCCACCTCCTATCTATGTTATTTATAACTTCGAATCCTCTCATCAATAGCCTTCGAAAAACAAAGCAGGAAGACAATGTCCCCAGAAGTTTTAGAGCTTCTTATAGCTCCTCTACTAGAGCCTCGACCTTTATCTCAACCAAAGCTCCAGTAAATGAGGCAGATCCATCTTTTGACGATTCATCTGATGACGATGATTAGAGCAAGAATCGTTAATTTCTAAAACTTTTAACTTATTTTATATTGAGTGCCAACTTCCCTTCCCTAAACTTCCCCTTTGGTCGACCGGTCTCTCTTCTCTAGAGATGCCCCCCCTCCCCAAAAAAGGCGAAAGCTAGGAAAGCCTAACCATCCTGCCAAATATGCAAAATGAAGTTATCTTCCGTCAGCGACCCTCGACGACACATATCAGAAATTACATTACGATTAAATCATGTATAGTATATAATTTTCTTTTATCTTTCTGCACAAGGATTTTCCATCCTCCGCAAGGATTGTGTCGATGGCGGTAGAGTCTGTGATGGTCAGAGAGTAGGTGGTAGTGTGGCACTTTTGGTCGCCCACACGACACCCTTTTCTGCTGTTCATCTTAATACCCCTTTGGAAGCTGTGCGTTAGAGCATCGCTTCATCCATTACAATTTGCTATTTGTATATCACGTAGCACCAGGCTATTTTTTAAGTAAGAAGTTTGGGGACAAATAACCCCGCAGTAGTATATTTTGCCCCTGCAGTTATGAAAGTTTGCCCCCAAAGCGTAAAAGGTAAAATTCTGAGGACCCAGACTTCGTAATGAGCGAGGTTTGAAAAAACTGCCCAAAAATCAGTGAAACCATGGTCCAAATACACATAGCTTGGGGGCCAATCCCTTTGGCCCCCAATTTATGTCCCTTCCTGTTGGAGGTCAGGGAATGTTGAGATCCGAGAGAGCTTTCTGCGGTACTAGTATTCTCAATCCAAATTCAAAGAAAGAGTGTAGCTCCCTTTTTTTGTTCCTCTTCACTCCTTTCTGGATGCCCTCATAAAAAGTCTCTTTTAATGAAGAAAATCTAAACAAAACCTTTTATCCTAAATTTTTGCTGCCTCAATTGGGTCAACGCTTTTTTGCATCAAGTTTTCAAATTTTTTCCACGAGAAACCCTCAGACCCTCTTTTAACTGGTATGATTTTCCCTAGTTATAGAAGAGTCCATGCTCGATACCCCATGAACGTCAATCTAAAAGAGAAGCGGGAGCATTAACGAAAAATTCATGGACTTTTGCCCCCGCAGTGAAAATTCTTTAAAAAATGGCGTGCTTAGCACACCCATTCATTTTCATCTTTCAGAGAATTTGGTAAGCCAATTGCCAACACCTTTTATTATTTTAGGAGATTTTAATGCTCATAACAATTCATGGGATGCCGGGACGTCAATACCAGGGGACGGATCGTTGAACGGATGATTTCCGAACTCCATCTTACTCTCCTGAACATTTACACTCACCCACTCAATCATATACAGCCTTCTATCTCGCCATTTGTTCATCTTCTCAAAGTACAAAAAAATATATGGAAGAGTAAATTCACTCAGCATTTAGATGGATACGCCGAAATTAATTTCAGATTATCATTCTGAAACTTAGGAAGTTTGTTCAATTTAGCTGAGGTGGCAGTTGTTAGTCCTGCTAAACTTAATATATTTTCCATCTGTTAAAGAGTTAAGTGATAATACAAAAACATTTGGAGGTTGAAAGAGTTGCTGCGTTTTTGTACTAGATTGTGTCACGAGGCCCTAATTATACAGTTTAAGATTCAGATGTTCTTTTACATAAGAAATAAACAAGCTAAAAATCCAGTGTGAGTCAATTTTATGAAGTGCAAACTACTTCTTAAGTGTTAATTTATGCCTTAATTTTGTGTAAACAACAGGGTATTTCTAGCATTACTTTACAAAAAAAAATCTTCAACCAACTGAACTGCTTATAATTCTTGTTAAGACCCACAGCGACCATGCTCTATCAAAATCAACATGCGGAGAAAGGTTTCAAAGTGTTAAGAACAATGATTTTATATTAGTGACAAAGAACGATCTGAAGCGCCAAAAAGTCTCTAGGCGAATAATTACAGGGCAAACCTTTAAGACTTAAGAAAGTCTTGATTATTCACTCTGTGCATTCACATTGTTATCATTTCATAACTTATTTTTGAAATCAAAATATAATTATCATCAAAAATATAATTGTTATCATCAAAAATATAATTGTTATCATCAAAAATATAATTGTTATCATCAAAAATATAATTGTTATTTCCATGTTTAGGTCTTAAGAGGACTTTTGTGAGATGCTAGCTGACTTGTGTGTACACTATAAGTTTATTCCACCCATTTCAAATGTTCAAAAGCATTAGGGACGATTCAGAAGCAATGCCCTTGGGGCCCATTGCATTGGATGTTAACAACTTCTTAAGGGCAGGAGTGGTTTTTTTTTAATTTTATCGTGACTCGGGATGAAAAAGGGACCCTTTTTCATATTTTTAAAAGCACAAAAATCATGAAGAAAATCCTGCTCAAGGACCATATTAGGGCCAAACAAGACATACATTAAAAACGTCACGCAAATTTGCCTTTATGGAACGCAATCTATGCGTAGAGTTAAAAGTACATGATTAGAGTAAAAAGTGATAATTACACCATTGAATTTTATAAAAGGTATTATTATACGATTTTTAAAATATTATTAAAAACACTGTAGAAAATAACTGCAGTAGAGGTAACTATAAAATACTGTACGAACTCTTTCATTGGAACTTTAATGCGTTTATTGTCAGGATCGATACATCACAAATCAATTCTCTCTGCTGGTTGTGTTTTTATGGCGCCAGACCCAAATAAGGGCATTAAGCACCAGGAACGACAAAAGTACCTTGAATAAAAGCAGATTGAGAATTTCAATTTCTATTATAGCTAATACAGGAGTGACGATGTATGCCAGAGACCACACACAAGAGTGGAGCGTGACGGGATTTTCTGGTTCAGAGTGGACAGTCAAGACCGTCCTCTCAAGCAAGTTTACTCCAAAGGTCCCTGAGCGACTCAAAGATCCCAATAGATGGTAGAATTTAATAACAATTTCCAATTAGTTTATTTATTACATAATTCCTTTCAATAAACTTGAGAATCCATCATAAGATTTCTATATATCCCTTGTTTATTTTTTAATTTTATTTGGCTCCTCAAAATTATGAAAATATCAAAGATGATCTGACCCACTTAGGTTAATTTTCATTCTTGAGAGTTCTTTTTCACAAAATTAAATCAAAAGAAAATGAAACTTTTAAAGTTCGTTACAATAATTATTCGTATGGTTCACTCACTGCAAATTTTCCAATTTTTTTCCATCCACATTTAGCGAATGTAAATAAATAATATGTAGTGTAACATATTAAACCAGGAATAAATCATTATGATGACAGTAGTTGAAAAGATGCTAATATAACATACACAGGGGCGTAGCCAGAGGGGGGGATTTGGGGACATATCCCCTACCCCGAAACTAAGAATTTTTTTCCTTTTTTGCAGTTAATCCACTAAAATTACCTCATATCCCTCCAGAAATACCAATATCCCCCCTTCCCGCCACTGAACATACTGTTCAGTTGATTTATAAGTGTTGATGGCGCTAGACTCCAGTAAGAGCATTAAGCACCAGACAAGGCAAAACTGACAGCAGTAACATACACCATGGTCAGACACTTTCTAAGCGTTTGGAAAAATTCAAAATGAAACTAGTAATGTAACTTGTAGAAACTTGCTATCTGCAGTTCTAATACAACTCCTATTTCATGTCGTTGATACTTAAGTTAATCAAATTTGAAACTACTGCAAAAGGAATAGTTTCCATCCTATTGGGATTTCGTCATTTTATATCATTTCGAAAAGAGAAAAAAAACTCATTCTAGATTATCTACTCAAACAAAAACCAACATTGTTCAAAGTTCAAAACCAGTATTAATTAGATTAATCTTTCAGTTCCTAGTACATTTAGCATTGCACATATTTATGTTATTCATTGTTCATATAGTTATATCTTAAGATCTATTTATATTTATATATTATCAATATTTAAGAGGCTTATTCACAGATGTAGTTCACAAGCAAAAAATAAAAATTGCAGAAACTTATCAAAATTTCACAAATGAAAACATTCCACCAATTTCATTAACAAACAAAAATAGTACTTTGGGAAATCGGTTAACAGATTTAATTAGATAATAATATACAATTTAATTTATTTCAAAATTATAAAGACTAACTAAAAAGACTAAAGAAACTAATGAATAAAAAATAAGAGAAAAACCTTTTTTGAACGTAGAATTAATAGAATAATTCTTGCAAAATAATCCACGTTCGTGTGTTTTCGTCCGTTTCGAAGAGAAAAGTGATAAAATAAAGAAAACGATAATTTGATTTCAAATAATAAGCGGTTGCCACCAATACTTTTTGGCCAAAAAAGTTTTCTAAAAAAATCAATTCTGATAATATTGTAATTAATATTTTTTAAGTATTTTTAATCTTCGTATAGAAGGTAAGCAAACATCCACTAATTTATAGAAGTTACATGTTGTAAAATTCTTGAAATTATTTGTTTTTATTCCTTTGCTCAACATGTATAATCCAGATTATAAAATTGCGGTAATAAATAGAGCAAATTCAATCACATGACTCGGACTTTACAACGGCCTTAGCAACGTTGTTTTTGTCCTCCACGTCATCAAGTGTTACGTCATGTGTACGCGATTTAACTAATAAATCTCGCAAATGAAAACGCATTATAATCTCACACTTTCCAAAACTAGTATCATGAAATATTTTCGATAAAAGGTCAACCGTATTTTACGTGAAATTAATTTTAACGGTGGGTTATTTTTCGAACAAAGAACCATGGGGGTAGGGTTCAAATGTTTCAAAATTATGGTTTAAAATTTAAATGTTTAATACCGTTTTGATCTCGCGTTAAAATGACGAACAGCAGATGGTTCATTTCCTTTCTAAGCGCTATAGTTCATTTCATATTGAGCAGAAGGAAAATTTGCCGCTTTTGAAACCATCTGCTGATTTCAGTGATGAGAAAATATTTTCTTGCAACCGACTCAGAACAATTGAAAAGGTTTTTTTTTTTCGCATAAATTCCATATTTTCTACACTGACGGATCAGGAAAGAGGCTGGTTGTATTGAAATGCCATCACAAAAATCAAAGTTCACAGAGTGGCTTTTAATATATCGTTACTACATGAAATAAGAGTATTTCGTACGTAATGTTCATACGTTCATTTGATTTAAATACTAAATACGAATTTATGGACAGGAGAAAAATCCAAGAGAGCACAGAGTGGGACAGAGACACCCAGGTTCATAAGAGCCAACAGTCGCAACCGTCATCTCCAATGGTTTCGAAATAGTCCCAAAAAGCATTTACAGATAGAAATAAAACAAACGATGAATTTTTTTTTTGTTCAGCTAGAGTAAAAAAAAAGTAACAACCATTTATGAAACATTTGTTACTTAATCTTCATAAATTAGCATTTCTTTCCTGATTAAAATAATCAGTCAGTTAATTCATTTTAAGTAGTTTTTACAATAATTGGAATCAATGATGCGAAATACTAAATAAATATTCCAAGTCTAAACATCAAAAATTCTACGTTTAACTTTCCAAATCAGAATTGAGCATTCAAACCTTCTATTCCGATTCAACCGTATTGGACAACATAAGTGAGGTTCTCACACTGTATTTGTTCCCAAACATTTATAACTTAAGATAGTGAATGCAAGCATTTCTGAATCGCGTAAAATTTAGCACCCATTATGCACTAGGTGGTTTTGTTTTAATGAACCAGAATAAAACCTTATAAAATCTTCAAACCATGTCTGTAATACTCTACTTCTCACACCTCACTTTTGAAGTTGGTATTCATATAGCACAGCGGCCACAGAGGGCCATTTTGCACTAAGAGAGAGACCACATTCACACTTAAATTTCTAAAATTTTTAACTCTTTACTTACAATAAAATGAGCTTCAAAATCATAGATTGCAGATATTTTCTTTCAATGTAGTGTACAACCTACTCCAATTCTCTTATATTCTTATTATACTCCAATTCTTAATGGTACTTTATCAGAGGAGCTGAAAGCTCTTATAAACAGATAGGATGTTTCTTTTGAATTCTCCAAATTCCCACAGAAGCTATGGAGGGATAAGTGGTACTAATCTCACTAAAGGATCACTATAGCTGAAGTTGGAGAAAAGGAAAGAGATATTTCATAAGGCCAAAAATTACATTCTCTTGGTCTTTTACAACTGTTCTTTTTCCCCCCAGTTTTTCTAGATTTTTTTTCCTCCAGTCTTGATGTTATATCTGCCAGTACTTCATATTGTTCTTCTATAGGTAATTAGTGTTTCTTTATGTTATTTTATCATTCTGACATACTCTTCTAGTCTGAATCTTGTATATTTATAAGGTTTTCCTATCTATAATTTCAAAAATAAATAACAACTGTATTGTACTATTATTTGTGCCTTTTCATTAACTTTTTTACTTAAAAAATATACTAATGGCCTTGGAAATTACATTTTGCATTAAAAATACAAAAATGTCAGAAGAGTTTGCCAATGAACAATGTAAATTTTATAGTAATATCCTATTGTAAGGAAACATAAAGGCCTTGGTAGAGCCCTGCAGTTGTTCAGAATTAATGAAATTTTACAGCTATATTTTTAGGACATTTAAAGACAACTGTTTGGAGTTACCCAAATTTGAAATTCAAACTTTAATCTTTTTCCCTTCACCCTAATAAAACAAGTCAAGGGTTTAGATAAAAAACAGGGCTTTCCTTTGGCATAAAAAATATGGCCTTTTAAGAGTCCCTGAAAGAAACAAAAAAAATTTGGGACTCCATTGGACCCATGGCATTAAAACACAGAATTATCATTCCTAAGTTCATAGACATAATAAGTTCATAGACATAAGTAAACACAGAATTATCATTCTTAAGTTCATAGACATAAGTAACCAGTTATCAAGTTTCTCCTGATAATCAGTTTTCATGCAAAAAATGTAAGAATAGCTGGATTACCAAACTAAATATATTATAGAAACATTCAAGATTCCATGGGACATAATATTTTAAATAGTTGATCATTTTTATACACATTAAAATTTAACCAAAACTGGATTCTCACTAAATGTTGATTTTATATTTTGCACCTTGAATAACAAAATACCCTTTTTATCATGAAAGTATTACCCTTTTCTTCAAAATTTGTGACCACAGTAACATTTTTCTACTTTAGTGATATACCTTCTTTAAAAAAGAAAACAATGAAACAACTCTTCTCATCAACATATCTAAGTTTCCCTGAAATGGTTTCTTCTGATTCACCTGTTCCATCTACCAGTTCTGGCAATTCACATTTACCAGCACAGTTAGTAACACCTGAGGAGCTGTGTCCTTTCCCTATAGTAGGACTAAGAAAACAAAAGGCAGACATGGCAGATACACGAAATCAAGAATTTTGACTGATACCCCACCCCTATCAATGCAGAAATCAAAGATAGGTCCATAATGAAAAAGGTAAAGATGCCTTTAAAGAATAAGAAGAAAGAAAGAATCTTCTGACAGTGAACCTGAAGATTTTCACTTATCAAGTGATGATGATGACTTCCCAGATATTCTTCCATAAACATAAAGAGATTTTGTCATAGCTAATTTTGAAACCAAATCTAAAATCCTGCATTACATTGGTTTAGTTGAGAAAGTAATTGGGTATGAATTAAGTGTGAATTTTTTTAGATCTGATGCATTTAGCTCCAGTTTTATTTACCCTGAAAAAGCAGACATTGCAACAGTGTCCAGAGAAGATGCCATCACATCCAATGATCAGTGGAGGCACAGAAAGAGTAGTATTAAATAAGAAATTTGATATTGACATTTCTGAGTATCAGAATCTGCACTGAGTTCCTATCACTCTTTTCTTTTGAATAGTTTGTTCATTAACTGTGATGTTTATAGGTGTATAGCATTTCCTACCAAACAGAAAAACTTAAAGCATTATTTGGATTTCTTATGGCACAAGGACCAGATTAGGCCATTCTGCACCAAATAAGACCAGGAACTCTTAGATCCCAACTTGGGAGATGATCTACAAACTTAATATCTCATAATAGAAAAGCATGTTTTACACCAAAGCTAGAAATGTAAAAATTAGGAACAGTTGTACACTCTGATATACTAATTAAGAATTATAAGGGATAGATGACACAATCTATAATAGCATTATGGCTCCTGAGGTATCAGCACTAAAAATTATTTTTTTTCTACCCAATATTTATAATCAGCACAAAATATGTACTGTCTTAAAAGTTTGCCCTCTTTTGAGTACTTCATTCAAGTTGGTTTTTGGATTGATCCATATCACAGGACATAATAGGATAATTAAAAAAAAAACCAGACACCTGGCCACATACATTCGAATTGAGTCAGTGAGTAGGACTAGGAACGATAAACTCGTGAATCGTGCTGTGGGGTCAAGAGAGAAGCCCGGTCTGCAAATCGGACGTTGTCCTCTCAAGCTGCCTAAATGTCCCCAAAAGCTCCTGTCAACACCAGTAGCAACTGAGATTAAGCTACACGACAGCGCAATTATTTCCATCAACAGAGGCGAGCGAAACAGATAGGACGCAGTTCAAAGAGGATGGTGCTTTACAATAACTCTACAATATTTTGCACTGTTTATACAGTCTTGAGGCAGTTAAGAAAACCTCAACGAAAAGCAAAAATAGTATTGCAGTCCATGATATTGGTTATGTATACTTTACTTCGAAGCCATACCTCCAATGTCCAACTTCTATAATACAACACTGTCCACAGCAGAGCCATTTTTTTCACCACAAACAAAGTAATTCCCGTTGGCTTCGGCAAGAGGGTGGCTTGGGGGACCCTGCCAGGAGAATACACTCCCGACGTTCTTCGTCCATTCCGGCCCTCTGCACTGGCACAAATGCCGTTAAAAAGTCCAATACCAATGCTCGACTTCAGTGCAGCAGGCGAATAAGTTCCATGTGAGCTGACTGGAATGCAATGAAAATTTCAAACAACACCAGTCAATTAATAAAAAACGCAAACATTCATTGGATGTTTCCGACATCATTCGATGAAAATCCGATGCAGCATATCTCAGAAAACGTTGGAACAAATAACTTGAGCCGAGTCATACGTACTCCTATCGAATCGGTTGCATCAAAGAATGGTTGCAAGTGCTTTGGTTGCACCGAGAGAAATGAAACCGAAACTACTGAAGACTGAAACAAAGAACTCACTTCGAATTCCAACCAGGGTTGCCGGATAATTTGTAGCAGGGTAGCAAGGAGAAGAGAAATATCGCACGGAATTCGAGTACATGAGCACTTAAGAGGGGAGAGGAGGGGATTCCTCACTTTGCTTCTTTTTGCTGTCGATGGGGCCGGAGAGATGCTTTTGTGAAATACTTTACCAATTCACGAAAATCTCTCGTAACTAGTAAAAAAAATCAATGTGCACAGAAATTAATTTGGCAAATGGAAATTAAAGTAGACGAATACTGGAAATCGGGTGGGTTGAATTGAATAGACTGGATCAACCTTGCTGGGCCTTTAGCCTGTAGTTGATCGACTATATTTGTATTTGTAAACTTAAGAATATTTCAATTTCTTTTATGAAGGATGGTTTTTTGTGATTTTATAGCACAGTTAAGGTTCGTATTAGGACATTCTATGTAAAATAAGACAAAAATTTTAAAAATGAAGCAAATGTTCCTTGTCTAACGTGGTTCATTCGGTAGTTCACACCCAGAAAAAAAACCTAAAAGGACACAGTAGTTGACATGATGGAAAAGGAAAATAACTGTAAATGAACTATTCTTGGGTTTTTTAATACAGGAGTGATTGTGGTACTTACTGCGGAGCGTATACAAGTATACTTTCTCTTTTATATAATTCTTCTATTTGCTGAATTGATAAATTTCAGAGGAGTGCGAATTATCATTATATTATTAGACTTAAAAATGAAAAACATAATTCGAAACTTAAATTTTTAATTAAGCATTACTTTAAGAGGTATTCTTTGAAGGAAATTATCGATTTTAAACAGTTGGCACATTTAAACAGTGATTTTCAGGTGGTTTTTGTACAATATTGCACAAAATATCGTTTTATATCAATTTAAAAGAAAAAAAACTGTATGCACTCAATTAATATTTACACATGAATAAAAGACTCAAAATAAAATTATAAAGCAGGGTGGTAACATATATTTTTTCTTCGTGGGGGGGTTGATTCAACATTATTTCTGAGGTACCTCCTTACTAATACTTTTATTATCAAGCTTTAAATCACTTAAACTCAGCTTTTAATTTTGGTGCACGTAATTTCAAAACTTTTATCTCTAAGTAGTGTTTTAGCTCATTTTGAGAGTATTATTTGGATTCTCAAAGAGAGTTAATTCAATTAACTAATAATTAGAGTTAATTACATTCAATAGAGTTAAGACACCCAAAGAGCTCATTGCAAGCAGCAGAATTTACAAGGAAATAACAGCATATTATATAATAAACGGCAAAATTTCGAGGGGGGGTTGGGGGCCCTCCTTCAAAAATTTTGAAAATTTGTCCCTTGAAAGAAGTGTTTTAAATCATTTTGATAATTAAGGTTATAGCCCAAGAGGACCACTCCTTGTAGATCACACGATTTTCAAGGAGAAACAGTAGGTACCATAATAGTTTTCAAAAGTTATAGAAGATTTTGGGGTTCAGGAAATTTTGGAAATTTTACTCTTAAAAGTAGTGTTTTGACTCAGTTCAGGACCCTTTGGGATACACCTGAAGAGAACTGATCCTTGTAAGCCACAAAGTTTACAAGAAAAAACTATAAGTATAAACTATAAGTATAAAAATTGATACAAAAAAAATAATATTAATATACATTTTTTTGGGGGGGTATGAACCCCTAACCCCCTTTGGATATAGCCTACTAACAATTTTTTAAAATAGTCATATTAGACTTTTTAATTCATTTAATACTTTGGTTAGTATTCTTTAATTGGAAATTATTGATTTAAATGTTCAGGTTAAACAGCACTTTGACAGAGATTTTTTATATTATTTCTTTGTATGTGAAATTTGTACAATATTGCACCAAATATCGTAGTGTATTTAAAACAAAAACTTTCTTTAAATACTCAATTAATAGATTGACATGAATAAATAACTTAAAATGAAACAAGGAAGTAAAAAAAAAGGAAATGTTGAATTTAGCTGCTCTCTTGAAGTTGAGGAAATAATGGAAAGCCTTTCAAAATTTTTATAAACTCCTACAGTAAAATGCAAAGAGATGACATCAGATACATAGTATTTACATTACGTTGAGTATTATTTCAACAACAAAAAAATCTGGTATCTGAATAAAGGCAGTAGTTGAAAGAGTTAGGGAGTGCAATGAAGTTTCACTCCTCTTTACAGTTTCAAATTTCCACTTACCTCTGATGTTGCCTGCCTTCCTTATTGGCTTCATTAGATTAGTAAGTACTAAGACTAAGTCAATGTTAAAACTGTAAAGAAAAATCAACTGACCCTTAATTGGGAACCACTGTCTTAGAGGATTTTTCTCCTGTAAAGTTTCCTTGAGAACATACAGCTGTTCTTGTTCACTTACTCTACATTGCTATAAAGCAAAATTGATTCCACACAATCTCAAACATTGGAACCTTAAGGTTGCTTAACACATGAAAGGAACCACAGTAAAATCATATCAGCAATGCTTCAATTCGCTGGAAGAATTCACTAAAAAATTAAAGTTAAAAAATAACTCACCAGTGAGAAAACCTCTGATACAGGAGTCTTAATCTATGTAAAATCAATTGTAGCACACTGAAATTTTAGGAGAAAGTTTACCTTCTTGTACTCTATCTGCCGCCAATATCATGGTGCTGTAGCTCTATTGCTGAAGCACAAATAATAACAGGATACCAACTAGACCATATTAGTTGGCATTTTAGCACTGGAGCACCAACTGGCATTATGTAAATTAGAGCTACCTAAGTTTCATTCTTAAAACTCCTTCAAGGTTTTTAAATATAAAAATTGCTTTTTACATTGAGAGTCATAACAAGAAATTTTTTCAAGGATAAATAATACTTTGTTAAGTTAAATATGCAACAATTTTATCAATACTTTAAAACTATAAACATCTACTTGGCAGAGTATTGAAAAAACTTTGAGGCAGTCTAATTTCACAACAACAAATTTATACTGCTACAAAAGGTCTCACATGCAAGACAAATTTTCCATCAAAAATAGTAAAAATCAAGATAGCTCTTTTGGTAATGTGTTCCAATTATATTGAGTAGGTACTGAAGTATTTGATCACATGAATTTCAATTCCAAAAGTTAAGTTCTCACACAAAAAAAGAGGAGATAAACTAACATTGATTATGTTTCTCATGTGTAGAATGAGTTTTCTATCATTACCAAAGATACAGGGGAAAAAACAGATGAACTTTGGTTCTTTTTTTCTACTTTAAATCCATGGTCTGCATTAAAAATGTTTTACGGCAATTCACAAACTATGTAAACAATTTTAGGGGTTTTACATTATTTCCATTTCACAAGTTTAGGGAATATGTAAGGAAATTCCCACCCATATTGAAGGATGTTACACTTTTGAAATTTTAAATAAAATTATATTTTAACATTATACCAATATTAGATCAGCATCCGTTACTTGAAAGTGGTTGTTCCATTGTGATCAAAACCAAACTTGAACAAAAAAAAATTTCATGCTTCAGGTACTTTAATCTATTAGAAAGTTTTTAAAAGCCTAGGGCCACAAAATTGGAACTTCCTTACCACCTTGTCACATTGTGCCAAGCATACAGAACTCCTACTCCTTACTATGTAACATGGGTCCTTGAAATTTGGTTGGTTAGTTATTATTTTTGGCAGAAGAGCCAGATAAGATAACTTTGTACCAAACAAAATCGAGAGAAACATGTCAATATTTAAAAATAAAGTGAGCAAATAGTTCATTGATGTAGTCTATACATCTACAGTAAAATTAATACAAAAATTGTCAGTTAAAAAATGAGCAATATAAAGTAAGTAAGGATGAAATAAGCAAAGTTAAAAGTGTCACACAATGGATAAAACCAACAATATAACTAAACTTAAAAAATGTGTGAGAGATTAAAATCTGAGTGTTTAGAAACACACAATATTTGAAAATTAAAAGACAAACATGGTACGGCCAATTTGCAGCTGACAGATTTTCCTCCTGATGTTTCAGTGGAAAAACCCAGTGAGGCATAACAGTAGCATAATCGAATGAATCTTGTTCCTCAGTTGTCCTGCCACTCCGAATGAAGCCTTGGAAGTTGAGGTTACACTTCAAGAAGAATGGACTTGAAAGAACATCCTTCTCATTGGTTCCGGTTGAGTGGTCAAACTGAAAAGGGCCCCCAATTGGTGCCTTTAAAAAAAAAAAGGTCACCAAAAGGGGGTCCCATCCAGTCAGGGTCAAAGGGGAATATCGCTGGTATCATCAGATACTCTCGCGTCTCTGACTTGGGGATTATAGAGTAAAAGACTGTGAGATTCGTTTCCTCACCAAATATATTTTCGTGAATGACCGATAGAATTTCCTTTTAATAAGCTGTTAAAAAACAGCAGGTGTTCCAAAGGCTCACAGTAAGAAAGATTGTGAGAAAATTTAAGAAGGAGTTTAAAGCCCTTAACTATATGGCCTGCCCAGCAAAGAAAATTTTGAAAGAAAAAGGGATTTTGGAAAGTCTAATCAAAACCTGGAAAATTCTTGCCAGTAGATAGTTAGAACAGCACAATCTTTATTCTTTTTATGAAAGTGATGAAATCAGCTGAGCAAACCCGGGTATTAAGGATTGTGACAATATTTCAATCAAATGGAACCAAATCAGGAATTTCAAAAAGATTAGCTTTTTGCACACTTAAAGAGCATACACATACTTCAAAGACAAGTTTCCACATATAACAATTGGTTTTCTATAAATTTGAAGGGTTCATACTTTAACATTGTGTTTTAGCTGGTCAGAGTGGCACGTCCACATTATAGATCAAAAATTCAAACTAACGATAGAAAATGGTAAACTCAATACCAAGCCAAGGAAGTAAAGAAATTAAAAGCAATGTCTTTCGAAAGCACTTCACAACCCTGCAAAAAATGTATTACGCACTCGCAAAAATTGTATTACGGGCAATTGCATTTACTGTCAAATTGTCCTCTGTGACAAATCTAATAGAAAAAGTTCAATTCTGCCAATGGATTACTGTTGTCTGGTATAATCTAGAGACTACAAAACTCTTCCAAAGAATTCCTTGATTTATTTTACTGCAAGTTTCCTAACTGCTTTGGTATGTACGACCTTATTACTAAGCAACAGGGGGCATACCTGAGTTACATAAAAGAAAATCCAAACAAACTAGAATTTGATGTTTGGGTTTTTTCAGAAAATTATAGTATAATTTTACAAAACGAAGCACAAAGCTACCAGACATGCCACAATTCATTCTTCTATTAACATATATTCCAAACAAGAAAACAAAGTTAAGTATGATAGCTTCATATTTGTTTTGGATTGCAAAAAGCACACACTATCCCTGTTTATACTTCTCAGAAAAAAAAATGATTTCCTACTTGGCAACTAAGTCTCAAATACTTCCAAACAAATTGTTTTATTTTTCTGATGGGTTTGCCTCTCAGGACAAGAACAAAAAAAAAAAAAAAAAAAAAAAAAAAAAGATTTTAAAGTGAAAGCAAAGTGGCATTTTATGACCACAGAACATGGAAAAGGGCAAAGTGGTGGAGTTTGAGGTTGGCAGCATGTGGTTATCTTACAAAGGCTATATTAAGATCAAATACAACTGTTTGAGTGAAAAATATTACCAATGTGTAATTCAACACAAGAAGAACAATATTCAACACAAGAAGAATACAATAAATCAGTATCGATCTTAAGAAGTCGATTTCACTATGCCTTAGCAATCCCAGCAACACAGCAATTTTACAAATTTATTCCGAAACTACGTACAAATTAATTGTGAAAATGTTTTCTGAAGATTTAAATTTTAGGAAAAAGAGATATCTGAACCCACCTGATAAATAAAATTGAAAGAAATTACCAGCAACCATATTCCTTGATGGAATTCTAGATGTAGTTGGCTTCTAGGTTAAAAAAATGTGGTTCTTTAGATACGCCAAAACCAACATGGCTATTGATGCACAGATAACATACAAAAAAAATTTGGAGCCTAAGGAAAGCCATCAAGAAAATTCTGGGAAAAGACTTGCAAAGAGGCTGGGAAATCAGGCAAAATGTACAAAAGAATAAAATCTCTGGTCAATAGGAACAGCCAAGAAACTTTATCTGTTCTGGGCAGATCCCTGTCCCCCTCTGCTGATTATGTTTGTTTGTTGTGTTAATGTACATCTGTTTGTTCAGGAGTTTTAGGGTTTTAATAAATGAGGTTGTATTCTTTTAATTGGTGTAATTTTTGTCTGTCACATCACAGGATTAGGCATTGACGTTGGGTTAACATCAGTGTCAATCAGTATTTAAGTTAGAGAGGCAAGTAGCCTTCTTAGATGGTTATGACTGTTTACTGTTATACTCTTTTATATTTTTGGACTCTTAATACAGCCATGTTTTTATCAAGACTGATCTCAGTTATTCACCTCTGTAACTCTGCTTGGAAAGCGTGTCCAACATGGAGACGTCTTGTAAAGCCTCCCCATGGACTTCAATAAATATAGAAAATTCATAGAGTATGTAAAGATCAATGAAAATTTCACTTTATAGAAGAAATATGCATAGCTATTAAATATACAAAGGCAAAATCTCTGGGAGAATACGGGATATCCATATCCAACAACTGCCTCAAAATAATAGAGTGAAATTACTAAGTATCATTAACAAAATATGGGATGAAGGAGGTACCCTAGAATCATGGAAGGTGTTAGCTATTATTCCTATCATCAAGTCTGGCAAACCACCAGAAAAAAATAATCATATCCAATAACCCTAAGTCAAGAATAAAAAAAAAGACTTAACAGAATTTGCTGTGAATACTGATTTTTTCCACCAAACCTCCCTTATAGAGATAGTCAAACCATGCTAAAAATCATTTATGAAGAAATCTAACAACTGAAACTCCTCAGACATTGTATTTCTAATCCCCCCACCCTTGACATTAATAAAGCATACAACTCAGTATGTCTAGAGAAGGGAATTCCAGAAAAAGCAAGTAAATTAATTACAATCTTTTCTATTGTTGCAGAACCAAAATCAATTGCCCCAACAGGATGTCACAAGGAGATAGCACCAAAATGGGATTCCTCAAGGGAGTGTTTTATCACCTTTCCCACTCTATACGTCAGATCTTCATGAAGCTATAGGAAAAGAAGCAAAATGCCTATCCTATGCGGACGGTATAATCTTATATAGTAATGGGAAATCATATCAGTACACATTAAAAAGCTATAAAAAGCAGTAGATCAAATTATAAATTGGTGCAAAAACAATAAGCTGAAAATAGTATGGAATAAAAGTCTGCTAATGAATTTCTCAAGGGAAAAAACAATGCAACCATTAAGGATTGTCATAGATCAAACATCTAGTCCACAGCCAAGAAAGAGCACCAAAACGTAAGAAACTTATTTTTCAAAATTCGACTACTTGAAAATTTGATTTCAATTTTATTTGATTTCATTGATTCAATTTGATTTCATTTGAATGTTTCAAAAGGGAAAGCTTTAAGGAAAATCAATGTGATAAAGGCAGTAGCATCATCTAAATGGGGAGCCCTACAGACGTTCTAATCAAGATTGTTATTCAAGTAAACCAATGTAGCCTGGAGTACAGAAGTGGAGTTACATCAACTGCCTGTGAAACATCAAAAAGAAATTAGAAGTGTGGCACCAGTATCCCCCCACCACCTTTTCATTTAAGGGGCTTTTACTAAGTAATGCATACATATTTTTGAATGAACTTCAATTCAAAATCAACCAGATATTACAGCAATTAATTCTATCTGTGTTGATCCAGCTTAAAACAAACTTCTTCAAACAAAACCCACTTTTAAATATTTACTTTAGCTGGGTAAGAAGCAACTATTCATCGCTGTACTTTCAAAATGGTACCCAGCTATGGATTTTTTTTTATCTCATGTGCAAAACTAAAAATATGTTCACATGTCACCAGTTTTGTAAAGAAAAATAACCATGCAGTATTTTGACTCTCATATTTATTCTATCCTATGTAAAGTTTATACAGCAACCCTAAAGCACACCAAAAATCATCTCAACTAAATTTGAATTAAAAGTGGAGATATGTACTTGGTTCTTGCACCAACAGCCTCAATTATTCTTCAGTTACATAAAGTTATTCAAGATGCAAGCAGAATATTAGGAGCATGAATAACTATGATATGGACACCCATTCACATAGGAATCAAAGAAAACAAACAAACAGATAGGTTGGCAACCGCTGCAAAGGACGACACAATTTCAAAATGGATATCCCCAGCTTACCTAATCTAAAGCACAAAAGATTTTTACTCTGGAACAAGAAAAACTAAATTTGGGTTCCTTCCAACTGAAGTAAATTAAGACAACTTAAGAAATGAAATTGAAAAAGAAAATGAAGTTAAAGTACATAGAATGAGAATACATTAGTAAAAAATCTAACATAGTAACCTCCAAGTGAAACAAACTGTCTTAATTAATATATTTGGTAGAATTGTACCAGAAATATCAAAATACAGATGACAAGAATAAAACAGATATTATGTACACGTATTTAGTTAAAGTACCTCAGTGCTCTCATAATGGATGTGGAGTTCTTCACATCTAATGAACCATCCTTGATAGAGGGTGGCTGTTGAGAGGGTTGTCACCAAAATGCACTGAAAAGATACATAACATCTGTGAGGACATGCTTCAATACTTTCTGTATAAAACCATGGTACTGCAAACACATGATATCAAGAAGAAATATTTTTAATTGGCTATCCTTAAAAGTTACATTACATTGCTGAAATTATAGCCCCAATGTATGCTTTTATAAAATTATCACATTTCATGGATGGAGTAGATAAATGAAAAATATTAAATTCTTTCCTAAGGGCAGGCATTTCATTGCCTTCATAACTTATACCACAATTTAATGTTGTAGTTTTATTCAGCAGTTCTGATTAACAGCCAAGCATAATTCATTAACATTTAAACTAAAATGTGAATGAAATGGGAGTTGTAATTAATATTGAATGGTAGGAATTAGGAATGCTAATAAGTTATTAGAATCTAAATATTGCAGGGTCTTTTTATGCAGCAAATTTATATACCATGAAAAAGTCCATACACAATAAGAAGACATCTTTAGAAGGGAAATCAACTTTTTTTTTTAAACCATTCCCAATTAAGTTCTACAAAGACAACATCAGTAAGATCATGCTTAGTTGCCTTTCATATAAAACCATGGTAGTACGTAAACACATGTAATGAGGAAGGAATGCTTTCAATCGGCTATCCTGAAACTTATTAATAACATTTAAACTTAAACATACTTCCTTCTCTAAAGTTAATCCATTTCATGGATAGAATAAATAAATAAAAACTACAATATCCTTCTTGAGGCATGGAATTCATTGTTTCCATGACTGGATCCAATGGGAAAATTGTAATCAATCAAAAGATTACATTGTCGAGTTTCACAATGCAGAAATCAGTAGTTAGGATCAACAGCCAGACATGAGCCATAAACTTTTACACTAAAATGCGAATTAATTGGAAACAGTGCAATTGAAGAAGTACAGAAAAATCTTGATTATCCATGCTCTGAACATCAGTTTTCATTTAAACCAAGTAATCAAATACATTTAACATCCAGTTACATAAATTGATGAAACACTGTTGCATAAAACAGTGAAGTAATGTAAAACAAAGAACAATTAGGTATATTTTATAGTAAAAGAACTCATTAATTATTGTTACTATGAATTCCATGATGTGTATCTGTATAACTTTTTTGTTTTAGAGAATCCTAGTATTAGTAAAAATATAATATTATGCACCAAATTTGTTTAAATAAAAGTAAAAACCCTCCAAAAAATACTTCTACATAAGAACTATAAAATAAGCATTTCTAAAAATTTATGATAACTCTGAAGATTAAGATAACAATGAGGCAAGCAAAAGTGTGTTATTCTATCATTCATGTGTTCTTGTACACATGAGATAAGTTAATCTAATTCAAAGGCAAGTACTAATTACACACATTTTGTACAGCAGAGCTAAAATTTAAAACTTAATTGTCTGTGAAAATGTGCATAAAAGTAGGGGAGAGTAGGGATAAATTGGACAACTGAATTTTCTTATACTGTAACTTTTTTTAAAATGTTTGGTATTTCACCCAGAAGATACTAGTAGCTAGCCTATTCAACAAGTTGTGTTCATTAACACAACTTTAGCTTTTTAGTTTTACTTCAGAGTTTATTAAGGTTGGTTGGTTGGTGGGGTTTTATGGCGCAAGGGCCCTATTCGGCCAAACCGCGCCAGACACAAGACTAATACATTTCATTTAAATTTATATACGTTTAATCAAATTAATATCGCACAGGAAAGAAAATATATTCCTATTGTACTCATCCCCGAGAATGTACGATAACGATGGATATGCCATGCCAAATCTCCTCTGCCTCACTTGTCGAAACCGTGGGCATTCAGATAAGATATGTTTCACAGATAAAGGAGTATTACAAATTGCACAGAGAGGCCATGGCTCGTTATGAAGGAGATGTTTATGAGTAAAAAAAGTGTGTCCAATACGGAGCCTTGTCAGTTTTACATCGAAATACCTTTTCAATTTGGATTCAGGGAAGCCAGTCACAGAAGGTTTAATAGAATGTAATTTGTTATCATGTTCTTGGTCCCATGCATTTTGCCAGTATGATTTGATTGAGTTTTTAATACATTTTTCTACATCATTGAAGGGTATAAAAGAGTTTAATTTCAAAGTAGCAGTTTTTGCTGCTAAGTCAGCTTTGTCATTGCCCGGGATGCCCGAATGACCAGGTATCCAGCAGAATTTTACGGAATATCCCTTGTCCTTTAATTTAAAATAACAATTTATGATCTGGAGTATGATAGGGTGACTCTTATTATTAAAATTTTCCATTGCATCCAAGCAGCTTTTTGAGTCCGTGTATATAATGTAATCTTTTGCCCGAGAATATTTAATTTTATTGAGGGCAATGAGGATGGCATTGCTTTCTGATGTAAACACAGAACAGCGCCAGTCAAGCTTCCTGGAGATCACTCCATCGTCAAAGACAGCCGCCGACCCAACATGGGTGTTGTTCTTAGACCCATCAGTGAATACCTCTGAAAAACTTGAATATTCTTGTCTGTGATGTCTAAAAAGAGAGTTAAATATGATACATGGTGTCGAAGATTTCCTCCATTCACTAAAGTCATGGATAATGTCCAAGTCTCTGGGATTCCAAGGAGGAATATCAAAGTCATTTTTTAAGGTGTGTACATTCTGCATACCCAATGAGGAGAGTAATGTCAACATCCGGTGTCCAAATGAGGGTGTAAAAGATTGTTTTAATGAAAAGTGGGTTTTGAACTTTGGATATACTATAGTTTGAAATAAGGGATGAGATGGATTTGACTTAGTTTTAAAATAGTATCTTAATTGAATACTTGCACGTCTAAGGCTTAAGCTCGGTTGCCCGGCCATAACATAAAGGCTATTGACGGGGGAGGTTCTAAAGGCTCCCAACGATAATCTTAGACCTTGATGGTGGACCGTGTCGAGGCTTTTCAAAGAAGACTTTGAGGCCGACCCATACACAGCACAGCCATAGTCTATTTTAGATCGGATTGTGGCATCGTATACTTTTATAAAATAACTGGAATTTGCTCCCCAAGATGTATTTGTCAAATATTTTAAAATGTTCAATGCCTTAACACATTGCCGTTTAAGAATATTGATGTGCGGTTTAAATGTTAATTTAGAATCAAAGATGAGACCCAAGAATCTACCCTGAGTCCCAACTGGGATAGGGTTACCATTAAGTAAAATCCTGGGGTCAGGAAAAATCCCTCGTTTTTTAGTAAAATTGATACAAATGGATTTCTGGGGTGAAATCACGAAGCCGTTTTTCTTTGTCCAAGAAACAATATTATTTACTGCAGTTTGCAAGAGTCCTTCAATAAAATTAATGTCAGTACCACTGCAGAATATCTGGAAGTCGTCAACAAACAGAGTGCCATTTACTCCGGGAGGTAGTTGATTGATTATGTCGTTGATTCTTATTATGAAAAGCGTGACACTCAGGACGCTACCCTGAGGTACCCCTTCCTCTTGAGTGCAGTCATCTGAATAAGTGTCATTGATGCGAACGTTAGAGTTTATTAAGAAATAAAGCTAACAATTTTACTGTATATGTTGAAAATGTAGTTATATTAGTATAGTTTACACTTCAAATGGAAAAAAAATTCAACATGGCCATAAACTTTTAAACTAAAACACGAATGAATTGGAAACAGTGCAATTAAAGTACAGTAAAATACTAATATAATACAGTAAAATACAGTAAATACTACTAAAGCTAACAATTTTACTGTATGTTGAAAATGTAGTTATATTAGTATAGTTTACACTTCAAATGGAAAAAAAATTCAACATGGCCATAAACTTTTAAACTAAAACACGAATGAATTGGAAACAGTGCAATTAAAGTACAGTAAAATCTTGATTATCCATGCCCTGATAAACAGTTAAAGTAATGTAAAACCACAGCTTACTAGATACTATACAGGCTAGCCGAGTTTTCAACAATGAAAACCATTTGACAACTTTTCCCACTTGGATCGCTACAAGTCCTACCTTACCTATATCACCCACCGCCTTCAACACTGTGGATATGCTTTGACAGTTTGTCCAGTATTGCCATCTGGATTTTTAATGATTTCCTTACTCGGCAAGCCTGTATCTAGTAAGCCGTGGTAAAGCAAAGAACAATGAAGTATTTTTTAAAGTAAAAGAACTCTTTAAATATTGTAACTATGAATCCCAAGATGAGTATCTGTATAGCTTTTTTGTTTTAGGGAATCCTAGTGTTAGTAAAATACAATGTTATGCACAAATTTGTTTAAATAAATGTAAACTCTATAAAGTAATGTCTATAATTCTTTAATTACTTCTGAAACGGTAACTAAAATAGGGTTAAAAACTTATGATTTAACTTGTTTTATGTTTCAAACTTATATGCAAATACATAATGTGCTAATACTTACAACTTTCATCTAAACAAGGTTGGCTTTTATGCTTAATTTTTAAGTAAAGTTCCTTCAGAATTGCACCGAAAATGTAACTGCAGGAAAGGAATGGCTGTTGGAGGTTTTCTCCAGACAACAGGAATTATCTAATAGCACTCCTAAAAGTTCAAATCAATCAAGAGTTAGTACCATTAATAGATATAACACCAAGCATCAAATGCATTAGGAACTCAAGGAACAAAAGGACTAGCATCAATTATTGATAATTTAATTATTCATGATGTTAAACAAAGCAGGCTGTTTTTACCCTTTAAAAGCCAATTTATTTTTAAAATAGGGAAGTGCATTGTTCTTTTTAAAAAGTTTAACATCACACAATATTTAATATAGCATTGTTATTTTGTAAATTTCTTGCCTTTTTTACCTGAATGAGGAAAAATTTATAAAACCATAAAAAAAAACTTTTTTTTTGCAGTTTAAATGATGGCTAATTGTTGAAAATGTAAACAATAGTTTACACTTTGTTATAAACTTGTTACAGAATTCAAAATGTATTTTTTTTTTGTAATATTGGTAAAATTGTTAAATTTGTCTCACACGACCCCAATCTCTCTACTTATTAGATTGATAAATAATGAAAGGGTATTTAACACATGGAGTTACTCACAGGAAAATAAAAATAAAAGACAGTTAAACAAAAAATTGTTTCCAAAATTAAAAAAAAAACCTAATGTATGCAATGTTTCTGTTTTAATCAATGTAGGCACTGCTTGTAAAAAGTATTCCAAAAGAAAGGGTTGGTAAATCATTAATGCATTTTTGCAATCACAGACCTGCCAACTCTCCTGCTTTTAGACAGTTTTCTTTTATTTTGAATCCAATTTCTTTGGGTGTTTTGATCAGATGCTGAGTAAAAAGGCGGAGAAAAGAAGAAGAAATAGGAGCTGGAGATTGAAAATAAACGCCAGAAACTCCGGCCAAAAGCCGAAGAGTTGGCAGGTCTGCAATCATAATTGGATAAAATAAGCTTAAACAAAGGAACTTCAAATAAATGTTTGTGAATTGAACTATTAAAAAAAACTAATGGAAAATGTGTAAAATAGTGCAACTCTAGTTACATATCATCTGAATCAAATAAGTGTGCCTTTGAGTTTATTTTCTACATCTTCTGTCTGTAAGATAATAGAAGATAATCAAGGACATGGTTTTTGTACAATTTGGGATAAAAATGTCAGTAACAAACATTTAAAGAAGCTAATACACACTATAGTGATTTAAACTAATTTTGTTAAAAGTGTATCAAAAAGAAATTTTCCTTAAAGATATTTACAATTATCACTCAATTTGTAAAAAGTAATACCCAGACTTTTTAAATTTAAAGAGATCTTATGAAATGAACTATTGACAAGGAATTTCATTACTAAAAAGTAAGCTGCATTAAAATCTTACCAAAAGCTGGTATCTTATGTTGAAATTAATATTTTTCTTTTGGAAAAGTTTTGAATATGAGATTTTCTATCTGTTTGAGAGGATCTCAAAGAAGAATGTAAAATGATGAAGCTTAAAAATTCAAAGGTTTTAAAGGTAAAGACAATCCAAAAAACAGTAAAGATAATCATTCCTACTCAAAAAGGACATATGACTGTAATAAGAACACTGATAAAAAAAGGGAACTTTTAAACAAAAATTATGCAAGCCTGATGAAAAGTCTTAGCAACCAGGGTACTAGATGTAAAATATTCTTTGCATTACAAACTATTTACAAGCACCATTTTGTGTTGTTTTTAAGAGGATACCACTTACAAAAGGGTAATAAAATCAAATTGAAATATAATACATCATAAAATTGCCAGAGGGTAGTTAGAACTTGGTTGCCTAAAATGTTCATAGACACATCGGTATAACTCCGTTAGAGTTCCCGCTAAATATAGCCCGGTTCTTTTAGACAACAAAAAGTAGAAATATTCATAAATAATTTCAAACTCCTGAATTAAAATGTTTAATTAGATCAATAACTATTTAGTATATTAATAAAAGTCAGAAAAATTTGTTGATATTTGGATATAATGTGTCCAAAAGAACCGGGCAATATTTAGCGGGAACTCTTAACAGAATTGAACCGACGCATCTATGTTTAATTTACTACCATTAAGAAAGTTGTTAATACAAATACAAATATTGACAACCAGCAACAGGCTCAAAGCCCAACAAGGCTGGTCCTTTGTTTATTAATGCACCAATTCCCACTGCCTGTTCAATTTTAGCTTAAACTCATACACCCTTCGAATTAACTATATTTTCAGGCAACGCGTTCCATATGTCAATTACCCTATTAAAGATGTAGTACTTCCTTAGATCCCGATTAAAATGTGTCTTATTCAATTTGTACCCATTGCCCCTTGTTCTGCTATCCCTACTAATATTTAAGCCTTCTGTATCCCCTTGTTTTACTAACTTGAAGAGCTGAATCAAATCCCCCCTACCTCTTCTTCTTTCCAGTGTATATGTTACGGGCAATGTGATAAATTCAGTGGAATTTATGAATGAAATTTATCACTTTGCCAGCCTCCACTTCGGACATTATTAATAATGCCTCATAGTAACTCACTTTGCCCATAACATATACATGTTTAGCCTATAGTAGGGGAGCCCAGAGTGTTTCTGGGTAGTAACTCGAGCGCGTCAGATAATCATAGGGGGGATACCTTGCATGCTTTTGAGTAACTCCACCAAATATAAGCTCTCTATGTTGGTGGGTAAGTTTAGAACAGCCCGTCAGATTTGTAAAAAAAATTAGTTACATGGACATACTCGAGCGTGTCAGATAAAGATAAGGTAGGTTAGTTACCAGCTAAAAAGTGTACATTTTCTAAAATCTGCCGATTTGAGCGGTGGGCAAGGGAGTGGGAGGGTTACAAAGTTGCAAAGTAAAGCCAAGACCGGTAAGACGCTATCACTCTTTTTGAGAAAAATGTACGAAACAAAATGTTTATGGACTAGTAGCCAGAAAACTAGTCTCAACTAGTTGTTAACTGTCTCTGTAGCCAATCTGACGCGCTCAAGTATGTCCATGTAACTAGTTTTTTTTCGAATTTTGATGGGCTGTTCTAAACTTACCCACCAACATAGAGAGCTTATAATTGGTGGAGTTACTCAAAAGCATGCAAGGTATCCCCCCTATGATTATCTGACGCGCTCGAGCAAATCCACATTTAGCATCATGGGCTCCCCTACTACTACTCAAACGTTCATTGTAGTCTAGATGTGCTATCCCCTTTTTTATTTTTGTAGCTCTGTGCTGAACCTTTTCTATCACTTCTATATCCTTTCTCATAATATGGAGCCCAGAATTGCACAGCATATTCAAGATGAGGTCTTACCAATCCCTTATATAGTTGCAAAATTATATTCTTATCCCTTGAAGTTAGTCTTTTTAATGTACCCCAATATCCTATTTGCCTTTTTACCCGCGGCTGAACATTGGTGACCCATTTTAAAGTTTCTGTGTATTTTCACCCCAAGATCCTTGACCATTTCTCCCTCTTTTACCCTTACTCCTTGCAGACAGTACTCGGCTCCATTATTCCTGTAACCCATATGCAGAACTTGTCATTTCCCTAAATTAAATGACATACCCCATTTTACAGCCCATTCAGAAATCTT
The DNA here is from genome assembly GCA_963680715.1 of Tetragnatha montana. NCBI lineage: Eukaryota > Metazoa > Arthropoda > Arachnida > Araneae > Tetragnathidae > Tetragnatha > Tetragnatha montana. The sequence goes on from OY796677.1 coordinate 6,567,729, forward strand.
ATCAAGATCACCTTGTAAATTCTCCATCTGTAACTTGATATCCACGGCCCCCCCTATTTTTAAGACATCTGCAAATATACCGATTCTATTCTTGATCCCCTGACCTATATCATCTATGAAAATTATAAATAAAATTGGTCCCAAAACTGATCCCTGAGGTACCCCACTGATTACTTCTGTCCATTGTGAATAATTTCCTTTTACCTGCACTCCCTGTTTTCTACCCAATAACCAATTCTTTATCCATACCAATGTTTCCCCTGAATCCCCAGCCTTTCCAATTTAAACAGTAATGCCTCATGAGGTACTTTATCGAAAGCTTTTTAAAAATCTATGTACATGATATCAACACTTCTCTTATTGTCCAGCTCCCCAGTAATATTCACATAGAAATTTAAAAGATTTGTAGAACAGGATCTTCCCCTCCTAAACCCATACTGATAAACAGAAAGCAGTCCCCCTCCTCCAAGTATAACATTATATGCTTTTTCAACAAGGATTCAAATATTTTGCATATTACTGAAGTTAGACTTACAGGTCTATAGTTGCCCGGATCACTTTTTATTCCCTTTTTAAAGATCAGTTATATTGGCCAACTTCCAATCCATTGGTACCCAACCCGTGCTATGTTGTATTAAATACCATTAGAATGACGTCCCCCAGTTCTTCAACGTATTCCACTAGTACTCTTGGATAGATATCATCTGTCTGGTCCTGGTGCTTTAGTTGGCTTAATTATTTTCAACTGATGTACTGTCTTCCCTGTTAAATTTGCAATCATTAATTGTACCCCCTGCAAAGGCTCCATCCCTATGATCATCTTTTAATTCATATTCACCATTAAAAAAAAAACAGAAAAAGTTGAACACATTTGACATTCCCTCCTCGTCTTGAATTAAGTCATCTTCCCTCCCCTCAAATGGGCCCAGTGTGGTACTAAATTTATTTTTACCACCTGCATATGCAAAAAATTCCTTTGGGTTTGTATTTATCTCCCTTGCTAGTTTTTCCTCCAAGGACAACTTTTGCTTCCTACTAATATTTTTAAATTCCTTCCTGGCTTTCAGATATGCCTCCCTGTCTTGACCTGTACTCTTATAATGTTAATGACCCAATAAATTGAGACCCTTGTTTAAGAATACTTAAGTTTTTGTTACATGCAAACTCTTAAATTTTGAAGGGAGACTCTAAAATGCACTGATCATCTCTCAATTTGTTTGGACCTTTAAAGGTGGCAATTTCCAAAGGAAGATAGGGGAAAGATTCCTTTTACCATGGGTGTCACTCTACGAAAATTGTAAAACTGAACTTTGAACTACCTTTTTTTTTCATTTCCCCCCAATCTAGCAATATTTTTAAAAAATGCATAAAAACTAGTAAAATATCATATGAACAATTAAATTGGGTCCTTAAATTTTAACTCAAAGCTATAACTGAGTAAAACAGGCTTATTTGTTGGCAAATTGTGTGAAGTAAGTACTAAAATTTAGTACAAATCGCTGCAAATTGGTCAGCTGTTTTGTGTTTCAGAATGAACCCGGGACGGAATTCCTTTCACAGGAGTTTTAGAAAGACGGAAGAGTGGCACCCATGCTTTTAAATATTAAGACCAAAGAGGTCTGACCCTCCCCTTAAAATTTTGCATAGGTATCCAAGAATGGTATGAAATATTTTGACATCAAATTCTTTACTTTTATTTTTTAATCTATATTTTATAGTTTTTTCTTCCTTTCTGAGGCTTACAAGGGGTAATTCTCTTTGGTTGTTACCTTAAGGCTTTCAAATTTGGTTAAAACACTACACTAAATGGTCAGATATGGAATATTTTTCTAATCTTAGGGAGAACCCAAACCCGCTTCAACATTTTGATGTCTATATACTTTTTCTTTGAAAATTTCATGGCTTATAATCCTCTTTAAATGTTATCTTTTGGTAGAGAATTTGATTTTTGAAAATTTTACCCTCAAAAACTACCTTCAAGCGCCCTTATATATGCCCTCGCCTCGTACCTTATTTTCTCCTTTATTTCTATTTCGCTAAAGATTTCGAAAATGGTTTGTTTATTTATATATTAGTAGCTTATTTCCTAAGTTGAGTAGTTTTCAAATTTATCAGGTCAGGAGGAATTATTTAAAACTAAAAAAAATAAACTTTTGTAAAATACATTTTGTTCAAATGACGTAACCCTATGATGAGCCCCTTAATTTTCAAAAATAATTTTTAAGGGTGACTACAAATCGGTAAAGTAACGGCAACTATTCATCTCCAGTCAGAAGAGAGGAACTACTCAACTCAACCTATTATTCTGCTGTATTTGTTATTGTTTATGTTTATGAAATTTTCGCGCTGGATTCGAGACTGTGGTAAACATTGAAACCTTCTTGTTCTATAATATTTTGAGTTTAATTTTCTCTTCTTCTTAACTATTGTATCTATACGACCCTATATGAAGTAATGAAGTATGCTACCCGAAAAAACTTGAATAACAGCTTAAATATCTATATTACGTTTTTTTGTGTGCTCAAATTTCGTTGAAAATCGCGTATTTCCAAGAGCCCACAATCAACGAAATATAGATATTTAGGCTATTCAAGTTTTGTCGGATAGCCTAGATCATATAGGGTCCATAACTCGAGTGAAGACATTCGTCGTGTGATTAGGGTAGAAATGAGGGGCGAAAAACCGATTTTCGGCCTTTTTGGCTTGGCGCTCCATAGGATTAACATGGGAACCTTCGGGGGCTTTGCGGCACCCCTAGATATTATCCGAAAATTCTGAAAAAATTCACAGGTACTCTGCCACCTTAGACAACTTTTTTTGCTAAGACTTTATCAAAATCAAAAAAAGTTTTTTTCGATACACCCTATTGTATGTGTCCTTTTCGATGCATTAGAGCTCAAATATTCAACCATACAAAATTCAAATAATTTTTAAAAATTTTTTGAAAAAGTGAAAAAAATGCCTAAATTTTCAAACTTTAGGCCGTTTGGGGCACGTGTTAATATTTTCTGATCGATTTAAGATTTTGCACACTTTCTTAGGGTACCAAAAGGAAAAAAATTGGGAGGTGCCGCCAAAGTTTCCCCGACTTTCGATTTTTAAGGGTCACCCTACTGCACATTGATAATGAGAAAAACAAGGTTAAAGTTAAACTCTCATTTAAAAATTATAAGTAATTTTTTTATACATATGAAAAACTTTTTCACCATACAGTGATTCATTTGTATCCCTTTACCACAACAATATTTGACCCCACAGCAACTACTTAAGTGCACTTATATCAAATACTAAAAAAATACTGCACTTGTACCCCTTGGCTTCTAGGCTCCTCATTTAATCAAAAGAAGGACTTTGCATTTTGGAATATAGTGAACACACTAATAATAAGCATGATGAGACTACCTTTTGCTACTAATGTAATGTAATTAATGCATTCATGATGTAATTATAAGGTATCTTTAAAACTTTAGGTGTAAAGTCTAAACATGATTCAAGTTAGTTCATATTTTTATAACGGTGATTTGATCTAATCATTCAAATAAAAAGATAGTATGTTTGTAAAATTAGGTAGATCCATAATTTTAAAATGTGATTTTCCAAATTGTAATTTGTTCTTTTCCTTCAGTAAAAACAGTGTTGTTCAACCAGTGTTTTATGGTGTCATTTCATCATATTCTTCAAGTGTCATCATCCTGGCTGATTCACTGGAATTCAGGTAATTTTAGAAAATAATTTATTGGACATAACAACATACAAAAAATGTACAACAAACATCTCTTCTTATAACAGATGTCATAACCAACATCCACAATCAAACACCATACACAATTAAACCAACAACAAAAAAACACAGAAAATAACTTTGTGGTACCAAAAAGCACAAAGCTGGGCCGACTCTATTTTAGTATTTTGAACCATGTAAACATTGGTTCTCGATCCTTTTTTTACTCTCAATTGATTAGAAGAATACTTTATTTTTATTCTAAGTGTTATATGGATGATTCTAAATTGGGTAAATTTTTTAACAGGATTTTTGGCAAAATTTGTTGTTTCCATTGCCATTTATTGGCAAGTAGGCAATTCAACTTTTATAAAATTGGGATGCTAGAATCCACTAATTTTGGTGTGTAAACAGTTTCTTTGTATCACTCCTAAATAGTTTTCTTTTCCTTATCTGCTGTAACTATAAAACTTTGCTTTGATCGAGAACCACTGTGTCGCTTTACAGCTTTATTAACTAATTGTGAATTTGTCTCTAAATATTATTAGTGCTACTCTAAATATTATTATAAACTCTAAATAGCCATTAGTGTTGGTGTTATCCAGCAGGTAAAGAAAGGAAAATTAGCTTTTTGCTTACTCTGATTGGTGGAATCCTTTTTTAAGACCAAGGATTTAACACAGACACTGATGGTTGTGAATAGGGCTGTAAATGTCTTTGGATCATTATATTTTGTTATGGGAATCTATACCTTACTAAAATTATATCCTAGATTTTATTGCCTAGATTAATGTTATGTTTAGATGGAAAATTTCATTTGTGTGTCATGCATATTTTTTCCTTAACGGATGTCCATGGGTGAAAATCACAATACATCAGTCATCCTCATTCCTATCAGAAGGAACTGCGAGGCGTTTGTTTTCTTGGACCCTCGGTCTTGTCTCTGACGACCGGGTAAGGGCTTACGGGTGCAGTGTGAGGGTGCTTTGGTTTCGAGCTGGCGGGCCCGTCTCTCGGGGGCAGTGGGCGAAATGTGCTACAGTTTCGTCGTCTGCGCAAACTGTTGTGGGGTCGAGAAAGAGTTACAGGGGCGATTGTGGTGAAGCACTTGTGTCTCAGGTTCATAAAATCTGGGAAACGTAATCGAAAAAAGTATGTTTTCTGGGTTCATTTGCTTGATAGAAAGTTTTCTATGCTGTTCTTGCGTTTGGCTGACCACCTAACCGGGACATCTGCTTTGCACCCCAGGCTCCTCGGTTATGAAAAGGAAGATGAGCATTGTAGGCCTTGGGCTGTTTTTCTGAGAGAATGATTTTTTTCTGTGCTCTTGGTTCAAGATTTCCAATGAACAATCAGTATACAGTGTGGCCCTTATGTCATTAGACTTGGTTAGCTATAAATAGCTGATTTTTGTGTACTGCAAATATATACCTATTATCTGACATTAATTTAAAACTATGATTAATGTTTAACTTTCTTGGTTAAATGGGGCTATCAAAATCGATCATCATCTAATCTATTTCAACATAGCTTTTCTATGTCAGTTATTTAAAAATTCAGTCTAATTGTGAAAGGCCGTTACATCATCCGTCTTTTGCAATGACAAGTTAGATTGTCAGTGTCATCAAAGAGGACATTAGAAGGAACATTCCATTATTGGAGCAGGTTGTAATTTAGAGTCAAAATAGAAATACTTTTTGAAAGTTTTGTTTCCCTTTTTGGTAAGGATCTAAGTTAACTCCACTCAATTTCTGAATTATTTTTAAGAATGAGAAGATTGATAAAACTATGCATTTACCACATTGTTCATTCATGAATTCTTCTCTTGATAATCTAAAATCAGATCTACAAACCTAAAATATTTCATTCAATGTGTCAGAATTTTAATGGTTTAGTGACTTTTGGGCCGCCTCATAATTGTAACTGCATTATTGACCCTCCCAGTTGATCTTAATTTTCTTACCCATTTGTGTTATTATGTACTTAAATGTTGAAAAAGAGAACTTAAGAAAGTATTTTCATAGTTTGCAATTTGATAGTAGCATTGGAATGCAAAAGGGAATTGTAGATTTACATAATTTATTCTGTAATAAATTATGAAAAAATTGAAAGGGTTATATTTTACATTGATCAGAATGACAAGGCGATTTCATAAATAAAGAATGTGAACAAACTATGATTCATATATATTGAAAAGGTTATACAAAGTAATCTATTTGATCATTGATCTAAACATAGTTATACTGGAGTTTTCTCTTTACTCTTTCTCAAGAAAACCAGAGGTCTCTTCTTATTGGTTTTCATGTCTGATTTAATTAATTTTTATCATAAAAAGGGAACAATCATTACTCTTCCTGCAGTTATTTTCTAAAAGTTAAAAAAAAAAAAAAAAAAAAGTCTAAAAAAAGTTAAAAAGTCTAAAAGTTAAATTATTTTCCAGACCCTTTTATACATATAAACTCGGCAGATACATTTTCTGATACATGAAGATAGAGCTCTTTAATTTTTAAATAATAATCAAACAAACACGCAAAATTCTGATCCTAGATTAAAATAAATTGGATTTTGGGAAATAGGAAGTGGTTAAAATTGCAGTTAAATGCATGAAACTCTTTTAATGCTCATGTTATTTTGGTGATGCCTTGCTAGAGACAAATTTGTTTTACTTAAATACCCATTTTTAACTGGAGATTATTTAAAAAGAAGTTATTTTGTAGGCTCTTTTGAAATGACAGTTAGGCTTCTATTCAAACTTTGTTGTTTTGATCAAGTTTTTATATTTGATCCAACAGACAATTTTTAATTCACATCCTATAATACCATCCCAAATGCTTATGCTTGTGTTTCTTAACTTATAAATTAAGCTCAAAGATATTTTTATTAAGCTTTCAATTCTTTTAATTGAAAATCAGTGGAAATATTAATTGAATTGTTGTAAGATTATTATCAAAGAAAGAGTTGCGTGAGGTCATTAAGTTTGAGTTTGGTAAAAATAATTATCATATTCCCAGAATGCAGTGCGAAAAATTGCTCAGAAATAAACAATATTTTTTAAATACAAATGAGGCAGCTATAAAAGAACTTAGAAAAATGGGTTAAATGGTGCATTTTATTGGATCACTATTGAAACTCTTGTTTTTATAAGTACCATATTTTTTTTACCTGTCGTCATTTTAAATGTCTTGCTCATTTTTACCTCTATGCATAGTTACTCTGCATTTTAAATGGATAGGGTGCCTTTACCTGCTTTGGTCAGAATGTCCTAAAACGGCTATAAAACTCCAAACACTCCATATTGAAACACCCTAAAAAAACAATAGTTCTCTAAACATAGAGCTAGTTACCCATGCTTTTAAAATATGCAATTGACCTTTTTCATATGGATACATGAATTATTATCTTAAAAGTGATTTTTTTTCATAGATGATAGATTTTATTGACAAAATCAAATTAAATTGTTCTTCACTGGGAGAAATATATTGTAAATCAACTATTATGTTTTCCTCTGAAACCCAAAAGCACCCAAATTTAATATTGTTTAGTTCCTTTACCTTTAAAGAGTTATAAAGTAATTTTTACTTTAATAGTAAGGGAAAATTCAGAAATTCATCAATAATTTTACACTCCTATGGTTTTATTATTTCTCTTTTTTTTCCTGGCTACTGCTTTAAAGTTATAAATATTTGATAACTTAAAAACTTATTGGTTTATTGATACAGATGGTTCCAAGTTTTGATTGATTTTTTTATTACTACTACATTTACATTCCTGAAAATAAAATTAAATATAACTTAAAAAAAAGAATTAAGTATATGTAGTGAAGTTATTATATTGCATAGATGTTGTTTACTTAGCTTATATGGCTCAAGGCAAAAAACATTTGTGAGATTAATTGCAATTGTTGTAAAGTTTTTATAACTTTTTTTTTATGAAAAATGATGAGTTTTAAGATTTATGATTGCTTTGAAAAAAACGTGAAATTTTACTGTCTAAAAACTTAAAATCATTCAGTCACACTTTAAGAGAAAAGGGGAAATAACGGATTTTAAAGAACTTGGGTGATAAAATTTTGTTGAATAATTAGTTTAGTTTTATTGAATAATTTTAGGCAGTTAGTTATAAAATGATAAATGAGATGGGGGTCTTGTGAAATTATATAGAACAAAAGTGTTAATCTACTTATTAATCACACCCACACATCTAGCTTGGCACAGTATGATCTTATTTGATTCTCACACCATAAAACAATAACCAAACACCTACAAGATTTTTTATTTAATAGTAAGCAACAAACATTTATGTAATACACTGACTTAATATGATGATTAAATTTTCTTAATGCCTGTAAAAAATGTAACCTTTCTTTAAAAAAATATAAGAAGCTTTAAAAATGGCAATTGTGGCTATTTTTTTTTGTTATAAGAAAGCCTGCAAATTCCTTTAAAATTTTGATTTAGATAATTAAAAACTAAGTTTGCAATAGTTAAAAAAAATATGATGTACTTAAATGGAGATAACATATTTACCATTCTATTGAGACATTTTGTGTTTTTCCTGCTGCAAGAAAGTAATTCTCTTGAAATTTTAGTTTAAGTTAAGTTAGTTAATTTAGTTAATGTATTCTTATTGAAAGCTGTTTTTGATCCTCATTTTACTTTAAAATTTTACTGTGAGTCTCACATTTCTTCTCAAGTTAGTGCTTTTGATTTAAAAACCTAGTTTTAATTTTGACTACAAACCCAATAAAAAGTGTTTAGTTACTAAATAAATAATTTGAAAGAAAATGTATTTATTAGGATTTGAAGTCGGAACTTTAAAATACCGAAATAAACTCTTAAAGCAAAGTTTTTACAACATTGAATGAAATATTGAAATCACTCCAGTTTTCTGTATGCAGTATGCAATTCTCAAACTGTCATTTGATACTTATAAAATATTATTGCATTATCCCAATATTATTAACTTCCAATATCAAAAAGTATCAAAAAGTTTAGTCTTATTGCATATAAATGTGTTTTTACTAAAGTAAAAAAAAATGATATGCTAATCACACATCTACCTGATTTCAAACAACTTCCAACTGAGTATGATTTTATAAGTACATAGCTGCCAACATTCCAAATTAAATTTCTGTACAAAACCCAAAAATCATTCAACTAAAAATGGTTGAAATTCTATGTAATACTATTTATATGTAGAACTGTCTTAGCACAGAAATTGTAAGGTCTCCAACATTCCAAATTAAATTTTTGTACAAAATCCAAAAATCATTCAACTAAAAATGATTGAAATTCTATGTAATTCTATTAATATGTAGAACTGTCTTAGCACAGAAATTGTATTGTCTGAAAGGACACAGTATACAATTATCATGTTGCAGAAATATGTTTTTACTTTATTTGTATATCTACTTCTAAGACTTGATAAAAAAAGGGATGAAATCCTATATCTGCTCTTGTCAAACTGTCTTAAGACAGAAAATATAATATTTCAAAGAGAAGTGGATATCTTGGTTGAATATTTCATACACAATTGGTCCTTATCCTCTTAACTCTTAAGGCTAGGCCAGTACTTCATTATTAAACCTTCTCTACTCATGAAAGCATGAGATTATTCCAAATTTTAGGGACATCAGTTGGACCAAAACCATCTCCACTTCTCTCTGAAAGTTTTGCTTTGAGCACACCTTATAATGAAACATCTCATTTCTGAATAAGAAAAAATTATTAGTAGCTCTCTTTAAGAGACATTCTGCTGTTATGCTGCACAAGTTATTGTCACTCAAAAGTATTTAATATTTATCAACTTTTAAATATAATTTTTAAAAATATTAGTGCATGAATATTGATAATATTATCCTCTATCTTCTTTTGGAAGTTTGAGGAAAGTCTTAATAATTCTGTGAGAATATGAACTTTGTATCTACTTATTCTAAGACTTAATATTAAAAACTCAGATGAGAGACTTAAGAGAGACTCAGATGAGAGACTCAGACTTAAGAGAGAAAATATCATGTTTCAGAGAGAAGCGGATGTTGTGGTTAAATATTTCCTGAACAATTGGTCCTTTTTTCAAATCTCATTTACTACTTTATTAAACTTTCTATACTCATCTAAGCGTGAGGTTATTCAAAATTTTAAAAACATATCAGTAGAACCAAAACCATTTCCACTGGTCTCTGAAGGTTGTGCTTTAAGCACAACTTATGATTAAACATCTCTCACAAATATATTAATAGCTCTCTTTGAGAGACTGCAAACAATTATATTGCAGATTTTATTTCTATTGCAGTGTACTTAATTTCATGAAGCTATTAAGTCTAATTTCTGACAGATATTTATATAATCCTTTAACTCCTTATGGAGAACTAACTGTCTTAAGACAGTCTTATACATGTGTGATACATGAAATTTAAATGTTGCTATTAAAGAACAAGTAGAAAAGAATGGGATCAAATCCTAATACTCCTTATGGAGAACTGTCATTGAAGAGTAAATATATTTCAGGGACAAGTGGATATCATGGTTGAATATTACTTAACAGTTGGTCTTAATATTCCAAATCTTATAGCATTTCATAAGATTTTTCTCGCTTTGAAAGCGTGAATTCATTCCAAATTTTAGAGACTTAGCAGTCGGACCAAAACCATTCCCACTTCTCCCTGAAAGTTGTGCTTTGAACACACCACATGATTAAACATCTTTCAATGTTGATGGAGATAAATTTAATGTATTAGCAATTCTCTGAAATGAGACTGTCATTGTTTCTTTAATCCTCCCTTAAATTTAAAAAGCTTCAAATATTTAACTTGAGAAGTCTGCTGTCATATTGCAGATATTTCTTTATTCATGTGAAATAATAAAGCTTCAAATCTTAATTAAAACTATTTAAGATAAAAATGTTAAGGGATAAAATCCCTTACCTCCAATTGGAGACAGAAAGCGTCATATTCCTTACCTCATTTCTCTTGAGCTCTCATTTCTAAGTGAGGAAAACTTACAAACAGCTTTCTCTTAGAGACATTATGTTGTGAAATTTATTCTAATTATAATGTAATGTGTGTGCTTAATTTGATAAGACATTCGTGTAAAAATCCATTTTGGGGCTCGCTCATTTTCGAGTGGGTACAGGGTGTGTCGACCCTGAGCTACCCAGCGTCCGGGGGTATATCCGGGCACCTCCATCTTGGGGGTTGGGCGTGGGGCCTAACAACCCCACCCTGTAAAAAAATCTTGTTTTGTGAAGTCTGAGCTAGAAATACCCGGTGTCCTTAGACGAACCCTGAACTATCTATGGACTTGATCTATGCTACACAGAGACCTGATTTTCTATGTGTGGGTGCAGTTGAAAAGGACTGTTTAATCCTCAAAACTAGAAAGTTGAGGAGTTTGGCTGCTAGCAGGGAAATAGGATTAAATCCTGTTACTCCTCATGCTGAACTATCTGAGACAGTCTCATTGAATATGAGAAATTTTAAACATCCTAGTAAAGTGTTAGTACAAAAGAATGGGATAAATCCTATTCATCCTTATACATAAAGAACTTATATTTCAGGGACAAGTGGATATGTGGGTTGAATATTACTTAAACAGTTGGTCCTTATTCCGAATCTCATACTATTCCTTATTACTAAGGGATAGTATGAGATTCTTTGCCAGTAATTTCTTTCTTAAGTTTTGTCTGTTCTTGCTTTGAAAGCTTGAATTTATTCAAAATTTTAGGAATTGTCAGGGGTGGGCCGAAACCTTTTCCACTTCTCCCTGAAGGCTGTGCCTTGTACACACCTTATTTTAAAAATCTCTCATTTCTAAATGAGAACTAATCAATACCTGTATTTACATAAAGAGAGAATGTTCAATTATATTGTAGAAACTCTTCATCAATTCATTTGTGAGAAACATTGAAATTGATAAATCAAGTGTTAGTATGAAAGAGATGGTCAAATGTTGGCAGCTATGTAATGAAAATTAGGTATAATTGTGATTGTATTCATTGCAATTTTATTATAAGGTGTAACATATTTTAACTTTAAAGCAATGGCAACATGTCCCTAGAGGATTGAGTTTTCTGTTGCTGCTTAAAAACAGTTTCTACATCAGAACACTTACAAACAGTAACTATATTTCATTCAATATATGAGGTTTCTGTCTTTTTTGAAGATTTCTATGCTTAAAACTTAATTTCAAAACATAGCAAAGATAATAGCTAAGTGCAAATCTTCAAAAAAAATATTAAGTTAAAAATAACTTCTCTCAGTAGTCAGTATAATGTTTTCTTGAGAGATTACTGTTTTCTCTTGTCTGGAAATAACATTACTTATCATCAAAATACATTTCTGTTTGAAAATTTAAAAAGGGAATTTTGAACACTTCAAATAGAAACTGGTATCAGGAGTCTCCTTTCAGGAGTCCTTAAGGACATTCTCCTTGTGTTGGTGCCTTAAATATATTATTTTAAGGTCTTGTTATAATTTTTATCACTTATTCAACCTTGGAAAATAAGTGCATAGTTTTCGGTGTCTAGTAAATAAATAATACTTGCTCTGACAATGCAATGTATGTATTCAAGGTTTGCTCCATGACATATAGGAATGACCTGAAAGGTTGTTTCTAAAGATATAAACGATTGCGGACTGTTCAGAGTAGTATCACCTCTAATGCTTGAATTAAATTTAAAAATTTGAAAAAAAAAAATTAAACTTAGCATTTTCACCATCATCCATCTTTTAAAACATTACTTAAAACAACCCTTGACTTCTCCCGAGCCTGCCTCATCCAAACGGTCTGTCAGTGACCAAATGCAGTCTTGTCATTGGTCAGTGGGTCTCTGTTCCATATACCACTGACCTCCCCAGGACGCCTCCGGGTTGCCCTCGCAATGCCGGACGGTTATATAGTGTCCGGCTCCTACTTCCGGGGGAGTCGGCACGCTGTACCTGGGGAAATGACAACCATCATTCAAGAGAAATAGAGGATGGTGCGACGCCGATGGACATATCATGGTCGGTGAGGTTGAGTATCTTTTTGTCTTCGTAGAAATCCGGAAGACCTCGCTGACCAGTCGTCGGAGTCCCATCCTCGTATTTCCTAGTAGCACGGCTCATATATCATGTTTACGTTACTTCAACTAGAAGTTAACGAAATTTGGCCATACACATGACATAAATTGGGTTGTGATGCAGTGAAGTGTGTGTTGTATATTGTCAATGTATTTTGATTGATCAACCTATAACATACATGGTGAAAATAGATTTCTTTGACTTTGTTCTTCAAACTGAAGGCATTGGAGTTTGGTATCTCTAGAACTGAAGCAATTGTTTTTTAGAAAATGGTCATGATTGGGCAAACCTTTATTTAAAAAAAATCTAATCAAACAGTGAAACCTCTTATCCAGTGATTGAGATTTGATTACGGATTTTTTACAATGCTTTTCAAGGTTTATAAGTGATGAAAATAATGCCAAATCTATTTGAATAAGCAGTGAAATTTTTTTCTTGAGTTTTTCAAGTTAATCAATAAGTGCTTATATAAAGTTTTAAAATAATAATGAGTAATTAATTGTGCATAGTCTTAAATCAAAGGTGTTTTATCTTGTTTTATTGTGCACCTTGTCTTCAATTCTTCAGAAATAGACAGAAACCTGTTAGAGTGAGAATAATGTGTTTTTCTACAAATGAAAAGAAAAAGTTGGATGAAATTTTTTTTAATAATAATAATAAAAATAAGACAATGTTTTACAATAAGACAAAAAAAAGTTAAAATACAGCTCTTATAGTTAGTTCTCCTAATCAAAATGTTTTTTTTTCCTCTCTACATCCTTAAATTATTCGATTATCTTGTCTGATTACTAAATTAATTGTTAAATGTATATTTAACCTTTTACCTGCCGATGTTCCCAAATGGGAACATAACTTTAGGGAATTTTTTCACCACTTAATTTTTCATGCAGGAATTTGATACTTGGTAGTAAGAAACTCAAAGATATGAAGTTATTTTACATGCAAAAGTTTTTACTGTGCAATTTAATCCTTTTTGTGGAATTTATATCAAAATAACAGATTTTTGGCTCTTCCAAAACTTGCACAAGTTTCAATTTATGATAAATTTAAATAAATTTAGTTTTAAATAATTATGCTGTGTTTAGGTAGCTTAAGTACACATGTTTTCAATTGGCTTGGAAGAATAGCTCCATATTCCAATTTTGGAGAGTAATTACCAATTCAACGTATATGTTCCCAAATGGGAACATCGGCGTTTGGGGTATAGTTTTTGAGGGGATTTTCATAACATGTAAAAATTCAAGCTATTTCTTATTATCCTTAATTTTTTTAATCTTTTCTCTCTCAAAGGATCTAAACAGGTTAATCATGATGTTTTAAATTTCTAAATCTATAATTTATTTTTTTTACCTGATTTAGGAGGAATAAATGCCAAATTTTTATAGCAGATTCCTAGTTTTGTATATTTTTTTAACTCCCCAACCGATTAATTTTCAGTAATTTTTATTAGGGGTTATGCAGAGGTCATATTTGGAGTACTTCTGAGGACTTGGGTACTTATTTTGTTCAAGTTCTCTTTTTTACATAGAAATTTTAGGTATAAATTTGAAGAATTTTGAAAATAATGAAAAGTTTGTACATCTAAAAACACTTTTCTAACGTAAGTTGGATGTAAGAGATATGTTGTTTAGTTTAGAATCTTCCATAAGAAACTCAGCTTTAACAAATCAATGGAGATAGTTATGATTATCACTTTTGAAAGCTAATTAAATTTGAATGCAATTCATGGATTTTATGCTAGATATCCAGATAGAACAGTAATTAAACCTAATTTTTCACCCAGAAAGATAACTGCTTAGCTTTGAAACGCATGGGAACATTATTTCGTATTTTTTATACCGAAAAATTACCCATTGTGCAGTAAAAATGTACGGAAAAGTGTCACGCATGTAATAAATATGTAAATTTTTTCTTATGAAAATCTTTAAAATTTTACCCAATCGTCCAACTATGGGAATTAAATGTGAAGAAACAGTCCAATATGATAAAAATGTTCAAAATTATTGAGTAGAAACCTATTTCAGTAGTTTTACTTCAATTAATTTTGAAATATATGCCTTTTGGAAATCCCCCTAAAAACTTCACTCCAAACGCCGATGTTCCCAAATGGGAACATCCTGAAAATCCTACTTAGGATTTTTTTTCTGCCAAAAAATGTCAAGATTGGTTTTAGTAATGATGAAACAAGCCATTTAAGCCAAAAACCAGAACCTTAAATTTGAAATTTGAATTGCGGCGTTTAAAAGGTTAATGAAAAATGTAGTTGTAAAATTCAAACCAGCTGCCATTGAACAGCCTAAGTTCATTATGAATTAAACATAAGTTAACTCCATACTTAAGAACTTATTAAAACAAATTAATGATCAAGGAATAAAAATATTGGAAGTTGGAAATTGACATGTGGTTTAGGTTGTTTTCATTGAAATCAGGTAATGTGTGATCTTACACATTTTATTTAAAGTGGCTTTTTGGAGTTCTTTCCTAGTATATTTAAATAATATAACTAAGCTATCTAGGTTTTCAAACATGTGTTTAAAAACAGTGACATTAAAAAAAAAACCTGGAGTATTTCTGTATATTGGAAAATATCAAATCAAATCATTTTATTCACAAATTTGTAAAGTATTGAACATTTGT
Source organism: Tetragnatha montana (assembly GCA_963680715.1). Taxonomy (NCBI): domain Eukaryota; kingdom Metazoa; phylum Arthropoda; class Arachnida; order Araneae; family Tetragnathidae; genus Tetragnatha; species Tetragnatha montana. Next base: position 6,583,145 of record OY796677.1, read on the forward strand.
ACAGATTAGGAAAGAAAAAATAACGAGCAAAATACAAATGAAAAAAAAAACTTATATGCTTGGGTCAATGTTTAATTATTGTTTGAAAATTTATAAAAGGAGTAATAATAAGTAGCTATCTAAGTAATAAGTAGCTATCTTTCATACTGAGATATAATCTTGTCTTGTTTAAATTAATATATTACTATTTCCTTTCAATCTTGCAGCTTGTTAAATCATGTATAGTTTTTTTCATTGGCAAGATCACTAGTGTGAAAAATTTAACCCTTTTCGAAGAAATATGTTTTAAATCAATCTCTTTTAAGGAATTTGCTGGATTTTCTTAATTTAAATCTTTGTTAGGGACCTGTTAAGTTTTGATTCATTGAATTTTCCCTAGTTTCTTACTGTTAAAATGCATTAATGCAAAATATTTATTCACATGCATGCCTTATTTGTTCTGCTTTTACTGTGTGGTATGTAATGCCACTTTCATGTTAACTAAACTTTCAACATATATTTGGTATGAAATTTTAAGATCAATTTGACACAGCCTTACTACAAAATATTAATCATATATATGACCAAAATAAATTCAATCACATGTGAGATGCATTCAGTAATAATGAAATGATACAAATACACTAATTGTTTTTATTAAAGGACATTAAAAATTAAATAATAGTTTTTTTACTGTAATACCGTTTTACTTTCTTTTGTTGTAAGTACTATTATACTTATTAGAATCTTTTTAAAGTGTGACTGAATGAAATGTTAGGAATTTTTGGATAACTTGTTTGCCTCTTTTGTTGATGTGTTAAGCCATGATAAATTTTTTGAAACAGTATCCTTAGTTTTTCTCTCTTTATAGTTATTAAAATTCAAGTACAATAATCTTTTATGATGTAGACGATTTTAAACTTTAAATAGGTCCGGCAATTTAACGTTTAATTTTAAGTATCAGTTGTGTTCCCCAAGTGGGATTTAATACTAAATAGAAATTTTACTACTTATTGAGTACAATATTGTTTTCAAAATATATCACTAATTAAATTTTATTTTATCTTCACTTCATTCTGTTTTGGACTATTTTCTATTTGAAAAATCAAAATTTCTGGCAAAATAAGTAGAAATTGAATTAAAAATAATTGAAAAAAAATCAATAATTATAAGGGATTAAGTATTGGGTACTGGAGGTTTATAAAGTCTAGTGGAATTGAAATAATCTTTATAGATTAAAATAAATACATCAATCTAAGCTTGGAACCTCATCTGTAAATTAGTTCGAATAACTGATATTTATTGGAAAATGCAGTGCATACTTATAAAAATATATTTTTTACAAAAATATTCTTAAAAGTTAAGGTTATCCACAGAGGTGTTTTTTTTTTTTTTTTTTGTAAAATTTCCCTCAACTAAAATGTACTAATAGAGTCTCCAAAAAAGGTCTTTCTCCTCTTTGCACTTACAATTTCACAAATTTCCTTTTGAAAATGTAATGATGGAAAGAGTGAATTCAAAGAAGTTAAATTAAAAAGACTAATAGGTTAAACCAAAAATTCTTACTCTTAATTTTTATGTCTTTGCATAACCTTGTGTCATGGATTTTTATGCTTTCATTTTTTGTTAGAACCCCCACACAAGTAAAAGTTGATAACAAGCACTGTGTTAAGGGGTTGAATTTGTTTTTCTAAATTCACAAAATGATTAAGTTACTAATTATTCATCCAGAGGACAAAAATCAGTTTAATCCTGCTTTGGGCATAAACATAGACAAAATGGAAGAATTTATGGAATGAAATTGATTAAACTGAAATGTGATGTATGAATGGAATATTTTTCCCTAAAATAACTTTACAATAAATGTGCATTTAATGAACCTGAAAAATAGTCTCCCAAAAATTAATATTCAATTAAAATCACTGACATTTCTGGTATGGTTACATGGGGCCTTAGTAGCAGAATTTTCATATCCTACAACACCAGTTTCAAAAGCCAATGCTACTTCGAAAGAAGCAAGGTCAAGCTTAGTATATCTGAATATATAAACTGTTAAAACAAAACTTGTGTTTTTATGTATGGTAGATTGATACCAATAGAAATAAATATTTATTACAGCTTAAAATTGATATTGCAGTTAGTGAAGGGAAAAGTAATACCTATCTAATAAATCTTGAATGTAAAGAAAATTAGCTTAAAAACTGTTTAAATTTTTGAAAGTTATTTTTTATTGTGTTACTTACTGAAGATGAGGAAAAGCATTAATCTTACAGTTCTCTATAAACATCCAATTTTGGATATGCTAAATAATTTCTTTCATTTCTGTTTGTTAATTAATCTGCAAACTTCAATATAAATCTGCCGGGCGATATTGCCTAAGCTTTCCACTCAACACCTGTTTCATGCATTTAACTCCAATTGCAAAAGTGTAGATTGCCATCTTCACCTATTCTAAACTAGGGTACTTGAGTGAGTGCTTAGACCTTCAAATTGCAGTATAACCAGCCACACTGGGTGAGGCCATGAGCAGAGCTGGTTCAGAACGTGTGACTGAAAGTCACAGTCAGCTGAGACTAATCCCCATGTTTCCCCAAACGAACTTGGTCCTCATTGTATCGAACACAGAGGGATGAAAGGCCTTGCCTGACCTGGGAACAAAAACTGAGCCTGTGGGATGGCAGCGAGATGCCACTGGGCTTTTTTGTCTTCACCTACCACGACACTACAAAGGTCCCTGTGTTTTCAAATCATTTCTCATGGGGGAGGGCAGCGCTGCAAATGTCAGTGGTTGATGGAGCGGTAAGCAGTACAATTGATTGGCTGTGACGTGTTCATTCAATCAGACCTTACGGAAGGCAGTTAGAGGATCAAGCTTCCTTTTCTCCGCCTCTCGTGCGCAATGTGTATTGGATGCGAACTCAGCACCACCAGAGCCCCTATCGCAAGGCTTATTACACCATGTTTTTTTATTTCAATTATCGTCTAATATGGTCGTCGACCCTTTGTTCTGGTACTCTGTGTACTGTGACACTATTTGAGTGAAATCTCTATCATCATTCTTGCTGCAAGTCTTAAGGCTCATTCACACTGTTCCCCTTTCACTGTTTGTTCATCCTGAGTGAGAGTTGCTAGATTGCATAGAAAAGTGAAACACCAATTCACTTTGGATGATTCCTTGAAAACGAAGATCAAAAGCGGAAAGTCTGAATGAGCCTTTACCATACTCAAGCAGGGGTCCCCGAAATCATCCTCTTTTTCCACTATGTTTCTCCGATTTCTCAATTTCGTGCACCCGCGATGCAATCGTTTCGTCTCGGCCGCCCTCGTCGTTCCTTCTCCATCCCCCCAGAGGGTAGATTCGCATGCAACGTTTTCACGCGATAAACGCGATCCTTACGCTTTTCTATCTTCGATTTGATTGGTTCGCCAAACGTAGGAAAACGTAACGATCGCGTTTATCGCCTGAAAACGTTGCATGCGAATCCCCGCAGACGTCGGAAACTCGTGGTCCGTTTCGCCCACCGCTCCCTAAAGCCTGAATCCGTCGGCGTCGCAAATCAAAGCGCTCTTGCACCGCACCCGTAGACTCTTTGCTCGTCGTCATAGGCAATGGCCGATGCGTCTGGGAAAACCGATGTCCCACACGTTTCGTCTGGTAGGGATGAGGTGGTTCGTGTATTGTGATTTTTACCCATGTGACATTCAGAAATGGGAAAATATGGAGGATACACATAATACGAGGGTTGTTTTTTTTTAACCTCCGTTTTGCTCCTGAAAAAAAAAACTAGTGGTAATTTCGAAATAATTTTGGTACTGGTAGTGAGGTACATCCTTCAGGATCAATTTGCATCTTTACTGGAAAAAATAAGACATTTTTTTTTCTGTTAGTTATCGAATTTACAAGCGCGCTCCTCGAACTTATTTTTCGACGACCCATAGAGAATTTTGCTTTCTCCTTCAGGCTACAGCTCCGTTTGCCCAGAATTTAACATTAAAGAATGGGCGAGCAGGTGAAAATAGCAGGAGGGGAAAGCGAAATTCCCTATGGGTTGGTGGTAAATAAGTTCGAGGAGGACGGTTGTAAATTCGATAACTAATAGAAAAAATGTCCGATTTTCTTCCAGTAACGATGCGAATTAATCCTGAAGGATGTACCTAACTACCTGGACCTAAATTATTTCGAAATTCCTACTACTTTTGTTCAAGAGCAAAACGAAGTTTGAAAAAAAAACCAACCCTCATATATACGAGTGCATCTGACCAAGGTATCGGTTACTGACCACCTCAGTTATACAGTGTGTTTCAGAACTAAGTGTAAAAAATGATAGGGTGGATAGAGGGGACCTGGAGAAGAAAAGTGTATTTCAAATAAGAATGAGAGGATGCGGAAGCACCATTAAAGAGCTAGGATGTCCCAAAAATGGCTGACGCATTTTAAAAAAAAAATTAATAACTAATAACTAAAAAAGACAAAAATACGTGGCTTGGTTTCGAGTTATTAGTTAATGATTTTTAAAATGTGTCGATCATTTTTGGTACACCCTGTAGTACGTAATGTTGTACGAGGGTGTTACAAAAAGCGATTTTCTCAAGGCCCGTTTAACTTAACAAAGCATAATTGAATGAAGATTTGTATGCATACTACTTTCACCATAAATTCGATTGAAATTGGAAAACTTGTCAAACCATGGGAGGAGTTATAAAAGTACAATATTGAGAGTTCAGCCTAAGAATGGAGTTCCTGAGAAACATCATCTCCATTCTCTGGGATCTCTCTGATCATTCACACCTTAGTCTTAAACTTTCTCCCATTGACTTCCACCTGTATTTGCACCTAAAGAAATTCTCGTCTGATCATTGGAATACCATCAGGCGAATGGGACACCATTCTTGGCTGAACTCTCAAAAGTGCACTTTGGCCACGGTTTAACAAGGTTTCAATTTCTATCAAATTTATGCAGAAAGTAGTATTTATATGCAATGAATATTTTCACTGAATTATGTTTAATTAACTAGTTATTAGTTAAATAGGCTTTGGGAAAATCGCTTTTTGTAGCGCTCTCTTGCTATACATTGTATTCTTAGCTCTCCAAAGTGCATCTCCGCCCCTCCATTCCTATTCGAAATATGCTTGCCTCTACCCACCCTGTCATTTTTTTCATTTAGTTCTGAAACACTCTGTATACAAGGTGTTTAAATAGAGTGTAACAATGGGCTATTTCTTAAAATATTTCCCCCCTAGACACATATTTCCAATTGCATATTTTCATTTTAAAGAGTTGAAAAATTAGATGGGACTAGTTTCAATTTCATGGGGGTCTACTTTAGAACATGCGGAGTAAGTTTTTAAATGGCTCCCGTAGTTAAACATTTCCAATCAGCAAAATTTTCTTTACTGTTATTTCTTGACAGACACAAAAATTTTATCTCTTCAAAACTCACTGGGATATTAAAAATTGGTGACTTATAACTCTCTTTTTGGGAGCAAAATAGGGTTCATCCGCAAATATAAGTTGAACCTGTTTTTATATGCGGTGATAGGAATAACTTTAAAAAATTAAATTTTGAAGACCCTATAAAAATTTAAACATGCATATTTCAGTGAGTTTTGAAGATATTGAGGTAGAATTTTTTGTGTCTTTTTCAGAAAATAATAAAGAAAATTTGGACAGTTGGGAAATTTTAAACTTAGGGGACCGTATAAAAAATTATTTTCCGCATTTTCTTACGGAGCTCCCCCATGGAGTTGAAACTAGTCTCATCTAAATAGGAAAGAGGTTAAAACGAGAAAAGGTACAAATTTGTCTAGTCAGAAACCATAAAATGTCAGGGTTTTCTCAAAATCATGCTTTTGAGGTTAATTTCGTGATGTGTGTGGGGGAATACATCCATAACTTTGAAAAAAAAAAGAAAAACGTTTTCCAAGACAAGCTACCTAAAAAAATTAGAAAACCTGCCGAATGGGGGTTAATTTTGGATTTTAAATTTCCGGATTATGGGATTCACATAGCTGCCAACTCTTCCGTTTTAGCCGGAAGACTTCCGTTTTTATAGAGAATCTTCCGTTTTTATAGAGAATCTTCCGTCATCCGTTTTTCAATCAATTTCTTCCGTTTTTTGCTCAGTTAAAAGATTTTTTTTCTCATTAGTTACTAATCCGACTTGATTAAAGCTTAAAAGCAGTTGGTCTGCTGTTGGAAATAATAAATAGCTAGATCTCTTCGTAAAAAATAATGAATTGCATGAGAAAGCGGTTACCAATGCAGAATGTTTATTGACAGCTTTCATAATTGATTATTATTTGCCACTCAGCTGTGCTGATCATGCTGAATAATTATTTCAAAAAATGTTTCCAGACTCCAAAATTACAAAGAGTTGGGTGTGGAAGGACTAAAAAATACATATTTTGTTAAAAATTTATGTTTTCCTTAGATTTATGCTACCTATTGAGTTAGGTAGAGCATGGTAGGCACCCGTGCTGACTTATTAGTGTAAAAAAGGCTGTGGGTATCTTGAGTTTTAAAATGTTCCTTTTTTATAATCTCAATGTTGGCAGGTATGGATTCATTACGGTACTTTAAGAAGTTTTCATTGGAGGTTGGAGCCTCTAAATCTATATGTGTGATCTCTCGAATAAACGGTATAAGAGATAGCATAAAAAAGGGTGGTTTTGGAAAAAATGTTGACATGTGTGGTTTCTGATGTTCGCAAGTTCATTTTCGTTATCTATCTATGTTTTATGATGATTCTTTTAAAATAAGTTGCAGGGTTAAAAGAAAAATGTTCATGTACCTTTTTTTATTATTATTATTATTTTTATCTAAATATTTTTCAAAGTTATACTGACTTCATAAATTGTCTTTCTTTACTTATATCTATATTGCCCGTGTATACCATCCCAGTTTTTGCATTTAAAAGTTAGAGAAATTGTTACCTCAATTTCAAAATGCTTCCTGAAAAATTTCTTTAGGTTTAAGTAAACCCCTTTTTTATCACAGTGTTTATTTCCACGAAATTAATGCATGCGCAGTAATAGGAGTTTGTATTAACTGTACTATTACGTGTTTTATAGCATTAAAATTACATTATTGATCAATCCTGGCATCAGTACCGATTGCCTAGTGGTATAGTATGCAGCTTAGTAACCCAATGGCCCCCGGTTCGATTCCTGGCTGCTACTTTTGATAAGACTTTTTTGACATGTAGAAAATGCAGCTCGGCCCCGGCCTCCCCTAGTCATCTTCTTGCATGTTGGGGCTGGATAAGGCTGATTTAAAAGAGAATCCAGTCCAGGTCATGGACTTTTTGAGGGTGTGGAATCTTTTGGACCTGGTCTAGTCTGTTCTAGATCAGGGAGAATAAGGAACAACAACAACTTTTGATTATTATGCTTTTATTTAACTTGTAATTTTTCAGAAGTAGCGGGATTAGTTAGATTTGAGTTGTTACTTTCGCGGAAATAATAACCAGTGCCTTTTTAATTTTGAACTCCCATAATAACCACAAACTGTTGCAATTTTTTTTAATGCATTTCTCATTCATTCTCTTATTGTGTTTTGTTTGAGTTTTCTTTTCATGATCTTTTCCCGTCTTCAAACGGAAACGTCATTTGGAGAAAAGTGAAGTAACCTTGCATAAATTATGAAAATAGAAAGGAAGAAACCCGAGAGGTGTCAACACCATAGACCTTGAGTGTCAAGAAGGACCACCCGAAACATAAGTGAGTAGATTTATTTATTCCTAAGGCTCCTAAGGGGAGGGCACATTCCCTCACCTATTCCACAGGGTTCGTACGCCTCCTGAAAAACTCCTGAAATGTGGCTTTATTTTTCTAAGGGCCCTTAAAACCCCTGAAAATTGTTTTTTTTTTTCTCCTGAATTTTTCTCTTAACTCCTAAAAAAACATCTATCCAAGAGCAAAACGAAGTTTTATTACCGATTTGGTGGAAGTAATTCAATAAAATTCCGTTTGAATTTGAAATTTTAATCGCATTTCTTCGTTCCAAACTTGATTAGGAACTCATTCTGCTTGTAATATTTAAAGTACTCTAAGGTTAATAATTATTCACGTTACCTCCTGATTTTTTGTGATATTATACTCCTGAAAGACTCCTGAATTTTACTCTGTTGGATAGAGTATGAACCCCGATTCCAAATTAAACTCAAATCGACAAAATTTTACTTTTTTTTCTAAATAGATCTCTCCAGATCCCCCCCATGAAATTTATTTTTGCAACCAGAGATATTTTTAAATCCTCTTAGAGAGTATTTCACTCCTTAAAAATCGGAAATACTCTTTAAAAAACTAGACAGGAGTATTTTCACGCTTTGAATTTTTCCACAGAGGTTTAGCTTAAACCTTCAGCCACGGCATCCTAATTATCGTACTCTTTTTCATTGGGTTTTCATACATAGTAATTTTTTTCATTTATTGTTCTGATGATTAGGGAGTTTGATTGATTGAAACCCAAAATAGCTTCTCATTTATTTCAATTTCATTTTGTCCATTAAAAAGTAAGCGTTTTTAATAGAAATTTTGTCTCTGTATATGTAGTTTATGCTATTTCCGACTTCACTTCTCATAATTGAATTTCACTCCTCCTAAAAAAGTAGAGGAGTGTTTTTACTCCTACAAAAAAATCCTAGGAATAACAGTGTTTCCAACCGCCATGTTTGATAAACCACGGCTTACTAGATACTTATACAGGCTAGCCGAGTACGGAAATCATTGCAAATCCAGATGGCAATACTGGCAAAGCATATCCACAGTGTTGAAGGCGGTGGGTGATATAGGTAGGTCTTGTAGCGCTCCAAGCGGGAAAAGTTGTCAAAGTTGTCAAATCATTGCTAGGGGGTTAACACAGTTTAAAACTCGGCTAGCCTGTATAAGTATCTAGTAAGCCGTGGATAAACATCTAGTAAGCCGTAGATAAACAGTATGTTTCTGAACCTATGCTCGCGATCTTGTAATTGTCATTTAAGAGTGCAATTTTTTTTTTTTTTGAGACGATGATAGGAGAATCTGGGGGTCCTCCCCCAGAAAATTTTAGGGATTTTGACCCTTAATAACTCATTTTAATACGCTCAAGCGCTTGATGAAGGAAATAGTGTGAACAATCTGGGGAAAGTGACCCCCTGAGCTTAAAAAAAAGGGGGACAAGAAGGGAAAAGGAAGAGAAAAAATGGTAAAAAGAAGAAAAAGTACATTTTTTCAAACAAAATAAAATAATCAGTGTTATTATTTTGTATTGATGTATGCCTTTTTTATGTAGGGCCACACCCTCTACAGCCAATTTCACACTGTGCAGCAACCTTATGCTGCAGCTGCCACTGCTCAGCGCTCCAGGCAGTCTGCACATGCTACGACAAATTACCCGTATGCTAACCATCAACAGGTAATAATTGTCCCTTTTTACTTATTAAAGATCCATATTATTAACATAACTGATATTTTTGAGGATCCTTTACACGAGGTAAATTAAGCTATAATTTTTTTCTCTCCTTTAGACCACTTATGAAAAAGCTCAAACATATTACCAATATCAGGTTCCTTACTCAACTACTGAAACACCTCATTATCAGAGTGGTAAGAAATATTTTAATTTCCTTATATTTCCTCATAGCATACTTGCCAACTTTTACGGATTGTCTAATGTTTACGGATTTTTGTCTAGTCTTACGGATTTTCTGGATTTTCCATTTCTTTTCATTCCTAACTATTCATTAACATTATTATTCGCATGTATTTCCATTTACTATTCGCGATACAAACGATTTTCTCTAATATCTTTGTACTTCAAAACCAGATTCCTCTGCTAATTCCTGTCCTTAGGATTTTCTCCATTTTGGCCCTTTTATTGAGTGAAATTTGGCTTTTTTAGCAACTCTTGACGCACGCTCACCCGGTAAGTTTGGTGCTGTTTTAACAGCTCTCCCCTCCCGTCGACCGCGAAAAACAGTCTTAAGCTAAGAAATGAATCTCGCTCACTTAAGGCTCATTCACACCATGATTCACACTGTTTCACTTTGATCTTCATTTTGGAGGAACCATCCGAAGTGAAAAGTGTGAATTGGCGTTTCACTCCTTCATTTCTCTCTATGGAAACTAGCGATTCATAGGAGTGAATCACTCGGAATGAGCAATGAAAATGTGTGAATGAGCCTTTATACTTATACTCAGTGTTATTCCTAGGATTTTTTTGGAGGAGTAAAAATACTCCTTGACTTTTTCAGGAGGAGTGAAATTCAATTGTGAGGAGTGAAATACGGAAAAAGCATTAACTACAGACAAATTTTCTATTAAAAACGCTTACTTTTTAATGGACAATTTGAAATTTAAAAAAAAAAAATGAGGATGCTTTTTGGGGTTTTAACAATTATAGCATATGTTAAGAATTAATAGAAAATATTATATATTATACACGGTGCATTTTTTAAGCTAATCCATTGTGAAAAATTCAAAGAGTGAAAATACTCCTGGCTAGTTTTTTAAAGAGTATACCCTATTTTCAAGGAGTGAATTACTCTCTCAGAGGAGTTAAAAATATCTCTGCTTATACTGTATCTATCCCAACTCTGATCATACGAGGTTTTCCGATGATGCCATCGATATGTCCTACTGTGTGTGGGCCTTTCGCCGTAAGAAGCCACCAACCAACCCAAGTTTAATCCTGTCGCTGGCATCATTTGATAACAACATATCTAGGAATCCAGTGCAAGGGTGCAGGAATTAGATTCCTCACAAAACAGATTTCCATGAACGACCGATCGGATTGCATTTCAATGAGCTGTCAAAGGGGGAAAACAGGGCTCCCAGCAGGTCCCTTTTTTCCCTAAAAGTCCCTAAAAGTTCTTTTTTCACACTTTTGGTCCCTTTTTTATCAATTTCGGTTTTAACTTTGAAAATTTAAAAAAAAAATATGATTTCTGTTTTTAAATATTAAAAATTCCGTTTTGTAAAAAATAAATCTTCCATCTCCACTAGAGGCCCCATGGTTACAATAGACTTTTTAGCGCGAAACGATCAAAGTCTTCCGTGATTTGTTGGATAGGTTCATGTTCCGTGACGTCAGAAGTCCGTGGAGTCACTCATGATGAACTGGCGACAAGTTTGTAGGAAGAAACAATAACGCTGATAAAACAAACAAAGCGTAAACCAGTATTTTACTCCATTGAAGTAAACTAGTAACAGTAAGTAAAAGGAATTTTAACCTGCTTTTCCAGATTGATTTTAAGTTTGTTGGTTTTGATAACTTTACACTTGGATTTCCACGAATTGTAATTTGTTCTTTTAATAGACATTAAAAAATTATGGTCCCTTTTTTCAAGACATCAAGTCCCTTTATTCCCTAAAGACAAACCAAAAGTATGCTGGGAGCCCTGGAAAAAGCAGGTGTTCCAAAAGCTGCTCAGAAGATTATTTGTATTTTTTTATCAGGATTATTGTAGGGAGAAAATTGAAAAACGCTCTACTGCCATACATAGCTATCAGAAAAGTAGGCAGGTGTTGTTAGGGGATATGTTCACTGGAAGAAATTCAATGAGTTTTTATTTTGATATCGTGAAAGTATAACAGAAAGGAGAAACAAAAACTATAAGGGTTACTTCTCCTGGAGTTATACTGATGTTCGCAAGGAAACCGCAACAATAAGTATTCGTACACCCAACTGAAAGCCCAAACGAATACTTGAACGTGAACACTTACTCTAGGAAGTATCCCATTCCGTATCCAAGTGTCTAAATACTGTACTGCCGTCCTTAGCAAGAAGGGCGTATCTCGGATTTTGGCGATTTTCAGGTTTTTGCATACCTATATAGAATCTTTGGAGTCTTCTGCACCTTATGATACCTCATTCATGTACCTATGGGTACAAAAAGGTACACAAAAACGCTAGTGAAAAAGGGCGTTTGTCTGAAATTTCATGAAATCCTTAGGCGAAAAGTGCTTGTACTGAAAATCTTGATTTTCGGAGATGCGCCCTTCTTGCTAAGGACGGCAGTGTTAGATTCCCCAATTCCGAGATACGAGGTTATCAGTTGATGCCATATTATGGCAAGAGGTTCCTGGTGTATATAACTAATTAACATGTAACTAATTTAAATATCGCAATTTCAGCTGGAGGAAAGTCCATGACGCCCAGTTGTTTCACATGGAGTTGTTTCAGGAGGAAAAAAATGATCGAGAGGCTTAAAAAGTACCAAGTAAGTAGTATATTTCTATCGAATAAAAAAATAAAATAAAAATGCGGAAATTGCCCATTGAACTGCTTAGGATGTTATTAGTCCAAAAATTGAGGTATGGGTGAATTTGGATTTCTTTTAAGATCCTCAACTTTGAGCGGTATTCGCCTAAGTCAAAAGGTCAATGATTGGCCTTTAAGAGCTTCCTGAAAAATGCTTTCTCCATATAGGAGCAACAGCACATACGCTTTCTCTAACGGCGCACGGTAACGGCTAAGTGAACCTTCAAATTGCTCAAAACTACCTTTCAGTGGACTTAACCACTTCATTCTAACCAGCTCAATTAGTGATTGAGTTATAAAAAGTCTGAAATTTGAAACACCTGAATCGGGAGATATTAATAAAACACAAAGGGCAGGACCGTATCCAAGGGGGGGGGGGTTCAACTACTTTTTCGACTACTTTTTTTATGTTGTTTTTCCTTAAAATATATTTGTTACTCACATGGAACAGTTGGCAAGGCTATACCAAAGGGTCTCAGAATGAGTCAAAACATTACATTTATGGGTAAAAACTTCAAAAGTTTTCAAGGGGAGAACCCCCTTACGGATAAAAAAGAGTCGGATAGGTGGATGGAAAGGGAGTGAGGAGGGATATATATGATGGGAGGGTTATACAGAGTGTTTCAAAAGTCCGTTTCATGGCTTTTACAGGTCAAGAAAGTAAGATCCTAGGGTCATAAACACACATGGAAGTAAGGTAAGTGACCATGGAGAATCAATTGAGACGACTTACAGCGCCCCTAGCGTCGAATTAAGAAATTCTTATCTCCTTTAGTTTTTTAATTAATGTTTTGAAACTATTTTATTTCGCCACTAGAGGCGCTGTAAGTCATCGCAATGGCATGGGTTCCACTCTTCTGTCCTGCAATTCCGTATTTCTAAAAGTTCTATGAACGGAATTGCGTCCCGGATTTATTACCAAACGCAAAATCAGCTGACCGATTGGCAGCGATTTGTACTAAATTACAGTACTTGCATCGCACATTTTTCCCACAAAAAAAAACCTGTTTTACTCATATACAGCTTTAACGTAAAATTTAAGGACATAGTATTTTATTGTCCGTATGATACATTATAACTTTTTTCTGCAATTTAAAAAATTGATACACGAGGGGAAAAGAATGAAAAGGTAGTTCAAAGTTCAGTCTTGCAATTTTTGAAGAATGGCACCCATGCTCAATGGATTTTTCAAGGTCACTTACCTAGGGGTACATCTTACTTCCTTGACCCCAAGAGACGTTAGTTCCAAATAAAAGCCGTGAACGGACTTTTAAAACACCCCGTATATAGAATGGAGATAAAAGATGGAGATACAAGTCATTCCACGAAGTATTCGTACACCCAACAAATTTGCACTAGTATATAGTTACTCCTATTACGGCTAAATTAACTATTCTTCTTAATTCTATTATATTCTTCTTCGTTATAATCTACCAAAAAAAGAGCAAAAAAAAATATCAACAGTTAGAAAAAATTATTTAAAAAATGGAGTGATTTGAAAGCTATTGGTATTATGAAACTCGTTAAAAAATTGCATGCACGTGCTTTTAAATTAGGATTAGGAACAAAATATGCTTTTCAGAAATGCAATGATCCCATGTTTAGTCTATGTGGCTGTAAAAATTTTGTTCGGGCTTTCAAAACGCTTCATTTTTAAATAGTTTTTTTTTTCTAACTGTTCTGGTTTTTGTCCCTCTTTTTTTAGTATATTATAATGAAGAATAACACACTATGTTAGGATAATTTTTGTTCGGATTTTGTTTGTGGAATAGCAGGTATACTAAGTGCAAATGGGTGTACGAATACCTTCTGGAGTGACTGTATATTGAAGGAAGAGAGTAGGGAACGATAGACAATTTTAAAGAGGGAAGGATCTGAAGAGGGTAGAGAGATGAAAGAAAGGAGAGGTGAGAAGTGAAAAGGGGGTCGATGGTGGTAGAGAAAGGGGAGGAGTGGGATTTAGCTTTAATTTCTGTGAAAATCATATCCCTTGCTTTTTAACACTTTCCTTTCACTCGCAATTTTTATTTTGCAGGAAACTGAAGCCACTGAGGAGTAACTCTTCCTCGCCGGATATATCCTTGAACTGAATTTGTGAAAAGCAATGTACTAAACATTTTTTTTTAATTTTAGAAACTATAATTCAATAAATGTATTGAAGGATCCGAGGGAAGGGGTTACCTTCTCTCGGAGGCGTTTTGTTTTACTTTTATAGCAGGGGCACTCAACCTCCATTGAATATTCCTTGCTTTGAATAACCGTAGACCTACGTTATTAGTATTTTCTTGGGTAAGCTTGGTTAGTACCAAGGTAAGGCATGTAGTAAATTGGTACTTATCCGTTAGTCGGGCGCAAATGTCGCCAAATTGTGAACCAAGCGAAGCGAGTGACAAAACAGTCAACGGAAAACGAAACGAATGAGGCAGATGTTCTTTTGCAGGAGGCGACCGTTTGAACAGAGAATCTCTTGGTTCATTCTACATTAATTGGCTATTTTTCGCTTGCGGCCGGCTAACGGATAAGTACCGATAAATCTACTTAAGGATATGATTGGTCTACTGGTTGAAAGCAAGGTTTCTATTGAAATCAGTACACGTCAAATGGAATAATAGCTCTTTAAAATTACTTATTTTTCCACTACTCTTTGAGGTTGGGTGTCCCAAACATAATAATGTATTAGGATATTATTTAAGAAGAAAAAAAATCGATTCTTATATTATATTGAATTAAAAAACCTAATTTCAAAATAAATTGAAAAGTTAACCAAAAAGTATTGAAAACTATCAATTTAAGAGTTTTCTGCAGAAAAAATGTAATGGAATAATATAAGAATCGATAAAGCATGGAAATTATGTGTATTATAGCAGTTCAACTTGTTTCAATATGATACATCTCTATTTAATGCAAATTTAAGGATTAAATTTTGATTAAAATGTGGAAAATTTTTTAATCACCCAGCAGCCATTCCCAGTACGTCACTACCTGTTATGAAATTGGTTTTTTAGTGTGACGTAATACGGGAAGTGGCTTATTCTGCAATATTTTATTCGTTTGCTAGATGATGTAACGAGGAAAAAAAATATGCGGATGACAGGACAGAAAGAATTTTTGATGAATCGTATAGAAACAGGTTTGACTACTATTAAATAACGCGTAAAATAGTGTAAAGCTTAGAAATGTAACATTTTGGTCTTGTCATGCGCATGTGTCAAAAGAAAGATGTCTTAATAAGTTTTTAAGTTATAAGCTGATTTTATTAAAATTTCTAAAAAAACCACGCATGTGCATTGGTTCAAAGTATTGCATAAATAAGCGCTGAAGAGGTTTACGTTCATAGAGCTTATAAATAGGTAGAGAAACACACAACCGCTTTTAAACTGGTGGAAGATGAACTTGGTTACTAGTCACGTGACAACATTTCTCTAAATGGGATTGGTCACACATATTCACCATTGCGTCATCGGGTCAAAAGAACCATTAAGAAGCCTCGAAAACGCCCGCTTTTGACGCGGTGATGTAAATCCGCCATAAGACAGACAGAAACCGGACTTTAACTGGCACAGGGAGAGAAACTACACCCAGGGCAAGGCCAAGAATCGAACTCGACACCAAGTGCAGACAGCTTGCGTAGTGTTCTGCACTTAATCCCACTAGGCCATCCCGACCCCTTCTGTATATGCAATATAAGATTACCTGAGGTTACTAAATTCAAAAATAAACTGGTGTTACTGGTCACCATCAAGTGTACTCTACTGGTTTATAAGCTCTATGGTTTTAAACCAATACGCCAGAGGAAAAGCCGAACTTAGGGTCTATAACGTGCTATTTGCAAATTTCATCGTGTGGTAGAAGGCAGCACTGCAGTTGATTGGATGGGATGTTTTCATTCAATCTGTCCTTTCGGAGGATCATGACTGATGTGACCAGATTTTTCATTAGGGAGGTTATAATTTTTTTTTTCAATATTTTAATGAAACGCAGGATAAAATTTGCCCTCATCAATTGCTTAACACTAACCTCATCACACACCTGATAAGGCGAAGGACGTTTTTAATATCATTAGGGGACGTCCATAAAATACGTGAGGTGTTTTTTCCAAATTTTGGACACCCTCCCCCTTGGTGAGATTTGGTTGGACCCCCCTCCCCCCACGTGAGATTTTATCAACCACTAGTTTTGTTCTATTGGCATAAAAATTACCATTCAGATTGCAACATTTTGATACAAAAACAAGTTGAAATCGAAAACATGATTCTAACTTGTAATTATCACGACTAACTGGCTAATGATTAGCTGTTGTGACTAATCTGACTGAGCATTTATTCTAAACTTGTGCTAAAAATATTAAAGAAAAAAAGTATATTTTCTAAACTAAAAGTTGACGTGAGATTTTAATTGACTCCCCCCTGGTGAGATTGTCCTGGTCCCTTTTGACCTCACGTAATTTATGGATGTCCCCTGCTTATAAGATATTTAAACTTCGTGTTCCGTTTACTAATGGTTGGGTAAATCTCTTAAATAGGGGGATCTCCCGCAGAAAATTTTGTAAATTTGACTCTCAGAATGAGTGTTTCTACTCATTTTCAGACAATTGGGATGGACTGACGTTTTCCTGCGCAACAGAATTTTTGAAGAGGGAAAAACTACAAAAGTTCAAGGGGTTGAAATTGATGAGCACCCTTCTGTAATGATTAAATTAAATCCATTGTTTTTAATTTTTAAATACCAACTTATGAATGAGTAATAATTCGGCCTACCAATTAAGAACTTTTAAAAGATTCCCCCTCGAAAAGTAAGAAAAAATCCAGGTGTATCCTTACATTTTTCTCGTTTGATGAAATTTAGTCGGAAAAGCGGGACTACGTCTGGTCACATTTATCATGACCCTCTGTGTCCCGTTGCTTTATCCCCCCACTTTAATAACTTGAATCAAATCCCCTTTAAATCAATGTCGTTTTTCAAATAAGGCTCTTGAGCCTCATCCTCCCCCTGTGTAGATATCGACGAATTGGGGATCCCTGATTTTGCTTTCTTTGCAATGCAGGGGTTCTCTGTAGAAGTTGTTTCACTGCGAGGTTCTTCAATATGCAGATAAACAAACGATACGCTGAATGTTGCATAAACAGGCGCTCGTAGTGGATATGACGTGTTCGTTCAATCAGACCTATTTTTTCGATTTCCATAAAGGCCTCGGTAACCAGAACAGAGATCTCATGGCCATAGTAGGGGATATAATGGTGTCAATTATGTCATGTTCAAAAAAAAAATTCTCAAACCATTAGTGTGAGTGGTATCATTTGATTCGTGAGGGCGTGTTTTTCCGAATTCCATGCAGGGGGCGTATATGACGTCATGAATGCAAAATGGCCGCCGCAGGAAAAAAAGCTGTAGTTGGCGACAGGCGTGACTCACACTTAGCAACCGCCCTCCAACAGTTAAAAGAAAATAACTGGTCGTGACGTCACGTGCAATTGCTCTACCCCTTCGTAGAGGGACAGATTGCATGAACACGTCACAGCTGGAATCTCCAAAATCTACAGCCTACCTTTATGTCAATCATAAACAAGTGCAGTGCTGCCCTCTATCATATGATGACATTTGAAAATGGAAGTGTCTATTAGGACGGCAAAAACGGCAGTTGGCCTGTGCCTTTGAAAATAGCATTTTGGACCCTCTGTTAGGATCTTTCTCTGTGACTTTACCCATGATGGGGATCATTGACCCAGAGTACTAGAACCCAAGGTTTGTAGAGAGAGAATGTGTGGCTTTCACCGGGGTTCCAACCCAGGTGGTCGATCTTGTTAAAAACTAAGCTTAAACTGATTAAAACTTAAATCATCGAGATTTTTTTATCACTAAATGCTTACAGTTACGGTTATAGTTAAGGTGCCTGTACCTTACATAAAAAAAAGGGTTAGGCTTAGCGAAAAAAACGCAACCTCATAAAATTGACAGTTACGGTTACAGTTAACAATTTTTTTGTTAAAAACTGCAAAACCGATGTTCTGACGGATCCTTCTCCACTATGCCTCTGGAACCCTTGGCGACAAGGGGGAGTCCATCCCAAACCCCCAGGCCACCAATTCGTCCAGGGGGAGCAGATAAGATCCGTCCGACACCAGTTTCGTTTTTTGACCCTTGTGACAGTGCCATCGGAGTACTCAGGGAAGAGAGCTTAACTTTATCATAAAACCAATTTACTAGTTAGGTTACATACATATACGTTATCGGTTAATATTATTAGTGTTTGTTCATAGAGAGATTGTTAGGTTAGTGGGGTTTGAACTGAGTACCTTCAGCACACATGCCACGACTCCACCAACTGAGCCATCAGAGTACGAACACCCATCATTTATTTATTACCATTAGGTGGAACAATTTATTAGATTTTAAAATGTTTTACATTTTCAGGAAAATTAAATCCCAAAGGTGGGATCGAACCCAGAACTACTCGTATGGTCATGACCCCTTTCACCTGTGCCTTTAGGTATGATACTCTATCAACTGAGCCATGAGAGTACGAGTACCCATCATTTATGTGGAACAATTTATTAGATTTTAAAACGTTTTCATTTTTAGGAAAATTAAATCCCAATGGTGGGATCGAACCAAGAACTCTCGTAAGTCACCCCTTTTATCTGGGCTTTCAGGTCTTATACTCTACCAACTGAGCCATCAGAGTACGAGTACCCATATGTTTGTTGCTATTACGTCATATTGGAACAATTTATTAGCTTTTAAAATGTTTTACATTTTCAGGAAAATTAAATCCCATGGGTGGGATCGAACCCAGAACTACTCGTCACCCCTTTTATCTAGGCCTTCAGGTATACTCTACCAACTGAGACATGAGAGTACGAACACCCATAATTTATTTGTAACGAATAGGGGGAATAATTTATTAGACTTTTAAATGTGTACATTTTTCAGGAAAATTAAACACCAAAGGTGGGATCGAACCCAGAACTCTCGTATTGTCACCCCTTTTATCTAGGCATTCAGGTATACTCTACCAACTGAGACATGAGAGTACGAACACCCATAATTTATTTGTAACGAATAGGGGGAATAATTTATTAGACTTTAAATGTGTACATTTTTCAGGAAAATTAAACACCAAAGGTGGGATCGAACCCAGAACTCTCGTATTGTCACCCCTTTTATGTAGGCATTCAGGTATACTCTACCAACTGAGACATGAGAGTACGAACACCCATAATTTATTTGTAACGAATAGGGGGAATAATTTATTAGACTTTAAATGTGTACATTTTTCAGGAAAATTAAACACCAAAGGTGGGATCGAACCCAGAACTCTCGTATTGTCACCCCTTTTATCTAGGCATTCAGGTATACTCTACCAACTGAGACATGAGAGTACGAACACCCATAATTTATTTGTAACGAATAGGGGGAATAATTTATTAGACTTTTAAATGTTTACATTTTTCAGGAAAATTAAACACCAAAGGTGGGATCGAACCCAGAACTCTCATATGGTCACCCCTTTTATCTAGGCCTTCAGGTATTATACTCTACCAACTGAGACATGAGAGTACGAATACCCATAACTTATTTATAACTAATAGGGGAAACAATTTATTAGATTTTAAAATGTTTTCTCATTTTCCGGAAAATTAAATTCCAAAGGTGGAATTGAACCCAGAACTCTCGTATGGTCACCCCTTTTACCTAGGCCTTCAGGTATTATACTCTACCAACTGAGACATGAGAGTACGAATACCCATAACTTATTTATAACTAATAGGGGAAACAATTCATTAGATTTTAAAATGTTTTCTCATTTTCCGGAAAATTAAATTCCAAAGGTGGAATTGAACCCAGAACTCTCGTATGGTCACCCCTTTTATCTAGGCCTTCAGGTATTATACTCTACCAACTGAGACATGAGAGTACGAACACCCATCATTTATTTGTAACTAATGGGGGAACAATTTATTAGATTTTAAAATGTTTTCTCATTTTCCGGAAAATTAAATTCCAAAGGTGGAATTGAACCCAGAACTCTCGTATGGTCACCCCTTTTACCTAGGCCTTCAGGTATTATACTCTACCAACTGAGACATGAGAGTACGAATACCCATAATTTATTTGTAACTAATAGGGGGAACAATTTATTAGATTTTAAAATGTTTTACATTTTCAGGAAAATTAAATCCCATGGGTGGGATTGAACCCAGAACTACTCGTATGGTCACCCCTTTTATCTAGGCCTTCAGGTATTATACTCTACCAACTGAGACATGAGAGTACGAACACCCTAATTTATTTGTAACTAGTGGGGGGAAACAATTCATTAGATTTTAAAATGTTTTCTCATTTTCAGGAAAATTAAACACCAAAGGTGGGATCGAACCCAGAATTACTCCTAGGGTCATCCCTTTAATCTGTGCCTTCAGGTATGACACTCTATCAACTGAGGCATGAGAGTACGAGTAACCTTCACTTATTTGTTACTATTAAGTGGAGCAATTTATTAGGTAATAATAATGCAACAATCTTTATTCACAGAATTTAAAGAAAAATGAACATAGGAAGAATATATTATACGCCGAGGGGAAATAAAAAATTTCGTGCCCAGGTCGTCGATGTTTATTATAAAAATTCAATAAGATTTCTTTTGTAAACTGAGTAACTATTTGTATGAATTAAATTGGTAGGTAAACTATTGTACAATGGACTCTAACCGCCTGACGTCACTCGGAACCAACACGTGACCTACTGAGCTTGCGATTGGTTACCACAGATACTACACTAGTAGATCTACTACCTACACGTGACCTACAACTGAACTTGCAATTGGTTACCACAGATACTACACTAGTAGATCTACTAGTGTAGTATCTGTGGTAACCAATTGCAAGCTCAGTTGTAGGTCACGTGTTGGTTCCGTGAAGTCTCGAACCAGATAGGCGGTTAGAGTCCATTGAGGTGGAAGGTAAAAGAAGTGTGTTGCGAATACTAGTGGACCGAACTAGTGTTTAAGATTAACTTTAATTAATTATTAACTTTTACTTTTTATATTTTGGCATTATTGTAAATATCTTTGGAATTGAAATTATGTAAATAGAATTATGAATTTAGATTAAATGGATCGATTATAATTTGAGGCCTCTTCTTTTTGGAATAAATTTTATGATTCTTATCAGCGATAGTTTAGGTAAAATTTTACATGGTCCGTCGAGCCGGAGGAGGTGCAGAAACTGAAGAACCTAAGCTATGGATTTGGACGTTGGTAAGAAAATGGAAAGAGCCAAACTGATGAGGAATACTTTGAAACAGTCTGCAACGAAGGTAATAGACGACATTAGTGTGACGTCACTTGCTTGTTTGGAAACGTTGATTCTATCCTTGATTGGTTCCGTGATTGGAAGTAAATCCGTACGGAACCAATCACGGATGGAATCAACGTTTCCAAACAAGCAAGTGACGTAATGACTAATGTCGTCTATACTCAGAATAACAGATACCTTAAAGAGCGATTGGTTGGTTGGTTGGTTAGTGTTTTATGGCGCACGATCCACACTAGGATATTATGCGCCAGCCAAGACAAAATAAGACTATTTTAGAAGGCCAAAGGCCTTTGTCAGATGTACTCTATACATCTATCATTTAAAATAAAGTTTGTAATAAAAGGTGATGAAACAGCCATAGTTAAAATTTATACATGATGGATAAAACCAATACTATGACTAAAATTTGAATGTGATGAAACATACATAGTTAAAACTTACACATGATGGATAAAACCAATACGATGAATGAAGTTTAGGACAAGATTAAAATTTGATGAATGGGATAAAATTTCTGATAAGTTAAAATTTGACCGCTTAAAAACAAGATCTCTCTGAGCATTAAAAACAGGACACTCACAAATTATATGTTTGACAGTAAATGGTACCCCACAATGAGAACATTGGGGAGACTGCTCCCCAAAGAGTAGATGGCGATGAGTAAACCGGGTATGGCCAATTCGTAGTCTGCTGATTATCACTTCCTCCCGTCGATTCAAAGTAGAATCTCGGCGAGGAGCAATCAGTGGCATGACCGAATGAAGCTTGTTCCCCAGCTGGACTGTCACTCTGAACGAAGCTTCCACCGGAATTGCGCTTTAAGGTCAATGAAAGGAACCGGGAACCTATCTGGGTTTCCGGTCGCTACCCCTGCTAGTCTATCCGCTTCTTCATTGCCTGCAATCCCGGCGTGGCCAGGGACCCAACAGAATCTGATATTATACCCTCGTCTGGTGAGGTTGATCAGTTCCATTAAAATGTCGTTGAGTATGGGATGAGGTGATGTTTGATAAGAAACTATGGATTGCAAAGCTGAGAGAGAGTCCGTATATATGCACCCCTCCATGTGATCAGATCTTCGCACTAGTTCTATAGCTATTCTGATGGCATGAAGCTCCGCCGTATATATGGATGCTACAACAGGAAGGACATCACACATAGAGTCTACAGGAGCTACAGCTGCGGCCCCGACGCGAGTGCTTGATTTTGAGCCATCTGTGAATATTGGTATCAAATCGTGAAATTGTTCACGATGTGCCCTAAACAAAGTTCGATATACCTGATCGGACGTGCATGATTTTTGGTAAGTAGTGAAAGAGAAATCTACATTTGGTTGGACTCTTTCCCAAGGGGGTAATGGCGCTACGATGGACTGAGCGACCCGTCCAAGGGTTATGTCCATTTCTCTTAAAAGGTTTCTAATTCTAAAATTGAATGGTTGTGAGTATGTGCGAGATGATTGATGACTGATAAAATTTTGAAGGCTAAAATCAAATAAATAGGAGTAGGCGGGATTTGTTTTCATTGAGTGAACTTTTAAAAAATGGCTCAGACATAAAAACTTTCTACGCAAGTCCAGTGGGGGCTCGTATGCTTCAGTATAAAGCGAATCCACCGGTGACGTGCGGAAGGCTCCCAAGCATATTCTCAGCCCTTGATGGTGGACTGGATCCAAAGTCTTTAAGAGGGATCTGCAGGCAGAACTGTAGACAACGCATCCATAATCCAATTTGGATCTAATCAGAGCACGGTACAGCCGAAGCAAAGAAGTTTGGTCTGCACCCCAGCGGGTATTTGACAATACTTTAAGTATGCTGAGGGTTTTGGTGCATCTGATTTTAAGATCCTTAAGATGGGCATGGAAGCGGAGTGTACGATCGAAAATCACCCCCAAGAATTTCACCTGTTCAACCACTTGAATGGGATCTCTATCAACAAAAAGTTCAGGGTCATGGAAAAGCCCACGCTTTCGGCTGAATGCTACGCAAACTGTTTTTTCAGTAGAAAAAGCGAAACCATTCTGTTGCGCCCACCTGTTTAAGTTATTAATTGTGGTCTGAACGTGTCGTTCTGCTACATTAAGAAACTTGGAAGAGTATGATATCTGCAGGTCATCAACATAAAGCGAGCATTGTGTGCCGTGATTCAGGTGTTTGGTGATGTTGTTCAGTTTAATGATAAACAGTAAGGGACTTAACACTGATCCTTGCGGAACTCCCTGCTCTTGTGTATGTGTTGATGAAAAAGAAGACTGAATTTTCACTTGAAATGTGCGAGTTTTTAAAAAATTTTGAATAAAAATAGGTAAATTCCCTCTTAAGTGGATACGATGGAGATCCTGGAGAATGCCATATCTCCAGGTCATATCGTAAGCATTCTTGATGTCGAAGAAGACTGCGACAAGATGTTGTTTGCGCAAGAAGGCCTCGCGAATAGCGGTTTCCAATCTTAAGAGGTTGTCAGTTGTACAGCGGAACTTTCTGAACCCACTTTGAAATGGAGACAGAATGTTATTAGATTCAATGTGGAACATTAGACGAGAGGTGATTAATCTTTCCATAAGTTTGCATAAGCAACTGGTCAAAGCTATGGGGCGGTAATTGTTTGGGTTGGTGGCATCCTTTCCAGGTTTAGGAAAAGGGAGAATGAAGGCATGATACCACACAGAAGGAAAGGTGTGAGAGTTCCATATTTTGTTAAATAAAAGTAATATAAAAAGTAAAGAATTGTGGGATAAATTTCGAAACATGATATAATGTAGACCCCCTGCTCCCTCCTGCAAGGGTCCTGCAGCTGAATCCCTCGAACGTTGTAAGGCAGTTTGAAGCTCGAACATTGTAAACGGAGAATTGTACTCTTCTTCGTTTGAAGATGCGAAGTTTAATCTCGAACGTTCGGTTCTGCTTCTTGTTGCCTGCAACGCCGGTGGGTAGTTGGCACAGCTGGAAGTCCTAGCGAAGGACTCGGCGAGTGTATCAGCTATGGCAGTAATATCCGTGATGGTTGAGTTATTGTGTTTTAGCATTGAAATTGGATTGGAGTGGTATTTTCCTTTTATTTTGGAGATCTTATTCCAGACTTGTTTGGCAGGAGTGGATGATGTTATTCCACTAATATAATTTTGCCAAGACTCCCTCTGACTTTGTCTTCTTATTCTTCTTGCTGTTGACCGTGCTTTTTAAAGAGGAAAAGATTATCCTGGGTGGGGTACCGTCTAAATTTTCCCCATGCCTTGTTCTGGGCCTTTCGGGCCTCTGAACAGGCGTGGTTCCACCAAGGTTTTGGAAACTTCGGAAATCTTGAGGATGTTTGTAGGATGGATAAATGAGATGCGCTTAAAATACAAGAGGTGACACATGAAACAGCTTGATCAATTGTACCGGTGGAAACCATTCTCTCGGTGATATCTGCATGGGTCCGAAATACCTCCCAGTCGGCTTGGCCAAACTTCCACCGCGGTTGCCGAGATGTGGAGCACGCGGTTGGGGTAGTGAATGACACTACCACGGGGAAGTGGTCGCTGCCTAACGGGTTTTCCAGGACACTCCATGTCAGATCTAACATTAATGATGGAGAGCAAATGGTAAGATCGATAGCTGTGCAACCTCGGACCGCCTCCTCCAACATCGCCTCCCTCCGGACGGCCGTGACCTCTCGGTCCAACGCCCCCCAGGAAAGGTCCGGCTCGTCCAGCGACCCTATGGCATGGGCTGCCTGCACCCTCATCGCAAACTCGGACCGCCTCCTCCAACATCGCCTCCCTCCGGACGGCCGTGACCTCTCGGTCCAACGCCCCCCAGGAAAGGTCCAGCTCGTCCAGCGACCCTATGGCGCCTGCGCCCTCATCGCAACCTCGGACCGCCTCCTCCAACATCGCCTCCCTCCGTACTACACGAACCGGAGCAGGTTGAAGTAGTTAGAGTTGTGAACATGCTAGATCCTTGTTGCAGTTGGATACAGACTGATTTCTGCCCAGGCCTTGGGCCCATGATTTTAGGGGCTCCTATATAGTCACTATATATCACTGGAGGTGGATGGGTATGAGTATTATTGCTGTTTGAATGAGGGGGTTCTTCATGAGGTCGTCATATGTAAAGGTTGCCTTGGTTGCAGTAGGGGTGGCTGGTTCGTCTGCGTCGGTTGGAGGCTCTTGATATTTTGGGCGATGATGATGATGGAGAGGATCTGGGAGAGGGTTCAGGGTGCGGCGTCCTTAAGTCCAAAGGCTGCTGATGAGGATGGTCTTCAGGCTGCTGGGGCGGCTGGCCTCCTTTCCATCTGGTCAACGGCTGTTGATGGACAAAACAAAGCTCGGCTAAGGTGACGGTCTTAATTTGTCTTGGTTGGTTGGTTGGTTGTTTAGGGTTTTATGGCGCAAGGCCCCTATTGGGACATACTTCGCCAAACAAGACCAAAATAAATAAGTAAATTACTAAAAATTAAGCGAGCGAAAAGCCCTTGTTGGATGTACTCTATACATCAAAGTTAAAAACCTTAAAAACACAGGTTAAAATCTGAACAGAGGTATGAAACAAAACCGGTTAAAATGTCAGACATGATAGGTAAAATTGATGATATGAATGAACTTGAGAACAAGTTTAAAATCAGAATTGTTGTTTAAAACATCAGACATATTAAAATTTCTACGTTTAAAAACATGAAATCTTTCAGCATTAAAATGGGGACATTCACAAATAATATGACGGACTGTAAAAGAGACTTGACATACATTACACACAGGAGCCTGCTCCCCCATCAGCAGATGACGGTGGGTGAACCGAGTATGACCAATTCGAAGCCGACATATTAGAACTTCCTCCCGACGGTTCAGCGAGTGAACGCGGCGAGGAGTTAACAGTGGCATAATCGAATGAAGCTTGTTCCCCAGCTGGGTACCCCAGCTGGCCTGCCACTCGGAACGAAGCTTCCGCCGGAAAAATGCTTTCAGGTCAGAGAAAGGTACTGGAAAACGATTACGGGCACCAGTCGCTGTACGTGCCAGCACGTCAGCTTCTTCGTTACCAGCAATGAGCTAGTTCCATATTTTTCAAAATTTCGATTTTGTGGTTTATTATTACAGTGTATGTTGTGCAAAATTGAAATCTGCAATCGAAATTTATCTAAAAAATTTATTTACTAAGATATTAAGGAAATAAAAGTCGAAAAAAGTCGTCAACAAATGATGCAATCGCAAACGCTTCCCAATTGGCTGGATCCAATTTGACGTCACGCGGCCCTTCACTGCCGACCGAAGAAGTAATCTCCGTTTGCTTCAAAGGGTCAAAAAAGGGATGTTTCAGGAAAAAAATATGAATAAATATTTTTTCTCGACGGTTTTATATGTTTTCGTGGGTGCTGAATCCGAATCTGAACTTTACATACAAAATTTCAAATGGCATTTTGGTGAAAATTCGAAAAAAAAAGCTAAAACTTCACCCCATTTTTTGGTTTTTTGCTTGTAGAACGGAAAGTATAGGTTTCTCATGAAAATGTCACGCACAAAAAATAAAGGAGATATAACAAGCTACAAAAATGTCAATTGCAACTTTTTTGTCAGACTAATAGTTTGGCCGCTAGAGTGCGTTGAAAAATAGCGAATTTTTTGGCCTTTCCGCAAAAAAATTTAAAATTCGCGCTTCTACCCTCTACAAAGTGAAAAATATTCACGTTATCAACAAAAATTTTACACAACGTGAAAGAGCATTTAATTGTCTATAAATAGCTTACCTTAAATTATTTTTTGATAAGGGGGAGGGAGCGAAGCAAAGATCGAGAATAAAACTTTCTTCCAATCTGCGCTTTACCTCCGGTATACGAGGGTAGTTTGAAAAGTTCTCGGCCTCACCCAGAACACGTACTCTAATTCGCGTGAATTTTTTTCTCCTGTTAGAACAACTCTTCAAATGAGCCTAATTAAATTTTTGGGTTGTTCTGATCAGAATTCTGCTGTCGGGAATTTTTTGAATGGTGTAAGGTGAGCTTATTTTTAATAATGGAGAAAAGCGAGTACCGAGCTGTTATAAAATTCTTTTTAAAAGAAGGGATATCACCAAATGAAATTAATTCTACGATCATAAATGTGTAAGGAGACTCTTTACCTTTGTTTTCCTCGTGAAAAAATTAGAGTTGAAGCTTTAACATGGTTGCGAGAGTGTTCTTAAAGAACCATGTGAAAAACATTCAAAAAGAGCCACCATGCCATGAGGGATTTGGTTTAAAAATTTTAAAAGCACCTATCCTATTACCAAGATTTGGTATCTTCAAACTTCCATCTCTCCTCCAAAGTGAAAACTTTTTTCTCTGGTCACCGTTTTTCTTCGAATTAAGAAGTAACTGTCTGTGAGATGAATAGGTTTTTTCCATAGAGTTTTTTTCACGAAAATCTAGAACAACCCCCAAAAGAACGTAAAATAAGACAGGACTGTCGTTCTAAGAAGTGAGGCAGCTTAAAAGGAGGCAATGTTGAAAAATAAACCATTTTTGAAACTAAAAGTTGTCATTTTCATCGTCATCAGGCCGAGAACTTTTCAAACTACTACCCTCGTATTATCGTTTTACCAATAATATAGTTTTATATTTCAGATTTATTTATGAAATATTAGGTATTTTAGGCGGAAATTCAATTGTTTTTTTAATTTTGTATATTAAATTATGGGAATGTTTTGAATAAAGAATTTATACGTTTTTTACATTGTTAAATCCGAATTTCAAGTTTATTTTCAATTAAAAAAGTCACCTTCATATAAAAAAATGCAAAAAAATCTCAAATTTTCGCTCTTTTGTTCAGTTTTTCACCGATTTTCTCAGAAATTCGTTTCTTGAAAAATCACCATACACCAAATTAAAGTCCGTAAAATTTCCTATAAGATGCACTGGTTCGTTTTTATTTTGCAAGGAGCGGTGTGCGTTTTGAAGAGCAGCTACTTTTTCTGGGAAAATCGATAAAAAAAAAACAAAAAAAAAGTGAAAATTTGAGATTTTTTGATATGAAGGTGACTATTAATTGAAAATAAACTTGAAATTCGGATTTAACGATGCAAAAAGCGTATAAATTCCTTATTCAAAACATTCCCATAATTTAATATACAAATTTTAAAAAATTATTGAATTTCCGCTTAAAATACCTAATATTTTATAAATAAATTTGAAAAATTATCTTTTAAACATGCATAATAATCAATTCATTAAGAAAAAACTATTTTATTGGTAATATACCGGAGGTAAAGCGCAGATTGGAGGAAAGTTTTATTCTCGATCTTTGCTTCGCTCCTTCCCCCTTATCAAAAAATAATAATTTAAGGTAAGCTATTTATAGACAATTAAATGCTCTTTCACGTTGTGTAAAATTTTTGTTGATAACGTGAATATTTTTCACTTTGTAGAGGGTAGAAGCGCGCATTTTAATTTTTTTGCGGAAAGGCCAAAAAATTCGCTATTTTTCAACGCACTCTAGCGGCCAAACTATTAGTCTGACAAAAAAGTTGCAATTGACATTTTTGTAGCTTATTATATCTCCTTTATTTTTCGTGCGTAACTTTTTCATGAGAAACCCATACTTTCCGTTCTACAAGCAAAAAACCACAAAATGGGGTGAAGTTTTAGCTTTTTTTCTTCGAGTTTTCACCAAAATGCCATTCGAAATTTTGTATGCAAAGTTCAGATTCGGATTCAGCATCCTCGAAAACATACAAAACCGTTGAAAAGAAGAAAAAAACACTAAACAATTATAAAATAATCTCAAATTAGCGCCCCTTATAATGCCAAACTACATAGTATCTCCAAATCCTACTACTCCTTTTAGTAGTTCGGGCGCTAGATTCGCGAATTTATAGTTCGCCATAATAATCAAAGAAGCAAATAATCGAAAACCATAAACATCAACGATCAGCGGAGTATAAACTACAGAGTAGTATATAAACAACAGCAAAGCAAACTATAGTAGAGCGAGTCGGGTCGGGCGAACGGGGCCGGGTGACGTCACGAATCAGAAATCGCCCGAGGCGACGTTTTTCCCGCTCTTTTCAGAACGCGAACTTTGAGTTGCAATAAAAAAATAAATAATTATCAGAATGAAAAAATATCTCGGATTTAGGGGTTTTTCACAAAGCTGAATAGAATAAAAAAATAAAAAAAAAATGTGGAACTAGCTCATTCCGGCGTGGCCAGGGACCCAACAGAAGCGAACTTCATACCCACGTCTGTTCAAATAAATCAATTTGTTAAGAATGTCTATGAGGATGGGATGAACGGAAACTTCATATGAAGTCAATGACTGTAAGGCTGAGAGTGAGTCTGAGTAAATAATAAATTTAAAATAATGGGAACGTTGAAGATGTTCTAGAGCCATTCTAATGCCATGGAGTTCAGCTGTATATGTTGATGCATACATAGGCAAGGCATCGTGAACTGAAGCTTGGAGACAAAGAGCAGCAGCCCCTACATGAGTGTCCGACTTTGATCCATCAGTAAAGATTGGAACAAAGTCCTGGAAGCACTCTCGATGTGCTTCAAATAAGGCACGATACACTGACTCCGATGTGCAAGACTTTCCATAGGTTGTGAGTGAAAAATCCACTTCAGGCATGACCCTTTCCCATGGAGGGAATGGCGTTATGGTGGACTGGGCAATCCGACCAACTGTTATGCCCAAATCAATCAACAGGTTCCTAATTCTAAACTGAAAGGGTGGTGTATAAAAGCGTATGGAGCGATGAATTATGAGTCTATGCAAGCTAAAATTAAATAAATAAGTAAAGGATGAGTTGTGACGGAGCGACCTGATTTTAATGAAGTGTGACATTGATAGGTACTTGCGGCGCGAATCCAGCGAGGGCTCATGTGCCTCAGCATACAATGATGCAATGGGCGAGGTACGAAATGCACCTAGGCAAATTCGGAGACCCTGATGGTGGACCGTGTTCAGCGACCGCAACAAAGATGTACATGCCGATTCATAAACAAGACAACCATAATCAATTTTTGAGCGAATAAGCGCGCGATACAAGCGTAACAGCGACGTCTTATCCGCCCCCCAGCGTGTGTTGGATAACATTTTTATGATATTCAGTGCCTTTGTGCACCTTGTCCTAAGGTCTTTAATATGGCTATGAAAACGGAGTTTCCTGTCGAATATAACCCCGAGAAACCGTGTCTCCTGTACCACTCTAATGGGAGTACCTTCTAGTTGAAGCTCTGGGTCAGGGAAAAGACCTCGCTTCCTACTAAAAGGGACACAGACAGTTTTCTCCGCAGAAAAGGAAAATCCATTCTGCTGGGCCCATCGGTTTAGCTTGTTGATGGTGATTTGAAGCTGTCGCTCAGCAACAGATAAAAATGGTGAAGAATATGATATTTGAAGATCATCCACGTAGAGGGAACACTGAACCCCATGATTAATATGTTTAGTGATGTCGTTAAGTTTGATTATAAATAGTAAAACACTCAGGACAGAGCCCTGAGGCACCCCTTGTTCTTGTATAAAAGTGGATGATTGAAAAGAATGAAGACGAACTTGAAATGAACGAAAATTTAAAAAATTTCTGATAAAAATAGGCAGGTTTCCTCTAAAACTCATGTTATGCAAGTCCCTGAGGATGCCATACCTCCAGGACATGTCGTAAGCTTTCCTAATATCGAAAAAAATAGAGATATTATGAAATTTCTTCAAGAAAGCTTCTCTTATTGCGGTTTCCAGCCGCAATAAGTTATCATTTGTTGATCGAAATTTTCGAAAACCACTTTGCAATGGAGACAAAAGGTTTTGAGACTCAACATAGTACATCAACCTAGCACTCACAACTCGCTCCATGAGCTTGCACAGGCAGCTCGTGAGTGCTATAGGTCGGTAGTTCTCAGGTGATGTCAAATCCTTCCCAGGTTTTGGGAATGGCAGAATGTGCGCGTGGCACCACTGTGACGGAAAAATTTGTGTGCACCAGATTCGGTTGAACAAGGCCAAAAGGGAGAGTGTAGAACCATCTGAAAGATGTCGAAGCATTATGTAATGCAGCCCATCAGGTCCACATGCTGAATTCCCCGAGCGGTGAAGCGCCGTGCGTAGCTCTAGCAGGGTTAGCAGCGAGTTGTAACCTTCTTCGTTTGAAGAGGCGAAGTCCAACGTCAACTGCTCTGCTCTTCGCTTGAGCGCTTGAAAGGCGGGGGAATAGTTCTCGCTACTGGATGTTCTAGCGAAAGATTCTGCTAAAGTGTTGACAATATCAGGGATGTTGCTGATTTGATTGCCATTACTAACCAGCATGGATATAGGATGAGTGGTATACTTGCCGCTGATTTTTCTTACTTTATTCCACACATCTTTTGTTGAAGTGGAAGATGTTACTCCACTAACATACTGAATCCAAGATTCTCTCTGGCTTTGTCTCCTAATCTTTCGGGCCAAGGCTCGAGCCTTATTAAATGCTACCATGTTTTCCGTAGTCGGGTATCGTCTGAACCTATTCCAAGCCTTCTTTTGAGTCCTTTTAGCCTCTTGACAGTCGCGATTCCACCAAGGTTTCGGGAACCGGTGAAATTTGGATGATGCTTGAGGAATTGATAAATGGGCTGATGTTAAAATGCACGATGTCACTGATGTTACTGCTTCGTCTACTGTACCCGAGAGCACCATCTCCTCTGTTATTTCCGCATGGGTCTGGAAGGTCGCCCAATCAGCTCGATCAAACTTCCAACGTGGTTGGCCTGACGGTACACACGCAGTTGGTGTTGTGTAAGAAACAACCACAGGAAAGTGATCGCTACCCAGCGGGTCACTCAGAACATTCCATTTTAGGTCTAATAACAGAGATGATGAACAGATGGTCAGGTCGATGGCAGTGAATGAGTGAGATGGAGCATGAAAATATGTGTGTGAGCCATCATTCAACAGGGCGAGGTCGAGCTCTGTTATCAGTCGCTCGATCGTCTGGCCCCTGGAGTTGATATCCTGGCATCCCCACAACAAATGATGTCCATTAAAATCTCCCATCAAAATAAAAGGGGGAGGTAGTTGATTAATCAGTTCCTCAAGCTCTCTAAATTGGATGGGTGTACTAGGTGGTAAATAGATATTGCAAATAGTGATGGTTGAGACAAAAGAAATTCGAGCCGCAACAGCCTGCAACGACGTGCGAAGAGGGACGGGAGAGAAGGGCGTCGTGTGGGCTACCAGCAGCGCCACGCCACCACAAACTCTGTCACCTGTCTCGCAGTCCTTGCGGAGGACTGAAAATCCTCGCATGTTAACTGTGTTTGCTGGCTTTAAGAAAGTCTCTTGCAATGTAGCACAAACCGGTTTATAATCATTTAAAAGAGCTTTTATGTCATCCAAATTTGACCGGAAACCACGACAGTTCCACTGCAAAAGTTTATTTATGTTTTTTGTTTTGGAGATTTTTGCCCTCCTTTGGGCTTTTCTGATTTAAATGTAATCGGGGATATTTTACCCGACAGATTTTTATTTAATCTGGTTTGAGACTGCGACTGGCTTCTACTTACTTTAAAAATTACTTTTTCCACCTCCATCTGATCCACTCGGCTCAGCCGTTCAGATGCAGACGGATTAGGTGGATCGGGAGGTTTAGGTGCCTCCTCGATTGCTTCAGCAGCAGTACGCTTTCTTGCCTTGCTAGCTTCATCCACATCCATTGAGGTCTCTAAATCAGACAAATTAGGTGTTGGTTGGGTTATGGAAGGTACTTTGACTACTTCTGTATTATTAAGGTTTTGAGTGGTGGAGTTCTGAGTATGATCTTCTTGAACTACTGGATTGTTACTGGTATTAGAATTAGAGGGAGCTAATTCCATACTTGGTTTACTTGGTAAGGAAACATTGGTTTGGCAGGCAATTGAAGTTGTAGATTTTGCTACTAATGGTGTTTTAGGATGTTTCGGCTCTTTTACTACCGATGCGTAAGAGTCATTTGCTCTAGGTGGGAGAATAGATTGGGCTTGCTTGCGGGCGTCCGCATAGCTGAGTTTGTTCAAAACTCTTAGCCTTTGAATCTCCTTCTCAAACAACCATCTAGAGCAAAGCTTTGAAGAGGCCTCATGGTCTTTGGAACAATTTACGCATTTTGGAGTTTCTGCGGTGCATATTTCATCCGAGTGGTCGGATTCACCACACCTGGCGCATACTAGGGATCCACGACAAGTCGTATGACCGTGTCCAAAGCGTTGGCATCTGAAACATCTTAAGGGGTTAGGGATATATGGGCGCACTTTAATACTTAAGTAGCCTACGTTTATTTTTTGGGGAAGATCTGTGGTTGAGAATATTAATGTGAACAATGGAGTTTTCTTTACTGTTTTGTCTTTTTTGGTGGTTATTTGTTTTACATCTGTAACCTTCTGGTCACTAAGGTTTTCACGGATCTCCGACTCGGAAATATCCATGATATCCGGACAGTATATTACACCTTTTGAGGAGTTCAATGTGGGATGTGGGTTGACTGAAATTTTAATGTGTGCTAAGTGAGTGCATTTAAGAGATTGAGCTTCATTTGAGGTACACACAAGCAATTCACCAGAGTTTAATTTCTTTACTGATTTAACAGAACCTACCATTCCCGACAGAGCTTTCGAGATAAGAAATGGAGATACTTGAGTAAGTTTTGTCTCATCGGAATGGAGAATTAAAAAACTAGGTTCAGTAGTACTTGTAACGTCAGTATTTGGATTGTTTGACAATTCTTTGGTGGACATACCACCATGATTTAACGGAACAGGAAACATGGTTGAATGGGCTGGTTGTTCATCACCGGTGCGCCCCTACCCACCGAGGAGCCCAACGAGGGGGAGGGGTTACCGGCAGTCGCCGCCGACCGCCAGTAGCCGACAAACGACTAGTAGCTGACAGCCGAACGACGAAAGAACTCGGGCCCCTCCAGAGGTGGCACCGGGATATAATGCTACAGACCCCCGCAGCACTAACCCTTACATCACTAAATCCATTATGGCTCCGACGCTACAGGGGGATGAATCGCCCTGAAGTGGTAGAGCCAGCAAGATAAAGGGAGCCGATTGGCCGGTGCGGGCTCACACCGGCCGCCCGATCTAGCGGGACTCCGGGGCCAAAGAGACCGTATTGGGGGAATATACCCGCAGGAATCAAGCCATATGGTGCATAAACCCCCTCAAGCCTCCAGGATCCCCATCGCCCTGTTACGGGACGCCGCACACGGCAAACATGCAGCCACTAATTACAAAAACTCATAGGGTAGGAAGAGTAGAAAACTTATTTAAATGTAATGAAAAACATAGGAATAACATAAGACAAAACTAGCGGTAATGAAGTCTCAAAATAAAATTCCGTTGCAGTGTAGTTAAGAAATGATAACCAAGCTTTATTTTAACTATGGCGGAAAGGGGAAAAGGGAAGTAATAAGGAAAGAAAAAGAAGAAAGATCGCTTAGGCTACCCGGGGGCGCGCATTCCCGGTGAAAGAAAATCACTTGGGTCCCTTGGGGTCGTGAAGCCCATCACCTAAAGGAGGTGCCCTGAGGGCGGGCTATCGTGATAAAAGGAAAATGAGATTTATCAAGCATTTTATTATTTTGATAAAAATGATTTTATTTTTGGAGATGTAGGATCATGCAAATAAAAATGGATTCTTTATCATTTTTGAATACAAATTAAATTAGGTATAGTTAAATATTTTGCTTTGGCGGCGGGAGTTGTTGACTGAATTACACATAGGGATTATTTTTTGATTAAATTAATATAATTTTTGGAAAACGATAGAAACTTCATATACGGTTTGTAACATCCTGTAGGAAATTATTCCCAAGGGGTTCAAAGAGGGTTGTGATTTTTACTTCCTAAGTTTTTATCAAGTGATTTATAAAAACCGAAGCGTAATTTTTGAAAAGGACATCGGAAATACTTCATAGAAATTTTGTTTAAGATTTTAAACTATAAATTTCAAAAGACTGATGATTTCAATTGGATTGTTCTTTTACAGCCACAGTAAAATGCAGGACGGGATACGTTAGGGTATATTTTCACAGTAAGAAACCGGGATGAAAAAGACGACGGGATGATAAGTGATTGCTAACCAGGAAAAGAAAAACCATATAACTCAATAAACCTGATGATTTAAATTGGATTGTTCTTTAACAGCCAAAGTTAAAAGCGGGGCGGGATGAGTTAGGGTATATTTACAAAGTAAGGAACCGGGAAGAAAAACACGACGGGGATGATGGGATGATAAGTGACTGCTAATCCAGAAAAAGAAAAGACACATAACTTGATAAACCTGATGATTTCAATTTGATTGTTCTTTACAGCGAAGGTAACAGCCAAATTTAAATGCGGGACGGGATGAGTTAGGGTATATTTTTACAGTTAAGAACTGGGATGAAAAAGTCGGCGGGGACGACGGGATGATAAGTTCCAGAAAAAGAAAAGACATAACTTGAAAAACTTTATAAAATATTTATGAATTAACTCAACCCGTGCAAGGCCGGGTAAGTCAGCTAGTGATATAATAAAGCTTATTATTGAAAAACATTCACTCTAATTTTGATTTGAAATCCAACCAACTAGACCAACCAACGAAAGTATTCATGACGCACATTAATGTGAAAGACTGTTTCTTAAGCATATTATTACCATAAATACACAGTACAGTCGACTCCGATTACTGCGATCATGGTTAATGTTATTAATGGGATAATGTTATCAAAAGCGACCGATCCCGACAACTCCTCTTTACCTTAACGCAAAATGTATCGCGTTATGTGATCAATATATCGCTTAATGTTATCAAAAACTGCTGAAATCCCTAACAGCATCCTCTGTTTCCCGTTTGAAGGCCAATTTTAATACATAGTCATACAAAATGAGTAATTAATTTATTAGTGTTATAAGTTCCACTCTCATATTTTTCTTTATGAATTTACATTCATGAAGAATAAAGTCACAAAACACAAACACATAACTAAGGTAATCGTTTAAAATACTTCAATTAGGACTACATAGTTGTGATTTTAATGCGAAACTCTCTAAATATCAAATCGCTTTTTATTATCAATCGGATATTGTTATCATTCTACTCTAGGGCAAAAGTGATCACATTAAGCAGAGTCGACTGTATATCAAAAATACTCGAATAGCTAATCTCAGAACAGTTTAGAATAACAGAAATAGGAATTAAAATTTTAGCTTTTTTTAAATAAACATATCGCAAAATCAAATGCAATGAATCGAAAAAATAAAGCTTTATAATCCTTGCGATGAGAAATGAAGTTCAGGTGATCAAATATCCAAACCGCAATTTCGGAAAAAATCCTATTTTATATATAAAAAAAGGACAGCCACATTAAAACGGTCAAACGAACTAGCGAAAAGAGTAATACTTGGCTCTTTAATTACGGGTGATAATAAGTGGAAATTGAATGCTTACGGAAGAACACCTAAAACCCACCAAATGAAATATTAAAAGATTTTCCTTGAAAATTATTAAAGCTATCAAAGTAAATTTAGAGCAACTTTTTTTTTTAAGAGAGAATTCGTATTACGAGTCTAAAGACTATTAGTTATTAGTCTTAAAGACTAAGTTTCAAAATTTGGTTATCCTACCCTTTCACTTGTTTTTACCGCAATGCTTCAGTTTCCTGTAGAACTGTTTTTTCCTTTAAAGTACTTAGTATGCGGAAAAGCATGCTTTACATTGATGAGATGGGAATATACTATACTATGTAATTTCTTTCACCGCAATACCGGATTGGCCTTAATTGTATCAAAGT
The DNA here is from genome assembly GCA_963680715.1 of Tetragnatha montana. Classification (NCBI taxonomy): domain Eukaryota; kingdom Metazoa; phylum Arthropoda; class Arachnida; order Araneae; family Tetragnathidae; genus Tetragnatha; species Tetragnatha montana. Next base: position 6,620,423 of record OY796677.1, read on the forward strand.
TTGTCTTAATTAACAGGCTAGAGTAAAATATAAATATTTTCGAAACTTTTGACAGTCTAATAACACCCAAGAATAGGTGCCTTGAAATAAAGAAAGCTTCAGAAAATTGGTTAAAATTAAAGTTTACCTTTCTTTCAAGATTCTGATTCTTAAAAATTCCAATTACTTAAATGGATTAGACATAGAAAATTATGGGATTAAACTCGTATCTTTCAAATTTCCAAGTGTTTCAAACGTTTTAAAAGGTAAATTTGATTTAAAATAAATTAGTGCTATTTAAAGAGTGTACGAATAGAAAGAAGTTCATACTATAGACGAAACGACATATTAACTTTTTTCAAAATAAAGTGAAATTTGGATTATTCGAGGCTAAAAGTAAAAATAAGATATAACTGCAGTTCTACAGTGCTAACTACCTTAATAGCACAGCTCATACCAAATATGTCAAGTTTACGTAACTGCAACTATACTCGACAGCAACGTTTCTTGATCCCAGTACGTCACTACGCGGAAGGAGAAAATAAGTAAACATAAAGCCTGTTGGGTTGCTACGAGGAATTTTGGTACGCAAATGGTGATAAAAACTGGTGGCATTGCTGTTTTAGGGTGGTTCAAAAAAAACTTTTTTTGAGCTAGAGTCTGGGCCACCCCCTTACTTTTTTAGACTTATCAACAGTATAGTGCTGAAAAAATTTTAACTTCATACTCAAATTCTAAGAGGGTGCTCAATGAACCCTAATATTAACATTAGAGGCCCTATATAGGGAGTGACACAAATAGTAACAGTGGTCAACAAAAATAGGGTCAAAATGCATCTGAAACAATTTATGCAGATTCTTATGTAAAATGACCCCCTGAATCAGAGTATGACCCCAGTTTTTCTGATCAGCCTCATATTTTCTGGGGAACAGTCCCTCCCCCTTTTTACGTTTTTCGATGGCTTTGTGACTTTTAATTTGATTTTCAGGGTCTAAAAGTATTTAAGTCTTTAAATTACTCCTGAGAGGGCAAGAAAATTTGAAATTTCTAAAATATGAAAATTTTTAGCAAATGGATAGGTTTAAGGGGTTATTACCCCCTAAAAATGCAAAAATTCATTAAGAATTATCGAGGATATTTTAAACTATTTTTTCCTGGTGTTTTTTGCACATTTCATCTTTTAAGGGTCCTAACCCTTCCTCAAAGACCCAGATTTAATAAAAATATGCAGCAAGGATTTTTACTATAATCGGTTGAAGTGTTACCACCTTAGAAGCACCCGTGGAAGAGTTTGGAAGACTCTTTAAATTACGCTGGCACTTACACACTCAGGAACTAATATTCATGCTTTGAAAAGATTAAAATAGACATAATGACAGATAAATACATGGGATATTGAACCTTTTTAACCCTTGGCCACTAAATCAGTCAACCAGGGGGTTGGGATTACACATGCAGTCCCATTTGTCTTTCGCCACCCATTACATGTCAGATGTCAGCAGCTTTAATGTCTATCCACCCCAGGATCTTAGGTTGTTTTTTGTAAACAACTGATGGAAAGAAAAGCTTTCAACTGTTTAGTGTAGGAATAAATGAAATACTCCCATCGTAGCTTCCCTCACTTATGAAAACAACCAACCCTTAGTAATTGCGCAATACTGTAGTTTTATTAACAAGGGCAAAATATTAAAAAAATTTACTTTGTACTTTTATTACATTGATTTATTCTTATGTTAAAAGATTGTAATATATTTAATGCATACCTTAATTTTGTATTTTTTGGTATTTTAAAACTATTTTTAGAAAGTTACAATAGAATTCACTAACTTATTAAGTTCGGGGGGCTTGAGCACCCCCTTGCAGTTGAGATATAAAGTTAAAAATTTCCCAGAAGATTACTGTCTACAAGTGTAAAAAATTTGAGGGGTGGCCCGGTTTGTTTTTGAAACTTTTATTTTTACCATGTATTGTTGAACCACCCTACTGTTTATGTTAGAAATAATCTAGACTTTATTAGTGTTCCGTTTGTTATGAAAACTGGCGAATATGCTTCTATCTACTCAAAGGCTAACGACTTACAAATAATCGGTATTTATAGGTCTCATCAACACAAACCTATAGAATTTCTTGAGGAACTCGATATATATATATAGCAATGACACTAACAATAGGGGTAGGCTTGTCGAAAATCTTATAGATGACTATGGGCTCTGCGTCTTAAACGATGCAACCCCAACATATTTTCATTTCCCATCCCGAACATACCATCACCTTGATTTAGCATTATGTTCGCCATCATTGTTACCATTGTTGAATTTTAGAGTTCATGACGATCTACATAACAGTGACCACTTCCCTCTGATTCTGTCGGTTCTATCGAATGACCTGACACCGTCTAAAAGGCCACAAAGATTCATTTTAGCCAAAGCTGACTGGGATTTTTTTCAGACATTAGCTCTCATTACTTCTGACATGACCAATATTGGTTGCATCGATGAAGCTGTAGAGAGGGTGACATCTGTCATTCTCGCGGCAGCTGAAATGACAATTCCTAAGTCATCGGGGAGACAAACCAAAATAAACAAACCATATTGGAACGAGGAGTGCAAAGGAGCTCTGAAAAAACAAAAAAAATCATGGTCCATCTTTAGAAGGTACCCCACTACAGACAATTTCATTTCCTTTAAACGGGCCAAGGCGGAATTCCGCAAAATTAGAAGGAGAGCCCAGAGAGAGTCCTGGGAGAACTATGTATCATCAATTCAGGGGAAGGTCTCATCTAAGGTGCTCTGGGACAAGGTAAAAAAAATATCTGGCCGCTTTATCTCACCTTCTATATCATTCTTAAAAATTAATAATAATGTTATTTATGATGTCAAAACAATTGCAGATACTCTTGGGAAAGCCTTCTCCAGAGTATCGCATGAAGTATCATACCCATCAGATTTTATTGCATATAAACGAAGTGAAGAACTGAAAACGCTTGACTTCGACTCGTCGTCCTCTTTTGACTATAATCAAGATTTCAGTATCATAGAACTCAAACATTCACTCCATAAGTCGCACCCAACATCACCTGGTCCTGACCACATCCATTATGACATGTTTAAACATCTAAACGAAGACTCATTGCTCAACATTCTATCATTGTTTAATAGAATTTGGAACGAGGGTGTTTTCCCGACTTCGTGGAGGAGGGCTACTGTTGTTGCCATTCCTAAGCCTGGGAAAGATGCTTCTAACCCTAATAACTATCGACCCATAGCCTTGACAAGTTGTATGTGCAAGTTAATGGAAAGAATGATCAACGCAAGATTAGTTTATTTTTTAGAAAAAGGACGACATCTATCCAAATACCAGAGTGGATTTCGTTTCGGCCGCAGCACTAACGACAATATGCTTATATTGGAATCTGCCATCAGAGAGGCATTTGTCAGAAAACGCCATTTAGCATCCATCTTTTTTGATATGGAAAAAGCATATGATCGAACTTGGCGGTATGGTATCCTTCGTGATCTACATAATATGGGTTTAAGAGGGAACCTTCCCATTTTCATAAGAAATTTCCTACAGACAAGAACCTTTAACGTTCGCATCAATGACACTTATTCAGATGACTGCACTCAAGAGGAAGGGGTACCTCAGGGTAGCGTCCTGAGTGTCACGCTTTTCATAATAAGAATCAACGACATAATCAATCAACTACCTCCCGGAGTAAATGGCACTCTGTTCGTTGACGACTTCCAGATATTCTGCAGTGGTACTGACATTAATTTTATTGAAGGACTCTTGCAAACTGCAGTAAATAATATTGTTTCTTGGACAAAGAAAAACGGCTTCGTGATTTCACCCCAGAAATCCATTTGTATCAATTTTACTAAAAAACGAGGGATTTTTCCTGACCCCAGGATTTTACTTAATGGTAACCCTATCCCAGTTGGGACTCAGGGTAGATTCTTGGGTCTCATCTTTGATTCTAAACTAACATTTAAACCGCACATTAGTACACTTAAACAGCAATGTGTTAAGGCATTGAACATTTTAAAATTTTTGACAAGTACATCTTGGGGAGCTGATTCTAAATACCTTTTAAAGATAAATGACGCCACCGTCCGTTCTAAGCTTGATTATGGTTGCTCTGTTTATGGGTCCGCCTCTAAAACAGCTTTGAAAAGCCTCGACACAATCCATCACCAGGGATTAAGGCTGTCCTTGGGAGCTTTTAGGACCTCCCCTGTCAATAGCCTTTATGTTATGGCCGGGCAACCGAGCTTAAGCCTTAGACGGGCAAGCATTCAATTAAGATACTATTTTAAAACTAAGTCAAATCCATCTCATCCCTTATTTCAAACTATAGTATATCCAAAGTTCAAAACCCACTTTTCATTAAAACAATCTTTTACACCCTCATTTGGACACCGGATGTTGACATTACTCTCCTCATTGGGTATTCAGAATGTAAACACCTTTAAAAACGACTTTAATATTCCTCCTTGGAATCCCAGAGACTTGGATATTATCCATGATTTTAGTAAATGGAGGAAATCCTCGACACCATGTAACATATTTAACTCTCTTTTTAGACATCACATACAAGAATATTCAAGTTTTTCAGAGGTATTCACTGATGGGTCTAAGAACAACACCCATGTTGGGTCGGCGGCTGTCTTTGACGATGGAGTGATCTCCAGGAGGCTTGACTGGCGCTGTTCTGTGTTTACATCAGAAAGCAATGCCATCCTCATTGCCCTCAATAAAATTAAATATTCTCGGGCAAAAGATTACATTATATACACGGACTCAAAAAGCTGCTTGGATGCAATTGAAAATTTTAATAATAAGAGTCACCCTATCATACTCCAGATCATAAATTGTTATTTTAAATTAAAGGACAAGGGATACTCCGTAAAATTCTGCTGGATACCTGGTCATTCGGGCATCCCGGGCAATGACAAAGCTGACTTAGCAGCAAAAACTGCTACTTTGAAATTAAACTCTTTTATACCCTTCAATGATGTAGAAATCTATATTAAAAACTCAATCAAATCATACTGGCAAAATGCATGGGACCAAGAACATGATAACAAATTACATTCTATTAAACCTTCTGTGACTGGCTTCCCTGAATCCAAATTGAAAAGGTATTTCGATGTAAAACTGACTAGGCTCCGTATCGGACACACTTTTTTTACTCATAAGCATCTCCTTCATAACGAGCCATGGCCTCTTTGTGCAATTTGTAATACTCCTTTATCTGTGAAACATATCTTATCTGAATGCCCACGGTTTCGACAAGTGAGGCAGAGGAGATTTGGCATGGCATATCCATCGTTATCGGACATTCTCGGGGACGAGTACAATAGGAATATATTTTTTTTCCTGTGCGATATTAATTTGATTAAACGTATCTAAATTTAAATGAAATGTATTAGTCTTGTGTCTGGCGCGGTATGGCCGAATAGGGCCCTTGCGCCATAAAACTCAACCAACCAACCAACCAACCAACCTTGAGGCACTCGAGGAAATTCTAAAATCAAATAAAGTGAAAAATATTTATGTAATTGGTGATTTGAATATCAACATTTTAGATGCATCTAACCTTTCTGACCATTATCTTAACACTATTTCAACGCTAGGGTTTAAACTTGATACTTATGGGGTCACTAGGATAGTTAATGATTCAAGTTCTTGTATCGATCATATATTTTATCGGATAACCAATAATGTAAAGGTTAAATCTGCTATAATTAACTATCCCATAACTGATCATCTCCCTATTTGTTCGAGTATTTGTTTGAAGACTAGGGTTTCATGTCAGTCTGAACCAGCTAAGAGGAAAAATATTGATGTTAGAATATTTAAAGATCTTGTTTGTAAATGTGATCCTGGTTTTCAATCTGCATCTTTGTTAGATATTGATATTTCTTTTAGCAACTTTATGTGTAAAATCAGTAATACAATTGCATTGTCAGAAAATTGTTCGGTATATAAAATGCATAAAACTATAAAAAAACCCTGGATTAACTCAGAAATATTGAAGCTAATTGACGAAAAGGAAACTTTATATAAATTATATCAAAAGAATAAATTTAACCAAACAATCAAAAATCGATTTACTTCATTCCGTAACAGACTAACGCATAGATTAAGAAGGGCGAAATCTGAATATTTCCACAATAAATTCTTAACGGCAACAAATAACATAAAAGATCAATGGAAGATAATAAAAGAAGTCCTTAAAGAAAAACAGCTAACTTGTTTACCCTCCTCTAATAATTTAAAAGAATTGGCCAACAATTTTAATAATTATTTTTCATCGGTTTTTAACTCGTGTAGTACTGATATTAACCCTGGTTTTCATAATCCAAGCATACCAACTAACCTCAGAAGTATGTTTCTTGAACCTGCTACTGTTACTGAAATAGCTAATATCATAAACTCCCTTCCAAATAAAAAATCTACTGGGTTAGACGGAATTAACAAAACTATGTTAATCATAATTTTCAACCACTTTTCAGATTTCTTAACAAAATTGTTCAATACTTCCTTTGATCAAGGTATTTTCTTTTCTACCTTAAAAAAAATCTTTAGTTGTATCGATATTTAAGCAGGGCAGTAAAAATGACCTGAATAATTATAGACCAATTTCTCTATTAAGTATATTTTCGAAAGTTATCGAAAAAATAATGCATACCCATTTAACAAAATTTTTAGATAAGAATTCCATATTAGCAGAAAACCAATACGGTTTTAGAAAAAGTAAAAGTACAGAATTAGCTTTGATGAAGTTTACAAAAATAATCTACTCAAATGAAACTAATAACCTAAAATCTGCTGCTGTCTTTTTGGATATAAGCAAAGCTTTTGATACCGTAAATCATAAGTTGCTTTTAAGTAAATTATACTGTATCGGAATAAGGGGTAATATCTACTCCTGGTTTGAATCTTATTTGAGTGATAGAACGCAATTTGTCAAAGTTGATGATGTATAATATACATCATCAACTTTATGTATATAGTTGTGAAATTCCTGTTAATGGTGGTGTCCCTCAAGGTTCTATTTTAGGACTTCTTCTGTTTCTCATTTTTATCAATGATTTTTGTCAATTAAATTTAAATTGTGACATTATAACATTTGCTGACGATACTGTTTTAGTATTTTTGGCTGACAATTATCTAGATCTTTATAAAAAAATTGAACTTGCACTACAAAAAGCTAATATCTGGTTTAATAACAATTTATTAAAGCTAAACGTTTTAAAAACTAAATTTATGATTTTCAGTCAAAGAGTTAGTGAAACCACTATTGACAGTCTAAGAATTCACAACCCCTCCTGCGATCTAAAATGTGATATTGCATCATCTACATGTAATAAAATTATGCGCGTTGACTCTATTAAATACTTAGGACTCCAGTTTGATAGCAATTTAAAATGGAAGACTCTTAAATTCTTTGTTAAACAAGCTAAGGTTTATTAATTTGAAATTTTTTAGGCTGAAACGTATTATTGATCATAAATTTCTAACTTCTCTATATTTTGCCTGGGTTCAATCTTCAATAAACTATGGAATAACTTGCTATGCTTCTGATTATTATAACAACATAAAACCTCTAAACCACCTTCAAAATAAAATCTTATCTCACATAAAAGGTAATTCTTTAACAAAACCTATTTTGACAGTAAGAGAACTCTATATTTTTCGACTATTACTTTTCATTTTCAATAATAGGTCCTTCTATCAATTAAAAACTAGTAACTATTCTCTTAGAAACATTCAAGGAAATTATTTTATTCCAAAGTCTAGCAAAGAAATTTTTCATAAGTCTCATGTCTTTCTAGGTCCCTTTCTATTTAATAAATTAAACGTAACTCTTAAATCATCTTATAATAGAACTGAATTTAAAAATGGTCTTTATGATTTTATAGCAAGACATAACATCGAGAAATTATTTAATTTAATCAAATAGAGTCAGCGCAGTTTCGTTGCCAAAGCAAATATATTATAAGTGTAGTACCATGGACGAGTTATGGCTCTATTTTTTTTTGTATGTATGTCTGTGTTTGTCTCCCCATTTTTGTCTTTTGTTCTTTATGTATCTTTGTGTTAATAAATTCTGTTCTATTTTTTATTTAGAACAAGAAATTTACTTATATTTAACTTGAAAACTTACAAAATCGTAAGTATAACCAAACGAAATGTTATGAACGAAATTTTTTAAATACATTCAGCAAAGTCGGAGCAAAACATTGAGGAGTTTTGAACCACTCCTAGAAACTGAAATTCTTTGAATAAATTATTATACACCGAATCAGAATAATATTTTTAAAAAAATACTATCACAGGTTAATTAAGTAAAAATTAAACCATATTTCTTGTTAAGAAAATTTATTAAAATTTAAATGCAATCTAACACTTATTGACATTACAATACATTATTTTTTTTCTTTAATTTTAGGATATTTTGTATTCTATGAATTTTAAAATTCTAGACTGCGACTAAGGAACTTTTCTTTGATTTTAATTCCAAAAGCTTAAATCTGATATACCGGATAATACTGTAAAAAAATATTTTTCTGAAGTCTCGTAATACAAATAAGAACACAATCTAGGAACAAACAATTATTTTATTTACAATATCAAACATGAAAAATGCAAAGGACTTTGTATTCAAGAGGTCATATCACAAACGCATGCTAACTTTGCATGGTTTCATCAACATAAAAATATAAAATATTTTCTACCAGTTCTACAGTTCTACCTTTTTACAAGACCAGGATGACAAACATGACTGGTGCAATATACATACAACACATTAAATGCTCACACTTTTTTAAATTTATACAAATAAAAATAATTAAAATCACAAGGAAATTTAGAAGTCAACATCCAAAGTGAACTTTTGATCTACCTTTAACCACACCGATCCATAATCCACCTTCCATAACACCACACTTTTGGTATTCACCAACTTTTTTCTCAAAGAAGTTAGTCTTTCCCTCAAGACTGATATGTTCCATAAAATCAAAGGGATTTCAACATTATAGATTTTATCACAACCAAGCTCAACTAACAGTCTATGAGCTACAAACTCAATGTACTGCCTCATAAGCTTGCAGTTCATGCCAATGACTGCAACAGGTAAAGCCTCAGTCAAACACTCTTGCTCAATGATGATAATATCATCATTACATCATCATAACAAGATAAATATGACAAACGCATGGCACAAAGACAATTTTTAAAAACATAATATTTACAAATCCAACCTCCTGAATCCAACCTGATCTTCCTTTAACCACAACGATCCATAATCCACCTTTCATAACACCACACTTTTGGTATTCACCAACTTTTTTCTCAAAGAAGTAAGTCTTTCCCTCAAGACTAATATGTTCCATAAAATCAAAGGGATTTCAACATTATAGATTTTATCACAACCAAGCTCAACTAACAGTCTATGAGCTACAAACTCAATGTACTGCCTCATAAGCTTGCAGTTCATGCCAATGACTGCAACAGGTAAAGCCTCAGTCAAACACTCTTGCTCAATGATGATAATATCATCATTACATCATCATAACAAGATAAATATGACAAACGCATGGCACAAAGACAATTTTTAAAAACATAATATTTACAAATCCAACCTCCTGAATCCAACCTGATCTTCCTTTAACCACAACGATCCATAATCCACCTTTCATAACACCACACTTTTGGTATTCACCAACTTTTTTCTCAAAGAAGTTAGTCTTTCCCTCAAGACTAATATGCTCCATAAAATCAAAGGGATTTTAAACATTATAGATTTTATCACAACCAAGGTCAACTAACAGTCTATCAGCTACAAACTCAATGTACTGCCTCATAGGCTTGCAGTTCATGCCAATGACTGCAACAGGTAAAGCCTCAGTCAAAATTTCTTGCTCAATGATGATAATATCATCATTACATCATCATACATTTTTACAAGACCAGGATGACAAACATGACTGGTGCAATATACAAACAACACATTAAATGCTCACACTTTTATAAATTTATACAAACAAAAATAATTAAAATCACAAGGATATTTAGAAGTCAACATCCAAAGTGAACTTTTGATCTTACTTTAACCACACCGATCCATAATCCACCTTTCATAACACCACACTTTTGGTATTCACCAACTTTTTTCTCAAAGAAGTTAGTCTTTCCCTCAAGACTAATATGCTCCATAAAATCAAAGGGATTTTAAACATTATAGATTTTATCACAACCAAGCTCAACTAACAGTCTATCAGCTACAAACTCAATGTACTGCCTCATAGGCTTGCAGTTCATGCCAATGACTGCAACAGGTAAAGCCTCAGTCAAAATTTCTTGCTCAATGATGATAATATCATCATTACATCATCATACATTTTTACAAGACCAGGATGACAAACATGACTGGTGCAATATACAAACAACACATTAAATGCTCACACTTTTATAAATTTATACAAACAAAAATAATTAAAATCACAAGGATATTTAGAAGTCAACATCCAAAGTGAACTTTTGATCTTACTTTAACCACACCGATCCATAATCCACCTTTCATAACACCACACTTTTGGTATTCACCAACTTTTTTCTCAAAGAAGTTAGTCTTTCCCTCAAGACTAATATGCTCCATAAAATCAAAGGGATTTTAAACATTATAGATTTTATCACAACCAAGCTCAACTAACAGTCTATCAGCTACAAACTCAATGTACTGCCTCATAGGCTTGCAGTTCATGCCAATGACTGCAACAGGTAAAGCCTCTGTCAAAAACTCTTGCTCAATGATGATAATATCATCATTACATCATCATAACATGAAAAATATCACAAACGCATGGCACAAAGACAATTTTTAAAAACATAATATTTACAAATCCAACCTTGTTTTCATGGCACTAAGACAATTTTTAAAAACATATTTACGAATGAAACCTTGTTTTCATGGCACAAAGACAATTTTTAAGAACATATATTTACAAATCAAACCTTGTTTCCATGGCACGAAGACAAAATATAGACATTTAGTCCAATCAAGACCATAAAATCCGGTTTTATAGGGTGTAATCCGGATGTAATATGTGATTGTTTTGTGGTACAAGGCCCTTATTGGGGCATATTCTGACCAACAATCAAAAACACAAACATTTTTATGCAACCAGAATATATTTAATCTGGGTTGGCATTCTATGCCCATATTTTACAACACAGATAAATAATCTTATATATGTATATATAAGATAAATAATGGTATATCACAGATGTAGGTAATTGTTTTGTGGTACAAGGCCCTTATTGGGGCATATTCTGACCAACAATCAAAAACACAAACATTTTTATGCAACCAGAATATATTTAATCTGGGTTGGCATTCTATGCCCATATTTTACAACACAGATAAATAATCTTATATATGTATATATAAGATAAATAATGGTATATCACAGATGTAGGTAATTGTTTTGTGGTACAAGGCCCTTATTAGGGCATATTTTGACCAACAACACAGATAAATAATGTTGTATATGCACATACAAATTGGAAAGTATACAGGCGAGAGCTGCAAAAATCATTACCGGAGCAGTATCCTCTACAAACAACCTCAAGGTAGTCAGAATGTGGCCTAGAAAGCCTTGAAAACAGAAGAAAACTGAATGTGGTTAAGTTAAGATAAATAATGGTATATCACAGATGTAGGTAATTGTTTTGTGGTACAAGGCCCTTATTACGGCATATTTTGACCAACAAGATAAAGTAATAGAAATATAATGACGAAGTTCTTGAAGAAACGTTGGAGAAGTGATGACCGAGCATAAAAAACAGAAAGATTTCCTGATGGATCTGAAGCGCGACCCGACATAATATAAAAGCTACCTTACTAGACGCTAATGCAATAGCAAATTTTAAACTCAGAGAGAAACCGATCCCAATAAGCTTTGCAACATAGATACTGATCGATTTGTCACAAAAACTATCGTAAGACTCAGAACTGGATCAGAACCCGATCTTGAAGATTCCTGAGACTGTCTGTTACAACCCAAAGGAAAGTTTCAGGGCCATCCTCCAAGAATGCAAATGCTGCGGTACTCTTCAAGAAAGGATTCGTGGAGAGGGTACTATTTGTCAGTTTGAACACTGATACAGGAGTCAACTTCACGCTAATAGCTCAAAGTTGGTTGAAAAGATAAAAAGCAAGCTCCTGCATTGGCCTCCGCGTATTCCCGTAAGGACAAGTGACTGCAGATAAAGTAACAGTACAAAGAAGATCAAATGTGAAGATCAAGTTAGGAGATTCATCACATTCAGATGGTAGACATTGAGAGAAATTGACTTCTCCGATTGAATTTTCTCGAGTGATGCTCTTGGAACTGGAAAATAGTGCTGCATTTGGAAAGTGTAGTAATCCAGATCTATGATAAAGCCTGTCCGAAAACCTTAGAGTATAGTGTCATTGTTCAGAGATACAGAAATGGCTACCAGAAAGGATCTTTTGGTAGCTACATACTTTGGAGATCTTATCGGCAGGATAACTGAATTTTCTCAAGTGGTTTTCTTGGAACAGGAAAATAGTGCTGCATTCGGAAAGTGTAGTTGTCCAGATCTGGGATTAAGCGTATCCAAAAACCTTAGAGTCCAGGTTCATTGGTCTAAGATACAGAACTGGCTTCTAGAAAGGATCTTTTACCCACGCTTCTGATTAAATTGTTATAGTTGCAACAACATAAGTATGGACTAACCATTTCTTTGATTATCCTGTAGGTCTCGCGTATCAACTTATTGAAAAACTCTTACAGTAAATAAATTGGAGACACCAGTTTCTCTAAAAATCTGTTAAATTTTCTCATACAAATGTTCAGAGTAGAATGCATGGAAGAAAATAAAGTAAAAAAAGTAAGGTATGCAAAAAGGATATTTAATAAGATAGATAAAGATAAAGGTACCGGCCGGTTTTAAACTAAAAAGAAAGAAAGAATAATTTCTACTTTGAACACTTTTAAATACTTTTATGTAGTACGGATATTAAGTAACACACACCCCATTTGTAACTTACTTTTGATTAAATTGATAAAATTTTAATTTTGCTTGTCTCCAAATTATTTCAGCAAGAATTGCATTTTATAACTTAGGTGCCTGCTTTATATTGCCTGTATTATTTAGCATACTTTTTAGCACTTAGCTTATCACTTTACGACTAAGAATTCCCTTTAGCATCTTACAGACTAAGGTTTATTTGTTGCTAGTTTTCGGCTTACAGTAAGTAGCTAAGTAATTTTTAGCAACACTTTTGCAACAACTCTAACAAGCAATCTACTTTAGCTGTACGTGCAGATATATCCGGCCAATAAAATCTCCGAAGTATGTAGTTACCAAAGATCCTTTCTGGTAGCCAATTCTGTATCTCTGACTAATGACACTGAACTCTGAGATTTTTGGACAGCCTTGATCATAGATCTGGATAACTACATTTTCCAAGTGCAGTACTATTTTCCAGTTCCAAGGGCATCTTTCGAGAAAGTTCAATCGGAGAAGTCGATTTCCCTCAATGTCTACCAACTAGGTGTGATGAATCTCCTAACTTGATTTTCACATTTGCTCTTCCTCGCACAGTTACTTTACCTGCGGTCACCTGTCCTTACGGGAATACGCGGAGGCCAATGCAGGAGCTTGCTTTTTATCTTTTCAACCAACTGTGAGCTATTAGCGTCAAGTTGGATCCCGTATCAGTGTTCAAACTAACAAATAGTACCCTCTCCGTGAATTCTTTGGACTAGTCCCACTTGCAACTAGTGACCCGGAAAATCAAAAACCGATATGTCTGAGCAGGAAAATATCTTACCACCTGCCATTCTTCCGTCCTACAGCCTCGCATGGAGTTGCTTTCAAAGCACCTACGTTTTGGAGGAAAAATCCTCAATTATAGTTGTGGGATAACGAGAGAAGAGACCAAATACCATCCTGTAGTGGCCGCTGTAATAACAGATGTTATTGCCTTGGTCACAGGGACATAATATTGAACCCTCCTGAGGAAGACAAGTATGACACCCTCAAAACTCGTCTCATAGAGCGTCTCAGATTTTGAGACACACAGGACAAAGATGCTATAAGAGCTGCAATCATGAGCAACGAAAATCCCAGTTGGACTAAATCACTCCCAATAATTCTGCTTGGTTTACGATCTACTAAGAATGCTATATTTAAATCCACACCTCTTCAATTCACCTCTTAATTTTAAATCCACACCTCTTCAATTCACCTCTTAATTTTAAATCCTTCACCTCTACGAATCCTGCTTCCCAAAGAACCGTCAATCAACGTCGGGCACCACCAGAAGGAGCCGATTGCCCTTGCACCTTTGAAATCACAGGCTACATTACATTTTATCGTTCGCTGCCCCTTATATAACAATACTAAAAAGCAATATACTTAAGCTTTTCTAAATATTGGAGTTCCTTCAAGAACTTCGTCATCATTTTCTATATTATATCCATGCCATCAATACTTAAACTATACGTACGTTTCTGTTAAATAAATACAAGAATGAGCTCTATAATTGACTATTTGTACGAAAGTGTTCATCATGAGTGCTCAACGGAGTATTTAAATACTTCATCTCTGTCTACAGAGAATAATACACTCTGAGCTTCATCAACAGAATAGGACAAAAAAAACCCTTAAAAATAAGAAGCACACATATATATATATATATCCAAGAAAATATAGTAAGTGATACATTGTTTGAAAAACGATTAAGACAAATGAAGAGTTGCTAGTGTAATTGCAGCATGTGGGGGCTCTTCCCCTTATTAAAAGATGCATTATTATTTATTTTAAACCAAAATATCTAGCTGTCCGGTCCTTTATTGTAGGACAGGACCATTATTGTATTAACTCAGAAAACTGCAATCTGCCTTTTAGCCTGACTACACCAGAATCATCCAACATTGGATTCAAGCTGTATAGGAGAGCAGTCTTACCCACACTACCTTTTTTAGATAAGCACTCGATTTCTCGAGAGAAATACGTTTTTTGTACAAATTTAAACCAATAAT